>CM077181.1:9766285-10511285 GCA_039654105.1 Coreius guichenoti | reverse complement strand
AAAAGTATTAATTACTTTCATTTAAAAAAGAAATTGGACCCCAAACTTTTGCACAGTGTGTTTACTGTATTTAAATCCATTCTACAGAATAGATTTATATCCATAGATTTCCTCCCAAAATCATTGCATAAAATGCAACGTCTGCAGATTCCATCTGTGGCTGTTTATTTCAGTGGATCTGTTGAATCGCTTAGCTGTGTGAACAGATTGTTTACCACATGGATGGGATGCTGTTGCATTGTGGGGTGTGTGAAGGTGGTATGCAGTATTATTTGGACATATCTTGTGTTTGCCACTCTGTGCTACACACTACAGTGTCTCAGCCATCAGGAAGGATTTCTAATGAGCTCTTTTCGTCAGTAATCTCTTCACTGGATTACATAAATTGTATACAAAGCAAGCAGCCGAGGAGAGGAACAGGCGAGTCTTTGGATTTGCAGGGAACCTTGAGAAATCTTGTGTGTGTGTCAGAGAAAGGATAGATTAAGTGTGGCATGCATGCATGTATTGTTTTGATCAGCTTTGTCATGAGAGACAGCGGTTGTCTGAAAGAAAACTCTGGATTAAACAGCAGGAAACTGTGATGTTTATTGCTTTGAATCGTGACTATTAAACTGAAATAGCAACCAGTGACATTTCATGTCTCACTGCATGTCTTCTCGAAATAAAGGATCAGTTGGGGGTGACATGATACAGCTAACTTCTTTAGGAAATGTAACTATCATCAGTTTTATATTGAGAGTTCTGTTTAACTAAGAGCTTAATCAGATTGCGGGTGTATGCAGTGTATCAGTTTATTAGGATGATTCATTTGACCCAAAGTCAAATTCAGATTGCAATGTTTATGTGTTGCTTCATAAAGCTGACCACCACTCTGCTCCCATGAGATGTTCCCTAAATACCATTAGTGCCGTCTGCACAGTGCTGTTGAACTACTTGTGATGTTGTTGTAAGCAATACTCTGCTTGCGTCAGTCCTACCACAAATATTAAGCTGATTTGTTCTTGCCTGTGTTGTCTGTTGTCCCAAGAGAGAGAACCAGGCATTTACTACCAGGGGGCCTGAGACTATAAAACGCATGACAACGGGATACTTTGTAGGAGCAGTAGATAATCACTATGGCTGACTCTTCTGTCACCTGTTCAGTCAGAACTGCTTCGTAAGATCCCTATCTGAGCCAAAACAACAGTGTTGTTGGTTGTATCGATCTGTTAAAGAGAACAAGGCTCATTGTATTTCATGGGCACACAACACTGGATAACTAGCTGTTAGCTAGAATTTGTTTAATTGCTTTTTAGGTTTAATGTATTGCAGTGTTTGTCATTTGTAGTATTGTATATTATAGTGCCTTATTGAGTCTCTGTTGCAAGATCCACCCTAAAAGAAAGACATTCATTCAGTTTTTAGGCTGTTTCATGTCATGAAATTTAGGGCTGGGTGGGTATTGACAAAAATTAAACAATTCGATTTCGATTCACAAGCTCGCATTTCGATTCAGTACCAATTTTTGATTCAATATGTATGTATCATGTACAATATATGGCAAATTTTCTGAAGGGAAAAAAAATCCCTCAACTAATGTTGTAAACTATGCAGAGAACCCCAGTTGGTTCATTAATATAATATTAAAGGTTAAAATTAAAGGGACAATATGTACGATTTTTGGATTAAAATATCCAAAATCCATTAGAACAATGTTATATATTTTGTTGACTTGTGACATACTTCCCAAATGTTTCCAAGAATGTTTAAATCCAGAGAAATAAGCAATTTTAACCAGGACACGGACCGTGTCCGTGTGTCGCCTGTCAATGACATCATACCCGTGTTACCCTCGATTTCAGGTTTTATTTTGTAGAAACCATGGAAACACCAAAGACGCTTTAATATATTGTGTGTTTTATTAGACACGGGAACAACTGTTTGGATACATTCATCGACAGAAAACTAATAATTGTTATATAGCTCAACACAGTTAGTCTTGTTGTTTAAATCTTGTTTTCTTGATTTACAGCGAGTACCATGTTTTACCATGCCTAATATCGATCTAGCTTACTGCAGTGTGCAACAAGTGTCTCATAGTAGCTGCCGAGCGAACGCACAGAATAGCATTATAACATAACTTTCAACACACTCAAATGTATCTAATATGATAAAACAGCGCTGCGTTACCCCACATATGCATAATAAAAGCTCCGTGAAATGAAGGCATCATCAAGCTACGCCTTTGTTTGAATTAGACACGCCTTTGTATGACATAATGTTTCTTTTCGTTTTTATTTTATTTAAATGGTGGCTGTCATAAAAACATGATTTATTCAAACATAATATTGACGAACAGGTTGAGTAAAAATACAGTGAATATGCAATATAGTGCATATATTTATCGAAATTCTCTTTTCTAGAGTTCATTTTTCTAGCTGACTGAGTTTATGATCACTGAATGGCTTTTCTGAGGTAAATGTAATGTTACATGACATATTGTGTACCAGCTGTTTTATTGATATCTCCGCTGTTGAAACACTGTTTGAGCGACTACATGAGACATGATATACGTTTCAGTAAGTCGTTCTATATCTTTCAACATACCATCTGATGTTCATGAGTTCATGTGCCATTTGAACTGATGCAGCTACAGCAATCTGTCACGCCACATTAAATAGCCCCAAAACGGCATTTATTGTTTGAATTTCGTAATAAAATTGACAGAATTCAAAAGCTGAGACTTTTTCATATCAAAAGTAACCATGCATACTGTGATGTATTGGATGGGAGGCATGCTACAATGTTTTGTTCATTCATCAACTGAAAACAGCATAGAATGTCGAGAAATCTATATTTTTAACCCAGCCCTAATGAAATTGTATTAAAACATTTACACTGTTCTCAGAACTTGTGTTATTATTTGTAACTTTGGATTTTAAATGTGGATTTGGTGTTGGATGTTCTTTTGCAGTACTTCACCGGTCTGGAATGTGGGCACAAGTTCTGCATGCAGTGCTGGGGTGATTACTTAACCACCAAAATCATAGAGGAAGGAATGGGACAGGTACATATTCCAGCTCTTAGTACACATTGCCTTTAGATTGGGTTGTTATGATACCAAAATGACAGTAGTTGATACCAATACCAGTGAAATTTCATGACTCTTAATGCCACAGCAAAACTAATAGGAACACCTTTATTTAAAAAGTTGAAGATGATGAATAATATACATTACAGTTCAAAAGTCTCAGGTCGGTAAAATTTCTTTAATGTTTCTACATCGAGGATGCATTTATTTGATCAAAAATACAGTTAAAGCAGTAATTTTGTGAAATATTATTTCCATTTTAAGTAAATTGTTTTATATTCTAATATTTTCAAATTTCATTTATTTCTGTGATGGCAAAGCTGAATTTTCAGCATTATTCCGCCAGTCTTCAGTGTCATATGATCTTTCAGAAATCACTCTAAGCAACAGCAACATTATAAACGTCTTTACTGTCACTTTTGATCAATTTAATGAATCCTTGCTGAATAAAAATAAATTTCTTTAAAAGAAAAATCTTACCAATCCCAGACTTTTGAATGGTAGTGTAGCCTTGAAGTACTCCTCAGTTAAGTAAACATTCATATTTCATATGTGAATATTGCTTGCTTAATATTATAAACATAACTGACAGTCGCTGCATTTACACTGCAAGGTCTAATGCACAAATCAAATGTATTGACACACTGTTTTTTTTGTCCTGACTGTTTATGTCTCATATGAATGTAACCGACTATGTTTATAACATTTTGACCATGAAGTGCATTAGACAGTTCATGCAGCCAAATTACCGTTAGGTGCAGACTCTCTTCAGAGAGCACTCGCGCTTACACAAATACACACGAGAAAGCAGCCCATCACTCTGACAGGCTGACGTAAATACTGCAGCGGTTTTGTTTTTAGCTATTTAGCTATTCACACTGGCTGTAGCAGATTTTTTTTCTTTGTCAACTGACATTTTTTCTGTTTCTCTGACCTATTATAACACAAGCTTGTTTGTTTCCATTCTAGACAATTTCTTGTCCTGCTCATAGCTGTGATATTCTGGTGGATGACAACACAGTCATGTAAGTGTTTGAGAAATAAATCAGTATTTATTTATTTTTTTTCTCTTCCTTTTTTCCTCTCTGGTAACATCATCTTGATGTAGGCAGTTAAATAAAAGTAATATCTTAATCTCAATATTAAAATAGTTTCAAAAGGTACCGGTAGTCGATGTCCTCTCCCTTTGTCTCACGTCCCCATTGCTCATGATATATAAAAGCCTCATTGGATTCATTCTTAATGGTGTGTTCTGAAGTATATTATGGCTATCCTAGATGAGCTGATTTATATATGAGAGTTTATTCCTAGTCAGAAGTAGGACACTCTGTTTTGCTGGAGGTGTGAGTCACAACACGGCACCTCCTGTCGATTCAGTTAGATTATTTTGGATCCGCACAGCTGTCTTAACCTACATATGAGCTCCCTGCTGCTTTTGTGATGCAGGTAAAGGGTCTGATCCTTTTTATATGCACTTTGTGGCCCTTGGTGGATAATAAGTATATTATGTAGAAGCATGCATTTCTGTTTTTGTATGATCTAAATATATTTCAATTCTTTCAACAGGCGACTGATTACAGATTCGAAAGTGAAGTTGAAGTACCAGCATTTAATAACCAATAGTTTTGTAGAGGTGGGATTTCATTCCATTCTATTTTATAGTGTAATCTGGAATTTTTTAAAAACCTAAATAAAAGCTTTAAGATGTTGGTTAATTTAAAATAAAGTTGTGAAATACAGTGAAGAAATTATTCTTGGTCATTGAATGTAAGCAAACTTGTGATATTGACCATGTGAACAATTTGTACTAAAGGTCAGGTTTCCTTGCTTTTCTCCAGACATTTCTCAAATAATGCTGGATAACATGAATCATCAGATATGGAAGTTGCTTCACTTGTGATTTGTAAATTTGGTTTATTCTGGTCTCTTTCTCTGCAGTGTAACAGACTGTTAAAATGGTGTCCAGCACCTGACTGCCATCACGTTGTCAAAGTACAGTACCCAGATGCCAAACCCGTTCGGTGCAAGTGTGGTCGGCAGTTTTGGTAAGACACTGACTGAACTGCTAATGAGATCAAATACTTTTGGTACGTGACCTCAGATCAGGTTTAGGGCTTCCAACAGCTCAGGGAAGACCTGATCAAGCCAGTGACACTAGAACTCAGGAGACATGTTCCCTAGATGGCACTGATAATCTTATCCAGCCATCAAAGAAAAGACTCATTAGAGCCATTAGAGGAAAATGTGGTATATATATATATATATATATATATATATATATACACACACACACTTCTAAAAGAGATTGTGTTTTTTATGTTTATGTTTGTGCTAGATGAGAGAGTGCTCATGTGCTCTCAATTCATTTGCAGCTTCAACTGTGGAGAAAATTGGCACGATCCAGTGAAGTGTAAGGTATGTTGAGGCTACATTGTATTTTTAAAAATCCTTAAGATCAACTAGAATTGCATAACAATGCTATCACTGTTTATATATAAATATATCGAGTCATGGTTTTGTGTCGAGTCAAGCTTTTTTATATTCAACAATTGCTTCTTTTCATAGTTTAGTACATTTACTGTTATTTCTGGCTGAAAAACCTGGATCGTACTTTTCTATAAATACACTGTTTATTTATTTATTTATTTATTTATTTATTTTTACATTGATGTGAATACCAAAAGCCTGTATGTGCAAAACACCCACTCTGTCTAAAAATTGAGGCAAAATGAGTAGATATTGTTTTATAAGTAGAATGCAGAATTCCATTGCCATTAAAGGCAGGGTAGGCAATTTCGGAGAGGCTAGCAATAGCAAGCTAGCTTTGAAATCCTAAGATCCCATCCCCTCCTTTCAGAGCGCTCTCCAAAGCCACAATTCCTCCAAAACATGATCAGAGTAGAGTCTGCAAAATGTCACAAGAGACAGCGTTCAATGACCTCATGCCACAAAATGCATAACATTACAATATTAATGAACGTAAACAACTTAAAAAGTGCTGACTTGTACCACCTGACTGCTGCGGATTAATTTTGCGTTGATAGTGTTGCCATAGGAGTAGAACATCATGGGTTGCCATCTCTTAATTACGGTAGTTATGGTGTGAATGCAGCAAAAGCTTCTTGTTTTGGTTCAGGAGGAACTGTAAAAGGCGGCTGCTGTTTGTTTGCAGCGCTCGGCGACTGACGTCTGTCTACAACTCTGCATAGCCTCATGGAACGCGCTGATGTGTCATGTCTGCGTGAGCAGGGTGCACAGAGATATGCAAATACATAGGTTAACAGGCAGGTAGTACATCCTATTATTGCATTCGGGCCGAATGCAATGATTGGACGAACATATTTTGGTCCCGAGACTTCCACAGAAGATATATGTAAAAACATTTTTTTAATATTTAGACCACTTCTATTATTGATTGCTATCAGGATGTGAAGAGCGTTTCAACCAGTAAGTGTTTATGAAAAACATTGCCTACCCTACCTTTAATAGACATCCATTCTGAAAGGACAGCACTGAAAAAAGTAATTCACATTTACAGTGTAGAAAGCAGGAAAAATGTTAATTTGGTATGGTAAGATATTTCTATCTGAACAAAGAAAGCTAGCAGTCTGCCACCTCTCCTACTCTCAGCATTAAGATGCTCTTCAGAGACTTGTCTTGTTATTGTGGGGGTAGTCTTGGCAAAAACAAAGGAATCTTCTAGTCCCTTGTGCTTCTCATATGGGGATTACAATCATCTTCCATTGAGAGAGAACATTTAACCCTTCAAGCGCTGCCATAACTCCCTGCTCTTGTACATGTTTTTATGTAATATTCTGTCATGAATACCTCACTTTTTAGTTGTCCTAATTGTTACAGTGAATTGATTCTTGTATTGTCCTCTGATGTTATTTTATCTCTCGATCCCAGTGGTTAAGGAAATGGATTAAAAAATGTGATGATGACAGTGAGACATCAAACTGGATTGCAGCAAATACAAAGGTCAGTGGTAGGACTCTCACTTTGATGTGGTGAATTTTTCTCTGTGCCTTCTGATGACCCGGATGATTAACAGCCGTCTTGCTGTTGTGTTGCAGGAATGTCCGAAATGCCATGTCACCATAGAGAAAGATGGTGGCTGCAACCACATGGTGTGCCGGAACCAGAACTGCAAAGCAGAATTCTGCTGGGTTTGCCTGGGGCCCTGGGAGCCGCATGGCTCTGCTTGGTAAGTTCAGATATTTTTTCTTTTTAATAAATATAGAATTTGAGATGATTTTTTTTATTTGTTTGGTTGTTTAAGGTTGTAAAGACTTCACAATATTCATACCTTTTAGGCTGTTAGTATGAAGAACATATCTGCAAGGATTGCAGTGGTTCCCAAACTGGAACTTGTATGCTTTGAGGTCAAATATGGATGTAAAAACCTTTAGTTTCTGTAAATGCTACTGATCGCAACCAGCTGATAATCACTTTTATTGATTCGATACATAGTATCTCAACTTGCCAATCATATTTTTATGTTGTGAATTAAGGTATGGCGAAGCTCAGCAGCTACAAGGCATGTGTAATTCAAGCCTCTTTATAAAATAACTCCTAACAATCGCCAATAACAGTTGCTGCTCTTCAGTCTGCGTATGTGTGCTCTTCTCCTTCCACTCTTTCCACAGGTTTTCTTATATGGAAGGAGGGGGGGGCTTCAAGGACAAAAGATTGTGAACCACTTGTGCATTGTGATTCAAAGCTGTGATATATTGCATATATCATTTCTCATTCGTCTTCACTGGATTTTATCCGTCATTATCTTCTTAGCTTGTGCATTCAATGCCCCAATGAGTGCATATGAGTGGAGTGACTTTGATTTCTCCTCCCCATTCAAAGCATTCTGTGAACGCTCCACTCCGTGTTTTCCATGTTTCACTCTGCACTGGTGAAAGTAACCGGATCCCAAAAAAAACGTGTTCCCCGTTGGTGATCCACTGCAAAGGTCTTTTATTATGTTTGCTTTTTAATGTTATGAAATTCTTGTCACATTATTTAAACAAAAAATAAACACTAAATAGTACAACTTTCAATCTCTTATTTTCACCCCAATAATAAGAAAGTGAAAACTCCCTGAACACTCTCTCAGATTAACCGAAATGCTACTTTTCTACCTTTTCCCAAGGCAACGTTTACACATGCACGTCTGGGATCAGTAGGTCCCTCTTAAACCCGAGAGCTCAAAGACTAGCTTTCCCCTCCTTCTTGTTCCATGCAGTCATCTGTTTACAAATCACTTGCAAACATCACTTAGGAAAAGCTCAAGTGACTCATTCAGTTGACGACCACTGAAATTCAGAGTTTAATGTTTCATGATGTGTTTGTAAACTGTTTTTGTTGAATGTTACATTTGTTTATTGATGTGTAAAACATTAGTGGCTGATAGAACTAATTCTTGGAATGTGTTTTTACCCATAGGTATAACTGTAATCGCTATAACGAGGATGATGCCAAGGCAGCCCGGGATGCTCAAGAGGTAAATAATGTCAGTCCATTCGTGCTGGTGTTCGAACATGCAAATTTTGGTCTTAAATCTTTAAAGATTTCCCAATCCCATGTTTATATGTGTTGCGCAGCGTTCCAGAGCAGCCCTGCAGAGGTACCTGTTCTACTGCAACCGCTACATGAACCACATGCAGAGCCTGCGCTTCGAGCACAAGCTGTACGCCCAGGTCAAACAGAAGATGGAGGAGATGCAGCAGCACAACATGTCATGGATCGAGGTGCAGTTCCTGAAGAAGGCCGTGGATGTGCTGTGCCAGTGCCGCTCCACGCTTATGTTCACCTACGTCTTTGCATTCTACCTCAAGAAGAACAACCAGTCTATCATCTTCGAGGTAAACCGGAGGTGGTCATTTGTAATATAATTTATTGGATTGTGTTGTAAAAACATGGAAAATCTGTCATTTTAAATGTTTGATGGTTTATGTGTCTGCACACAGAATAACCAGGCAGATCTGGAGAATGCCACCGAGGTTCTGTCTGGATATCTGGAACGAGACATCTCCCAAGATTCTCTGCAGGACATTAAGCAGAAAGTACAAGATAAATACAGGCAAGTGTACAAATAGAAATTTTGTTTAACACTAACATTTGTCTGATTAAGACAAGCATGGATTTAAGATCCATTCACAACGTCCAGTGCAACATAAAAAAACACAAAATGTTTGCTAACAGTTTTTGCATCAAAAATATTCATATTCATAAAAAAAAAAAAAAAACGATCAGGCATAACAACAGGCATATGACCACTGACAGGTGAAGTGAATACCACTGATTATCTCTTCATCACAGCACGTGTTAGTGGTTGGGATATATTAAGCAGCAAGTGAACATTTTGTCCTCAAAGTTGATGTGTTAGAAGCAGGAACAATGGCCAAGCGTAAGGATTTGAGCAAGTTTGACAAGGGCCAAATTGTGATGGCTAGACGACTGGGTCGGCTGGCCCGTGTGGTCCGATCAAACAGATGAGCTACAGTAGCTCAGATTGCTCAAGAAGTTTATGCTGGTTCTGATAGAAAGGTGTCAGAATACACAGTGCACCGCAGTTTGTTGCGTATGGGGCTGCATAGCCGCAGACCAGTCAGGGTGCCCATGCTGACCCCTGTCCACCGGCAAAAGCAAGCCGTCAGAGCTGGACCACGGAGCAATGGAAGAAGGTGGCCTGGTCTGAATCACGTTTTCTTTTACATCACTTGGATGGCCGGGTGTGTGTGCGTCACTTACCTGGGGAACACATGGCACCAGGATGCACTATGGAAAGTAGGCAAGCCGGCGGAGGTAGTGTGATGCTTTGGGCAATGTTCTGCTGGGAAAACTTGGGTCCTGCTATCCATGTGGATGTTACTTTGACACGTACCACCTGCCTAAGCATTGTTGCAGACCATGTACATCCTTTCATGGAAACGGTATTCCCTGGTGGCTGTGGCCTCTTTCAGCAGGATAATGCGCCCTGCCACAAAGCAAAAATAGTTCAGGAATGGTTTGAGGAGCACAACGAGTTTGAGGTGTTGACTTGGCCTCCAAATTCCTCAGATCTCAATCCAATCGAGCATCTGTGGGATGTGCTGAACAAACAAGTCCGATCCATGGAGGCCCCACCTCACAACTTACAGGACTTAAAGGATCTGCTGCTAACATCTTGGTGCCAGATACCACAGCACATCTTCAGGGGTCTAGTAGAGTCCATGCCTCAACGGGTCAGACCTGTTTTGGCAACAAAAGGGGGACGAACACAGTCATAATGTTATGCGTGATTGGTGTATGTGTGTATATGTAATAACAGACACGCGCACACACTCACACACACATATATAATATAATATATATATATATATATATATATATATATATATATATATATATATATATATATATATAAATATAAATATAAAAATATATACACATATTATGTAAACAAACTTTTATGTTGGAATGCGATTAATCACGATTAATCAATTTGATAGCACTTATAAATATATATAACTTTGACATCCCTAAAATACATTTTGAAAACAAAACATTCACTTAATTTTTTTCACAGACCCTCTAGCTCCCTAGACCCCAGTTTAAAAACCACTGATCTAAGGCAACTTTTTTTTTTTTTTTTCATTCAAGGTGTTCGTTCTCTGGCCTTGTTGTTTTGCCCTGCTCTACCACACTCTTTTCCTTTATAACAATCCACGTTTTGTTGCTCCTGTGTGCAGATACTGTGAGAGCAGACGGAGAGTGCTGCTGCAGCACGTACATGAAGGCTATGACAAGGACCTGTGGGAGTACATCGAGGATTGAAACTACACCTCCACACCACAGACTCTCTGAGAGAAACTCCACCCACTAGAGCGCTGATGCAATGACAAGAGAGCAGCACAGACCTCTGCTGCCTCCTCCCTGGCAAACCGCCCTGCGTTGCATAATTTTTTCCAGATTTTTGTTCCATGAAAAGCATAAGAGTAAATTATATTTAAATGAGAAAGTTAGAGAATATTAAAAATAAAAATATTACATGTTCAACAGTATTGTTAGCAGCGTGAAGCGCAAGACTGAGAAATCCAACAAAAAGGCATCTTCCTTTTGCTTGCATTGTAAGATCTTGCCATCGGAAGTCTTTTCCCTTCTTATCAGTTATGTTTGTGGACGTGTTCTGTTTGACTTTATTTTATATAATCTTTTTGTGTGTGGAAAATGGACTTTGTTTTCAAAATGGCTTTAATTCTGACCATGTCTGGCGAGAGCTGTGTTTGGGTTGCTGAATGTTGATTGTAAGGAGACGACTTTTTGGCATACAGACGTTAGTGGAATAGGACACAAAAAAAACACCAAAAAAAAAGACAAAATCGGTATTTTTCAATTTGTAAATAATGCATATGCATGGAAGTTAAAGAGTAAGAGTGGCATGTGTTTGCATCATTTTTAAAAGATATTTATCTTTACAAATATAAAAAAAAAAATGTATATTTGCTGTGTAGATTTGAGTGTCTTTCCTATCTTGGATCGCCCCTCTAAAGAGGTTTGGACTTGACATATGCTTGACTTAAATCGGAGTCCGTGTGTCTCCCTCCGCTCCTCCCCTTTGCTCCACAGGGATGGAGTAGGGCTACATTCTGCCAAATCGAGCAGATCATGCCAAGGTGGCGCATTTCTGCCGACTAGAAGTCTTGTGGGAGCTTCTGGCTTTACAGTTGGAGGAAATGGGGTAGTTTAATGTTCGCTGCTTTATCCAAGAGTTCAAATTTTTCAAACAGAACAGTGGTTTCCTCTGCTCTGCCTCCTTTGCTGTTATTCTCCTCCTCCTCCTAGGTAGATTTAGGATCGTATGATTTTAAGAGTTATATGAATAATTTCTGAGAGCCAAACTGAGTGACATTCACTCATATAACCTTTTATATTTTTTCTTTTTGTCTCTCTGAAGTTCATTCTTCGTCCCTGACCCCGACTCGAGGTTCTTTCTGTCCGCCCAACATGCACATAGATGAAATTGTACTGATGGGCCTGTTGCGCTGCTTTCTTGACATTTCTGTTGTCAAGTGTTCTGACTGAGCCGTTGACAAACAGGGTTAGGCATTTTCCACATGATCCATTTTTTTGCACACCGCAGAACTAGTCAGAAGCCACTGTTATCTCCACACTGCTTTACTTAATTTAGTGTAAAATAATCACACGTTTGCACCCAGGATGGTTTTCCAAAGGGCCGTTTGAGTCATGATATAGTTTGCAGGGAATATGTGATGTAACCTTCGTACTGTGATGTTGCATTTGTGTACACTTTGTTCATGCAAAAATGTACAAATTGTGTGTGTGGACACACCGTGACCATCATTGAAGCACTGAGACCCTCTATTCAGGGGTTCAGGGGTACAGGGGTTCTGGGATAGACACAGGTGGGATGGTGTCATTGTAGATCAAGTTGGCATATTCAGACAACACCAAAGTGTCAGTCTCAAACTGGTGATTTTTTTTTTTCCCCCCTCCCTCTGTTTCTGCTGGAAGTGTGATTCATATATTGGCTTTTCTTTTCTTTTTATATATTTCAAATGTGCGCCATGAAAATAAATGTCCTAAAATGCATTCTTCATTTAAAGTAATATCATTCTCTTGTGTTTGCCTATTAATCATTTTGCTTTGTGTGCTGGGAATGATTGCAGTTTGTTTTCATGTTAAGTTTTGAGTGCTGAGATGGTCTTCCAGGTATTAACATATATCATTTGACTATTAAATGAGAATTAGACATTTCATGCAAGCATATTGCAGAATAATAAATGGGAAATCTGGCAAGTTTGGCTACTTATTTTGCAGGTCCCTGTAGTTTCCATTACATTGGGATGCACCGTGTGATCTGCAAAAACATGGAATGGTTTTACTGCCCCTGTATGCAGCTTTGTGTGTGTGTGTGTGTGTGTGTGTAACTGTCTCTTTCCGGCCTGTTTGCTTCTCAGTTACGCCTATTCGATCATGTCTGGTAGTTCATGAGCATCCAAAATTAACATTCAAGGTAACAAAAAGCAGCTACTCTCATTTTGTTGAGACATCCAAAAACTTTTAATACTTTTCTACATGTATCCTTTATGCGATAATTATTTTTTTTTTTTTTGATTTCTTGTATACATAGTGTACAAATGTGTAAGAAATTAGTTGTTCGTTTTGAAGAAAAATATTAAAGTGCAAAATGTTGCAGACATTGCTTTAGTTTGTGTGCTTTTGTCTTTATTTCAAGCTAGTTTGTTTGGTGTATCTAGGGTTTTTGCTGGCTTGGATTGTTTGTCATTAACACAAACATTTTATGCTTTATGTAAAATGGTCTCATCCAAAGGATTATGCAGTCCACAAATAAAGCTCATGGATGTCGTGACTACACATAGATGGCAGACATTTGAGAGGGAGAGTAGTTTAATTTCAATGTTCACACAATGAAAATATCCACCAGAGGGAGACCAATCTTAACTGATGTGACGATAGTAAAACATGGCCTCCGGAACTGGAAGATATGGCTCATTGTTCAAGTATGAGATTAAATTATTAATCTGTTCTATCTTCTCTTCAATTTTGTGTCGCATGAGAAACATTATGAGCTAGCAACATTTACCACCTGACTTGTAGAATATATTGTACTATTTATTTTTTAAATTAACCTACAAGACAAATGAAATATAGAAAAAAGTCGCTATGAAATTTCTTTGAAGACTTCTTTTCTTTAAACGGTTTTATTGCAGGAGAAATGTTTCATCTTTATGGAATTTTAATAAAATTCTAATATGAAAAATCAATGTTCAAAAGTTTGGGGTCAGTGTTTAAGGAATTGAATTTTTTTTTTTTATTCAGCAAGGACGCTTTAAACTGATCCAAAGTGACAATGTTACACAATATTTTTATTTCAAATAAATACTGTTCTTCCGAACCATCAAAAATCCTGAAAAATGTATTTCCACAAAAATATTAAAGTACAACAGTACTTATAAGAAATGCTTCTTGAACAGCAAATCAGCACAGAGCTATTTCTGAAGGATCATGTAACAGAAAACTGGAGTAATGATGCTGAAACTTCAGCTTTGTCATCACTGGAATAAATTCCTCATTAACAGTTCTCACAATATTACTGTTTTTACTGTATTTTTGTATCAAATAAATGCAGCATTGGTGAACATAACTTAAAACATTTAAAAAAAAAAAATCTTAATCCATTTTAATGGTAGTGTATAAAGTTGCAATTATCTTTTTCTAACTCTTAAGGTAGAAACATGTTTCCACACACCTTTCAATAAATTCACCATGTAAACATTCACTAAAGAGCCCTTTAAAAATGTCACAATAAAATCTCAATAAATGTCAATTTAACGATGTTTAATTAAAATTAGGCACTTCATAATGAATCGGAACAAGCCAAATAGATTACATTTTTTCAAAGGGGTTGAAAAGTCAGGTACATAACAGCCAATGTAAAAAAATAATTCTGTAAACAGTAAAACATCTTGATTTACAGCATTTCCTTTCATCCCAATCACATGGAATGCTTACACGCAGTTACCAACATGTCAGACACAGCAAGAACTGAAACATTATTGACACCAGAAACACGAAGAAGAGTTAAAACTGAACACACTGCTTACATACCACGTAACTTAAAACGTGTCAAGTTTTTGGTTGTAAAAATTCATTCAAAACTTAAGTCAATAATCGTTGACTGCTTCATCGGTCATGAATTCAACTTATATTCACAGTTTAGAATCAATTCAGTTCTCAGGTGCGAAATAAAAACAATAATACCGTCAAGACTCAGTCCTCAACTTTCAACCATCCTTTTTTATAGTCTAACAGCAGCTCAAGATAGTACTGCCACTCGGGCTCACTATCATATTTGACCTCAAACACAGTTTTCAGTGGGTTGCTATGTGGCTCATGGATGCGCAGCACCACTCCTCTGTACCACACTTCTGTTTTGTCGTTTTCCTCATACAAGTGCCATATCCTCTTCCCCACCAGTTCAGGATATCTGTTCTCCATGGCCAGGAGGGCAGACTGCACAGCGGAGCGCAGGACCCATCTGCGCCGGTGCTTGGAACCATGTTTTTTGGAGAGGTAGGGGTGGTTTTGAGAGTACGAACTGAAAGAAAACTCCCTGTCTGCGTGACGTCTTTTGTGCTGCTGGGATGATTTGTGTTTCTTTTTCCTGTAATGGTCCCTGTCTGTGTGTCTGAACCCTTCTGGAGCCTCGGAAGAATCTGTGACCTTCTGGTAGTGGGGGACTCTGCCCCCGTGACCCTCATTGTAGAAGACCTTCCTCAGCTTGAGGACCATGCTGGAGGGCCCTTTGGACAAGCCTTGAACAGACCCTGCTGAGCTGGATCTGCGGCTCTGAAAGGACAATGATGACGTGCTTTCGGTCTCTTCATCAGTGCTATCAGAGGAGAGCTCATCAGAGGTCAAAGGTCGCACCCAGGCAGAGTTCTCAGGCTCTTCCTGGGTTTCATCTTCAATCTTTACCTCCACATGTGGTCTGTCATTGCAAGTCACAAGAGACACTTCCCATTCATCTCTCTCTAAGGAACTGACGACGCTCCACCTTGCCGGTTCCTCAGTAAACTCATCCTCTTGTGATGAACTGGTCTCATCTAAAAATGTCCTTTTGGAGGAATTCTTTACTCTCCCTTTCTTTTTCTTTTGGCAATATTTGTCCACACATGTGGTTTCCGGTGTGAGTGGTCTGGAGGACTCCTGGTAAAATCCTTCAGTGCCATTCACACGGCCGGACGATTCATCTGAGCTGTCCGTGCTCTCTCTCTTGAAGGTTAAGGTGGTTTCTACTCCTGTAGAAAGAAAACAAACAGGAATTTAGTATCAGCAGAATAATTTTATATTATTATAATATGTGAATAACCAGGCTTAGAATGGGTTAATACTGGCTCATATGTTGAACTAAAAGGGACAGTTCACCCAAAATATTACAATTGTCATCATCTACTCAGCCACGTCATTCCAAAATGGTATGTCTTTCCTTCTTCTGTAGAACACAACAGAAAAAAAATATGAATATGAATTGCTTCTACAAACATTTGTGAAAGAATGGGTCGCTCTCAGGAGCTCAGTGAATTCAAGCGTGGTACCACGATAGGTTGCCACCTGTGCAATAAGTCCATTCGTGAAATTTCCTCACTACCAAAATTTCCACGGTCAACTGTTAGTGGTATTATAACAAAGTGGAAGCAATTGGGAACAACAGCAACTCAGCCATGAAGTGGTAGGCCATGTAAAATCACAGAGCGGGATCAGCGCATGCTGAGGCGCACAGTGCGCAGAAGTTGCCAACTTTCTGCAGAGTCAAAAGCTACAGACCTCCAAACTTTGTGTGGCCTTCAGATTAGCTCAAGAACAGTGCGTAGAGAGCTTCATGGAATGGGTTTCCATGGCCGAGCAGCTGCATCCAAGCCTTACATCACCAAGTGCAATGCAAAGCGTCGGATGCAGTGGTGTAAAGCACGCCACCACTGTACTCTAGAGCAGTGGAGACGTGTTCTCTGGAGTGATGAATCACGCTTCTCTGTCTGGCAATCAGATGCACGAGTCTGGGTTTGACAGTTGCCAGGAGAACGGTACTTGCCTGACTGCATTGTGCCAAGTGTAAAGTTTGGTGGAGGGGGGATTATGGTGTGGGGTTGTTTTTCAGGGGTTGGGCTTGGCCCCTTAGTTCCGGTGAAAGGAACTCTTAATGCTTCAGCATATCAAGACATTTTGGACAATTTCATGCTCCCAACTTTGTGGGAACAGTTTTGGGATGGCCCCTTCCTGTTCCAACATGACTGCACACCAGTGCACAAAGCAAGGTCCATAAAGACATGGATGAGCGAGTTTGGTGTGGAGGAACTTGACTGGCCTGCACAGAGTCCTGACCTCAACCCGATAGAACACCTTTGGGATGAATTAGAGCGGAGACTGCGACTGCATAAACCTTATGGAAAGCCTTCCCAGAAGAGTTGAAGCTGTTATAGCTGCAAAGGGTGGGCCAACTCCATATTAAACCCTACAGATTAAGAATGGGATGTCATTCAAGTTCATGTGCATGTAAAGGCAGGCGTCCCAAAACCTTTGGCAATATAGTGTATGTCAATATAAATTCAGTAAATGGAGATATATATATATATATATATATATATGAATGTTCCAATATTCTTTAAAATATATTTTTATGTTCCATAAAAGAAAAAGTAATACAGATTTAGAATGACATGAAGCAGAGTGAACAATCACAGAATTTTCATTTTTGGGTAAAATATCCAAACACGTTAGCATTTTCAAAGATTGCATGATAAATTGTCATTTATTCATCTTAGAGAAAATAGTTTAAATAAATAAATAAATAAATAAATAAATAAATAAATAAATAAATAAAAATAATAATAATAATAATAATAATAATAATACTACATAACATGACTTCAGACCACTTTTATGGACCTTATGGTGCAGTTTTTGGAAATCAACAGCCAGGAGAATATTTTTGTGTTCCATAAGTCATACAGTTTTGGAATGGCATGAGGGTAAGTAAATGATTAAATAAATTAGATTTTTTTAAAGGGCAATCACACAGGACGCGCTCTTGCATTCTGTCTGAAATGTTGTTGGTGTAAATGAGTCAGACTGAACTTTGAGATCTTTGACTGTTGCCTTTGTAGAAGAAAATTCATTTAATCGATGTGCATGTGTTTTTCTGTGTTCATATACTTAAAAGAACATTGTGTTATGTTTGCTATGCTAGGAACTGCTTTGAAGTTAGGAGAGGAAAAAAGTAAGATATGGGGGGCCTCAGGAAAAGTGATGCAGATGTGACCAAGGAGAATCAGGGGGGAAACTGGGAGACCTAGAGGTGTCTACCCATGACCTAAGAGGTCACCATGCACTTGTATCTGAGGGTCCAGGTGTAAAAGAGTATGAAATATGGGGATGTTTTTCAAGTGTTTACCATGTGTGGAAAATAACCTAAGAGCAGAGTGCTGACCTTGAAGGTTAGAGATGTTTTGGTTGCAGGAACACACTCTGCAGCCACTCTTTTTTTTTTTTTTTTTTTTTTGCAAAAGAATAAACCATTTATAAAAGACAATTGGAGAGGTTTGTCTCTTATTCAGTGATAGAGTTTAATTTGCCACCACACCTTGCACCGGAATTTTTAAGAAGTTATATAATCTGGGTAAAAACGGGTACATTTTTTTAAAAAAGCACCTCAAGACTCTGTTTTGATCCATTCTGTTGTGCTCCAGTGTGAACACACCTGATACTTGATTATCTTTTGGTTACAAGCAAAACCTCCACATGCATTCTTGAGGCAACACAATAGGAGCATATAAAATAAAAAAAAGTAATCAAACAGGTTACCATTAATAGAAGCAAAATTACCCAACCATGCCAACAAGAACAAGAAGTCATTTAATGAAACAGAATAGGTGACAGAGCAATTCTGACAGAGCAATGATTTAAAAAAGGTTAAAAGTGACAGAACACTGCAGAAAAAGATGGAAACAAAGAAAGAGGAAAAAAATAGGGATGATCTCTTAACCCTTATGCGCTGTTGGGGTCTGGGGGCAACCCGAAATAAACTTTGCTGAAATTTAAAAAAAAAAAGTCTCTTCATCTAAATGGCACGAGACTTGATGACTTTGTTGACACTTGCTAGCTCTACAAATTTTTTTTAAAAATAAATAAATAGGAATGATATCAGGGAGGTATTCCAGAAAGCAGGTTATGTGACATACCTGGGTATGTTTAAGGGTAAGTAAGCGGATAACCTCAACTTTCGGTTCCAAAAATGGAGGTAACTTTCAGGGTATGTAAGTAGCCATAGCAACTCACTCTCTCTGCTCCGGAACAGGTTATGTTCCAGGGTTATTTTGCTTAAGAGGTATTCAGATACGTGTTATATAATAAATATAGTTATATTAATATAACTAAATGTGTTATATAGTTACAGTTATAATATACAATATTATATATTAATTCTAAAGCACTATTATAACAAGGTAACGTTTAAATGTTAAATTCAATGTTCAATTCAAATATATTTATATCTCACACATGGATCTGCATTCAATTAATTAGCATCAAACAAACAATATAATCCTTATTCTCAGTGAATAAAGATTACTTATTAAACGAAAAGACTGAAAAAATGATTGCACAACCACCAAATAGGTGGAGATGTGCACTAATAGGTTATGTAAATGGCCATTAAACAAAAGGAGGAGGAAGTAGAATGGAGCTTTATCTTAGCGTCTGTTTCCATGGTGAATCATCGATTTGTTGCTCTGTTGAGAATGTCTTGTGTGTTAACCGGGAACATACTCTGGGTTGTCTGAACTTACTCCTGGATGCGTTTTTGGAACCAGCATACCTTGAGTAAGCAAGGTTAGGGTTAATCAACCGGGAGTTCGGGGTATATGTGATGGTAAGTTAACCTTGCTTTTTGGAATACCCCCCTGGTTGTATGTTAGTGTGGCAAAAAAAGAAGACGACGTCACACTCAGGATGTTCGGGGTCTCCCCAGAGCCCACATTGGAAATTAAGTGGCAACACTATAAAACATCCATAATGTGGAACGCTTGTGCTCACACCCCCCGAAAATCATCCACCAATCAACAGGACACTGCAGCTTTAACTAAATCTGTTTTTGAATTTGCACTGAAATGTACAAAAGAGAAAAAAACATCTGAATGCTGTAACTAATAACAGACAGCTGTCAACCCCTAATGGTCTGTAATGGCACTGCAGGTGAGAAATGTTACGCCAGTGCATATGGCAAACCCCTTCCATCCCCCACCCGCCTTAGCATTCCTCAAAAAGCATACTAACTTCCTTCCCTTAAGTGCATGCATCTGAAACTGAAAGATATTCTGTATCACTGTTCCGTTCCAGACTATATCTGATAAGAAAACACCTGCAACAAAACTGCACCAGTAAGAAACATGAGCAGTTCAAAGATTTACAAAGTGCGCTCTACAACTGTCAACAAGATCTGTTTGTGACTGGAGAGGAAGTTTTGGGGGACAAAGTAATAAGAAGGTACCTGGGCATTTTTTGGACACCATCTGTAGCAGTGGAATCTGCAAGAACAAATGTGTATCAAATCAAAAAAGTATGACCAAAACGCATGATTAAAAATAAATCATAAAGCATGAACAATAAAAGAGATGTCACCACAGGTATGCGCCATGTATGGCTGATCTTAATATAAAAAGTCATTAAAATAAATGTACAATATCAAAATAATTCAAATAACCGACCTTCCAAAATCAAATAGGTTTTTATATAAAAAAAAAATATATAAAATATATAATCATTTAGCATTTTAAAGATTATATCTAGGACTAAACCTTAATATGAGGGATTATGTAATACTAAGCCTCCTATCTAAAGAGTAAGAATTCAGCCAGAATGTGTAATACAATAAACTAACATCCAAGACACAACACAATTTGATAGTTCTGCTTACTTAAAAAATGTGGAACTGAAATTTAATATTACTAAAATTGTACAGTGAAATTTAACCCTAAAATAATACATGTATGAACATGGGGAAAAAAGTTTGTAAACTGTCTTCATTGCTTGTGACAGGTTTTTTTTTTTTTTTTTTTTTTTTTTAAAGAGAGACCTGTTACAGAACTTTAAATAAAAAATAAATAAATAAAAAAAGGAACCATAAATATGATCCTTTAACTGAATATGCCGCAGTATGTTTCAGGCAATGAAGATAACAGTACCATCATCGCCATAGCGCCAGATCCAAAAATGAACAATGATTTACAGAATAAAATTTTATTAAGGATGCCAAAAAAGTTTTATTAGGGTTACATCAATATTAAAATTCTGACCAATACTACAATGTTTCATGGTTGATATTAAAATTCTTTAAAAATTATATAATTATATATTATATACATAGTGCCTTGCAAGAGTATTTGTCCCCCTTCATTTTTTTCACATTTTGTGTTGCTGCCTTATGTTGAACTACTTTAAAAGCCTTTTTTTTTTTTTTACACATTACTCCATACACCATAATAACAAAGCAAAAAAATATATAAAAGATTTGACAATTTTGCAAATTTATTAAAAAGGAATAACTGAAATAAGTACACTGCATAAGTATTTGTACCCTTAAGAACAATTGGTCTCCATGATCAACTTAGCTTACGATGCTTTTGAGAGACGCAGCCCTGGTTGTTCAAAACTTCTGTGAAGCTTTATGCTTCTGTGAAGCTTCAATGCAGCAGAATTTTTTGTAGTTTTTTGTAGTCTTCGACACAATCCTGTCTCTGAGCTCTACATGCAGTTCTTTTGACCTCATGGTTTGGTTCTTGCTCTGATATGCATTTTCAGCTTTTTATTGAGAACTGTGTGCCTTTCCAAATCATACCCATTCAATTTGAATTTGCAACAGGTTAACTCTACTCGAAGTGTAGTAACATCTACAAGCGAAATTAGAATGCTCCTGAGCTAAATTTCAAGTGTCCCAGTAAAGGATACGAATACTTATGCAATGTAATTTCAGTTTTTTATTTTTTAATAAGTTTGCAAAGTTGTCACAAATCAGTTTTTTGCTTTGTCATTATGGTGTATGGAGTGTAGATTGATGTGAAAAAAACATAAGGCAGCAACATAAAATGTACCAAAAAAATAAATAAAAAATAAATAAATAACGCAAGGCACTGTGTGTGTGTGTGTGTGTGTGTGTGTGTGTGTGTGTATATATATGCATACATATATATACACACATACATACATACATACTAAAAGCTAAAATCAATCATTTTAAATGCTAAAGAAAAATGTAGCACCACAACAGTATAATGCACAGTATGAAACATTTATAATAATTTTGATATTTTATCAAATTACATTTAATTATATCTAAAATGTACATTTATTAAATTTGAATGATTAACTTTAGGTGAGCGTTACTTGACGACAAATATATAACAAATGTAAAAACAGAGAAAATGAGCATGAACAATAGGGAAAAATAAATATCCAATATCAACTGATATGATAAAAAAAATGATAATAATTTTTAATAACTGACACAGTGCCAACATTTTGTGCATTGCTAAAAATTCACACTGCAGTTCAACACTTATTACGAGGTCTTATGCTATTAATAGTGGTCAACCATCCAGCACTCACCAAGGAACTTGCAGACATTGGCATGGTAGAGAAGGTTGAGGACATCAGGGTATATATCTGGCAGATGTTTAAGGGACAGAAGTCTCCGGAGTTTTGAAGAGAAAGCCTTTCTGTGGAGTTGAGTCAGCTGCCTCTCCTCTGAGAGGGTGGTGGGCCTGAGCTCCACCCGGTGCTCTTGCAGGACCTGGTCTATGAATGTGCCTTGAACCTGAGGAAACAGTAACTCTTTGACCACCAACATGGGAATGAACACCGCACCAGCCCTCATGACATGAGGAAAGGGACATTCGCGGCTTTCGACATACTTTTGAAGCTGGCAGACCACCTTTTGAAGAGACACCTCCATTTCCTCACCATTCAGCCATAATTCCCTCATTTTCAACCCCAAAAGACAAGACACTTTCTGAGCTTTGTCTGACTCTCGAAGGTCCAGTTTGCATAACCAGTCCCTGAGCTCCTGACACGGGCTTCGAGTAACACAGCAGTATATGAGTCTACAGAGGGACTGGTGAAGCTCCATAAACTGATGACGGGCATGTTTGCTGCTGCTCATAACTGGCTTGTCCTCCACTGGAGACTGTGGAACCTCAACAGGTTGTGTTGCTGGAGCTTTTAGGACTGGAGGGATGATTATCTTAAAATTTGACAATTTAAGGCAATGAGGTGGGATTTTAGTGAGAGAGAATTTAGTCAATGGAGGCAGCTCTGGAGGTGTTGTGGGCAATGTAGGAAATGAAATGGACTTCATGTCATCTTTCACAGCATTCTTAGTATTGCATGTGGCTGAAGATTCAGACTTTTCTACTAAGGGTGGATTGCTTTCTTCTTCAAAGTCATTTTTTACTGCAACATGACAAGGAAGAGAGCCATGCATACTTGTGTCTGACTCCCTTTGCTCTTCTTTGACCACAGAATCATGAGCCTGATGATTCATCTCCTCAGCAATGCTCACTTTCATTTCCGACTGATAAGCTACGTCATCTGGATCCAATTTTTCTTTTTTGATCTTTACAGTATGTGGCATTTCAACTGGACCGTCACTGTTAGCTGGTGACATTTGGGCTTCTTGTTTTAACCTGAGGTCACGTTCACCTGAATTTGGTTCTAGATCACAGTTTTCAATTTCCGGCTCTTGTTTAAGCCGTGTCGCCTCAGGCTGTGGCTTTGGACTTTTTGAATCTCCTAGTGAAGACAACATGCCTGTAGCTTCAAAATAGACTTTATAAGGAGCCAAGCTAAAAACTTTATTAATAACTGGCATTGGTGGGGAGGACGGTGACTGAAGCTCATCATCTGACAACTCATGGGTTGAGTCAATCTTTTGCTTTTTACTAGCCATGTCCGTTTCAAATTCCTCTCTGGGTCTTTTATCTAATACATCTTTGTCAGGTGGATCTGAAACATGATGCCTGTTCTTAAATACCTCTTCAGAGGACTTAATGGGAAATTCTTTGGAGCCGCCAACCAGAAACCCAGTTTCAGACTTCTCTGAGTGTTCAAGGGTAGTGGTGTTACTGTGACGTCTGTAGTGGGCTGGAGTAAGATGGAAAACACCAGAAGTTCCAGACTGTCTACAAAGCTCCCGAGGGGAGTCGGGTGTCTGCACCCTTCGTATTGAAAAATCAAGTGGTCGCTCTGACTGATGCATTGGGAAAGGGGGATGTGGCTGCTCATGCATGGGTGCTTGGTTACTATTTAAATGCACTCCATAAGGATGATAGGTTGGATATTTTGAGATCAGAGGATGGTGTGGGGGGGCAACAGAGCAGGACGGTGACATCAAGTCAGCTCGAGGGGAATGGAACTGATCCATATGATGATGTTGACCATGCTCATCTGAAATAACATTGGGATCGGTTCGGTAAGCCTCAGGGTGACTCTGAGGGTAATAGACATTGGGACATGGAGGCATCTGCGTGTATTTAGATATGTGAGGATGATTCTGATATACTTTTGAAGGAACTCCGCGGTGTGCCATAGTCCTTGGGTCATAAGTATAGTGAAGACCCGTGTGCATCGGTGCACGAATTGGGGCATGCTGGCAGTACTCTGGTGTGGCACCAATAAATGGACGTGCAGTGTTGTAAGAATAGCTCGGTTCCATTAAAGGAAGAGATCTCCTGGCCCCGCTTGATCCGATACCATGGTAGCCCTCTGTCTTCCCGTCCTTTATAGCCTCCACACCATGCTCTAACTGCAAAACCCTCTGTTGCACCAATGCTTCCTGGCCCTTTTTATGCAGGTAAGCAAGACGGCTGTAATGAGCAGCCCATTCGTCATCATATATTTGAGGGGACATCCTATGAGGCCCATGTTCCATGCCGTAGTTATGCCCTGCGGTGCATCCACGCTCAGTGCAGCAGGGGCTATGACCGTATACCGGTTTTGGAATAGCCAGCCCAACACAGCTTTCTGCATCTGACCCTCCAATGTGACCCTTAGGAACTGCCACTGGTGAGATGACCCCAGCTGCTCTGGGACTGTGCTGTCTGGGACTACTGGCATAATAGGCCAATCTTTGCTTCGCTGCCAACTCTTGCGGTAGAGCACATCGGCCACCACCAGCATCCACAGGGAAAGACACTTTATCAGGCCTGTAAACAGCTGGAATTGTAATTGACCCCTCGGTGGCCGATGAATTAATCCCTGGGCTCTGCCCATTTCTCACACAGGTTTTTGAATTGCCCCATGGAGAAGGAAAGTCAAGAGTGTCTTGTCCACTGAGAGGGTAAGGGAAGTAAGCCCTGCTGATTGGTAGAGCTTTGTGATGGGAATAGTGTGGTAGGCTGTCAGCTTTAGGGGGCCCCACGGGGACTATGGTGCCCACGGCACCTTCCATATTACTTTGAACAAGAGGGTTGATGCAGCTTCGTCCCTGCTTACTGCTCATCTTGGATTCCCAGGCTCTGGCTTGACCCAGCTAAATCATATCTATACAAGACAAGAAAAAAAAAAAAAAGAAAAAAAAAAAATTGAGTTTATATGTTAAATTAGCATTATCAATGTTGTACAATGATTGGAATAAGTACCCTTACAAGAATGAGATATTTATACAAACAGTCACCCAGCTTCACCTCTGGTTTATTTATCTACTTAGCAATACCTTCCTTTCTGTGGTTTGGTAAAAACATAGTCGCCTGACTGTACAGTTCTTAATTCTATTTTGACAAATGTCACGTGACAGGTTCCTCCAAACATTAGGAAGAAATGTTTGAGCGGTAACCACAACAAGAAAAAAAAACAGGCACTCTTCTGCTTCACAACAGGGGGTGCACCTTACTTCCTTTGCATGCAAGAGCATCTTGCAGTTTTGGCAAATATATCAAAGTTAATTATGTGCGAATATGCACAAATGTTCCAACTGTCACATGCATTTTGAGTTCAGTTAGGACAGAGGAAATAATAACAATTTAAGATATAGATATGCATGTATACACAGTACACACACACATTTTAATCATTTTTACTTACTCTTAACTTTTACTATCAATAATATGGTTTTGTATCTAGTGAATGATTAAAAAAAAAATGGAATTATGCATTTTGACATTTCATACTCATACATATTTCATATTCATATACATTTATATTTTCTTTACATACCGTTATATTTATATAATGTAAAAAGTTTGAATGAATCGTTTATTTTATTTAAGCCTTTTATTAAGGCTTAATAAATATTTTTAAACTTAATATTTATAAAACTCAATGGCTACCATTTGAAGTGTGTTCACGTAGAGGGGAGATGCACTCATTCCCTTCAGTGATGTTCCCTAATGAGAAAAGAGAGCATAATGATGCTCACAGGAGGGTAACACTAGGCTTGACAGTGGCAGTGAAGGGGGATTTAAGTGGTTTATCAGTGGTGGAGACAGTGAGTCCCAAGGTGAGGCCACCCAGAGGTTTCAAAGTGATGAAATAAACCCCAACATCTTTCAGCATACTGTGGCTGTGTTTAAAAACCTAGTGAGTTGCCTTCGTAGTCAGCACTTGTGAGCATCATAGGCGCGTGCAGCATTTTGGACGCGGCCATAATGTCCAAATATGCTGCATGTGCATATGCAGCCAAAATAACAGAGAAGAAGTGTAACGTATGTGAAGAACTGCAACTTCGAAACAGTTACAAAATGCTAATATGAGAGTATACATTAAAATTATACTGTGTAACGTACACAACCGTATTGCACCCTGACAAATTGAGGACAATACTCTATTGTGGGCGCGAGGCGAACATGCAAATTCATTAATGCAAATCCACATTTAGAAAAGACACCATTTGGGGCACGTTTGGTGTGTTTAGGTAAACTTCCGTCAACATTTACATGATCTAAATACTTGTATTAGACACTTCTATAAACTGGTAAAACGAAAGCTACAAAACCTTCCGAGCCTTCCATATGTGGACGATTCATCGTAATTCAACGCACATTTAAATAAACTGTAAATACTATGTTTTTAACACACTACACCGTTTTTACTTCGGATAATTTTGATAGTGTTGATCATCAACAATAAGCTGAAAAGCGGTCTCATAGTCCAATGACAAACTTTAAACCCGTGCCAAATACAGTTATCAACATTCATCTGTGTATTGATAATGTTCGTAACACTTCGCCAATCTTCGCCAACAAGTTTACGTTGTAATAATCCCTAAAACAACTTTTGTTCATACAGCAAAACTTACCTCGTGCACTGAAATTCCTATCCGTCCGCAACAAATCCATGACAACCGAAACACCCCAAAGTATAACCCAAACGTTTTGGGAGCGGATGAAGTATTGTACAGGAGAGCAGAGAAGCATGCTTTAACGTCGCTACTTATTTTCCGAAAGGTTATTTGGCACAAGCAGTCGAAGTATGTCGGTGGCAGCACGGATAGCCAATCGAACGGCGACAATAAAAAAAAAGAGGGCGGGGTTTCAAAGCACAGGCGGCAGCAGTTAAATCATGCGTGAGTAGTGGTAGGCTAGATGGTTACAAGAACATGGAACATTTCAACTTAAAACAACAACGTCTTAACCCGTTACTGACCATTTTTTTATATTTAGTAAATGATCAGCCAAACAAATTGAGTGCAAAGTTTAACTGCAAAACACTGCAGAATGCCTGGTGTTGGTTGTCACCCTTAGTTTTAATGACAGCAGCACTGAAACTGCATGAACTCCACAAGTGCTTTTTTTTTATTGCATAATGTACATATCAAGACAGGGAACAAACAACAATGTAAGACACTTCTATTGGGACAAAACACAGAGTTTGAAATTGAGAAGGAATAAACAAAAACAAACAAAAGAAAAGAAAAAAAAGCGTGAGGAGCAAGGCTGAGAACAAACATTTAGCCGATAAAGACATCAAAGAAAAACATACTAAAATAATAGATATTTTGACAAAGAGAAATATAGAGTTTCAGACTTTCTATTATGTTTTTGAGGCATTTCAAGCTCTAAAATATTTGAACAACCTCACATAGAAATATATTAAAGGAGGGTTTAAATTTTTTCCATTTACAAGTAGGCCTATGGATATGATATTTACCCATCAATAAAACAAAATTTACAACATCAGAGAAGGGTGACTTTACATCACACTTAAAAAAGATGATATCTTGTTGGGTTATAGGAGGAATTGACTAAATTTTTACTGACAATCAGCTATGTATATTGAACCAACATTTATAACCTCACAGTAAAAGAATAGGTGATCAAGTGTTTCAGGAAAAGAAGAACAAAATCCACAAGGATCCACCTCGAAATGAAATCGTTTCTGAACTCCACAGTTCAGTTTGTGACAAACAAACCTGATGATGTTCTGCATGATTTGAGAATGATCCAAAAAGCAAAAACATCTGATCGTCTGTATAAGGATCACATGGTCAGTGTCACAAATGTGACCTAGAAAAAAAGTGGAATATTATTTCTTCATTTTACATGTTTACATCTTACATGATTAAAAATCCCCATACTTTTATATTTTTCAGGTTTAAATAATAATATTAAAAAATGTATTAATGTTGTTTCAGTTTTATGGATTCAAGAGTATATTTCTTGCTACACTGGGAAATATTGTGATGTATAAGTGAGGCTGCAGATTTATTGCCCTTAAAAGTCACTAAAAACTCAATAAAACTGTAAATAAACATTAGTTTTAATAGGAAACACACTGTAAACCCCAACACTCAAAATAATTAATTGGTTTAAGTAGAGCCAACTCAAATTAAACAAATTAGTTAAATCAATTAAACATTTATGAGTATTTAGGACTTTCCTTTTCTTTTGAGTTCTCAAAACTGACAGATTTTAAGTAATCTGAACTGTTTCATTGTTTTGAGTTTTATGAACTTGTTTCATTTAATTTAAGCCTTGTCCACACAGTATTTTTATAAACTTTTTTAAAGTTTTTCTTCCGTTTTAAAAAAAATCGCGTCCACATGAAAACGCAAAAACATGCTATGAAGCGCTATCAAGAGCATTCCAAACCAACAGGTGGCAATATAACCCTAGCCGTAAAGCCATGTTGGCCAATCAGAAGCCTGGAAAAAGGTTCTTGCCGATTCCGGTTTTGGCATAACAAGCCAAAATCTCTGGTTTCACTATCCACACGACTACACTGCAGCCGGAGTTTCTAAAAATGTTCACCCTGGCAGGAGTTTTCAGAAAAGTTCGGTTTCAGTGTCCGGATACTGCGCTTGCACGTGGACAAACGGCCAAACTGCATAGAAAAGGCTGTGGTTTTGAAAATACCTGTGTTCGTGTGGACAGGGCCTTAGACAAACTTAAATTTATCTAAAACTGGCCTGGGATTTCTATTTTTGTTATGTTTTATATTGCTGTACTCATTCAGCAAGTGTTATGCTATGCTAATGCTACCAAAACATTGTGTCACCAATTAGCAAGGTAGCATTTATTGAATTAGCTAGTTAAAGCTAGCCAAGTTTCCACTACTAAAAATATTTAAGTTAAGATTAAATTTTAATTAGCTTACACAAATATTTAAAGTTAAGAGCAATGAGTACAAAATAAAAGTCTGCAAGTTCTGCTTGCTTAAACTTTACATTTCTTAACTTAAAAAATTTGATGTATAACTGATTACCTCAAATTTTTGGAGTTTTGCCAACTTATTCAAGTTTACAGAAGACTAATTAAAAAAAAGGACATTACTATCAAACAGTGCCTCATAAACGCCAAAGTGTAAAAATAAGTTTTTAGACTGGATTTAAAAACAGAAAGTGTTGGGGCCTGCCTAACATGTAGAGGCAAATTATTCCAAAGTTTTGGGGCTGCGACTGCAAAAGCACGGTCACCCCTGCTTTTCAGCCTTGTTCGAGGGACAATCAAGAGTAAATGGTCAGCAGACCTAAGTGCTCTCGATAGAACATGCGGCTGTATTAAATCAGACAGATAGCTTGGTGCTAGTCCATTTAATGACTTAAATACTAAAACTAGAACCTTAAAATCGATTCTAAAACGAACAGGAAGCCAGTGAAGGGAGGCAAGTATGGGTGTAACATGTTCTCGCTTGCGTGTCCCTGTTAACAGACGAGCAGCAGCATTCTGTACCATCTGCAAACGTTTGAGGGAGTTCTGACTGATACCTACATAAAGGCCATTACAGTAGTCAAGGCATGTATGACCCTTTCAAAATCATTAAATGACAGAAAAGACTTGAGTCTTGGCTTGATAATGGCCTCAACTGGAAAAAGCTGCATTTAATTACTGCATTAATTTGTTTATCCAGTTTAAAGTCACTGTCCATTATAACACCCAGGTTTTTAACACTGGTCTTCACATATGATTTTAAAGCACCCAGATCCAGATAAGGTGGCTCACAGGCGTTGCCAGGTCCAAATACCATGATTTCTGTTTTCCCTTCATTGAACTTTAAAAAATTTAAGGCCATCCAGGCTCTAACATCCTCAAAGCAGTCCAACAGTGGTGCTATGGAGTTTGCATCTTTCTGTTTCAAAGGCAGATAAAGTTGTGTATCATCTGCGTAACAATGAAACAAGATGCCATATTTCCTTAAAAATAGACCCTAGAGGTAGTATATATAATGAAAATAGAATAGGCCCAAGAATGGAACCCTGAGGGACTCGAGAGAGATGCCGACGATGACACAAAATCCCCAAGATGGACCGAAAAACTTCTGTCGGACAGATAAGATCCAAACCACTCTAACGCAGCACCCTTAATGCCAACACAATGCTCCAAACGGGAAATCAGGATGTTATGGTCTACAGTGTCAAATGCAGCCGTAAGATCCAGGAGCATGAGAGCAGCATAATCACCTGAGTCAGTGGCAAGTAACAGGTCATTCAAAACTTTTAACAGGGCTGTTTCTGTGCTATGAAGTGATTTAAAACCAGATTGAAACACTTCTTGCAAACCATATTGATTTAAAAATGATTGCAATTGTGTAAAAACGACTTTCTCTAATATTTTGGTTAGAAAGTGCTATGACAATCAAGAGTTTGCATGACAAATGCAGGGAGTAATATACTTACTGTGTGAAATTATAATTATAAACCCATAATTAGTATGAAGAGGTGTGTTTGTTTATAAATGCTATTCAGTTTAAGGCTGTTGTTTGATTTATGTAAAGTTCACTACGCCTCATTAGTCCAACTGGTAATGTGTTATACATTTACAGTTTACAGTATATTTACTCTAGTATGGAATGGACTAACCTCATGACATTATTTACCTGATAATTTATCTGCTCTGCTGGATTTGTGTTTGCTCAATAAACTACTGTTGATGCAAAAGTCAATATTCAGAAGAAAAGGGAAAATACAGAGGAATATATCAGTGGCAGAACAAAGGAAATGATGCAACATTTTTTACTAACAGGTCTTTGTCTTTTGTCTCACACCAGTGATCTGAAAATACTCCTCTGAGCACTGGCATCTTTCCATACGTCTGTCTAGAGGAATGAAATACTTCCCTTTATCTATCCTGAGACGCAGATGTTTCCAGTCATCATGCTTACCCTAACACAATTTCAGGACAATAGATCACATTGACCTAAAAAGATACGAAAATGAAACAGGAAATCAGCCGTCATAATTCTCCCATGACCAGGAATGACACAACAATGCCTTAGAGAATGTTCTTCAAACCGACACAACCAAAAGGTTAAAGTGTCGTGCACCATAAATTAGATAAGTTGTAACTTATTACTGAGACTTACTGCTCATGTGCTCCTCCACAAAGTTACCATCACCCCCTGTTAGGACTCATAACAGTGCTGATAGGTAGTCCAAACATTGCCTTTGGGAATGATAATACCATTCAGTGTTTACACTGAAGGGTTCTTGCTTATTGGGAAGTTGCAGCTAGAGGAAAAAAAGGGAAGGTTTAGATTCATCTACAGCCAGACTGATTAGAGTACGAAATTTAATAAGCATTCTTATTAAAAATACTCAAGAAAAAGTGCCTCTACTAAAGGGTATTGTGTGTGCATGTGTGCGCACATTAAATAAACCAATGTTTATTGAAGAAAAGCAGTACCAAGTGTTGACCATGTAATCTTCCCCTGCATGGTTTCATGTATCCATGGTTATAAAAGAAGACATCCTCTCCTAAAATGTGGGTAGAAGAATTCAGAACATTTTGAAACTGCACTGTATGTAAATCTCAGGGCTCACATTTTTCTCACAAGTTTCTCTACTGAAATATATGCTTAAAGTCGGCATAAAAATTAAATTTGTGGTAGTCTTTTCTTCCTATTGTAACGTATTTGCGTGTGCTTCTCAGCTTCTCGAACAAGAAACAATGTAGGGCTGGACTTGATATTGTCCATCGGGAATTGATTGGATCATAGGATTGTTGTGGTTTGCTATAGAGTGGTGCAGGTATGACCACTTTGTAGGCCAAAATGCAGAAGCGAGTTAGCATTTTAGCACTTCCGGTTCCATCGTCCCGAAGTCAAAGGTGTTTTTTGAATAGGATTTTGTTTAAACGGCTAAAATAAGGTCTGTGGTGAACACAAGCTCAAGCCACTTTCACGTTTCATTCTACAACATAAAATACATCAGCATTACCCCACTCGTGATTTTTTTTTAAGCTGTTTTGAAAAAGGCAGTTTTGAAAAAGGCAGTTGCTAACAAGTGGCTAAATGGGACTACAGAGGCTGTCGAGGAGATTAAACGTCATCGCGCCGAAGGCTGAACAAGTAAACTCAGTCCACTTTTACAGCTTCGTTGTACTTATAATTGTACTCTTATAAACTTTCTAACTCAAACTTTCTGGGAAAATGTTTTGAGAAAAACTGAAAGAGTTAAGGAAGCTTAGTGATGGTGACGTTGAATTTGTGGGACCGTGGTGTAATCCGTTTAAAGCCTACCTTTAGTCTTTTACTTCTGGTGACTGCATTTAGGCTTCAAAATTTTGGTGTTTTTGTGCTTTTGTTTTCTTGATGTATATTGTTGACCTTTTGTTCTTTCTGCAGACGTGAGCAAGAGTTTTTAAGGTTTCCACTAAACCAAGTGTTACAGTATAATTTAAGCACCATGTCTACAGAGAAAACATATGCATTGTAGAGCAAAGAGCCAAGAACCTCTTCTTTTAGGTACTGATTTGCATAGGTACAATGTGTTTCTGTCTAAATCCAACAGTTGTCCTTCACGTATCGTCTAGTGACATATTATAAACTATACTTTTAACCCAAAGGTGTCGAAACCACTATTACTAGATATCTAATTTTGCATTTGGCTCCTGAGGTCACATTGTTTGAGTTCATAACAAAAGAGGAACTTGGCCTTGTTTATCTGATTTTAAGTATAAAGCATGACAGATCTCCTTGTCAAGTCAGTCACTGTCTTGACTTAAACCGTTTCTTTTAGCACTGTGGCTTACTGCAAGAGAGCTCTCGACCACTTTACTTTTTTTCCTAGGCAGGAAGTATATGTTACTCAGATTTCTACTTACATTTTTACTCAAATATACAATTATATTTTACTTAGATTTTTACTTTGAGATATTAGAAGTGGTGTTTAACTGTTTATGTATCTTTCTTTATTAAATTTTGACTTCATTATCATTTCATTGGTTATTAAGAAATAAATTGATTTCATCAGCATTCCTTCATCTGATTGGATCTCCTCCTTGCATCTGAATTTTGATTTCATGGTGACTTTAAATATATTTTGTAGCCTTATTTTTGACTGAGTTACAATTGAATATATACACTCACCTAAAGGATTATTAGGAACACCATACTAATACTGTGTTTGACCCCCTTTCGCCTTCAGAACTGCCTTAATTCTACGTGGCATTGAATCAACAAGGTGCTGAAAGCATTCTTTAGAAATGTTGGCCCATATTGATAGGATAGCATCTTGCAGTTGATGGAGATTTGTGGGATGCACATCCAGGGCACGAAGCTCCCGTTCCACCTCATCCCAAAGATGCTCTATTGGGTTGAGATCTGGTGACTGTGGGGGCCATTTTAGTACAGTGAACTCATTGTCATGTTCAAGAAACCAATTTGAAATGATTCGAGCTTTGTGACATGGTGCATTATCCTGCTGGAAGTAGCCATCAGAGGATGGGTACATGGTGGTCATAAAGGGATGGACATGGTCAGAAACAATGCTCAGGTAGGCCGTGGCATTTAAACGATGCCCAATTGGCACTAAGGGGCCTAAAGTGTGCCAAGAAAACATCCCCCACACCATTACACCACCACCACCAGCCTGCACAGTGGTAACAAGGCATGATGGATCCATGTTCTCATTCTGTTTACGCCAAATTCTGACTCTACCATCTGAATGTCTCAACAGAAATCGAGACTCATCAGACCAGGCAACATTTTTCCAGTCTTCAACTGTCCAATTTTGGTGAGCTTGTGCAAATTGTAGCCTCTTTTTCCTATTTGTAGTGGAGATGAGTGGTACCCGGTGGGGTCTTCTGCTGTTGTAGCCCATCCGCCTCAAGGTTGTGCGTGTTGTGGCTTCACAAATGCTTTGCTGCATACCTCGGTTGTAACGAGTGGTTATTTCAGTCAAAGTTGCTCTTCTATCAGCTTGAATCAGTCGGCCCATTCTCCTCTGACCTCTAGCATCAACAAGTCATTTTCGCCCACAGGACTGCCGCATACTGGATGTTTTTCCCTTTTCACACCATTCTTTGTAAACTCTAGAAAAGGTTGTGCGTGAAAATCCCAGTAATTGAGCAGATTGTGAAATACTCAGACCGGCCCGTCTGGCACCAACAACCATGCCACGCTCAAAATTGCTTAAATCACCTTTCTTTCCCATTCTGACATTCAGTTTGGAGTTCAGGAGATTGTCTTGACCAGGACCACACCCCTAAATGCATTGAAGCAACTGCCATGTGATTGGTTGATTAGATAATTGCATTAATGAGAAATTGAACAGGTGTTCCTAATAATCCTTTAGGTGAGTGTACATCACAATCCAATAACTCTCAAAGGGTTACCCAAAAATGTCATTATTTACTTACCCTCATGTCATTCCAAACTGATATGACTTTCTTTCTTCTACGGAACACAATAAGACACTGAAAAAATGTTTTAACTGTTTTTGCCGACAATGTATGGATACTGTTTCTTGTGAGGTGCAAAATGCTTTTTGGAGCATGAGTTTTACATGCTTGTGCACTTCAAATCCATCTACTGTAGATCTACAAGAGATCTGCTGAAAATACTTGATACACACCTCCTTTCATAATTCATGTACAGAATTTGAAATCCATTATAAATATAACATTTTTACATTTGCAGTGATTGTTAGAACTGCCATGGAAGGAAAATTCCCAGCCTTCACTCAGTATGTTTCATTACCTCCTTGTCCTTGCAAAGGTCAAGAGCTTTGTTGTCAATATGCGTGCTAGTATCAAATATATTGTATCATCCTGTATAATAAAATGGTTGAGCGCAAATATGAATGGTCAATAACTTCTGCAGCACTTCCTCTAATTATAAATACCCTTATGAAAATTGCTCTCTGTAATCATAGAATTATAAGCATTTGACCCAGATAAGCAAAAGTAAACATTGCTTGGAAGGACAAAGTTGCTTTAATCAGGCACATCAGTTATCCATTTACTTCAACGTTTTATCACACATGATAATTTTACTACAGAGCACTTTAAAAGACACTTCTGAAATAAGTGAATACGCAAGAATTACATTTATTTCTATCAGGAGGTGCATCAATTTTTGGTCAAGATCTTGTATTGACAATGCAAGAGTCGAGCACTCTGTAAAGTCTATCCCAGCACATCCCAAAGACTTTCAATAAATTTAAGGTCTTGGACTCAGAGGTGCCAATTCATGTGTGAAAATGATTCTTCATGCTCCCTCCCAACCATTCTTTCATAATTTGAGCTGATGAATCTTGACATTGTCCTCCTGGAATAAGGCCATGGTGTCTTCCTACATGGTTGTTTAAGAAATGAAAAGCTACACAATCGATCAATTAGGGTTGGAAGAACTGTTGCCAAAAATATAACATGCTATAAACATAATAATCACTGCAATAACGATCCAATCATTGACTCTTAAGCATTTGCCTATTTAAATCCAAATAGCGACTTTTTTTGACCGGGCAGTGTACATTCCCTGTGTGCATTCAATAAACCTGAAAATGTGAAGGATACCATTTTGCACGTCCCATTCTTCCCATGTGGGCCCACATGAAAAAGATCTGAAGCAGCACGGACGGAACAACAGAGCAAAGTTTGTGGGAAATATTAATATTTCATCTGTTTTTTGTTTTTTTCTCCATATAATGGCAATCAATGAAGTCTAAAACAAAACTGGACCCCACTGACTTCAATTGTATGGATTAAAGATACCTTGGTAACACTTTACAAAAAATTGCATTTGTTAATATTAGTTATTAGTTAACTAACAATGAGCAATATATTCTTACAGCGTTTATTAACCTTTGTTAATGCTAGTTAATAAAAATGTGATTAGTTTACAGTGCATTTACTAATGTAAACAGACACAACTTTTGATCTTAAAAATGTATTAGTAAATATTGAGATTAACGCTAACTGAGATTAATAAATGCTGTAGTAGTGTTGCTCATTGTTAGTTCATGTTAACTTTAGATAACTAACAAATGAAACCTTATTGTAGTGTTACCAAAAACGTTCTTATTTTTTGGGTGAACTATCCCTTTAAGAAATACCAGCTCTAGTTTCGCACTATAATAAAAACTGGTATGTGATGAAGGGCTAATCTAGAGGATACTTTGAAGTTTGACACAACACAGATAGCAGAGATGCCTGTTGTTTATTGAACCCTGTCGTCTTGCTGGAGTTAATGGTTGGCCATGGTATAGGAGGCCAGATTTAGGTCATTTATTAGCAGAATATATAATGTATTTATTTTGGTTGCAAAATAATTGGTATGTGGAATAAATCAGATATACACACACACAACATCATTTCATCACTACAGTACATTAGGTCCTATTGTAATTAGTATATGAATACATGTTTTTCTGTAAAGAGAAATGGAACAGGGCTGTTAACAGACAATGAACAGAATTTTGAGGGTTTTTTTTTTTGTCTGTGATTGCTTTCATTTTACATTGTTGTTGCTAAACACAGTACATCTGTCAACTGTGTCTAATTGTTTTCACGTTGAGATTGCAACTACATAGTCTAGACAAGTCAATGTCCTCCATAAGACTGCATGTTCCCCAGAGAGTGACCTTTCCTCAGGAACAGGGTCTCTACAGGATTTCCCACAACACCTTGCACTTCCAGTTTTCATGTCACCAGGTGTTCTTTATATAAAACCCTACGAGTGAAGATGAAAACAAAGCTGTTAGGTGATTCAGGTCAGTTTTCTCACACCTACACTCTGGCATTTTGTTCTTTCTCATTGTCCACCATTGTACAGAAAGCACTTTTTTGCATAATGTAAAGCTTCATGTGTTCACTATACAGAAAGCATAATCATTTTCCATTTTATCCAAACATTCCAAGCAATCCGAGAACAATATTGAGAGGGAGAACAAAGGTCATGAAAAAACTAGGCTAGATAAAAGAAAAAGGAAGCCGAAGCATGACTCCTTCCAGTTAGCATGACGGTTGTAACAGATTAAACCAGTTCTGGAGAGAGCATGGGGAGAGATGAGGTTTTTTAATTCTTAAAAAAAAGTATGCACAAAACCCTGATGTTCTACATGTGACCCTTAGTTAGGAAGTCACGTTTGACTATTTTGCAGAAATAACACATTAAAAAGTGAGACTTTCTATGTGCTCACAGACAAGCATGCTGCCAGTTACAGTAAGGAAATGTATTGAAATATCTTGGAAATCAGCAAATAACGATCTCTGGATAAGGAAGGAAAATATGATTGTTAGGTGATAGGGAAAAGTCAATGATTGCAATGCTTATCAGGCACATCTTAACAACTGTTGTGATTATAGAAGCTCAAATAAAATCAATGCTTGATATGTGATATAAAAAGGTGTATATTGGTAACACTTTACAATAAGGTTCAATTTATTAACATTAGTTAAGGCATGAACTACTAATGATGATTCACTGAAGAAGGCTGATTGCCGCAACATTTGATCTTGATCTGTGCTTTGTTGCATAATAAAAAAACGAATAAGACACAAGCGAGTGTGAATCTTTCATTCCATATTTGAAAATATTGCAATTTCCACTGATCTACGCACCCAAAAAATCTTATCTTTTTTGATTTGTTGAACTAATGAACAACACTTTTATTAAACTAAGTTTGTTCATTTCTGCATTTTTAACATATCATTGACATCAGTAAATGTATTATGAATTAGTATATTTATAAATTAACACGCTGGGTTAGGGTTTATTCCTTAAATATTTCCTGCTGTGTTCATTTACAGTAGTACCTTTTTAGCAGTAGTAGCAGGAGCATCACAATTGTGCTAGTTTGAATGTGTTTACTTCGACGTGTGATGTGTTTATAATAAGTGATGAAACCATGCCAGCTCATGCGCTAGAGTCAGGAGCTATGAGTTCACTCAGCTGTAGAGTTACATCAGCCATGTCTGTATTACATTTCAGCTACCTGGGGAAGCAGCACCAAGGGCCTGTCAACATCCCCAAAGGATTACAAGCAGGAAATGTGACAAGTGTTTACTCAACCTTAGTGACACCTCCAACATCAAGCAATCAGCTGGGGTACACCTGAGCCCCAGGTGTGCATGCAAGTCCTTTGTGTGTGCATTTTAAAATCATAAATTAGATTTTTGATGATAAAACATAAGGTTCATACATGGACAAAAACTGCAATAAATGTTGATTGTTACTATATCCTCAAAAGAGTAAAGGGAGACATGAACATAAGTGCACAAGAATTGAGCAATAGATTGGTTCTTGATGTTTTGCAATATATTTTATTTATGTTGTGTCCTGTTACCCCCTCCACAAAAAGCTTTTTAGTGAACTGACCTTGAGTAACACAGATCAGTGCCATCTACACCCCACATGTGACTAAGAATATTTTACTCTCATTTAGCCTGCCAAGAGATTGGAGCCTCCTCCACATTATGCTAAGTTGAATTCACTCCCTTCCAGTACCTGCTTGATAAACGTTTCGCCTCCTGCTGGAGTGCCTGTTTTTAAAGTCTGACCTGGCAGCCAATGACAGGAGGACACCGCATCAGACAGGGGACTGTGTGTAAAGCAGCACTGACTTCAATCTGATGACAACACCTCAGCTGCTTTGCTTAACAAATAGGGATGAACAAGTGTTTTGATTAAATGTTAAAATTTAATGTCCCAGTGTGTATGCATCATTTCCCAGGCTGACTGAACTAACACGAAAACTATTGATTCTTTGATATAATGCAATTTTCCATCATGCAACGTTAATGTCTATATTTAAAAAAAAAAAAACTATTGAACAATTACAATATGCCCAAATGGTGGGACATGTAAAGAGGTAAGTTGTCAAAGCAAGTCATTAAACAGCCATTTTCTGCACAATTTAAACATAAAATGATTAATGTAATAGTAAAAATGGAAAATGTAACAAAGATATTGCATTGGCAATAATTTTATAAAAGTTATATACACTCACCGGTCACTTTATTAGGTACACCTGTAAAACTGCTTCTTAACGCAAATATTTAATCAGCCAATCACATGGCAGCAACTCAATGCATTTAAGCATCCAGACATGGGCTGAATCTGAAATCGCCCCCTAAACCCTCAATCACTATTCCCTACATTGGTCCACTAATACAGTTCACTTGAAGGAGTGAATGAAAATGAGTGTGTGAATGCAGACAGCCGTTAAGTGTACATCGGCTGTACACTAGTTATTGCAGTGCAATGTGGGATAGAATAAGTACACTCGATAACGTCCACTATGGTTCCGGACACCACTACAAATTGCTGTCCTCTCAAATAATGCCCTATCTGAGTGTATAGGGGGCAATTTCGGATTCAGCCATGGTCATGACGATCTGCTGAAGTTCAAAATGAGCATCAGAATAGGGAAGAAAGGTGATTTGAGTATTTCAGAAACTGCTGATCTACTGGGATTTTCAAACACAACCATCTCTAGGGTTTACAAATAATGGGCAGAAAAAGAGGAAAATATCCAGTGAGCGGCAGTTCTGTAGGTGAAAATGCCTTGTTGATGCCAGAGGTCAGAGGCCTGTTGCCTGGTCTGATGAGTCTCAATTTCTGCTGCAACATTCAAATGGTAGGGTCAGAATATGGCATAAAAACATAAAAAGCATGGATCCATCCTGCCTTGTATCAACGGTTCAGGCTGCTGGTGGTGGTGTAATGGTGTGGAGGATATTTTCTTGGCACACTTTGGGCCCCTTAGTACCAATTGAGCATCATTTAAATGCCACAGCCTACCTGAGTATTGTTGCTGACTATGTCAGCTCCTTAATGACCACAGAGTACCATCTTCTGATCACTGCTTCCAGCAGGATAACATGCCATCTCACAAAGCTCAGATCATCTTAAACTGGTTTCTTGAACATGACAGTGAGTTCTCTATACTCAAATGGCCTCCACAATCACCAGATCTCAATCCAATAGAGCCCCTTTGGGATGTGGTGGAACAGGAGATTCACATCATGGACGTGCAGCCGACAAATCTGCAGCAACTGTGATGCTATCATGTCAATATGGACCAAAATTTCCACCACCTTGTTTAAGTTATACAACAAATAATTAAGGCAGTTCTGAAGGCAAAATGTGGTCCAACCCGGTACTAGCAAGGTATACCTAATAAAGTGGCTGGTGAGTGTATATAAAGGGTTACATTGCTGTTCTGGACTGATTATAACACCCAACATGACTCTGGTCCAGAGAAAGTTGTTTTTGAACGTTGTGTCTCTCAAAAACAGTTTCAAGAATTGTATAAACGTGCATATAAGCTGTTTATCCCTATACACACATTTGCAGGATGTTATCTATCCTTTTAAACCATAGTGACACAGATACACCCTTTGTTCTAAACCCCTGACATGCACGTTGACCAGACATTTTATAAATCTTTAGCCCAGAGAAAGAGAAACAAAAGAAGAATGATCGGGATGAAGGAAAGGTTTATGTATAGAAAGTGGGTAAATGGAACAAGAGCCATAAAGAGTACATGCTATGGGGAACTTGACTCTCCAAATACTCCAAATAGAGGCATTTTTGAGCACTAAATTTGTATTCATAAAATTAAAAGCACTAAATCAATTCATTAAAATTGATTTGTTTCTGATTTGACAATTAAAATGTGCTAATACTGACTAAAATAATTTCTGATCTCTAATCAGTGACTCATTTCTATCAAAACCAAATATGAGAAAAAAAATCCTCTGAAAACTGTAAAATGCTTGGCACGATGTTAATGACAGCAATGTTGGGGACGGTGATTGTTATATTAAACAAAATAATTACACAGTATTTCTATTATATTTATATATAATCTTTAAACCTAGTCTTTTTTTTTTTAAACTCCTTGAAAATCTTACTAGGGGACAGAAATGTTTCCCTAATTGAAGAATCACCCATATACTGCACTCAATAATCATTCAAACCCTTCAGATGAAACATTTTAAATATTATTTTAATCCATATCTAAGGTAATCATATAGTATCTATGCTTGTGCTTTTGGTGCATCTTGGCCAAATGAGAATATAGGTGGTTAACCACATATGAATAATAGATGGAACCCATTTCCAACGGCAATTTGCAAACAGGATATGTATCTGAAAAAAAGATATTTGGAGGTGTTAAGTGCATCAGTATCTCCTAGTACAACCTGAGGCTCTTTTCATGACCGCTTGCTACTGTTGGGGTTAGAGGCCCCTCACTCGACCTCTGAGACCCTCGCTTACAGGTATAAGTTCACAGAGAGAACATTTATCCCAAAACTAGGTCACATACACTTCAAACATTTATCAAGTAAACCACACCAAACATGAATATGTTGTTCCCTTAAAATATTCTACTAAATAGCATGTTTATCTCCCTATATAAAAGGTAAGTGTTACATGGCTTTTGTGGTCAATACTCTGATGTCAAAAAAGCATATTTTCCAGGTTACAGAACCTTTTGAGTTACAAATATTAAGAAATGTGACCATAAAAACCTATGTTTAGACCAACAGAATTCCCCCAAATGTTGTACCAACTAGTCAAACAACAAAGAATTTAATATTGAACAATATTTTTGAAATGTTAAGGGTTCATGAGTTCCCAACATGCATTGCAGCATGGATAAATTGTACATTTACTGTTATAGGAATATTGTTTTGCTGTTTTATATCTTTATTTAAACTTTTGTTGGTGTTTTGTAATTATTGTTAGTTACCAGTTGTGTTGTGATGTTAAGAGCTCATCTTTTTACATTTGTTGTAACCGTTCTTGAGGTCTGTGTGTCCAGTGTTGAGGTCCTGAATATGTTTGCTTTGTAGGACGATTGCTCCTTCACAAACAAAGATAGGATGGTTCATTTAACATATTAAATGTCCTATAAATCTATATACACAAGTATTAAACTTTTAGATACATTTATTGTGTTATTAATTGAAAATTTGCTGAACAAGAAATTGTCTTGAGGAATTAATAGGCTGAATAAGGAATTTTGACTTTTTAGATTGACACAACAAAGTAGTGTTACTTAGGACAATTATTAAGAGAGAACTTTAAGTTGCCTTGGACTTTTAACTTTTCTCAACAGTTTTTTTTTTTTTTTTTACAGTGTAGACGTGTCAGTTTCTGATCATCTATCATATTAAGTTACATATTGAGGATAAGCTACCAGTGAAAAAGAGATCCAAAGATTAAACAATATTGACATTTAGCTAAGCTGAAATTTGGCACATAATTAAAAGGGATGTTTTCAATATCGAAAGAACAATTTATTTAAAATTTCTTAGGAAAATCAATGGATGTAATGAATACAACCACTACAGGGAACTATAAATGACAGAAAAATAATGTTTGTTTGATTTTCAATGCTATGCCAGCTTTTCATGGCAAAGTCTAGGTTAAATGTAATAGAAGATAGAGCACAAATAATAATAATAGCGATGTGTGGATAACCTTGTGTCTCTTGCCCGCTGGCCCTGGTATGTTCAGTCTGAGGTCATTCAGGACGGTTCTGGATGTGCTGTTTGATAGTTTCAACAATAGTTGAAACCTCTGCCATGGCACCTTTACCTGTGAAGATACAGAGGTTGGAATGAGGGGCCAAAACACAAGAAACATTAATTCATTAAAGGGTTAGTTCACCCAAAAATGAAAATTCTGTCATTAATTGCTCACTCTCATGTCGTTCCAAACCAGTAAGACCTTCGTTCATCTTATGAACACAAATGAAGATACTTTTGATGAAATCCGAGAGCTCTCTGACCCCACATAGACAGCAATGACACTGCATCAACAGCGTAAGAGTCTGACACAGACTAGAAGAGATTGTTGAATAAAGTCGTTATTTTGGGGGGTGCACAAAAAGTATACTCGTCGCTTCATAAAATGAAGTAGTCACATGGACGATTTTAACTATGTTTTTACTACATTTCTGGGCCTTGAAAGTGTTAATTACATTGCTGTCTATGGATGGTTCAGAAACCTCTCGGATTTCATCAAAAATATCTTAATTTGTGTTCCGAAGATGAATGAAGGTCTTACGGGTTGGGAACGACATGAGGGTGAGTAATAAATGACATAAATTTCATTTTTGGGTGAACTAACCCTTTAAATCCTTAGGAGCATGCTAATTAAAGCCTGTCAGATAACATCTGTTTGCTCTTCAGTTAACGAATAATGCATGAGTGATTTTCACACACTGATGATAATTTTTTTATCTGTTCCATTCTCCCTTATCAATGCAATTGCATTGTAAAAAAACACATTCTTGGAAGATACCTTCATCTCCACAGACAAGTTTTTTGGCAATGCATGGTATCTCAACGTAGCCAAAGCCTTTAAGTGTGGCCACTTGCTGTGAAGTGACAGGGTGCTTCCACATGGCTGTGTTCATAGCAGGACAGAAGAGCAAAGGACGGCTGCTGTCCCAGGCCCGCACCACACATGTCTGTCATCAACAAAATGGGTAAGCATACTTATATAATAATGCATCTAAAAGAAAATACATCCAAAATGCCCATTACCTACCAAAAGGTTGTCACATATTCCACTGGCAATTTTGCCAAGTGTGTTGGCATCCAGTGGCGCAATCACTAAAAGATCTGCCCAACGTCTTAGTTCGATATGTAGCACAGGGTCAGAGCGCTTTGTCCACATCTAGCATAGAAATATAAGGAAACGCTTTCATATCTCCTATGAAAACTCTCTTATCAGGTCAGTTTTTGGATGTAACGTCACAGCAGGAAACAATATAATGTTGTTGTTTGATTAGTGAAAATGCATCTCTTCCTCTTCAAAGGCTGTACTCACCTCCCACTCATCCTTATCTCTGTACACACAAACAGGGACTTCGCTGATATCGTAAAAATGAGTTGCATGGTCTGTGGTGACCACACGTACATCAACCTAGAGAACAGAAAAAAAATTATCTGTTCAACTTTAAAAGATTTGTATAAAATTTATCCCATCTTTTAACCTCGACTCATAATTGACCAACACTTAAAATCATTAAAAATTCACAATAAAGTATGAAGAGGGCTAAAAACTGTTTTTTTATTTGATCAAATGTTATTCATTCATGTAAATCAAATAAATAAATAAATATTGTAAATGTATTTGTAAGCCAAAAAAATAAATGGACACCACAAAAATGGCAACATCCACTCAAACCAAAAGGGCGAAATAAAATTAAACCCTATGTTCACTTAATTGTGATAAAACAAAACCAATATGATTTCTACTTTTGAGTTTATTATTTATTCAATAAATCATGATATGTAAGTTAGTCATAATAAAATAACTTGTATTGTTAAAAAAAAATAGCACTCTCTGGTGGACAAATATGTGAAATGAAAATGACATTGGAGGACATGATGAACTCAGCGACAGCAGTGGCTCTGTCAGTTTAAATCATGCACACACAGTTTGAACTGTCGGAATATAAATACACTTACCCCTGGAATCTCAAGTAGTTGTGTTACCAACAAAGGCGCCTTGAGTGCAGCTACACTGCCAGTCAAACCGACCAGAACATTAAACCCTTTACTATTTGTTTGCAAGTCTAGTATATGATTAGATGGATTAGATTCGGAATACTGCTGCATTATATAAAAATAACAATCTTCGTGTGAACTATAGACCTTTTCTATTTGATTAACTCCCCCTCGCTAAAGCATTTCTTTTGTAATGCATGATATTTGTATCACTCATATTTAAATTGTAGTACGGGATGAGGAATTTGATTGAACACTTAAAATGCACATTTAATGAGCAGTGTTTAGAGTCCGTGCACGTTAACCGACGGTCATACTTCAGGTTTTGTCTTTTGTCTACTTCCGCAAACACAGTGGAGCAAATGCGACGTCACAGCGCCGTCGATGGCTGGAAGTGTACACAGTAAAATGCTCTATGAAACAAACGGATAATGTTTCTACATATGAGGATTTACGCCTTTATCTATGAAAATAAATATGATTTCAACTTTGCTTCAAAAAATCGTGACGAATAATACTACCCATAATCCAGAAGGGGCAGGGTAGCTCAATTATATTATATACACTGTATTTCATGCTTATAATAGAAGTCTATAAATTCATAGTTCAATTGAATTTTTCACATTGCACATTTCATTTATTTATTTTGTTAATATTGCACTTGTTCTTTTTTTCGATTACGTCATTCCCAGTGCATTATGGGCAGCGTAGTTCATTGGCCAATATAGACGTTAATAGTCTTGTGCCGATTTTCAAATGCTGGGTTTCTTTAAACCAATGTTTGAAATTGTATTCGTATCATGGCTGGGTGGTTTGGTTCAAGGGTTAGAACTTATTATTGAGGAGTTTTAGAGAAAATTAATGGGATACTTCCGTATTATAAAAAAAGTGGGCGGCGAGTGTTGCGTTCACGTGCGCGCACGCGCATTCAAAGAATATTCTGGACAAATGACAGAATCCGTGGAAACGTCTTCCGGCTGCTTGTTGCAAGATTTACATTGCCTTTCATTCATTGTTAAATCTGAGTAAAACACATTTTTAATGTGAATTTTTGCAATGCAGACTCTCACACCTCACGTGTACTGGGCACAGCGGCATGGGGAGATATACCTGCGAGTGGAGATCAGTGATGCACAGGTAAGAAAAACTTGCTTTGCAAAAATGTATTGCATTTAATATGTATGCAAATCCAGGTTGTAGGTAACAGAACACTAAAACTGGATGGTGTTACGTTGATATTCTTTTGAATAACAACATCTTCGGTAGGTCTGATGACAGGGCTTGCATCAAGCCTAGATCACAGAGAATAAAGATGAAGATTACGGAAAGGGAGATCAGGACTTGATCCTAGTGGACCACTAGCCATCTGGCTCAGTTACAATGGCAGGGCATGTTTCATTGCTTTCTCAGGGCAGGATAAAGCATGTTTGACCTGTCCTGTCATTAAGGTAATGAGAGAGAATAGCATTTTGCAACTGAGAGCTCTGGAACAAAGGTGGTATTGCTGTGGTGTACTAATAAGGTTGCTATGACACCCCTTTATGCAAATAAATTTGTGTATGGTACATCTAAGAAAGCTATTACATTGTTTTCCCTTAGTATGTCTCCATATAACTCAGAAGGGCAAAATAAAAGTATAACATATGCCAAAACATAACACAAACAAACACTTTTTAATTGGCCATGCAAATAAAGGGATAGTTCACCCAAAAATGAAAATTAGCCCATGATTTACTCACCCTCAAGCCATCCTAGGTGTATATGACATTCTTCTTTTAGACGAATACAGTCGGAGTTATATTAAAAAATGTCCTGGCTCTTTCAAGCTTTATAATGGCAGTGAATGGCTGTTTCTGTTTTGAAGTCCATAAAAGTGTATGTATCCATCATAAAAGTGGTCCACACAGCTCCGGGAGGTTAATAAAGGCCTTCTGAAGCGAAGCGATGCGTTTGTGTAAGAAAAATATCCCTATTTAAAACTTTACAAACCGTAATCTCTAACTGTCGTACGCGCATTCACGAGAGACTGGCGTTTCAGCGTAAGACGTAGGACGCAGGCGTAGCGTAAGTTCCGGTGACGAATGCGGAAGTGCAGAGGATAGAGCAAAACAAAACTAGCATATTCTAACCGGAGCATCCTACGTCATATGCTGGAACGCCAGTCTCTTGTGAACGCACGTACGGCAGTTAGCGGAAGTTAGAAATTACAGTTTGTAAAGTTTTAAATATGGATATTTTGGATACCCAAATGCATCGCTTCGCTTCAGAAGGCCTTTATTAACCCCCTGGAGCCGTGTGGAGTACTTTTATGATGGACAAATGCACTTTTATGGACTTCAAAACAGAAACAGCCATTCACTGCCATTATAAAGCTTGAAAGAGCCAGGACATTTTTTAATATAACTCCGACTGTATTCGTCTGAAAGAAGAATGTCATATACACCTAGGATGGCTTGAGGGTGAGTAAATCATGGGCTAATTTTCATTTTTGGGTGAACTATCCCTTTAACCTTTTTTACTCCAATGCCCCCCAATTGCCCCCAACATTTTTCAAAGGCACCATGACTATTCCAGTTTGTTATTTACTGGATAAGAATTTTTTAATAACTTAATTTATACCTGATAAAATTAAAGCTTGGCATAATAATAATTTTCAAGGTCTAGAACTTTTATCATTAAAAGGAAGAAAAACAGTTGTTGAGGGGTGAATTAAAATAATAAATATATTAATTTTTAGTAGCTTTGGTACAGAAGAGGATCTTATTGAAACCTCATGAAAACAGCAGGATTCTCACAATTGAGGAAAACTTGCAAAACCAGGCCTGTAAAATATAAAGTCTCCTGGTTGAGAGTTATTTGTACACTAAGTGTAAACCTTTAAATCTATTCTTTTCAAATATTGTAATCACTATAAAGTAATAAAGTAAAGTTTTCCAGTAATCATGAACAAAAGTCAATGGTCAGAAAGTGTGGGAAGCCTGAAACAGTGAATCATTAATGCATTATTATTTTTTTATAACTACATATTATAATATTTGTTTGCATGGTGCATTTGAAGGCATTGTACTGATATAACAGGCAGTGGGAGGAGGAGCTTGAAACTTCACACTTCTTTTTTTCGCTCTGTCTCTTATCGCAGAATCTCAATATTGGTGTAGAAGAGAACATCCTGCACTTCAGAGGTACATCTCACAACTAACCATCAGCTGGACACTCTTTCTCTACATTTGTGTGATTTCTGTTTATTTTGCTCTTTTTGAGGTCAAGGGCATGGAGCGAAAGGGGAAAATGAATACGAATTCAGCCTGGAATTCCTAAAACCGGTTAAGCCTGAGGTAACAGCCATCTTCATTTACACTAAAAAAAAACACATCTATGTAAAATGTTTGGTTGCACAATGAAGATTTGCTGCTATGTTCTGTTTGTTTATGCTGGAACTACATGATGTTTGTGTCCACAGGTGAAGCACAAATCCACCCAGCGGCAGGTGAATATCACGGTAAAGAAGCAAGAGCACGTCTGGTGGGATCGGCTCACTAAGCAGGAGAGGAAGCCTCTGTTTTTAGCACCCGATTTTGACCGCTGGCTGGATGAGTCAGATGCAGAAATGGAGCTCAGAGAAAAGGTAAAGAGGTTTACTATTTAAGTTATACTTGAGGAGCTTCACAGTCTTGCACAGTCTGATGTGTTAAACTGCTGTTTTCTGTTCACAGGAAGAGAAAATAAACAAAGTCAGCATTGAGTCAAGGGTTCGTAAGGACCGTGAGTATATTTTTAATTCTATGAGTGTAAACACATTGGGTCAGCTTACCAAATAATAACCGTGCATTCGTTACTCCTTTTTATGCAGCTTACCTTGGCTTGAAAAAAGGTTTTCTCTTTATGTACAACTTGGTCCAGTTCCTCGGCTATTCCTGGATCTTTGTCAACATGACTGTACGTCTGTTCATACTTGGGCAAGGTTAGTCTTATTTTTTGTTTGTTTTATTTTGTAAGCAGATTAAAGATACATTTCTGTTTGTCACTGTCAGGAAATGCATTTCATTTGAATTTTTATGCAAATGTCTGTATGTTTATATATCTCATTGCACATGAGTGAAGTGTCACAGGCCTGAGTCAGTTTCACAAAATTCAGTTTGTTTGTTTGGTGTAAAGCGGTTCTCTGAAGTGTGAAAACAGTCTGAGTGTTCAGTATGGTCCTTACAGTTTTTTGTCAACCCAACAGATTCTTTCTACGACACATTTCATACCATTGCTGATGTGATGTACTTCTGTCAGATGCTGGCAATTATGGAAGTTATCAATCCTGCTGTGGGGTTGGTTAAGACTGGAGTCATGCCTGCTTTCATTCAGGTATGCCTAGCGCACGCCATGCTTTAGTAGCTTTTTTGAATATTAACTTTCATGACAGTGAGAATTATTTCAATGTCTCTTGTTAAAGGTGATGGGGAGGAACTTCATCCTTTTTGTCATATTTGGTAGCTTAGAGGATATGCAGAACAAGCCAGTGGTCTTCTTTGTCTTCTATCTGTGGAGTACGATTGAGATATTCAGGTAATTATGTAAATTTTTAGTATGTTAAATGTGTGATCTGATTGTATCATGTTTATTTAGAGCAGTTTCTGCTAGTGGTGAGGAAATGTAGGAGTTGGTGTTATGGTGTAGTTTGAATATCTTTATCTGCAGGATATCCTCTTCTGTGTATGGGCCAGATGTTACTAATAATTCAACTTTGTATATGCAGTCTGTAGTTTGTTAAAATAAATGCATTTTGTCTTTCCTAAATATACTGAAATTTAGAACCTAAATCATAATTACAGAATACAAACTATATTAGAAAGACGTTTAACGGTATATCCTTTTGAGCTGCCTTGGTCTTTGAGGCTAATGGTTTTTGCTCTTTGTGTGATGCAGTGATGTTGTGTGTGTGGTTTACAGCCGCAGTGTTTCTACACTTCTTCCACTATTGCGATAAAACAAGTAGCTTTTTTTCCCTGTGGGCTCACACAACATATCACTGTAAGACACGCATCCGTGTGCCAGTAATGAAATGCCACACTCATTACCTCAAAACTGTGTTTAAAAGCAATGTAATTAGTTCATATGACAACATAAACGCGAATACATATCTGCAGCAGTTTTGAATGTTATAAAGTATTTTTATAAGATGCATATATTTTTAATTTCTATTTTTATATAATATTTTCTGCTAAAATAAATAATATACACTATCGTACCTTTTTTTTTTTTTTTTTCTTTTAAAGAAATTATTTTATTTAGCAAGGATGCATTAAATTCAGCCTGGAAAGACATAGTATTTCTATTTCAAATAAATGCTGCTTTTTTAACTTTCCATTCATCAAAGAATCCTTAAAAAATAAAAAAATGTATCACATTTTCCACAAAAATATTAACAGTTTTCAACATTGATAATCAGAAATGCTTCCTAAGTAGCAAATCATCAATGATTTCTGAAGGATCATGTGACACTGAAGACTGGAGTAATGGCTGCTGAAAATTCAGCTTTGCAATACAGGGATAAATTACAATTTAAAATATATTAAAATAGAAAAAGTAAATTGTAGTACTATTTCACAATATTGTTTTTATTGTATTTTTGATCACATAAATGCAGCCTTTGTGAACATAAGAGACTTCTTTCAAAAATATTAAAATAATCTTACCAAATCCAAACAGTCGTGTATATTGAGCCCTACAGCTTGGTCCTCCAAGTGACTTCTGTTAGATAAAAATGGATATATCTAATCCTACTTTTGTAAAAATGTACCATAGGTATCCTTTCTACATGTTGGCCTGCATTGATACAGAATGGAAGTTGTTGACTTGGTTGAGATACACCATATGGATACCGCTGTACCCTCTTGGAGTGCTAGCTGAAGGTATGTGTATCTGTACACTAGCCCCTATCATAAGAAAAAATCATGATGGTCTGTTCATGAGATGGTGAGAACTGACAGCTTTTCTTATGCTCTTTTATGTTGTGATCAGCTGTGGCGGTGATCCAGTCCATTCCAATCTTTGACGAAACCAAACTCCTCAGTATTCCTCTGCCTAAAGCCATCGGCATGTCGCTCAGCTTTTCCTACATCCTGCAGCTCTACTTGGTGCTCATGTTCCTGGGTAAGCTCCACAAAATACATGCTACAAACAAAACTAGGGGCCCTATCATACACCCGGCGCAAAGTGTTTTTTTTGCTAGTTTCAGCCCGACGCAGTTATCATTTTCACATCTAGAGGCACTTGTTTAAATAGCAAATGTACTCGCGTCCATCATGGGCGTGCTGGTCTGAAAACAAGGTGTGTTCAGGCATATTGTTGACACGTTGCTATTTTGAGGCAACTGAAAACGACTGCGCCATTGGCCAAAGAGCGCGTTAGTAATGTGCGCCTATAGGCGGGTGCACAACGCGCATACACTCTGCTTATTACACACACAGGGACGTGCAGCAGCACACAAACATTTTTAAATATTAAAAATAAAAGGATTACAATGTAAAAGATTATTATTGTGTACGTAAAGATAAAAATGCCTACGTCATAATGGGTAGTCATTGCATGTATCAGAATTACCTATTTGCAGTAATGACAAATGAAATTGTATTTTTATTGTATTTAACCAATTGTGGCAATACACACATGTATTTAAACTGACTCGTCAGGTTAAGGGGGTCTATATTCCGCCATTTAAATAGCGAATCCGCCATGGTGCGAGCTCAACTGGCCTTTAAAGGGAATGGGAGATGAAACTCTGATTGGTTTATTGCATGTTATGCCAAAAACACACCCATGACTCATTAAAAGACTAGGTACAACCCTTTTGGACCATGCGCATGGCGTGCCGACCATTTTTCCCGTCGTTAAACTAGCAAAAGTGGAGTCGGACACGCCCTAAGTGCGCTTTAGACCATGCGCTTAGATTGTTAAAATAGGGCCCTAGGGTTCTCTCTCAAAATTGACCAGTGTATATCCATCAGTTGCTTGTGATTACTACAGTAGAAAAGGGTCGTTAAAAATCATTTTAATTTTAAAGAATGGTATATAGCCAATTAAATATTTTAGAGCTGAGCATAAATTGCTATTACATGTCCTTAACATTTTATTAAATTGTTTGTAATTTCAGGCCTCTTCATCAACTTCCGCCACCTCTACAAGCAGAGGAGGAGACGGTTTCGCACAAAAAAGAGGAAAGCCAACTGAGGGGAAGGGATGCCACATGCTTCATTTCTCCTGTAGCTCTCTTTTCTTTTAATTTGCCACCTCCATTTTCTCTCTTAATATTTGCCCTCTTGTCATTGCTGAGGTAAAATCTCTCTTCTTTCAGCCAACAACTCAAGTGCATTTACTTTCTAAATACTGAAATACTAAAGGTGACCTGACCATGACTTAGCTGTAGAGCAGGGGTGGGGAACTTTGATCCTGGAGGGCCACTCTCTTGCAGAGTTTAGCTCCAACCCTGAAAAAAAAAAAACACTCACCTGCCTGTAACTTTAGTAATCCCGAAGACCTTGATTAGCTTCAGAGAGTGGCCCTCCAGGATCAACGGTCCCCACCCCTGCTGTAGAGGATGTAAATGATTATTATAAAACACTAGAGGAAAAAAGATCTTACCAAAATAATTCTAACCAGGACCATGAAGGTATTTATAAATTTCATCTATATACAGTATGTTTGCAGTTTGATGGTTTGTGTGTTTGATGTTGTAGATTAGCTGTATGATGACAGGCTTACTTGACTGAAATGCAAGCAACATTTTATCTTTGTGTCATTCCCTGAGATGTGTTGTAATAGTCATTTCTGTTGGCACAAAGCACTGCTAACAACAAGACAGACCATGAACCTCAGGGAAAACCTCATAAAGCATTCAAGTCACATGTGGGATCTGGACATGAATGTGTAAATGCAACTGAAAACATTTAATTAAATTTCAGTGAAACAAAACATCGATTTTTCAGATGACTATCATTAAGCATAAACTACAGACAGTTTTCTATTAGTCAGTGTTAGAAAAAATTTATTTACACAAACAATTACTGGTCTGAAAATAGATTCCAAAGCCTCTAAATGCATTTTCTTGGAAAACTGATGTTTTTCTTTCCTCGAATTGAGTGCTCAACATCAAAATTTGTCTCAAAGTCCAAGGTTTCCTCTCGTTTTATATCTATCCAACCTTCGCGGCACTACTAAACCATTGTAATGCCACATTTGTGTGATCCTGCTGTAGTAACCCATTTTCCTTGGACAAACAGAGTTTTTAGATAAAAGTACATTCCTCTGTAACTGATCTGGCAGTTGTCCATTGAGTATTGTTCCTCCGTCCTCTATATTCTCTCAGCCCCTCCTCCACCTGAGAAATCAGTGAGCATGGGGGTGATGTTGTGTTCGAAGGCCGCGTATTTAGAGTCTCCGCTACTGGCCAGTTTAAGCTGCTGGGCAGCGTGTGACAGCTGGAAGGCGGCATCAGGGTGGGCGGAGTCAGGCAGCAGAGTGCACTCCCTCTCCAGAAGTTCAGCCATACTCTTCAGAAGCTCCCAGAAACCAAAGGCCAGAGCAGCCTTCCGAAGACGGTTCAATTCCTGCAGTAATGAAAATGCAAATGTCATATAAAAACTTATTTTAACTAATTAAAAGGGTCATGATATTCTTAAATTGTATTTTTTAATGTTTATATATTAAATTATACATAATTTATTAAATAATTGAATCATAATAATTACACATATACCCACCTTATAGAATGTTTGTGTTTTTTCTGGCAATTTCCTTGCATTACGGAGAATTTTCTGTACATCTGTCTGTAAATGTGATTATTAAAAAGTTTAGTTTATGACGACATTTAATCAGTGTCCTGTCAGAAATATATTATTTGTAGTGTAGTGTTCAGATGTATACCTGCAGTCCACTGGCTTTAATCCAGACAGTAACATTCTGAGCATAGCTTCTCTTGTTTTTCGGCTGTATGGGAAAAGGACTTTTACTGTCATCTTCACCATAGGGATTTTCAGCTGCATCTGTAGGTCACGCAAACAAAGAATCATAGTGAATAGTTATTTATAACGTTGGCCAGTAAGCAAAACCTTATGCAAAACAATGAGCAAATGTTTTTATCATGTGTATGTAGTCTGAGAACATCTCTAGTCTCAGAAGGAAGCAAAGCATGAGAGAGAAAAAATAAATATTTAATCATGTAAATGTGTGGTACTACCGTTATCCCTGACCCTTGTGGATTTACCTACAGGTTTCCTAACTGAACTCAGTGAACCGTCTAGGTTACCATCTTTTGTTTCAGTGTTTTAATTATTAACTACTTGCACACACTGCATAATGCAATGCAATACAATGCAGTTCAGTTTTATTTCATTTTAACAGGCCTTTTAAGTGTTGCTGTTACATAATACTGAGCAAAAACTTGCTACCTGAGGCAGGTCCAAGCTGTGACATTCTGCCCAACCAGGGCAGAGGCTCAGAGCCGAGCTCAAAGAGTGACATCATTAGATTGGACTTCTTCTTACTGTCTGCCTGGGAATAAAGCATTCCGAACCAGTCTGGCCTGATAGAGAATTATACACAGGGAAAACTTTAATTTCAGTGTAACTAGATCATTTATCTCAAATATGTTGGTAAAAAATGAAAAGGTGAAAATAAACCCCTTACATCTGACAGTGCAATTCACTAAAAGCAAGTTTAAAATTTGCAAAATTTGGAATGCTTATGAAAAGGCAGAGGCATATTTTTATATTGCTCCTTACCCTAGTTGTACAAGTGCCACCATTCCCTCCACCTTTAGGCTGCCATGTAGAAGAACGCAGAAGTTTGGGCTTTTGCCGGCCATCTGATTTGTGGAGGTCTCTTCCTCTGTCTCATCAGAGGTCCCCGTACCCATCTCATCCCCCTCTGTCAATCATAAGAACATGCCCACACATATACATACATACATATATCAATCAAGCGGAAGAAAGATGGCTTACATTTTTTTTTTTAAATGAGACAAAAACAGCTTTAAAATAAGCTAAAACCACTAAAAATTAAGATGTTAGCTGACATTGTATTTCTCATTTTATTTGATCCCTCAATAATTGTCATTTTTATTTATTTATTTTTATTTAAGATTCCCAGGGTTTTGGAAAACCTAGATATACAAGGAAATTTTAAACGTGTGATTTCTAATTTATTGGGTAGAAATTGCTATTTGTGCATAAAATAGTAGTAATTAAAATAATCACAAACAACTAGAAAAGTCAAATCCATTGGTAATAAAAAGTCTAAATGGTGAAAAACATTCAGTTATTGAAACTTCTGAAATTATGGAATTCCATTAATCATGTTAATTATTTATAGTTTTAATTATACTGACCTTTGTTCACAGCGATAGGCAGGACCAAGTGCCTGGATAAAACCGGAGGGCTTGAGATGTCTCCAATCTCAATAAAACCCACAATCTCCAAGTCTATATATAACACAATAAGGTAACTATTACATGCACAGTCTTTCCTCCAATTTCCTCATCTAGAATCTAGCATGATTAGCAACAAATAAAAATAACATTTATTTACATTTATTCTGCTAAACGCCTTCAGCGTAATATTACAAACCCGATTCCAAAAAAGTTGGGACACTGTACAAATTGTGAATAAAAAAGGAATGCAATAATTTACAAATCTCATAAACTTATATTTTATTCACAATAGAATATAGATAACATATCAAATGTTGAAAGTGAGACATGTTGAAATGTCATGCCAAATATTGGCTCATTTTGGATTTCATGAGAGCTACACGTTCCAAAAAAGTTGGGACAGGTAGCAATAAGAGGCCGGAAAAGTTAAATGTACATATAAGGAACAGCTGGAGGACCAATTTGCAACTTATTAGGTCAATTGGCAACATGATTGGGTATAAAAAGAGCCTCTCAGAGTGGCAGTGTCTCTCAGAAGTCAAGATGGGCAGAGGATCACCAATTCCCCCAATGCTGCGGCGAAAAATAGTGGAGCAATATCAGAAAGGAGTTTCTCAGAGAAAAATTGCAAAGAGTTTTAAGTTATCATCATCTACAGTGCATAATATCATCCAAAGATTCAGAGAATCTGGAACAATCTCTGTGCGTAAGGGTCAAGGCCGGAAAACCATACTGGATGCCCGTGATCTTCGGGCCCTTAGACGGCACTGCATCACATACAGGAATGCTACTGTAATGGAAATCACAACATGGGCTCAGGAATACTTCCAGAAAACATTGTCGGTGAACACAATCCACCGTGCCATTCGCCGTTGCCGGCTAAAACTCTATAGGTCAAAAAAGAAGCCATATCTAAACATGATCCAGAAGCGCAGGCGTTTTCTCTGGGTCAAGGCTCATTTAAAATGGACTGTGGCAAAGTGGAAAACTGTTCTGTGGTCAGACGAATCAAAATTTGAAGTTCTTTTTGGAAAACTGGGATGCCATGTCATCCGGACTAAAGAGGACAAGGACAACCCAAGTTGTTCTCAGCGCTCAGTTCAGAAGCCTGCATCTCTGATGGTATGGGGTTGCATGAGTGTGTGTGGCATGGGCAGCTGACACATCTCGAAAGGCACCATCAATGCTGAAAGGTATATCCAAGTTCTAGAACAACATATGCTCCCATCCAGACGTCGTCTCTTTCAGGGAAGACCTTGCATTTTCCAACATGACAATGCCAGACCACATACTGCATCAATTACAACATCATGGCTGCATAGAAGAAGGATCCGGGTACTGAAATGGCCAGCCTGCAGTCCAGATCTTTCACACATAGAAAACATTTGGCGCATCATAAAGAGGAAGATGCGACAAAGAAGACCTAAGACAGTTGAGCAACTAGAAGCCTGTATTAGACAAGAATGGGACAACATTCCTATTCCTAAACTTGAGCAACTTGTCTCCTCAGTCCCCAGACGTTTGCAGACTGTTATAAAAAGAAGAGGGGATGCCACACAGTGGTAAACATGGCCTTGTCCCAACTTTTTTGAGATGTGTTGATGCCATGAAATTTAAAATCAACTTATTTTTCCCTTAAAATGATACATTTTCTCAGTTTAAACATTTGATATGTCATCTATGTTGTATTCTGAATAAAATATTGAAATTTGAAACTTCCACATCATTGCATTCTGTTTTTATTCACAATTTGTACAGTGTCCCAACTTTTTTGGAATCGGGTTTGTATATACAGTAAACCAGCTTACATAAAATGTGTTTGTACACATAACTTGAATAGTTATAGTGCATCCGGAAAGTATTCACAGTGTTTCACTTTTTCCACATTTTGTTATGTTACAGCCTTATTCGAAAATGGATTAAATTCATTTTTTCCCCCCTCAATTCTACAAACAATACCCCATAATGACAACATGAAATAAGTTTATTTGAAATCTTTGCAAATTTATAAAAAAATAAATAAAAAAAAATTCACATATACATAAGTATTCACAGCCTTTGCCATTACACTCAAAATTGAGCTCAAGTGCATCCTGTTTCCACTGATCATCCTTGAGATGTTTCTACAACTTGATTGGAGTCCACCTGTGGCAAATTCAGTTGATTGGACATGATTTGGAAAGGCACACACCTGTCTATATAAGGTCCCACAGTTAACAGTGCATGTCAGAGCACAAACCAAGCCATGAAGACCAAGGAATTGTCTGTAGACCTCAGAGACAGGATTGTATGGAGGCACAGATCTGGGGAAGGGTACAGAAAAATTTCTGCAGCATTGAAAGTCCCAATGAGCACAGTGGGCTCCATCATCCGTAAATGGCAGAAGTTTGGAACCACCAGGACTCTTCCTAGAGCTGGACGCCCAGCCAAACTGAGCGACCGGGGGAGAAGGGCCTTAGTCAAGGAGGTGACCAAGAACCCGATGGTCACTCTGACAGAGCTCTGGCGTTTCTGTGGAGAGAGGAGAACCTTCCAGAAGAACAACCATCTCTGCAGCACTCCACCAATCAGGCCTGTATGGTAGAGTGGCCAGACGGCACATGACAGCCCGCCTGGAGTTTGCCAAAAGGCACTTGAAGGACCCTCAGACCATGAGAAACAAAATTCTCTGGTCTGATGAAACAAAGATTGAACTCCTTGGCCTGAATGGCAAGCGTCATGTCTGGAGGAAACCAGGCACCGCTCATCACCTGGCCAATACCATCCCTACAGTGAAGCATGGTGGTGGTGGCAGCATCATGCTGTGGGGATGTTTTTCAGTGGCAGGAACTGGGAGACTAGTCAGGATCGAGGGAAAGATGAATGCAGCAATGTACAGAGACATCCTTGATGAAAACCTGCTCCAGATCGCTCTGGACCTCAGACTGGGACGAAGGTTCATCTTCCAACAGGACAACAACCCTAAGCACACAGCCAAGATAACAAAGGAGTGGCTACGGGACAACTCTGTGAATGTCCTTGAGTGGCCCAGCCAGAGCCTAGACTTGAACCCGATTGAACATCTCTGGAGAGATCTGAAAATGGGATTAATTGGGATAACCTGATGGAGCTTGAGAGGACCTGCATAGAAAAATGGGAGAAACTGGCCAAAAATAGGTGTGCCAAGCTTGTAGCATCATACTCAAAAAGACTTGAGGCTGTAATTGGTGCCAAAGGTGCTTCAACAAAGTATTGAGCAAAGGCTGTGAATTCTTATGTACATGTGATTTTTTTTTCGTTTTTTATTTTTAATAAATTTGCAAAGATTTTAAATAAACTTCTTTCACGTTGTCATTATGGGGTATTGTTTGTAGAATTGAGGAAAAAAATATTTTTTTTTATAAAAAGAATTTAATCCATTTTGGAATAAGGCTGTAACATAAAATATGGAAAAAGTGAAGCGTTGTTAATATTTTCCAGATGCACTGTAAATGCTTACATTACAACAGCATGGATGGAGGTAATATTTAGAACATGATAATTTCATTAGATTCTCTGATCGTACCTGTTTGCACTGCTTTGGGCATGGGATCCACTTCCTCATCTATAATCACTGGCTCTGGCCTGGGAAAGACCTGCACATCAGAGGTCAGGTTCCCACAGCGCAGCACCGCATGGAAGGGAGAGTACGCCTGGTCAATCAGCTTTCTGCCAACACAAAAATGCAGTGATGCTGTTTATCACAAAATGTTGCCTAAAGAACAATGTGAACTTAAAAATATAAGACCATATTTAGTAGTATGTATGCACAAAGTAACAACCTCACTCACCCAAACATAGACTGGACACTTTTAAGACAAAGGGGTCCCTCCATAGTGTATATCTGACCCTCTCCGCCATTCAAATGAATCAGCTGCTCTAAGTTATCCATACCATCCGTAGCTTGGAGCTTCAGGGGACATCAAAACAACATAACATAGATTAAAGCACATAAAAGGAAAATATTATTTCATTACTATCGTTTAAATATGTAAGATGACTTAATTTAATAAAACTTTAACTAAAATTAAAATGGAAATTATAAAAATAAAAACTATTTTAAAATATTAAAGGTAGGGTAGGCAATGTTTGCTCGCGCAGACATCAGTGTTCAAAATTGCTTACTATACTTTTAATAAACGCTATAATAGAGTGGTGCAGGTGTGACGTCACTTCGTAGGCCAACCGGCAGCTAGCATCACAGTGGTTCCCTTGACAAAAACCTAATGGGATTTTTCCATAGGCTTTTGGATTATCACAAAAAAAAGCTCTGTGATCAACAAAAGTTTATGATACTTACACATTTTGTCCATCAAGATTTTTATGAATTTCGAAGCCTAAATGCAGTCGGCAGAAGTAAAAAGCTAAAGGTACGAACTACACCACGGTCCTGCGACTTCAACATCACCATCACTAAGCTTCCGACAGCTCTTTCACTTTTTATCTAACAAACATTTTCCCAGAATGTTTGAGTTAGAATAGTTTATAAGAGCACAATTATAAGCATAACGAGGCTAAAAGCGGTTTCCTTGTTCGGCGTGATGACGTTTAATGTCCCCGACAGCCTCTGTAGTCCCATTTAGCTACTTGTTAGCAACTGCCTTTTTCAAAATACGTAACAGCTTCAAAAAAAAACAAAAAAAATCACGATATGTGATGTATTTTATGTTGTAAAATAAAATATGATCTTGAGCTTGTGTTCACCACAGACCTTATTTCAGCCATTTATCCAAAATCCTATTCAAAAAACCCATTGACTTCGGGACGATGGAATCAGAAGTGCTAAAATGCCAACTCGTTTCCGCGTTTTGGCCTACAAATTTACGTCATACCTGCACCACTCTATAGTATCTCAATGACACTAAAATAACACTGGTAAAGGACACAGTGAAAACAGACTGAAGTACCTCCTCTGCATTGGCAATGCACATGATATAGAGTTTGGAAGGGAATGGGAAAGGAAGTGGGAATTTCTTGTCCTCCAGACGTTGTTTCACTGTTTGCAGCGAGTAACGCAAAGATCCACGACCAATGCCCAGTGCACCATCAGTAACCAACACCACCTACAGGCCACCATTAAAACAACATAAACACTGATCAACAATGTAAATGCAGTATACAGTAATGTAAAATATGCAGTAATGTAAATATTATCTTTAGAAAAATTAAATGGGACAAACTCTACTGTATATTAAAACATGTAATATGTTTAATGTTTAGACCCCGCTAAAGCGGTTATATGCTCCACTACCATGATAATCTACCAACCATTATAAAAAACCCTTCCTATCAATTTACAGAACAGATCAATCGGCCATAGTGCTGAGAAATCTTGGCACATAACATATCTTCAACTTCATTGTTTTGTACAATCCATGAAATATCATGGTGAATCAATATTTAGCAGCAAAAACTTTAAAAACAGTTTTTAACATTGATAATAATTAGAAATGTTTCTTATGCACCAAATAAGCATATTAGATTATTTTTGAAGGATCGTGTGACACTGAAGACTGGAGTAATGATGCTGAAAATTCAGCTTTGCATCACAGGAATACATTTTAAAATATATTAAAATACAAACAGTTCTTTTAAATGTTATTAATATTACTGTTGTTTATACTGTATTTTTAATCAAATAAAAATAGAGACTTCTTTCAAAACATTTAAAAATCTTTATTATTGCAAACTTTTAATTGGTAGTGTATATGTAAGTGTATGCATGATTCACATATTCCATATAGTATTTTGAATAATTTGATTTTTTTTACCTGGCATGGGCAAGCGGTTCCCCACTCCTGCTGTACTATATTACTAACACCTTGTAATGCAGCTTCCAGGCAGGTTTTATCATAGTCTTCAAGGTTGTTCAAGGCTTCCTGCAAAACAATGAATGAGAGATAACAATAAGACCCCAAACAACTATCGGATCATTAGAGCTCTGATGATGAATTAGGTTTAAGGCATTGCATTTACATTATATTTTATATAGACAGCATGACACCTGGTCTGTTTTTACCTGCAGAGTATTGTAGTCTCTGGTGAATGGCACCATAAGCTCCCAGAGCGAGGAGAAGGCAACAAGTGAAGTGAACTCCATTCTGTAGTTTGTGGCCATGTGTTCAAACAGCATGGTCAGTCCATGAACAGCCAGGTTCTTTCTCTGAAACTCTTCACTGCCCTCCACTGACACCGGTCGTGTCATGGACAGCGACGAGTCCATAAGAACCACAGTAGGCATGTTTGCAAATTATTCTCTTTACACTTTGATACACAGAGTTATGAATGAACGCTTGAGATATCTGTGTAAAAACAGGAACATGATGTGTTAGTGTGACAACAGAAGCTTCTGCAGTGGACATAAAAAAGAACCCACACACATAACATTTCTCTGACTTTATGGTTACACTCTGAAAAAAAACAGCTTAAACCAGCCTAAGATGTTTTGCACGAAAAACATCCAAAACCCCTCTAAAACCAGCCGACAGAGCTTTTTAAAAAAAAAATAATTTTAATAATTTCACCATGTAACAGAGCAATCAAAGTATAAATAAAGTCTGTTGTGTGTTACTGTTATTGCCAGTGTCCAATCAAGCATTCGCACTTTAAATATGACAGGAAAACATAAAATGATCATAAAAGTCTTAAATGTAATATGACCTTCATATTTCCGAATACAACTCGTAGGCATGCATACAATTTTTGCATATTTCAATAAAATGTTAACATTTTACCCATCGCTGAAAATCCCTTCCTCCTAAGCTACCAAGTGTGCAGCGTGATAAGCGGACCGTCTGGAAACAAAAAAAACATGCCAACTCGTTCCTTGTCAAGAACGCGCGCGAGAAAGGGATTTTTAAAAGTTGTATCCTAAAATAAACTCTCTTAAAATAAAGTGGAAAAATAAAGAAAAGTTCAAGAGAGAGCATATACAGAAACCTACAAATCTAGATTCATGCCGTTTAAAGTCTATTTAAAATCAAATTGTGGGTCAATTTATTACTAATCTTTAATCCATAATATATAACCATAGTTATGCAATAATACAATATTCTCAAAAAGTTGGTTTAGACTTTAGTTTGTATTTTTAATGAACCAATTTTCATGTGTATTCACTTTTTACAATTATGAATGAGACATATATCAGCTAAATAATTGGGATAAAATGGTTCAAGACGTGATGAGAGTGTGGGGAGAGAGTACATCTAATCCTCTTAACAGACTTCAGGTATTAGGTATTGTGCTGATCCACGCTGAAGAGCTGTCCTGCGGTGCGTCCTGCTTGACCTATAGCAGCGCTCACAGCATCCGTGCCTCTCCCTACAGCCCAGCTGTGAGACAGCAGCTCCACTCACCGCCGCGCGCATCGCCCTGCAACCGGTAGGTTTCTTTAGCGTGTTCTGAATTATTATTTTTTACAGCAGAGGAAGTTTTAATTTAAATTGTTAACATGATTCATTTATCCATATTAGGATTTTTTATAGCACAATGCTGATATAAATAGGCTGCCTGCTGCCACCAAACAGTCACACTTTACATTTCAGTGTTCATGCTACTGTTTTTACAAAATACTAATAATAAATAATAAAATACTTTTATTGTTTTTAAGATGCTTTTTGCAATGACACTGCTATTCTTATTAAGGCTTGACAGAAACTATAATAGAAATGAGACGGATATTTTCCATGCAGAAAATAGACTGAATAGACTTGTTTAGACTGAAATGTTAAAGAAATGTTTCTTAACGCAGTGTCAAGTTTTTATTACTATTATTAAAGGACAATATTCATTCATTGGAATTGATTTACAGGAGCACATTTTTGCCTTTTTATGGCGAGTTATTTTTCCTAGATAGATAGATATATATATATAGATAGATAGATAGATAGATAGATAGATAGATAGATAGATAGATAGATAGATAGATTGATTGATTTAATTCACATTTTAAACAATTCACATGAGTGCTTTTGACAATGTAATTTTTGAAAAGCTAGAATTGATCAAATATTATTGATTTAATCTAATGCAATGTGTTGGTTAGATGAGATACAAGTATTAGAAGAAACTGTAATCTGCTGATCCTACATTCAGTGTTGTCTATATACAACTGTTGCACTCAGTATTCCTCCTTTTATCCACTGTAAGGTCTGTGAGAGGAAACCTGCACCACAGAGAAAATGAGATGAAACGGTCTGAGAGAGAGTCCTGCATACCCCTGCATCTTTTGGGGGGAAATTCTGGATGTTCTGGGTGTCATTGCCCTAAAAAACAAGTCAGTGCCCTTTAGGAAACATACTAGAAAATGTTCCTGACTCGAAGAAAGAGACTGCAGCTCAGCCGGATTATATTTCTTCTGTCTGGGGTTTTCCTTTGTTCTTTATATCAACTCACTATCAGAGCCAGGCTTCCAGAACCCTGGCCCGAGCCCCAGATATCAGGGGAACCTGAGGATGGCTCTGGACTTGCTCTGGAAGCAGGACTGTTGGAGATGACTAATTTGACCACTGTTGAGCCAAAGAACACCAACCACACAGATGGGGTCCAGCCGTCAGAGTCAGCAGCAAATATACCCGTCCAAACAACATCTACAACAGAGACGCCTACAACAACCACAAACAGGACAATTGTCCACTGCATTTATGTGGATCCAAACCTCCCGAAACCCACCCCAGTTCCTTCTCCAGTAACCGATCCGACCACTCTGGTGCCCAACACTACAGCATCCAGTCCTGGAGAGGCACCACACATGAAGGGCGAATACCCGGAGGACATCTTCTCCATTGAGGAGCGACGCAGAGGCTGGGTCATGCTCCACATCTTTGGAATGGTATACATGTTTGTTTCTTTGGCCATTGTCTGCGATGAGTTTTTCGTCCCTACATTGGGGGTTATCACAGACAAACTGGCGATCTCAGATGATGTGGCCGGGGCGACCTTTATGGCCGCTGGAGGCTCTGCCCCCGAACTTTTCACTTCCTTGATCGGTGTCTTCATTTCTCATAGCAATGTGGGCATTGGAACCATTGTTGGCTCAGCTGTCTTTAACATCCTGTTTGTGATCGGAATGTGTGCGCTGTTTTCCCGGGAGATGCTTCACCTCACCTGGTGGCCTCTCTTTCGGGACGTGTCATTCTACATCCTTGACCTCATCATGCTCATCATCTTCTTCTTGGACAACACCATTATGTGGTGGGAGAGTATGATGCTGGTGTGTGGATATGCTCTCTATGTTACTTTCATGAAGTTCAATGTTCAAATAGAGCAAGCCTTTAAATCTCAGCTCAGGAAACACAAGAACATTGTCAAAGTCATCGCGGTGGAAGAACCTGAGAAGGTACGACTCATTACTTTTGCCAATAATATATAGGATTAGAATTAGTCTTTGGGTCAGATATTTAGGCCAATAGCACAAAACCCTACTGAAAAATCAAACATAAACCAGCAGGAATTCCATGTTGGTCCAGGCTGATTTATGCTGGTATAGTGCTGGTCTAGCTAGTGGACTAGCATAGTCATGTTGTTCTCAAGCAAAACTGAGGTGGTGTAGCTGGTCCACCAGAACTCCCTGAAATCCCATTCTGGTCCCCAGGGGCCCCCTGGCTAACTTCTCAGTAGAGCTGGGCGATTAATCGATTAATTGTTTTTAAAAATGTGGTCGATTCAATTCTCAAAAGCCATGAATCAATCTTTTTTCCGTATTTATTAATGCAAACATTGAACATAATATCTGATTGACGTTAATCTTATTACTAGTCTTCTCTACTACATGTCATCCTTTTATTTACTTTGCGTGACATCGGGGACCCTGTCATTCATTCAGTGCTTAACACTTCGGATGCACTTCGAAAGATGTTTCAGACAGTTGAAGGAAAAGTTTATCCTTTGCATGCGTTTTCAAGCCAATTTAAGCATTCAAGCGAAAGATAACTCACGCGCACTGTGTGAGAAATTTTGTGTGCGCACACATCCAAAGCACACACAGCTGCGTGCAAATAGTAAAATTAATTCTCTTTCACGTCTCCTTGCGCCTGAACGGACAAATTCACAAAAATGTATCTCAAAATGCCTGCCTTTGCGAGTATCCAAGTAAACAGTCAGTTATGGCTTAAAAGTAAGCAGTAGCGAAAGAACGCATGTGTATCATTATATTGGATCCGTGCATTAGTCAGTGACAGCAGCCTAATATTCTTGCAGCTGTCTGTGTTTTTAATGTTAATCAAACTACAAAAGACAAAGAAATCACTCCCTGCTCTTCAATGAATAACGTTTTTGTAACTTTATTAAGGATTAACCTTTATTTGAGTACTTTATTATATGGGTGGTGGATTTGGCATGCACAATTTCTCTATTAGTGGGGGGGTTTCAGAGCACCGAATTTCGCCCTTAGCATTGTCCTAATCTCCCACCCATATATATAAATATATATATATATAATAAAAGGTTGTGTCAAACTACTACTAAGGTTTTCTTTTCAGTAATTTCATTCTTTTAATATATCTTTTTCCTGCAGGACATTTGTATAACTCTGATATGATTTTATGCACCAAATCAAAATGAATTTTAATTCAGAAATGACAAACATGCTCATAATAGAAGAGGTCATTGTATTTGTAAATTGTAATGAAAAAAAGAGCCCCTGCAGAAAAAATTCAGCATTGCTGGTCACATTATTTACATTCATTCATTTAGGAGACACTTTTATTTTATTTAATACACAATTTATCAGTACTGGGATACAAACCCAAAACCATGTGCATTATTAGCACCATGCTCTACCATTTTTGCTTCAAGAACATGGATTGCATGTTAGCAATTTGCATAGCATTTTAATCATATTTATCAAAGAAACATTTATTTCTGTTTTGGACAGTGTTGATGATTTCTGCTGTGGTATACCTTCTAGTGATGAGGAACCACTATAATATCTGCTCATGGACGTGATAGCAGAGATATAATAGCATCCCACTCAGGTGAATGTGAGTCACTTATGTTTATTCATTGAACAGATACGCATGGGTTTGCGTTTTCCTTTGATAAACCGAAATGAAAAGGATCTCTTGTGTCTGCTGGGGCCAGACGTTGTTAATGAGTTGTCTTGTAGCAGGCGAGGTATTTGGAGCAGGTGCATTTGGCTCACAGTGACAGCCTCATCTGATTTAGTGACACTATCGCATCACATAATAAAATTGTGTAGTCATTTTCATAAGTTACTTTCTTCATTCTGAACATCCCTCAGCTTAGAAGCTGTCATGAGAGGAAGGTTTAGAGAGATCAACACTTGATAATCTGTCATAACATTTCTGTGATCACACTCACCTGAGAAGGAGACTTTAAGCTGCAGTGACAAACAGTCTATGGGTTATTGTAAATGTGTCTCGTGCTGTAAAAAACGTATATTAATAAGTGGAGGGCTATCATTAATCATTCATGTGATCAAAATAATACTAATACTAATACTCTAATATCTGTTAGAGACACTCTGGCTCTCTGATCCAAAGACGTTCACTTAATCCTATGAGGGTCTGCTGTGATGTACAAACTGTGTAACATATAGAGTGTTTAAATCTGATAAGTGTGATTGAAGCTTATATAGTGTAAGACGGCTTACTAGACCCAGAGGACCTAGATCTCTGTCAAACTAAACCCACTAAACTGAATTTATCACAGATAAGTAACAAGTACAGCAGTAACGATAAAATACAGAATTTCATATATTTGGTTGCTCACGTATGTTATTAACTATTAATTTTTTTTTGCTATAAATAAAGCTGACATGAAATGTAAATATTAGAAAACGTAAAAAAAGGTCAAATTAGAAAGTTGCCTTGGCAATTACCTGAAAGTTCAAGTACTAAAAAGTGGCAAAAGACATAACAAAATTACTAAAACTAAAACGGAAAATATAAAAATAAAAGATAATTCACAATATTAAGAAACCTGTATGCTACATGCTCTTTGTTAAATAAATGAAATATATTGATTGGTCTCCTTTTAGTCTATGAGGGCACGTGAATGAAAACTTTGCAACAGAATAGTCACTTTTATTCTTCAAACAGTAGAATGAGAAGTGAAAGTCAAAGGTCAAATCAATCCTCGGTAATGTTTCAAACTGTTTTTGCACACAGGACAATGCGACTTCAGAGGAGGAGAACAGGCCGCCTGAACCAGAAGACAAGAATCGATTAAAGGTAATCAAAAATACGCAAATACATGTTAATGTATAAATAAACCTAGCACTATTGTCACCAAATGGAACTACAAAATGACTTGGTTGAGCCAGTGAACAGCAGTGTTTCAATAGCCAACATATATGAACTTTTCTGGGAAATCAGCCTACAAATGGCTTTTTATAGTTGTCAAACTAAGATACGAGGAAGCATTCTAACATCCCAAAAATGACACACATCACCTTTAACAAGAAAACACAACAGATACACACATGATAGTCTTGATAAGATTGGATACATTTCACATGTCCAGTCAAATGAATATGGGATTATTAATTTAAGTAATACACTTATTAACATACTGTTACTGAAATAACACATTTAAATGATTTTTATTCTGAAGTCAAGTGCAAACAGAATTTGCAGGTTCAGATATAAATTCTTTCGACATGATCATTTAGTGTGCGATCATATTTTCCCTGTCTTGTGTAGCTGAAGCCTACACTGCAGCGCGGGGGCAGTTCTGCCTCTCTGCACAACAGCACCATGAGAAACACCATCTTCCAACTGATGATTCACACACTGGATCCTCTTGGAGAGGGTAAGAGCCCTTCAGTGTCTGAACCCTCATAATGATAACTCATTAAGCAAACACTGCACGGAAGCATTACAAAATTCAATTCTGGTGGTTTAAAGCAACAGTCCACCCATAAATTAAAATTCTGTCATTATTTACTCACACCCATGTCGTTCCAAACCTGTATGACTGACTTCCTTCTGCAGAACATTGGGAACCAAACCATTAACTTCCACTGTATGGGCAAAGAAACACATTTCTCAAAATATATGTTATCTTCAGTGTTTCACAGAAGAAAGAAAGTCATACAGTTTTGGAACAACAGGAGGGTGAGAAGATAACTTCAGATAAATGAGAAGGAACTATGCCTTTTAGAAATTATGTGAAAGCTGTTCACAAGGATTTTCCACATGTTTCTGAGTAAATGTTAACATTAAAAGATCAGGAAAGGTATATGATAAGAATGTAGTGCTCATTTAATACTTGGACTCAAATTATGCTATTTGTACAAAGTGATTGAGCACTACTGGTTTAATGGAGGAATTAGCTAAATGCAATTTTTGCTTCAGAATTTTTTTAATGGTTACTCCCTTTTACAGACTGTTTTGTATATTGAAACAGAAATTGTATATAGATCAAATTCCAATCATATGATATAGGCCTATATTCACTCAGGCAAGTGCTGTAAGAAGTTCAGAAGTGTAGCAGGAGAGTCCCTTTGTCCTTCTCCTAGTACAAATGGATTAGCAAAGCGTGTTCCATATGATGACAGCACTAAGTCCAGATTGATACTAAGTAGATAAATAGCTCTTTCTCAGTCTATGGAGTGGAGAGCGATTCATAGTAGTGAGACAAGGGATGGGCCCATCGCAGTGGCTCTATGACATTTTGTCAAGTCACATCAGTGTGTATGTCACCATTTAAAAATGCACTATATTATTTTCACATTGCACATAGGTTCTCGAACAAGAGAAATTGTCTGCAGAAACTGTAATTTTAGCATCACAAAAATGCATACGTGTAAAGCAGAAGCCCTGGTGCTGAGGTCCCGGTGGGTCAGTGGTTTGATGGCTGGGGTTGGTCCTCTTGACCTTCAGCCTGTCCTCAGGAGGCGGCGCAGCACCTGCGCTCTCAGGGTCCTAACAAAAACCTCCTAGTACTGTGCTGCTCCATCATTAAGCTGCTTTTGATTGAGCTCATAAAGGCTGGATGAGAGACAGGCTCCAGCAGCTCAATCCTGTTATTGTGATAGGGTCCCTGCTGTAGTCAATGAGACATATGTAAAGGTTCATTAGTAGATATCTACATTTGGGTTCATAAATAACTGACAAGCACTTAACATCTAGTCTTAATATACTCTGAAGGACAGTCATTTAAATCTCACAAAGAAATGTCTGGGTCACATTTCACCCCCAAAATAACTGAAAAATCTTAATATTAAATAAATAAAACTATTGGTGAGATCTATTAGATAAATTTTTTTTCGTTTTCATGACAAGCAAAAAAAAACCTTAAAAACATCTCAAAATGCATATGCTGCATACTCTCAAAAAAAGCATACAGTAAACAGTAACTAACTGTCACACTCACAATATGCGTAGTAATCTAAGATGCGCAGGTACTATAGACAGTCTGGGTACGTTTACACGGCAACGATGTACTAAAAATGGAAACGTTTTTCCGTAGCATTTTGATGTACTAAAAATGGAAACGTTTTTCCCGTAGCATTTTTCGCATACAGGCGTCAACATTGTCAAAACAATCCGTTCACACGGATCTGCGAAACAACTAAAAACGCTGTATTATGCATGCCAGGCCAGTAGTTGGCGTTGTCACTTTGTAAAGAAACACTACAACATGATGTCACCGTTTTCACAAATTTACGTTTTTATAGTTTACACAGAGATTTGCACTTTGAAAACTTGTACTTTGAAACCCATTTTCAAAAGTTTGCATTTTCAGACCCCCAAAATGCCATTGACGTGTACATAAACGGCCAAAACGCATAAAAAGTTTTCAGTTTTTGAATAAAATGTTGTTGTGTAAAGTAGCCCCCTCAGTCCTTTAATCGACACGCTGAGTAGACGTTCACACATAAAACAAAGACGATGACCGACAAAGGACAAAACCAAACAGGAAGCATAAACAGACTGAGAACTATATGAGACACAGGTGCAAATCATAAGTAATCATAGAAACAAACTAGGGAGTAATAAGTAACCAGGGAAACTGAAACTAAACAGAGCAGAAAAAAAGGAACAAACAAACAAAACAGAATGTCAAAATAAGAGTCCACAAAATGGAACATAAACCTGACAATAATCAACAATCTCTATATATAAATATATCAAATAATATAAGCATACTATAAATTTATGGATTGTGAAATAATTAGTTACAAAAAATAATGTCATAATTCAAGAAATCAGACCCAAACATTTCTTGACATTTTTCATGAAATTCACACTTATGCATTTATTCTTTGACCAGTCCACATTTTTCTAAATCCAATTATGAACTTTTAACATTTAACAATGCCGCTTGTTGGTATCCAAGTCAGAGCAGACATGAGTAGTTTTGAAGGGAATTTGTAAAACTCACCATGATATTTATTGTATATGAATCTACTTTTACTCAGAGTCAGTGTTTAATGGAGATGCAAAGGCTAGAAGCTCTTTGGAACGTAAAGGTAAGGGGCTTAGTGTTTGTGATGTTATTCTTGTGATGTGATTGCTTTCTCGTAGTAGCCAGTGAGATGACGTGAGAAAATGACGTTTTGTATTACGTCTGTGAAATTAGGGCTTTTGTCATTTGTGGTACTGTCATTGTTGACCCTGACAGTGTCAGTCAAAGTATACATTCAAGCTATATTCTTCCTTTCCTGGTTTGCAGTGAAATTTAAAGACAAGGCTCAGATTTTGAACGACATGGCCCGGGGGAAAGTAGAGAACAAAAAGAAGGAAAAATCTGGTGAAGGTGAGATTTTATAATCTTAGTCTGTTCTATTATGATTGCACAGAGCTTTGTAGACAGGACGGTGCATTGTCCTGCCTCACAGATGAGCTCTGTTGCATATTCAAAATGGTTATTAATGTTGCATTTCCACAAGCGCTAACGTACCAGCTGTGTGTTGGATGAAAGGTACAAAGAGAGGGCACGCTGCCAGGAGTTTGGCCCGTTTTGCCCTCTACACAGCATCCCGCATTCCATATTTCCACCTTTTGTTTCTACTTGAGAGCTGCTTTACACATTAGCTGACATAATGACCAAGCTCCATCTCATGAATTAAGCATGAATGGCTTGGAATCAATGCAGATTATCTTGTGAAACAACTGTGGTGTTTGAAATTGCCGCCAAATGATATAGCAACATTACTCACTCCTACTGAGGAAATCTTCACTCCACATCTGAGAGGAGCTTGTAGTATTGCTAAAGTAAATGCAAACTTGATTGATATTTTATTATGCTGGGTTAAATAAGGTGATGGTCAGACGGAGCAGCCCAAGGAAGACGCGGCTCCAGGAGCCAAGGAAGAAGATGCCAGTCAAAAGCCTGAGGAACAAAAGGTGGGCCAATTGCATCTCAAAAAAAGTTATGAAGATGAAGCAGGAGCTCTGAGATGCTTGTGTGCTTTTAATGAGCTTATCAATTCTTTACCTTGTTGTAAAGCTGACAAAGATATGTCAAACATAGTATGTGATTCATATTTAAGGAATAATTCACCCAGAAATGAAAAGTCTGTCATCATTTACTCACCCTCATATCATGACTTCCTTTCCTCTGTGGAACACAAAAGAAAAAGCTTTGAAGAATGTTCTAGAATGCCATTACAGTAACAGAGAACTGGAGCTTTCAAGCTTAAAAAAGGACAGAAGGAGTTATTCTCCATGTTGTGTTTAGAAGAGAAGTATAAATGGCTACTTAATGACCTAATCATTCTTTTTAGTCAGATTTTTTGATAAATCAGTTCATTCCGTTTCCAAAACTAGTCTGAATGATTCATTCACAATTCGGACCAATCTGGATCTCATCTCGAACTCAGTCATAGCAGTTTTTGGGTTAGCAGCTCACTGGAGGTGAAGATTATCTTTGAATTTGATTACTGTATATAGCTACTTGTATTATGCTTTTGCATACTTTAAGCTTGAAAGCTCTGGTCCCTATTTATTATAATTGCATGGAAAAGAGCGAGCCGTCTGTGTTCCACAGAAGAAAGTAAGTCTTACTTTAGTTTGGAACAAATTAAGTGCTAAATAAGTAAATGATGATAAAACTTACATTTTTGGGTGAACTATTACTTTGTTCTCCTAATTCTTTATTTTCTGTGTGCGTATTATGTTTTCCACCTGTCTCTTTCTCGCTCTGTGTTAAGGAAGGAGACGCTGCAGCAGGAGGCGGCTCAGAGAAGCCAGGAGGTTCAGACGATTCAGAGGATGATGATGAGGAAGATGACAGTGATGAAGAGAGCGATGAAGACAGTGATGATGATGATGATGATGATGATGATGAAGATGAGGCTGGGGAAGAAGGAGACGAACCTCTGTCCTTAGAGTGGCCAGACACCAGACGCAAACAGGCCACATATTTGTTTCTGTTGCCCATTGTCTTTCCACTGTGGCTGACAGTTCCAGACGTCAGAAACCCTGTGAGAACCAAAAGAAAACATCACGTTTTTCTTGTATATTTGTTCCACTTTTTCACATGTGATAGAACTGACATGTATATTGTGCTTCACAGGCATCCAAAAGGTTCTTTGTCATTACCTTCCTTGGCTCAATAGTATGGATTGCTATATTTTCCTATCTTATGGTGTGGTGGGCACATCAGGTCAGTGTAGAAACCAATATTTGTTAAAATGTATTTGGACACACTTAAATGTCACTGCATTAGCAAATATAACATCAAAACAAGTCAGCATTTATCAAGATTTTCTCTCCTAGGTGGGGGAGACAATTGGCATCTCTGAGGAGATCATGGGTCTTACCATTCTGGCTGCAGGAACATCAATTCCTGATCTAATCACCAGTGTGATTGTGGCTCGAAAAGGCTTGGGAGACATGGCTGTCTCGAGCTCTGTAGGCAGCAACATATTTGACATCACCATGGGGTAAGATGACTGAAATATTAAATATTCAGTGAATCAGGTGTTTGATAGTTGGAAATGATATGCTTGTCGAATGTGATATGCTCTTTCCACTGAGTAAACTCCACTGGTGTTTGCCCGTTTCAAAGAGGCTGTCAGTCTGTGTAGTGATAGGGATTTTTCAGTGACTCGTTCTGCAGGTTACATCGTTTCACCAGTAGGTGGCAACAAGAGTCTCTAATGAGTGAGTCATTCACTGAACTAATTTGTTTGACAACACTGATTCCTTCAGAAATGAAGCAAATGTGGACATGTCCTAGGCTGTGTTTAAGTCCAATTTTTATGCCTTTCCCTTGCTAACTTCCCTCTGTCTTGTTCACTCGGATGTTCGTCTTTGCTTACGTTGCACGGGTGCCCTCTACTGACGGAACTCTTGAAATGTGTTTAAATGGAATGCCCTAAGCCCTTGACCACTTGGAATCTGCTATGGAGCTGATTTAATATTTACAGCTTTTTTCCTTATGAATTAGTTTTATGCACCATTCTATAGGCCTGTATGTATGCTTGGGCTTTTTGAAGTGCGTTCAACTTCGTCTAGTGGACAAGGGAAGTTTATTTGGACAGACCCTCGACCCCTCGATTTTGACAGAGGGGGCGTGTCTACTCAACATGTACACTTCAGGCAGATCTATAAACCACAATGCACGGTGATTGTGACGTCACAGCAGATCACGCTTAATTTACCCCTACCCCGCACAACTCTAGTGTATGATATTAGCATTATTTTGACAAGATTGCCCCGGGTCAGAAAAATGGCAAATGGGTAGGGTGCTTCTCAAACGGAAGGCTGCGTTCTAGTAAGACTGCCTATCTTGGGTGCCACGTCATCAAGCACCATCAAAGGCTGTCTCAATCTGAAGGATCCTTGGAAGGCAGCCTTCATTTTGCGTCCTTCATTCTGCTAATTTTGAAGGATGCATCAAGTGTATCCTTCGTGTCCTTCAATCACCCACAATTCTTTGCACACATTCCAATTCACAAAAGAACTGATGGAAAACGAGTCAGCTCTGAGCTTGTCTGAGTTTATTATGAAATGTAAGACAAAAATAATGTTTCGGAGATGAAGGCATACATGCATGTTATCTTTTGTTTTGGTGTAAATTAATCACTTACTAAACTGCCAATAATGTGAGCCACTGGAAGACCACAGGCGGTTGTCATTCACTGTATTGCATTAAAAGAAAGCCAGTTAATATAAAGATTTTTAACACAAAGTATTTGTTTAAAAATTAAGTTAAGTTTTCATAGTATTTTCGTGCCATGATCGTGGGGCGGGAACATGTGTGACATACTTTACTAGACCGTCTCATTGTAGCGTTTAATGCTGAGGAGGAATCCAGCCTATAAGCCTCCGAGGGACTGGACTAGGAAGGACAAAGCCTCACTTTGTGTTCCTTCCGTTTGAGAAGCACCTGTAATCTTCCCTATTGTGATGTATATCTGACTGAAACGGCTACTCGAACAACAAAAAATGTAGGACGGGACTTTGATTTTGTCCATCAGGAATTGATTGAATAGTGGTTTACTATTGCTGTGATTTCATGTGAGTGACAGGTTGTCCCGCCTTCGTGCTGGTAAACACCTTATCATAGAAGAGAAGAGATGTCATTGCAAGGGAAAGTTATCTCCTTGGACAGCACGCCAAATACGCATATTTTATACTATATCTGATTATATGTAAGTGCGAACTCGTGAATTGGAAATTAAAATGAATTTGATCGTCAAACGTAAAGTGTTGCATTGATGAGTATGGGTATTTTGTAAAGTATTTGAAACTGCTTTTATCATTTAATTAGAAGCACCACAATTAAATTGTGTTACTTAGATATAGATTTAGAAGTTTATTTTAAAGTGATTTTAAAAATGTGTAAATAAAGCTCTGTAAAAACTTTTTACAACACTATGGGCCATATCATACACCCGGCGCAATGCTGACGGCAGGTGCGACGCAAGTGTTTTTTGCTAGTTTCAGCCCGACGCAGTTATCATTTTAACGTCCAGCGCCACATTGTTTAAATAGCAAATGCACTCGCGCCCATCTGTTCGCTCATGGTCTGGTCTGAAAACGAGGTGCGTTCAGGCGCATTGTTGGCGCGTTGCTATTTGGAGGCAACTGATTGCGCCATTGACCAACAAAAACCTGGTCTAAAGTCAATGCCGCAGTATTTTTTTAAAGGGCGCATTAGTAATATGCGCATATAGGTGGGTGCACAACGCACGAACACTCTGCTTATTACACACACAGGGATGCGCAGCAGCACACTAACATTTTTAAATATTAAAAATAAAAGGAGAAACGTTCAGTCTTTCCGCTCGCAAATTCCGCCATGGTGCAAGCGCATCTGGCTTTTAAAGGGAATGGGAGATGAGACTCTGATTGGTTTATTGCACATTATGCCCAAAACACACCCATGACTCATTAAGAGACTAGGTACAACCCTTTTGGACCATGCGCCTGGTGCGTCGACCGTTTTTTCCATTGTTAAAATAGCAAAAGTGGAATCAGACACGCCCTAAGTGCACCTGCGCCATGCACTTCAGACCATGCGCTTAGATTGTTAAAATAGGGCCCTATGTGTGTCCCATCGAATAATCAAAAGTTCTATGCACACTTGCGGTCCTACTTTGAACACTTGGGCCAAATACAGGAAATGTGTCATGTAAGTAGACAAGTTGTCAAGTGCAAAGACCACAAGTGTGGCATTGGGACAGGCCCTGTGTTTTTTGAGTGAGTCTTTGAATCATTCACTCAAGTGATTTGTTCAACAGGAATGGATTTATTTAGGAACTAATTTTTTTTAACGGGTGAGTTGTTGAATCATTAACTCGAATTCATTAATGATTCAACAAACAATGTCCTGCTCAGAGACATGCAATGGTTTCTGCATTGACTTTGTTTGAAACTAAAATGGCCCAGCAAAACAGACAAAAAAGTATCTGGTAATACTGTGTCTAAAATGTAGGTTAACCTGTTTTTGAACTGTTGTTTATTTCACAATATCACACTTGCAATCGCTCTGTTGGTACATACCGAATAAATTATTCTTGTGTTTTATTGCTTAATTATATCACCTCTCTCTGTTACAGGCTGCCAGTGCCCTGGCTGATGTTCTCGTTCAGCCATTCCTTTGCCCCAGTGACTGTGAGCAGTAATGGGCTGTTCTGTGCCATTGTGCTGCTCTTCCTCATGCTCCTCTTCGTCATTATCTCCATCGCTGCCTGTAAGTGGAGGATGAATAAAGTGTTGGGCTTCACCATGTTCATCCTGTACTTTGTGTTCTTGGTGCTCAGTGTCATGCTAGAGGATCGAATCATTATATGTCCCGTGTCCATCTGAGCACACCTGTGGTTTTCATACATCTTAATGTTCACTCACCATGAGGATACAATCCTGTCATTCGAAACTTCGCACATAATGTATCACATTTAAAGCATCCCTGGACTCGCTGTGTTGACTTATTCTGTATTACACAAGATTTTTTGTGAAGGGGTGCAATAACTGCTATCACATTTTTTCAGCTTGTGTTAAAATTAATGCAGTAATGTCACAGAAAAGTCACAGGTCCTGTCCCAAATGGTCACCATTTGTGGTATCCACACTTTAGTGATGTAATGCCATATGGATTGTTGGCTAGTAGACTGCATGTGGGCCCACCAGTGTGGGCTTTGCAAAAGGGCACATTAAGGCCACATACAGAGGCACACTTGAGCACCCTTTTGAACTGTAAAATGACAAATAAGACACCCTACTGTCGCACTGTGAACTTGACAAACACACTATGATTATGATTGCGTAAACAAAGGCCACAGAAGTGTTCCATTCGAGACAGGGCCACAGAGTACTAAATATGGAAAAAATCTAATTTTTCTTATATTCTCACTTGATAATTTGTGAAAATCGTTGATTCAATTCAACCATTTTTTTCTATTGGGATTATACCAAGACATGCATGCAAAACATACGTTCATACTGTCAATTTTTGCGATTGACAACCGCATTTACTTACAGGTCTGAGTCTCGAAATGTCCCGTTCAAACAGCAACTTACAGTAGCATCTCGAATACTGTCTGTATGAATATGAATGTGAAACGGGAATCAAGCCAAAGTCACTCAGTATAAAACAAGTAATTTAACTTGGCGGCCATCTTTGAAACGCCTCTCGGGCATGCAAGTGCTTGTATCTCTTTGAATGGGGAAACATCAAAGTCCCCAAAACTGTATCACACTTGCACCACCAATGAAATTTGACAACTGTCTCATAAATTTAGTTTCTAAACGCTAGAACAAAAAAAAATGCATTTTTCAGGCTGGACCAAGCTAATGTGCATGCACAGTCTTTAGCACGCACCTCAGAACACTGACCGTTTATATGGGTGGAGCTTACGTCTAGCTCCCCCTCGCTAGACGTCCAGCAAGGAGGAGCGAATGTAAAAATAGGCGGGGCTAGAATATTCAACCACACCCTAACTCTACCCTAACCCTACCCACAACTCTATCCCTCCACCCTATTAGACATCCAGAGAGGTGGAGCTGGATGTCATTTGACTCTGCAGTGAGCACCACTTGGCTTCTAACGGCAGCTGCAGTGACGCAATGACCAATCGGCGATTGGCTCTTATTTAGAAGGCGGAACTTATTCCGCGTTCATATTGATTCTCATTCGCCGTACTTATCACTTTTAATACGACAAGAGTCCAAGAGTCCAATCCGCGAGTTAAACCGTCAAGTTTTCGTGGCTGCAGTTTTTATATCTGGGTGATTGCTTGTGGAAAACACAAGGTAGATGCGTTTGTGAGCGGCTCTCTCGCACTGTATGACGAGTCCAATTCCGTTCACACAGGGCAGGTTTTCCGAGAATGCGGTTGTAAGTCCCGAAAATTTAAGGGGTGTGAGTTCGGTTATAGAACGTGGTTGTCGCTGCCGTAAATAACTGAACTGTGTGTGAACGGAACCGTATTAAGAACTCAAATACAGGACTGACAACCGTATTCTACTTCTGTGTGAAGGTGGCGACATACACAATCACTGGTTACATCAGAATTGTACAATAATAAAAACATTACCATGTAGAGAAATCTCAGTAGGTATTACATTGAGGCCTGGTTTCACAAGCAGGGCTTAGATTAAACCAGGATTAGGCCTTAACTCAATTAGAATATGTAAGTAGCATATGTCGTGGAGAAAAACATTACTGGTGTGCATCTTGAGACAAAACAATGGCACTGACATAATTTAAGATATGTCAGTGCAAGTTGCTTTCAGTTAAAACAGCATCAAGCAATTTAGTCTGGGGCTAGGCTTAAGCCTTGTCTGTGAAACCAGGAGTGAGTTTACTGACATGGAATTCATGTTTATTGTGATATTTTCATCCTTACATCTACATCTAATATGTTAGTCTCAAGCGTATTTACATTAGTGAATAAATACGTAGATCTGTGACCGCATTAATGATTTGTGTAGCCTACTGGACTTGTGGTAGAATTTTTGTTAAAGGGTTAGTTCACCCAAAAAATAAAATTCTGTCATACTCACCCTCATGTCGTTCCAAACCTGTAAGACTTTTGTTCATCTTCGGAATACAAATTAAGATCTTTGTGATGAAATATGAGAGCTTTCTGTCCCTCCATTGACAGCTATGCAACTGACACTTTGACTTCAAAAAGTTCATAAAGAGATCGTAAAACTAACCCATATGAATTGAGCGGTTTAGTCCAATTTTTCTGAAGGGACATGGTCACTTTATATAATAAACAGATTGAATTTATAGGCTTTTATTCACATATAAACATTGATCAGCGAACATAAACAGAAACCTAACTGAACCTGCTTGACACACAAGAACAAATGTGCTGCGTAACACCAGAATTAACCTCATTGGTTCTCGTACATCAAGTGAACATGCTTGAGCTTCCTTTGGTTTACCACAACTGATGTGTGTTGATGAATGTTTATGTGAATAAAAGCCTAAATTCAATCTGTTCATCATATAAAGCTATCTGTCGTAAATCTCTTTTTTTGAAGCATCAAAGTGTCAGTTGCGTAGCTGTCTATGGGCGGACAGAAATCTCTCAGATTTAATCAAAAACATCTTCATTTGTGTTCCGAAGATGAACGAAAGTCTTACGGGTTTGGAACGCCATGAGGGTGTAATGACAGACTTTTCATTTTTGGGTGAACTATCCCTTTAAGGGTGCCAGAGGTTTTGGGTTCTAATCTGCCCGTTTATTTATTGATTTTCTCATTAAAACCAAAGATGTGCATCAGTGATTGTATATCAAGAGCAGGGGCACGTTTGTGTGTATTTTGTTTTGTGATTTCACCGAGTCTCCGCAACATCGTTAAGCGATGCGCTCATCTGTGTGAAGGCTGTGCACGAGCGCCAAGAGAACACTGTTGCCTTCCGCCACTGATAACCAGGCAACGAGCTCTCAGTATGATTTAAAAAACAACACATTCCATCGCCAGATCGCCTCTTATTTAACACAAACTAACGAATTGCTAATCAACTGAAGACGCGAGATGTTTCAAAAAGTGGTGGGACAATATTGACCCTGGCAAAAAAGTGGTGGGGACATGTCCCACCCAATCACCCTCAAATTATGCCTATATTTTTGTCCAATTATTAAAAATGGCATTTTACAACAAAGAAAAAGTTTCCAAATTGTTTTGTTGAATTTTATATTGTGATTGTATTTGATGTTGTGGGTTTTCAGCTAGCTATGGGTGAGTTCTTTTTAAAGTGTCTGCAGAATTCACTACATTGGGAGAAATTGTGAGCTTATTGTAAATGATGTAATTTAATCATTTTGCAATGGAATTATTTTTGTAACATGGAAAACTGTCATTAGCAAGCATTTTAAATGCAGGTATTGTGCTGTATATAAAATATGATTTTTTTTCCATCATTAAAGTAGAATCTCAAGCATATAACAAGACTTCTTTACAAATTCTAATGTAATCAGTATGACTGATATAAACAGTTGTGAATTTCCATACAAATGTCACACTGCTGTTTGAACAGTACTGAATAGAGGCAATGATTGTTCTTTTCGAATGTCGCACATTGTGTCGATTTCTCTCTTGAGAGTTGCTCATTGTAAATATTCACTTGTTGGGTCAGTACAAAATTAAATGGAGTTTCAAATCCGATTTTCCCTCCCTCTCTTTCATTGAGCAAACCAGTGGCAGCAACACAAACATACCGGAGTCGATTTAAGTGTTTATTTACAGTTCTAAACAATTAGATAGACCTGGCTCAGATCTGACAAAATTATATATACAAATATAAATAGAAGTAACAAAAGGAGTGATATGTAAAGCACATTGCCCTAACATAAAATTATATGTTAAAAAACAAACAAAACAATCAGCTTACACATTAACCGCTTTAAATTACTGTAGCTTGTCATGAAAATGGTCAGTTTGAAAAGCAGGTGATAGAAAAACTGCTAAAGTATTAACAGCAGTGTAAATTGTATATTTTTGTAGTTATACACAGCATCAGGTCAATAAACAAAGGGTTTTTTTCCCCAAAAAAATTATTAGGGCAGTATTATCTGTTTTTTTTTTTTTGTTTGTTTGTTTGTCCACTTGGGGCATTAACATCAATATGTCATTGTGTAATTACATGTATAATTTTCTTTCCCATAATCCACTGTACTTGTCAGCAATCTCCTTACCAACCACACACACTCAAAGTGCATCTTCAATTAACATTATGAGAAAAATGAACAGCATTAAAATATAGAACAGTTCCAGTTACCGCATATTTAATTTGAAAAGAGTTAATGAGTAAATAAGTGCAGGTACTTTGTTTTATGTATCTTGACAACAGGGAGCCATGTTTATGCATCATTGCACAATATAAAGCAATGTTTAAAACAAACAAACAAAACAAAATTATGTACCTTCATGTCAAACACTTTATTATGTAAGTGTGTGTAAAATGCTGACTTCATATTCATATTAACAGTCCATTTTTTCTTCATACCAGCTATACTCTTTATACCCTGTTGTAAATTTGTCTCCGTACTGTTCTTTGCCCCAAGGTAAGGCATTTCTCAGTTCAAAAATCTCATGAAACATATTTCTCACCATGTAAACTGTGAGTCATGAGTTTATATTTGGTCCAGTTCTGTACCTCAAGACAACAGTGTCACTGACGGTCACCATACAACTGGTCTCCAGGACCAGGACGACAAACAGCACACGCTCAAAAGAGAAACCTATACACTACGAACAGTCTTTACAAATGGAGACACGTCAGTTATAACAAATTCCAGTCTTAAAATATAACTGTATAATACAAATATTCAAAATAATAATAGGCTATGTACACAAAAGTCTCTTTGTATGTGAAATATACAAGTGCTCCTAGACGGCCAAAATAGGACTGTGTTTGTTGACTGGGGTCACTCATTGTGCTTCTACGCGTCCTAAACGTGATCAGTTTGATTGTTCTACAGCTACTGGTCCCGAATCCACTCCATGATTCACTCGACGTGAACGAATGGAGCGATGGAATGACCTGAGCACAATGATATTGCTCCTAATCTACAATGACCTCTGAACTCACGTTTACCTGAGCAGTGCTAGATGATTCGAATATGACCCCAAGCTTCCAAACAGGGTCAAGATATTAGGCAGATGAAAGAGCAAAAGTGAAGGGGGAATATAAGGTAATGAACATGATCACAGATATTATAAGGTGGCATATTCACAGGAAGTGTATGAAGAAGAACAGTCACATAGACAGACAGGAACGTTTTTGAAGAAGACCTCATGGGAGCCAGAGGTAGCTTTGGTTATGACGAATGTTCAGGATCGCATGAATGAAAGCGTTGCTTCTTTGGATGGGCCCTGGACATCTAGGATGCCTTCCTGTGTGATGGATGTGAGGAACGAGGGAGGAATGAGAGAAGGCGAATCACAGATTGGGCAGCCCAAAGGTTCTCCTGCACTCCATGACTCCAGCGCTGGGTGGCCGGTCACAATTGTGAGTCATCTTGACCTGGCTGGGCGTCAAACGGTCATATGCCATTTTGTATTCACGGTCGAATGCATCTGTGAGAATAAATGAAGATGTTAGTAATGATGCTAGTGCTCACATTGAGCAAATTCATAGATACATTATCATTCAAAAATTTGAGGTCAGCAAGATTTTGAAAGAAGTATCTTATGCTTACCAAGACTGTATTTATTTGATCAAAAAATCCAGTAAAAACAGTAATACTGTGTGAAATATTCTTACCATTTCAAATAACTGTTTTCTATTTTAATATATTGTCAAATGTAATTTATTCCTGTGATTGTCAGGTGAGGGTAAGTATAAAGTAAGCGAGGACTCAAATGCAGGAAGAAGGTGGTTCTTTATTAAATAATAATATAAAGCAAACACAAACAAACACAAGGGGGAAAACCAAACTTAACATAAACTAAACACTAGGAGCAGGAATGTGAAGCACGACAGGGAACAGAAGACATCAAACATAAGACATTGATCCAGCACAGGACTGCAGACACGAGGAGACTATAAGGGTAACAAATTAAGCAGGAGATGAGGGAAAACAGGTAGGGCCAATTAAACAATAACTAGATAACAAGATGGGCGGGGTGACAAGAGACCAGAGACATGACATCATACCAAAACATGACAAACACACCACATGTGCTACACAGGACTAGACAGACATGTGACAGTGATGGCAAAGCTGAATTTTCAGCAGCCATTCAGTGTCACATGATCCTTCAGAAATTATTCTAATATGCTGATTCGGTGCACAAGAAACATTTAATGTTAAAACAGTTGCACTGCGTGATATTGTGAAAATCATGATACATTTTTTTCAGGATTCTTTGATAAACAGAAAGTTCAAAAAGCTGAGAGCAAGATATTTCAAGAAAGTCTTACAATGTAAACGTCTTTACTGTCACTTTTGATTAATTTAATGCATCCTTGTTGAATAAAAGTCATTTCTTTTGGAACACGGACAGTTGTGGCCTAATGGTTAGGGAGTCAGACTGTTGAACCGAAGGTTGTGAGTTCAATTCTCAATACCAGCAGGAAATGATTGAGTGGCCCTGAGTAAGATTGAGTAAGACACCTAACCCCCAATCTCTCCACGGGTGCCACAGCAAAAATGGCTGCCCCCTGCTTTGTGTGTGTGCTCATTACTCACTACTCCTAATAGCCCTAGGGGCCATTTTCCTGATGGCATTCGCACTGCCAGTAGGAACTCTGAAGTGACGTAAGCCACACTTGTTGTTGTGATTTTTATTTTGACGGCACGGCGGACATTTATTTTGACGGCGCTGGGAACGCCAGAGCCTGAGCACACAGCTCTCCCATTCTCAATCTTCATTAGGTTACGATCTGTTTGACAGTCCTGTTTAATACGTTATTAGATAGAACTGTTATAAAAAGAAAGATAGTAAATGAAAAAGTATTAGTGTTTGCCGTGTGGTTGATGTCCAGTGTCGCTAGATGAGCAGAAATACATAATCATGTTTTGCTTGGTCCCCTCAAAGTTGCATTGGATTTCCTTCTTAGCGTAAAGGTTGAGCAGTCCATCTATCACTGTTTTCTATGTTCGTAGAGTTAGTTTGTGGAGTAAATATATAGGCAATAATCTGTGTGTATTTCCTGTTTTTTTTAAAAATGGCGGGTGCTGGTGTTTCACGTACATTCGCCCAATCAGTGTACGTCACTGGTAGTTCCTATTGTGCTGGGTTAGAGCTAATTTAGTTCCCCCAAAAGGCATTCCAAGAACTAAAATCGTTCCCAGTTCCTGCAGTGCAAACACACCAAAAAGCGGGTACTTCCGCCATTAGTTCTAGGAACTATGAAAAGCTTCCTTCGGTGCGAAAGCCCCTAAAGTGTGTGCACTAACTTGGATGGGTTTAATACAGAGGACAAATACTGAGTATGGGTTACCATACTTGGCCTTCACATGTCACTTAAAGAAACTACACAGTTAACTCACCGATATTTATGCTACTCTTGCCCAAAGCCATCAAAGACAGGAACAGGATGTCTCTATATAAGCTCCTGCATATGAAAAAATAAAAATAAATGAGTCATTAAGAATAGCTTGTCAAAATAGTTATTTAAACAGATTGTTTCTGTGCTGAGGCACATTTTTCGTGTTCCTACCGTTGTCTGACAAAGCCCAGTCTGGTGCCCAGTATCTGCAGTATCTGACTCATAGGCTGATAGACATCGTTCCTCTGGATGCTCTTCACGACACTCTGCAGCAGCTCTAAGCTCACAGCCTGCTCCTCCTCCCACAGGGCGGCAGATACTGCAGGATTTGCACCTATTAAAAAACATGAACAGAAATTATGTAGATGGCCAGTACCTGCTTGTGATGTTCATGCAAAACTACTGCTACAGCTGCTAAAGTGTTTTGAGGAGGTTTTAGTATATTTAGTGCTTTTCCTAAAGTTTCTATGCAGTTGCTAGGGTGTTCTGGGTGGTTGCTTATTGGCCTAAGGAACAGTGTTGTTATTGTTAACTAAAACTATTAAAAATTGTTTTTCAAATAAAGGTCAAATTAAATAAAATAAAAATTATTAGATGAAAAGCTTAAACTTAAATGAAAATTAAAAATGGTTCCTTGGCTAATTGAAATAAATAAGCTCAAGTTGAAGTACTAAAATTACTAAAACTAATACGGAAATAAAAATAAATTAAAGGTAAATAGAATTTTTTTTTTAAATGACAAAAGAAAATTGCTAAAATGAAAAAAAAAAAAAAAAAATGCAATATTAATTTATTATAAAACTACAATACTAGTCCGGCAGGCAGAAATGGCATGTTTTAGGGGCCATTTACATGACACCATTTTCAATTAAAAACGGAAAGCTTTTTCTGCGTTTTGGCCATTCATTTAAAACACAATTCTTTGAAAACATGTTTCAAAGTGCAAGTTTTTGAAACTACAAAAACACAAATTTGTGAAAACGGTGATGTCATGCGCATGTGTATTACGTGTTCAGTCTATAGGCGTGTAGTTTTTCTTTACAAAGTGACAATGGCAACTATTGGCCTGGCTGCATAATACATCATTTTCGCAAAAAACGCAAAGTTGTCATGTAAATCTACCCTTAGAAAAATAAGGCCACACCTTTCCTCAACAAAAAGCCTGGTTTGAGGCACAACTCATGTTCGTAGCATGAACAGGATCATTCATTGCAAATATAAATCGTGTACATTTACAGTCATAAAGCTTACTTTTCACTGTGCAAATGAGTTTGTAGGACATATTCTTACAATATGATTTCCAGAGCAAGTAGCAGGGCTGAATGGGGTCCCGATGCAGCCTGGGGTTGTCCCACAGGATCTGGACCAAGACATTTTTACTGTCTTCTGATGCACAACTTTGCAGCGGCTGCAAGAAAACGTACACAATATTGATGCAAGCTGGTATGGAGAAATACAGTGGCATCACCAATAGTTTCTAGCATTTACAACTATTCATTCATGGGAAGAGGAATGTTATGTGAGAATTCTTGAGACCCACCTGAGCATCTTTGCTGTAGTGTTTGGAGCTCAGATAGAGTCCTGGCAGGCTGCTGGGCAGGTCCAGCCTACGGAAAAACCACACCAGATTCCAGAACACAATGGGGTGGTGATCCACAATGGCTGCAGATGAGATGGCCTGGTCTCCCTCGTTTTCCAGCAAGCTCTCCAGTTCTTTCCAAAGTACCAGAGGGCTCAGGTAGGGCACGGTAACTGGCTCCTACAGCACAGAAAGACTTAAATAACTACCAGCCTAATGAACTGAACCAACTTTTGAGCCACAAACATATAATTATAATATTACATAATACCATATTTATGTTTTATATATGTTCCCGCCTCCTTCTTCCCTAAGCCTTTAACATCGTTACAACATGTATATTAGTTCCCCTCACTTTACAACAAATCCTTTCAACTCAACAGTATTCAGAACAGAAAAGGAATTAAAAATATAAGTATAAAAAAAACCTTAAATTGTAGTGGCATTAGCACCAAACCTAAACAAATTTATTTAAAGCGAAATGGAAACTACCAATGTGTGGGAAATGCACATAAACTTAGACTACAAATAAATTTAGACTCATGTACCTCTCTCATTCGGAACTAAATCAAATGTGTGTGCGTTGTGCATGTTTTGGGTCTGTGTATGTTGCGTTCATTCAGGTTTTTTTAACGTACATGGACCCAAAACAAATGGACCGTTTTGCCTGCTTGATGTTAATTGCATTATATAATTCGCTCTAGAATATAAATTGCAGCAAGTTTCAGATGAATCAAGATTTGTATTCTGGAAAATATGGTACATTGTATTACATATCACTATTAATACCATAATAAAGTGATGATTACAAAATATGATTACAAAACAATGAAATGTAATGAATTGTAGATTGAGGAACATATTCTTACAGGGTCTTTTTTGCCATTGCTGGAGAGATTGCCAGTGACATCATAAACTTGTGTAAGTTCATCTTCATTGTCTGTCTGGCAAGTATGTATGTCTTGAGAGGGGGATCTGATTAGAAACAGAAGAAAACTGTTTGAAATGGTGAATATCTCCACAGAAATGTCTACTGATTTGATTGGAGACCAAATTACCTTTCCTGGTCACTCAGGTCTCTGATGTCTACATTGAGCAGGGGCAGAAACGGAGAGCCACAAAACGGGCATGTGCTATTGAGGTTGGAGTCGTCAGCTGTCCAACCAGCCATGATCTCTTCATCATACACCAAACTCTCACAGGTGTTACAGCGTGAACAACTGGACATACGTACCTGGAAAGCCAATCAAAGTTAGCCTCAATACCTTCTGCTACAGTAATACTTAAACATATGTGTCATTCAAAGTAAGAAAAACTCACTTCAATGGCGTAATTCTGCATGGACTGAGTGAGGCTGGAATCAGAACACACGTCTGAGGTCTGCAGAGCTTTCGTTATTGTCAGCGATGGACCTAAAAGACAAAAGACAAAACAAAAGTCACTCTCTGCGGCAAAAGGCGCTTTGAAGAGATGTTTTTCATCAGAGAACAATCTTCTCCAAAAACAAGTCACATTTCAAGGTGATTGCCTGCAGGGATTATGAATGCTAATTCTGATGGCGCTGAATGAGGAGAGAGGCTCTACAGAAGTCTGGGATAAGAGCGTGTATGCGGATGTGAGTGATTGGGGAGCACTCCAGCACAACCCCAGTCAGCCTGATTAAAGAGCCCCTCTCAGACCCCATTACTGCAGAGCCAGACACACTCACAGCCCTGTCTACTGGCCTACTTCTGCAGCTGCTGGAGCAGAAACAATGAACGACACACAGCACTCCATATGCAAAAACATGCTTAATCACCGTCCCAAAGCATCATGCATAATGGCCCGGAAAAGCTACAAATAAGGTCATCTTTACAATTGAATTGTTCACAATTAGACTTACCCCTCTTTTACACGTATTCATTTCAAACATATCTCCTTCTCTTGCTTTGCTTCTCTAATTGTACAACACTGTAACCTTGACAAAGGACTGAAATATACCGAGCATTACTCATGAGAGAGCCTGATGGGTAATTTTCTAGCTCACCGTCTATTTTTAGTCTATTTTATTGAGTGGAAACCTCAAAGATTTGCCTGAACAGAGGGGAGGCATTTCAAATGAACATTACTTATCAATATTAAAATGTGCTGTAAGTAATTCCAGCCATTTTGCTAAGTTCCACCATTTCGCTTACTTCATCCACATGTCCTCAATTCACCATCTAGAAAAGCCAATGTCAGATAACCCAAACAAAAAGAATTTCTGAGGTAGAAAGAAATTAGCTAAAAAAAAAAAGTGTTGGTCGCTATGTTGACTCGTTTGGCTGATTACTAAGCCCATCCCATGTGACATCCCATTTTTTATTGTGCGAGATAAATATCAAGTGTGAAATTATAAAAACTTTTTTTATTTTTTTTTATAATGTGCTTTCATATTGTAAAGAAAAGTGTTTTAATGCAATATATTATTTTAATGCAACAGTCGCCAAGAGAAACTCCCTAGAAAAATACAATACAAATACATAAAGCATTTTTATCATAGAACTATAAAAATATTAAAATATAATACTATTAAAAACTAGGACAGTCAATAATAAAATAACCATGATTAATGTCATAATCTCCGATCAGTCTTTAAAAAGCAAAATAATACAGTAAATGTAAATTACATTAATTTGTTAAATTGTTTATATTTATATATTTTATTTTATATTTATATGTTTTCATTTTTAAGTCACTTTTTTCCCCACTTTGAAAAATGTCTCGGGAGACTTAATTCAATTCTGTGAGGTAGTAGGGACATATTATCAGTGGTATTTAAAAATGCTAACAGCAGATGACGGTGTCTGGATATATTTATAAGAATACATGCAAAGCATTGAAAGGCGTAACATAAAAACTACTCTGACATGTAGATAACACTGTTATTTCATGAGTAAAGCGAACAGTGAACGCCGCACACTCACCAGTGAGGGAGGACTGGCGGAGGAGTCGAGGTGGTGCGGATGGACTTTCTAGGCAGTGGTTGCCCCTGTAAGGGCTCCTTTTGGGCCGCGTGATGGACTGGGCGGCATCCCGCTGGGGGGAAGAGAGCCCTTCGGGGTCTACACAGGAATCACTCTCGATCAGAGAGGAGCAATCGGGGTCACCTGACCCCAGTGAAGACACACTGACCCGGTCAGAGTTTAAATCCTGGTGAGGGTGAGAAAAAAAAAGGTGAATAGAGATTTATGTTTTTGAAAGAAATCTCTTATGTTCACCAAGGTTGCATTTATTTGATACAGTAAAAACAGTAATATTGTGAAATATTATTACAATTTAAAATAACTGTTTTCTATTTTAATATAGTTTAAAATGTAATTTATTTCTGTGATGGCAAAGCATTATTACTCCAGTCTTCAGAGTCACATGATCCTTCAGAAATCATTCTAATATACTGATTTGGTTCTCAAAAGTATCATCAATTATCAATGTTGAAAACAGTTGTGCTGCTTATTATTATTTTTTTTTATATATTTTCAGCATTTATTCAATTTGTAACAATTTAAATGCCTTTACTGTCACTTTTAATCTATTTAATGCATCCTTGATGAATAAAATTTTTTCTTTCTTAAAAAAAAGGAAGAGGTAAAGAGAGCCAACAAAGACAAGGCCTTAATTTCCTGAACTTCATAAATGGGTAATGTCATGAATACCTGTGCAATGGACGTCTGGGAGGAAAGTCGTGAATACAGTCGGCTGGCTTTCTCAGCGACGCCCTTCCCAGCAGAGAGGAAGCTGCTCTTGAACACGTCCAGGGTCGGGGTGAGCAGAGAGTCCATGGAGAAAGAGGAAGAGGAGGGAGTAGGTGAGGAAGGGGAGGCCAGGGAGGTGGGCCGCTGCTCCCTGACCCTGCGCACTCGGCCCTGAGGAAGGGAAGGCGAGGAGAAGAGTCGTGTTCGTGGCTGAGGTTGGAGTTGGGAGGTGCAGGGGGAGCCAGCCGAGGTGGACATGCAGGGAGAGCTGTGAGGGGACGGGGTCTGGTGCCCCTTGAGGTCCACACTGAGAGACCGCTGGCTTAATGGGCTACTCAGGTTGTTCATATAGTGATGAATCTCTTCAGCCAGGTCTCGGCGGGCGGTGGGGGTGTCTGCGTTACCCCCCTCACTGCGAACGTGAGTCTCAGCCACCATGAGGGACAGAGGATCAAACCCTGCTTCAATACCCGTCCTCTTAACCACTCGGTTAAGAGCAGCGCTGCAGCTCACGCTCCTCTCCACGCCGATGTGCTCCCTCTCCATGGCAACTCTCTTCTCCATGGCAACCGTGCAGCTAGCAGTTCTCTCCACGGCAACTTTAGGTGGGCTCACAACGCCCCCCACTGCTTCCGTTTCTATCAGTGCTGCAACAGATTCAGTACAGAGTTCTCCTACCGTCTTATCCGGGGTTAGATCCAGTGTGCTGGGCCTTACAGGCTTTTCTCCAAAAATATTCAGGGAGTTTGGCCTTTTTGTCTTTGGGAGGGCTTCAGAAAGGAAATTTCTGGTTTCCCCATTGGTTGCAGATGGATGGGTTCCAACCAGAAGGGATGAATCCTCTATCTTTGAGAGTGCAGTCTGAGACACTGAACATTCAAATGAAAGGAAAACAAAGAGACACTTGTTAAAAAGAAGCAAATAAACAAGTAGTTTAACAACTTGCAGTGCCACACATTACCGCTAGGTGGAAGCAAAGAAGTGTTCAGTGCAACTCGCATGTTCAAAATCAAATACTAGCCTACTGCTTACTCAGGGGCTCGAGCATCCACGGAATGGACGAGCACCCACCGAAAAACATTAATTTCATCCATTAATTTTATCCAAACAAAAAAAAAAAACATTTGAGATTCGGGAACTTCTCCGATTGGTGGATCTCACATCAGGTCCTGGCAGGTCATAAATACACACAATTCTACCATTATATTTAGCATTACAACATAACAACCTGACACAAAAGCTTGTGCTTTCAGTTTTTTTCCACGCTGATAAATTGCATTTTACGCAATTAACTCCAAAATCTTCAGGTATATCAGCAAGAGAGCGATTCGTGACAACACTCATGGAAAGAACCTGTATTTTAGTTCGGTTGGTAATATAGGCAGAGGGTGAACCAACTCTAGGGTGAGGCTAAGGAGATGCAATTCCACATTAAAAATGCATACATTTATAAATAGTTTCACATTAGTTGTGTTGAAATGACCATTTTTACAGTATATTTATCTAATTTATAAATCTACTATTGTTCATTGTTAATTCAAGTGTGTTCATAAATTGTTAACTTGTATGCTAAAGTTTGGGGACGGTAAAATTTTTTCTTTTTTTTATAGAAATCTTTTATGCTCACCAAGGCTGCATTTATTTAATTGAAAATGCAGATAATACAGTAACATTGTGAAATATTATTGCTAATTAAAATAACAGTTTTCTATTTTAATAATGTTTTCAAATGTAATTTATTCCTGCGATAGCAAAGCTAAATTTTTAGCAGCTATTACTTCAGTCCTCAGTGTCACACATACCCTTTGTGTGTTTAGGGACAAAAGAATTCTCCATTACTCACTTGAGCAAGAGTTTCTGTCCTTCTTCTCTTTCATGTCTGGAGAGGAGTTCTGCTCCTCACCTCCTCCTAACCTCACCTCCTCTTTAGACAGAGAGTCATAGCCCTGATCAGACTGACCACCTGGAATCAAAACAATACACAGAAACAAACACTAAGACTGGTGGTTCTCAACTGATTTTCCTTGAAAACACATTTAACATAATCTGGATCTTGTTTTTTTCCTTCTTTTAGCAACTCTTTTGGAACAGACAAATCTGTATTGACAATCTGACAATATTGACAAAACAAAATTGACAATTCCAGACGAATCTGGAAATCTATATTGAATATTTTAGTTTTACTTTACGGATTTTGGGTGATTTGATGCGGCTGGATAGAGACACAGGAGAAAGGCTTATTTTAGAAAAGAACATCATAACCCATGATAACATAACATCAAAAAGGAGCTCTAATTTACTCTCACATATTCTGTAATCGGGCAGAAACACACCAAAAGACTCTCACAGGGTGGCTGCTTCTGAGCCACACTAAGAAAGCAGACGGGGCATAAAGTTCACATCATAGTACTGCCTCCAGAGGTGAGCTAAAATAACACCATTAGTCATTCCTTCCTTCCTTTCTTGCCTGCTCAGTCAGACTCCTGCTACACTGTTGTCTGCAAGTGCTCGCTAACTGTGAGTCTCTTCAGTTCTCTCTCTCAAATGTCCTCCGTGGGCATCACCGCCTATAGCTTAGGAATACTTCAAAAAGCTGTTCGAACATATAGAGGGGCTTTCTTCCCCGTCTTTTACCATATTCTCAGATATGGGTTTCAGGCACCTACTGCAGTCCTGCTCATTTCTTTTCATTTCATGACTTTGTGGAACACAAAGGAAGATATTTTGGAAAATGTATCTGTATATATCCATATAATGAAAGTTAATAGGGTCTAATGTTGTTTTGAACCATATTAACTTCATTTTACAGATAAAAATGGTTGAAAATTGTTTAAAATACGTGAGGGTATGTAGATGATGGGTAGACCCATCTCAGTTTAAAGATACTATGAAAATGTTGTACATTAATGTTCAAAAGTTTGGGACAGTAAGATTTTTCAGCAAGGATCCATTAAATTGATCAAAAGTAACAGTAAAGACGTTTGTAATGCTACAAAAGATTCCTATTTTAAATAAATGCTGTTCTTTTGAATTTCCAATGATCAAAGAATCCTGAAGAAATGTATCATGGTTTCCACAAAAATATTAAGCAGCACAACTATTTTCAACATAATTAGAAATGTTTCTTGAGCACCAAATCAGCATATTAGAATGATTTCTGAAGGATCATGTGACACTAAAGACTGAAGTAATGGTGCTGAAAATTCAGCTTTGACATCACAGAAATAAATTACTTTTTAAAATGCATTAAAATAGAAAACATTTATTTTATATTGTAATAATATTACATAATATTACAGTTTTTACTGTATTTTTTTTCGATCATTCCAGCGTTGGTGAGCATAAAAGACTTATTTTAAAAATCGTACTGACCCCAAACTTTTGAACAGTAGTGTATTTCCTAGTGAAATCATTCATTTTATCAAATTTTTTGTTTTGTTTTGGAAGTTGCATTCAAAATTCATTTGGATCATCTGAGGGGGCATGTGAATGGGTGTAATGCTTTTGTTCGCTGAACCAAATGTGTTATACTAATGTGTGCTTGAAAAAAAGATAAAAGACTGAAAACGAGAAAAAAACGAGGTAGAGATGTCTTTTCACTCCCACAGTGAAAAATAATGACTCTCCTAGAGACTTGTGACGAGTTTGAAGGGGAGAGAGGCACATCCTGTTGTGCCGAGAGCGCAGTGGAGGACTGATGATGGAAGGAGAACACAGACAGACTGAAGGCAGCCCGGGTACCTGTGCTGGATCTGTCATCACTGGAATCCATTTTAGTGAAGTCTGTGTCAATGGAAGCTCGCTCCGCAGAATCGTTAGAGCTGTCCAGACTGCCATGGCTGACGCTGTCGAGATCACTGGCATCTGCTCAGAAGAAAAAGTATGAAAGACAGTTAGCAGGAGAGCTAACAAGTAACATATTTCAAAACACCACAGTTTGCAACATGAAAAGCTTTCTGCCCAGAGATTGCATCATATTTCAAAGTGGCAACAGAGCGAAAAGAGCAATCAAAGAAAATCAAACAAAATGTGCTTAGTGACTTTTCTGATCCAAAATAAAAAATAAGCTACATGGTAAGATGATGTTGAGGGCTTTCAAAGCACATACAATATTCAGTAATAATAATCCCCCCAAAAAGACTTTTTTTTTTATTTATTTAAACATTTTTTTACAAGTTATCTTTTTTATGGTATTTTGATTTTTGTTTACCTAAAAAAAAGCTGTAACGTTCATATTAAAAACCATAACATACTGTACATAACAGCAATATTGTGAAATATAATTAAAAATAAAATATAATTAAAATAACTGTTTTACTTTACGAAATAACTTAATTTAGTCCTGTGGTGGCAAAGCTGAATTTTCAGCAGCCATTACTTGCAGTTTTCAGTGTCACATGACCCTCAGGGATCATTATAATATGCAGATTTGGTGTTTGAGAGCATTTATTATAATATAATATTAATATATTATCAATGTTGAAAACTGTCATGCTGCTTAATATTTTTTGTCAAAACCATATTTTTTTTCAGTATACTTTGATTAATGGAAAGTTCAAAGGTACAGTATTTAACATAAACAAACATTTGTATCACTGTTTAAGTCTTTAGTGTCACTTTTGATCAATTATAATTTCTTAAAAAGAAATCTTACTGACCCCAAACTTTTGAATGGTAGTTTGTATTACTTTAATATAAAGGACTGGACAAATGCATTGAAAAGTAAATGGCTCCAATAGCATGCAATCAGCCAATTGGGTCTTTAGTCACTTTTGTGCATGACAAGGCTGCAGTTTGTTGGGGGTGGTGTGTGTCGAGGCAGCTTGTTTTAATTACTAAAGCCCTCTTGTGCACTTCTCAAATATGCTGCTTACAGGGGGCTGTGTGAGAAAGGAGATCACATCAAATGCAGACTGTGAACTGTGGTGGCTAAGGAGGCGGCTATCGACTCTCATCTTAATTGGACCCATTAAAGCCTCTCTGGTTCAGCAGGCAGGCTGTATCAGGCCCGAGTGGGGGGGGGGGGGGGGGGGGGGGGGGGGGGGGGATAGCTGGGAGATGGTACAGTACCTCCCTCAGGCACAAAACTCAAGTAATCCTGCCTCTTTGTAAAATGATGGAAAGTTTTTCTGACAGTGGGGAATAATATTGAGTCCATGCTTCCTTTTGACTATTGCGTCTCAAATAAACAAATCTGGTGATAACTATTTTGAACAGAAATGTACTGGTGTGGAAATAGTTAGAATGATTATTACTTTGTAGAAGTAATGAATGTAGCTATCAATGACCTGGCACAAACTCTGTGGCCTTTGCCCAATAATAAACTCTGTTCCAAAATCCAGTGAGCTACCTTGGTGTCTGCATAGTGAACTTCCTAACCAAAATGGAATCTCAAAATCAGCCAATTTGGAAGGGATCAAATTCCAAGCATAATAGAGACTCAACAGACAATTGATTTCGAGTTTGCCGATAGCATGTTGATAAGCTAACACACATTATGTAAACTAGCCATATTTGTTATATTTATACAGTCAAACCAAAATTTATTCAGACACCTTCAACATTTTCTTACATTATCACAGTTTATTCGCTATAGTTTAGAAAATGGTAATAAAATATAGAAAGTTAAACTTGTCAGAACAAATTCATCTTGATAATGTCAGACAACTTTGATAGAAAGGTATGTAATGGATTACAATCAACCAATCTGCTGTCAGCTGTTAAATTTAAGTACACAATTTAGGTCAACCAGTTACCAAGCAATGCTTAATTTTGTTCAGTCTGTGGTGTAAAAGGTCGCATTAGCAATTGAAGAAAGAACACTTAAGCAAAACATGGTCAGGTCAAAGTGTCTGAATAATTTTGGTCCCAAATTTTTATCAATTTTACTGGTAGTCCACTGTATGAAGAATTTTTGGGTATAATATGTCACGGTTTACTTTATTTTGCTATCCTCAGTTACACAAATGAACTATAGTGTCCTGCGCCCACTAGTAAAAAACTATATCTGGTGTCTGAATAATTTTTGGTTTGACTGGTTTGGTTTGTCATAATTGAGTAATTTGGGTAAAATCTGTCTCAATTAATTTTATTTAGAGATATTTAGATATGTTGACTGCTTCATCCTCTGTCTTGGATGGATTCTGGAGCTTTTACAGTACATTATGAGACCGTCAATGCTTTTTTACAATTTGTCAATCTTAGAAGGCAGCATAATCATGTGTCGTTTTTCTGGATTGGATCTGACTTTGTCATTTAAAAACTGTGTCCACTTCTGTGAAATGTGTGAAATGGAGTTTGGGTTTTACCAGAGAGATGGGTGTCTTTCGGGTGGGTGGTCTGCCTCCTCCATACTTGTTTGAACAGCACCACACCCCGAACCACATTTCTCAACTTTCCCCACAGGAAGTATCCCCCTCTGGTTGAGGAAGGCCATGTGCTCTCCAGAACAGCCTGGGGAGAGAAGAACACACACACACACACAGATTAACTACATAATTCTACAGTGCAACGCCTCTTATTATCTTAAGTAGATTGTGTTGTCTCTCAAGGACTAGCTGTAATTACTCTGATAGAATTGGAACAACACTCAGCTGCCCAGACTTATGTCTCTGTGAGTGTGTCCTCTTAGTATTTTGGGACAACTTGCAAAGCACAAGGGAAATTAATGCTAGTTACACATTTATCTAATGATAACAGGCACGAGAAACAGAGTGATATGCCAGATCTGCTGCCAGCTTGAGGCCCTCAAGCATCAGCATATAATACACCTACATAGGATAAATTTGCTCTCTCTCTATTTCTTCTGAAAGGAATTACACAAATCTGCTATTGGTCAGCTTATTATGAAATCTACAGTGGCTTTGCAGATTCCTGACATTTAAAATGTACATAAAATGTACAAAGTACATTCTGACATTTAAAATATACAAATGTTGTTGCATTAGATAACAAAAGATCAAACCTAGTGGCTTTTGCACACAAATTCAGGGCAGTGGTTGGGCTGGGACCCAAAAATGGGTTGCAGATCTGTCCTGATTCTGTCTGTTCTAGTTGTGACTACTAGAAAAAGCGCTAAATAAATAATATAAATACATTTCAACTAACTATATAATTGTGCATAAGTTTGATAACAAAATAAATATGTTTATTAACTTTTAAAATTAGGAGAAAATAACTTTTTGTTGTTGATGTCTTTTTGTTGTTTTTCCACTCAAACACTATGGTATTTTGGCACAAATTAATGTGTCACTTGGTAAAAGCTAATCAAATTAGGCACATGCAACATGGACAGGTTGTGTGACATTTCTTCAACCTCAAAAACCATAAAAACACCAGAAAGAAAAGGAAGCACTACCCATAGTACATTAAAAACTGGTTCACTTAGAAGGATAAACATGTAATTTTGATATTGATCTAATTAAAATTCATTGAAAAAACACTTTTTGGGGTGACTGCATGTATTTGAACAGGAAATGGCATCAAAATCCAGACATCTTGTATCATGTGGCATATCATTAATTATGCCGTGAATAGATATTTTATGTACATTTATTTATGATTATTTAGATTCCAATGTGTCTCCATGTAGCACAAAAGGGAACTGCGCTCACCCTGTTGTAGTATCCATAGGTTATGGCATTAGGCTGCACTCCGGCTTTCTTCATCTCAAAAAGAACCCGGACAGCCAGAACAGGCTGTCCATACTGCCCACACAGCTGCATCAGGACCCGGTAACACACCTCCATTGGAGCAGAAACAAACCATTACTTACAAAACCACAACACAGGCGGAAATTTCCACTGTCTAGGTTCAGTACAAACTGTTCTCACAAATGACCAAAAACCAATCAATAGAGACTGTTAGGCGACTCTACCTCATCAGGGGGCTGCAACTTTTTGTCCTGCATATTTCTCAGCACGTCGTAGGCAGTATGAAGCACCCGCACCTTAGAGTGACAGGCACTGACATATGCGGGCAAGCAGATGAACCACAGACCGTGACAATGCCTGAGAAGACACTTGGACCACATCTGCGGGATGGAGGAGTATGTCTTAGCCATCCTCTGGGCTGATTTGATCTCCTACAGAGGAAGGATCACAGAGAGGACAGGCATTAGAGAGGAGGGGGAGAAACTTGACAAGTGGGATCATGGGGTGTGATTGGGATGAGATTAGTGTTTGAAATACCAACCTGTTGGGAGCGCCTGAAAATGGCAGCTGGGCTGATGGGACTGATGTGTCTCACGGCTGATGTTGCTTTGGGGACTCTGGGACCATCCTGAAGCTCACAGAGTTGGGCGTTCAGTGCAGGGAACCCACTGTAGCTGTAAGACATCAACAGTATGAACCCTTACTTGTTAATCTTCAACTTGATTGTTATCAATTGTTATGTAAAATGGATGTATTTATTAAAAGCACAACACTACACTGTCGTTTTGCCTGCAATTAGTGCTGCATAATGTTTCTGCAGCTTCAGAGAAGATAAAAGTTAAGATAGGATTGCAGATTTTAAAACATTGCTAAGTGAGGTTTAAGTGAAAATAAAATATAATTAAGCATAATTAAGCATAAATGTGTGTAACAAATAAACAGTGAAGAATAGTACACAATTTAATTCATACATTTCGAATAATATAATATAATATAATATTCTTTGGCTATTTTAAAGGCGAAAACTATAACTGAGCTATTCAAATTAAAAACAGAATATATTTAGGACCCATTTTTTCCTAAATTCTAAAACTAAATTTGGATTTATTTAATTAAAAACTTTTACATTTTGTGAAATTAAATTCACAAAATGTATAAGAAAATAATAGGAAAACTGTTATTTAAAATTAAATGATACATTTTTAAAAACAAAACAAAAACAATATTAACAGCATGCCACCTAAAGACAAAATTAAAAACTAAAAATAGGTTTATATTCAATATATAGGATATAGGACAATCTTAATCTTCAATGTCAAAACACCCCTTTGTAACAAAAATAATAGCAAATCCTGAAATAACAGATCCACTTAATATAATATAATATAATCACATGCACTCTGAGGAGTGTGTATTGTTGCTGTAGTGAGAGTTTCTGTAGACACAGGATTCATCTGTGGTGTGGTGTACTGTTTATATGCACAGTGTAACGTGTGGATGGGAGTTTGTGAGCCAGAATGTCAGAAGCGCCTGTTGTACCTATAAACCGTAGGTGGCTCCTCTCCTTCTGGAAGTGCCGGAAGCTCTGGGGGGGTGATGTAGACCGTATGCTCGCTGCGGTGGGATTTGTCAAGTTCAATAAGCCTTGTGTCCTCTGGCTTATCGCTGTCCACCTAGAGTAAAAACACACTTCATCAGACATGGACTGGACTTCCACAAAAACACATAGTATAAGCAATGACCCATGATGGAGAAAAGATCATGTTTTAGTTAAGAGGCTACATGTTTGCTAATAGTGGTCACTGAGGTCACTGAATAAAAAGTGGGACATATTAAGTAGAAAGAGGAACTGGAGAAAATATTTATGGCATCTGCAAGGTTTGAAAATCACACGCTAACTTACTCCATATTACTATATTTTTAAACATACTCATCACATCAATCCAGAGCTATATTTTGGTCAGAATTGAGAACTGAATCTGGAACAAGACACATATACTGCCATACAAGCAGGCCAAGGGATTTTCCACTGTCTGGACATGATGCAGTTAGCCAAGAGACTTTAAGCGCAGATCATCTGACCTCAGATCAGATGGAGCACAAGTTTTAGTGTAAATGAGCCTGATAATCTCCCACGTCGCTCTGTCTGACTGATCTCACATCTGCACCAAGAAGCTTTGATCCTCCTAAACTCCATCCAATCCTCCCCATCTGCCACAGATGCACTACAAGTGCACTGACCTGGACTTAATGCTTAATGTTGTATTGCTCGAGGGGGGTGAAACCGTTCCAGGTCAATTTATAGGCTAGCTAAGGCTTGGAGGAGCCACTGTGCATTTAGCCTTCAGACAAAGTCTGCCTACAAGCCCTGTAAATGGACTATTAATGCATCATAAAGCCCATGCCACTGTACTACACTGAAAATGAGGAATGCTATCAAATAAAACATGACTTTATATCTATTGATAGAGGGAAAATCAGTTTAAGTCTCTGTAAAGCATACTCAGCAAAAGGGGTTTGGATCATATTGTTACAAAGTTATCAGACAGACAATAAGAGCAACAGGACAGAATCGAGCTCTTCCTGGGCTTGCCAAATGAGTTTCCCTGAGAAGGTTTTAGATCAGTCAGTGCCTCTTTTTACCAGAGAAAAACGGCATCAATTAAAGTGCTTTGTAATGCACCAGGATGCCCAAAGCCACTTTTCATGAATACGGTACAAAATAAAGTCTAAAACCCTAGCTTTTTTCCCCATTTTCAGCAAGTAGTAAGTTGAAGCAGGTGTTATAAATGCTATATTAACTGTTTTATTAATAGCCTAATTTGTCATTTTCATATAATCAAACTCACAATAAGTAAATAAATATAAGATGGAATACATATTTATATAAAACTAAATATTTAGTAATCATTTTTTTTTCATCTGTCAATAACTGCTTGATATGTAAACAAAATAAACTTTAGGACAATGTAGGTCAGATGCTGATTATTACGTGGATTACCAAGTATAAACATAAATGGAAGTTTAATTTAAGTTATTTTATTATGTGAGAGGAAAGAGAGCACAGAGTGCATCAGCACGAATCTTGCATTGTAGGTGATTTGGTGCCAGGGACAGGAGTGAAATATACAGTTTAAAAATAGTTTTAATAATAATAATAATAAAGAATAATCCACAGCAGAACACTGCGATTATTCAATTAAAGGTGGGGTAAGTGTTATTTCAAAAATGCTTTAGTAAAAGTGTCTCGGGCCGAGTATCAAAACAAACTTGTAGCCAATCAGCAGTAAGGGGCGTGTTTACTAATGATGGGGAGAAGAGATCGCTCAGTGCACGTCATTATTCAAAAGACACGACACACAGGACGGACATTAGCCGAGCGACAAGAGATGGCAAATAAAAAACAAAAGTGGAAAATGTCTGGAACAAAAGAAGGCTTACGATCAGGCAAGAAGTAGGACCCGTTTAAATATCGGATCAGCTTTCCAGCGTTGGAGAGAACTCAAGGAGCGCGGACGCCGAGGTTGCTTTATTTCTTCTCAATAGGCGAGTAACATTGGTTTTGTTTTGTTTCACAAAACTAATATATGCTGGCTTTTGCTTGAATATGCACGTGGGTCATGTTCGCTTGTTTGTTCATTTGCAATTGTATTGTCGTTCACTTCAGCGATGATAAAGACCCATTCATTTCCACACCCGATAACCCTGGAGCGTCTAAACCTCCTCCACTGTCTGTTTCAAGCGTCAGCTCCCAAAGTGTGTCCGAACAGTAAGATAATATACTCCTAATATATGTTTGTTTCCTTTGGTTCCTCTTTTCGTGATCGATACAACCCTCTAATCTTGTCAAAATTGTAATATGTTTGTGCTCATGCTATCGAGTTGTTCATGAGAACTGCGTTTGTGTTTTTGGGATGGAAGGGATGAATTTTTCATTGAACATTCGACTTGGATTACCATAGTAACACGCATTGCTTTCACTTATTGATGACATCATACCCTCGGCCCGTCGGCCGGCTGGCACAGCAGATTCTGCCATAGTCATTGCCTGCGTTGCATACGTATGTGTGGGGCGGAGTTATCAAAATAGGGGCGAGACCCTTTTGGGGTAGGGGCGTGTTTGTTTTAGTGATTTGAAATATCAACATCGGTTACCAGAAAGCACTTACCCCACCTTTAAAATCAAGTATACCAGAGAGCTGTGTAATTACACACTGTGCTGCAGAATACATTCAAACATACACTGTGTTTTAAAAACACTTCCACAGGTGCGTCATGGCTGTCAGCCAATCATAGTGCAGATTACATTGAAGTCTTAAAGGAAAAGCAGCACCAGAATCAAAAATTTCACTCAGATGGTCAGAAACCAGGTAAAAAAATGGTTATGTATTACTACATCAGGATGATCTTTAAGATGAGTTCTGGATCACTGAGGTGTCACACTATAACCAAGTTGCTTTCAGGCTACAGTGGTACATGGTTTGTCCTTTACTGCTCTAGTTCCTTTAAAATGTCCTCTGTGAACATAACCCACAAACCCATGCCAGTTTAAATCAACTCAAGCTGTCATTTTCATTACTACCACACTGCTAAAAACTGTCCTCCAAGGTTCTTTCGAAAGGGAAGGACAGGCCAGAGCAGGATAAGTGTGACTTTCACTGATGGCAGCATAATTGAAAGTGTAGGCAGAGAGCTGCACATTCATCTCTACAAGCACACTAAAGCCTTGTGGGGAGGACAGGTGAGAGATGACTCCTGTTCCTCTAAACAAGAATAAATTATGGGCTCTTGTCGAGACAGATATAAATGTACTACAAAGGTACACAAATATCTTCCAAGAATATATTTGTCAGCTCTTTAAAAAGGAGGCAACTTGAAGCACTTCACTGAAGATATAACTTCAGATCCATGTGCAGTCTGAATCATACCGAGAATGGGGACAACAGTTGCAAACATAAGACGATGCAAAATGGTGTATGGCACAGAAAAATTAATTATGCATGCAGAATCTCAGTGGTTCTGCAGAGACTCTGATCTAAACAGCAATGTTTTTAAATAATGAAAGCAGACAGCACACATCTTCAAACCCAAGATTCATACTACTATATCACCACGACCATGGTGAGACCACATAACAAACTGAGGTCGACAAAATAAAAAATGAGAGAAAAATACATGAAATAAATAATAAAATGAAATAAAATAAAAAAATATTTATAAAATATTTCTCAAGACTGTTCCAAGCAGCCTGGAATGTAAAGGTCATTTTTGTAATGAAGGTAAATTATTCTGGTGACCGTTTTCAGTTCTGCTATACACATATTAGAAGTTAAAAGACACTGAATTCAGCAACTCACCTTCCCTCCTTTCTCTGTGCCGAACAACTTTCCAAGCAAGCAAGTAAAGACAAGAGTTTAAAGAGAAAAGAGAAAAGAAAGTAGTGAGAAAATTAAAAATAATAGGACAGGATGAAAAGCCAGAAAGGAGAAAAGAATGAACAAGAGAACAATACTCACAGAAAATTAATAACCTGACATAAGTAAGCCCAAGGGATCATAACACCGCAGCTAGTAATGACAACATTTCCCCATTACTGTTCTCACAAATCACGCTGTATGCACTACCTTGAACTTTTTTCACAAGCTGTTTGCTAAGAGCCTGGAGTGTAGTTTAAAATGGTAACTTTTTGTGAGCCTCCCAAGGTTTTTTTCTCCATTCTGGCCCTGAAGGAGTTTTGGTTCCTTGCCACCGTCGCCTTTTGCTTTTGGCTTGCTCAGTTGGGGACACTTAAATTTCAACTATATTACTGATCTGCCCGCATTGACACTATATGATAATTGAAATGAGCTGGATGACATCACCGTTTTCACCAGAGCGGCTGTACAGCCAAATCAAATTCTGTTGCATTATTTTCCTGTTACCACTGTGAAGCTGCTTTGAAACAATTGGCATTGTAAAAAGCGCTATATAAATAAAGGTGATTTTATTTGATTTGTAAAAGCAAAGAGTAAAAAAAAAAAATCACATGCTCTGTAAAAAAACTGTAAAAAAAATGTGACAATGATATTTGAGTTGACTAAGCCTAAAATTAAGGCAGCATGAAACACTTGCTTTTTTAAGTTGAAACTTTTTTTTTTTTTACATTGCAGTTAATGTTGAATCTAGTGGAGATGCATTTCTTAGCAGGTATATAGAAAAAGGATTCATACCTTGTCAACGCAGTCATCAAAGAAAGCAAGGCTTGCATCCTTATCGCTGACAAAAGAGCACTCTTCGATGAAACGAATGAACATCTGAGTCTTGGTCATGAGGGAGTAAAACTTTTGATGGGATCGATCACGACTCTTCAAAAAGCCTGAAAAAAAAGAAAGACGTCATATTCAAAGTCAAGGACATCAAGCAAAGAGTCTAAAAGGTGCCGTTACAATGAGAAAAGGAGATCACATTCATTATTTGATTCCTTTAATTCACTGCCACAGTTGTCAGTTGCGATTAAACATTTAATCAGTCAAATTTAGGAGAACGTGTTGCGAATTACGTGTTAGTTGCTAGAGTGACGTCATTGAGAAAGCCAGGGCAGAGTATACACAGTGTGATAGATACAACAGACTCTAGCTCATTGATTACATAAGAGGCTGCAGATGTGTTCTCAGACATTCTATTAATCACTGCAGTTTGTTGGACCTGTCAGGCATGTCTAATTTCCAATGGGGCTTTATCAAAATCGCCACAATAATTTCAAGCCTGATTTAAGCCAGACTCCACAGGCGCAGGGCCAGATTTGAGTATTCTGAGCAGCTGCTGAACTTCAGCATTCCACTAATGTACCACAGTGGACACTCTGCATGTGGTCAAAACAAAACACTGAGGATTTGAAATGCATTGTTTTTCCGTTTTCGACACCGATGACGCAACCCTATTACAGCTGTCCTTGACGTTCACAAACAACTATAGCTGTCCTGATACACTGGGACAGGAGAAAGCTTATTCAAGCATCATGTCCATCTTAGCTGTTCACCTTGCAGATCAAAGAGTGAACTGGCGTCAGTTGCTTTCTCAGATGGAGCTTGTGTGATGGGCAACAGGTACGAGCGGTAGCCCTTCAAGATGGCCGCCATGAAGCGCAGAAAAGCCTCCTGGATCTCCAGCTCCAAGGTTTCCAGACTCTTCCCACTGCTGCCAGGTTCCCGCTCGGTCATGAAGGCCTCCATCTGTCCTTCCTCACGGCTCAGCTGATAACCTGTGGAAAATTGATGCTTAAGTCACACTACCATTCAAAAAGATATAAGTAATACTTTTATTGCATTAAAATGATCAATAGTGACAGCAAAGACATTTATTAAATTACAAAATATTTCTATTTCAAATAAATGCTGTTCTTTTGAACTTTCTATACATAAAAGAATCCTGAAAAAATGTATCTCGGTTTCCACTAAATTATTTTGTGAGAAATGTAGCTTGAGCACCAAATCAGCACATTAGAATAATTTCTGAAGGATTATGTGACTGAAGACTGGAGTAATTATGCTGAAAATTAAGCATGGCTGAAATTTATATTAAAATATTTTATGTTGTAACAATATTTCCCAATTTGACTGTATTGATCAAATAAATTTAGCCTGGGTGAGCATAAGAGACTTCTTTCAAAAACATTTAAAAATCTTACCAACCCCAAACTTTTGAACGGTAGTTTATACAAGCAAACTTTAAAACACAAAAGAGAAATGTACTGATATACATTTAATTTACAATGTCTTATATATGTAGCATATCTCAATAATGAAGATATAGTAGGATCAATTTGAGATATGGACACATTATATAAGCTCCTCTCACGTCATTTCAAAAAGGTCAGCCAAAAGATCATAGGCTCTGTCTGTTAATAAACATCCATATCAATAGACACATAATGTTCTCCATAAAACATATGGGATCACAGTGACTTAGCACATAGTAATACATCATTTTTATCACAGTTTCCCTCTAAATAATCTCAGTGTTTTTCCTAGTTCTAAAAGATGGTACATTCCATACAGGACATTTTGGAAAACCAAAAACACACTGAATAATTGGGTCCAAAGATTGGTTCAAAGACTAAAGCATCAGTCAGCTCATAATATCCCAGCACTTGAAAAAAGTCTTGTCTGTGCCTTGCTCTGCGTCTCTCCAGCCAATTGCCCCCATCTCTAACTCTCATCACATCTCAAGGATGACTGCATTTTGCTTCGACTCCGTCAAGCATTCATAAAACATTGTTAGGTAACAAAAATGATACTGTCAGAGGCCAAAAAGGACAGTAGAAGACCACTTAGAATGGCATTTCCCGTGCAGTCAAGTGAACTAATATTGCCTTGAAAGAGACAGAAAATAAGTGAACTCATTTCTCTGTTGACACCACAGTGACCCGCCCTCACTAACCCTCATCCAGTTGCTGGTGGAGATTGCTGAGGGTGTTGATCAGATGTTTACAGGCTTTTCTTGGCAGGATCTTCCAGGTCAGGGATCTGCGCTCTTCTTTTCTGAAATAGGCCACACAAGTTTATCATTTGAGAGGGTAAAAAGCGAAGGGAAAAAAGGGGTCCAAGCACGTAAACAACAGAACTGTGGGCTGCTTAATGTTTTAATGTAGCTTTTACAACGTCTGCAAACTTTTAGCTGCATACTGAAGGACAAACAACATAGGAGCATGTGTTCAACACATGGTATTACTGAGGGTCCTATCTTTACTACATTCCTCACTGCTCATATATCTCTATCCTGATCTTTTAACCATCTGCATCATGATAAAGATCATTATTACTCAGAATTTCACTTGAAAATATTTATTTTGTGAATTTATGTGGTAAAAGATGACTTTAGCTTAACACCATAGGTCAAAGGTCAGGAGAGGCTCTTACGGGAACTCACAAACTATGTCGCGGTCAAAAGGTCACTCACTGAGTTATAGTGTTGGTGTCCAGATCCACACAGCTTATGTCCGTCGGTGGCTCATAGAGGTCAAAGTACCGTGAATCCACCCCTACGATGAAAGGGCACGGAGCACTGAGCACATCTGCCAGGGCCAGCGGGCAGAGAGGAATGTACGGACATGGCCAGTGGAAGGGAAAAATCATCTGTAGGACAGGTAAAACAAGTTATGACAAGACAAAACCATACAGGATTGGTAAAGTGAAAATCAATAGTGTTCCACTCACCGATACCAGGGCCTCTGTAACGCTGGTAAGAACAGCTGGACGTAAGGAGTGCACCAGGATCTTGTGTTCAGTGACAGCTAACACCAGCAAAGTCACTGCATTCTTCGGGCCAAGGTTCAACAGCAGTGTAGAGAGCCTTCCGCCACTGTGGGCAAAGACAACAGGCATGTAAACAACACATACCAAAAAAACAAAACACATCAAAACAAAACAAAACAAAACATAAAAACAAAATAAAACTAAACAAAACACATCAAAACCAAACAAAACACATTAAAACCAAACCAAACAAAACACATCAAAACAAAACAAAACATAAAAACAAAATAAAACTAAACAAAACACATCAAAACAAAATAAAACGAAACAAAACACATCAAAACAAAAACAAAACACATCAAAACCAAACCAAACACATCAAAACTAAACCAAACAAAACACATCAAAACCAAACAAAACACATCAAAACAAAACAAAACATAAAAACTAAATAAAACTAAACAAAACACATCAAAATAAAATAAAACGAAACAAAACACATCAAAACAAAACAAAACACATCAAATCAAATCAAAACAAAACAAAACAAACACTTTATAGCTGCTTCCTAATCTAGTTGACCAATAAATCTGGCATTGTATATTATGAATATTGTTGGATCTTTGATGAATTTGCTTTGTTTCACTTTTGTAAGTTGCTTTGGATAAAAGTGTTTGCTAAATGCATAAACATAAATGTAATGTAAATGCAAAACAAAACAAAAGCAAAAAACAAACCAAACCCCCCAAAAAATACTACAACAAAATGTTATATTATTTCAACAATCCATGGAAAATGCAAAAGCCTTACAAACTGATATACAACTTGACTAGTTTAGAACCAAATTTAGACACGTGAACCTGCCACAGTGGTTTAGATAAACACTTTTTAATCTAAATTAATCGTTCTTTATCTTTCAAGTTAGGTTGTTCGAAAGTATCAAAGATACATTTTTGGAAGTATTCAACTTTACTCAGGAAATCAGTTTGAATGAGTAGAATGTTTCTGCAATGTGTAATATGATCACCTGCAATGAGATTAGGAAATTACCTGATACAGGCAATCGCAAAATATTGCATTAGGAGTCTCACATTAAACATGCTATAAAGTTCTCACACTTAACCAGGTCCTGCTGAGGTATCATTTCCACACTTCATGCTTTGATCAGCATTTATCTGACATGTTTAGGGTATCTTGTGTCGGACTTACCTCAGAGGGAGAGGAGACGAAACAGGCTGGCTCAGCATCAGGCTATCATGTGGAGACAGCTGTAAAAAACAAGCACACAAACAAGCGGTCACAGTGAGATGAGGGCCAGGGTTGCCAGCTATTTGACCACATAATGTCATTTGGACAGTGTTCAAACAAAGACACAATGTGCACAAAACTCACCTGCACCAGGATACGTGGCCTTTGAGAGGAAGGAAAAGGAACCTTGTGCATGAAATGGGAAATATGCCTGAAAGAAAAATCAGGAGATATAAAACAAATTACTTTATAGTGGCCGCAAAATGTTTTTTGGACATTTAAATTTCAGCTCTAGCCTGGCAACCTTCTAAATTGTCCTCAGAACTCACTTCTCAATGGGCAGCGTGTGTGGACCTGAGATGGAGTATCTGTAGAGGAAGGTCAGGAAGCTACGGAAAGCATCAAAAAAGGGCCAGTGAGAGAGAAGGCAGATGCTTTTGTTGGTGTGGACAGTCATGGATCCATCAGGCCGGAGCCCATTAGCCTGCAGGCCCAGCTGAGATCTCTGCTTGTCGGTCAAATGTTCTTCTGGGTAGGGCTCATAGAACTGAATGGCGGCACCATAAACCTGAGAGCACAAGACATACACCTTCATGAGACATGAACACCTTCTAGGAATTGGGTTGGTTTACATTTTATAGAACAAAATAACCTTTCTTGATTCTAAAGAGCACAATGGCAACTGTTATCCTACTTGAAAGGAATCTCAAAACTTATGCTTTTCTGCTTTGCCCAGATCTACCCAGTGAAAAAGTTATTTATTTTTGCAGTCTTTTAGATCAGAAATATCTCAGCTCTCTCTCTTTGAAGCCACTCACCTAAATGAATAAATTATACAATACTGCAGCACAAATAGCCCTGAGACTTGTTCGGCTGTGAGGAGAGTGAGCTGAGTGTACTGATGTGTTTGACATAATTGAGCTAACCCAAACAGCACTTTAGCAATGCATTATTAAACAGGCCAATTACACATGTTCATCTTATTTTCAATTCTTTTCTGAGGCCCATTATTCACGGCCGCTTTTGATATTCCGCCTGCGCCGGTTTCTAGCTGCTTTAAATTCTTTGCGCATTGCTAAACCAGACAAGACAATTCACCTTCCACTGATTTTCTCAAAGAATGATGGTGCTGCAGTGAGAAGAAAACCTGCAGAAAATCACAATGTTTGTGTGTATTTGTGCGTGCTCATGCATGGATTTTTGCGCCTGTACCTTTTCTCCAGAGGCGCCTGTGAGAACGAATGTTGAAAAGACAGGAAGAGAATATTTGGTGTGAGAGGGCCAGCACTCAATGGACACTCCCATCGGTAGGCAAAATAGGGGCACGGATTCAGGCAAAGGAAAGGAATCATAGTCCTCCTCTGGGTATCTGGACAAAAGACCTGCACATACCATACAAACCCTCAATTAGGTTGTAGAGCTCTGTTAAAGACAACAATTATTACTGATCACTGAATCGTTTGCCCTGTAATTAATTGCTTGACCCAGACTTCCATATGACAAGCTAATCACAGGCAGCAGTTAAAGCCTAGATCTGTTTGGCGCTGTATACTGTGAGTACTAAGCCTAACAATGGCATCATGTTGTTCTTGCTACTTGGGAGTATCAGGTTTCATTCATCCGCAATCGTATCTCACTGCTCTGATGGGCTTCGCTAGAAACGCATCCTGCCCCTTCTGCTGTTCATTGCAAAATGCACAACAAAACACAAAACTGTGAAAAACAACTCAAGACTGAGATACAGTACCTGCTGTGAATGCAAGCGTGTTGGTTTTGGCCAAAGATTTTTTGTAGCACATGTACACAGAGGATCCCCACTGTAGAAGCAGGAAAAATAGAAATTAAGTTGATTTCAAATTTTATACAGGTACATAAATGGCTGCTTCTTGTGGTCTGATGTTATTTCTCATCATTTCTAGATAACTACCCCACAAACAAGTTTTGAACAGGGATGCAACAAAGGTTAACATTCTGGCTAATACTGACAAGCCAATAATAATTGTATTGTTATGGCTATGTTATGATATTAATATTGTAGGGTCAAACTTGAAAATACAAAACTAAAATCAATTGTTTTAAATGATTGAATTGTTTAAATGATTACATTAAATTGAAATGAATTGCTTTACAAGTGAATTTAGGCATCACAACATTATAATGTATCGTATGAAATTACTATACTTTTATATATTTTCAGATTTGTTAAAGATTATATTTAACAGTAACAGTGTTTTTAAATGATTTTAAAGATGAACTTTAGGTTCATACATACATACATACATGCATACATCCATATGGAAGTCCATTTCCGCCACATAAGATCAAATAAAAAGTCAAAATTATGACATACTAAGTCATAACTGTGAGACGAAAAGTCGAAATTATGATTTTAAAAAGTGAAATTATGACATACTAAATTTAAATAATGGAATACCAAGTCATAATTATGAGATGAAAAGTCAAAATTATGACCAAAAAAAATCTAAAAATTATGAGATTAATGTCAAAATTATGTCGAAATTATACTAAATCGAAATGATGACATACTAAATCAAAATTAGGACTTAAATTATGACTTAAAAAGTCAAAATTATGAGATTTTAAATCGAAATTTCATCATAATTTCGACTTTTCATCTCATAATTATGACTTAGTATGTCATCATTTCATGACTTATTAGAGCATGATTTTTTTCTTATGTGGCGGAAATGGGCTTCCATACACACACATATATATGCCATGGTGATGGTTTCCGCAGAATAGACCAGTTTAGATGGATCTTAACTGGCCCTTTCAGCGGTGTAGGGCGACTGTTGCACTCAGCGCTCACCATACTGCTGTTGAGGTTCTTGTCAACCTTACAGAAAGCATGTGGTGGTGTCTCTCCCTTGCCAGGAATAATGACACAGATGTCTGTGACAGCCAGCGTGGAGTGAGAGTGATTTTCAGAGGCACGCCGATATGTGATGTAGATCCTTTGGGAGGAGGAGCTACTGATATTGGCAGGGCGGCCAGAGGGTGTGGTCTGTATTATTTGACAGTCCGGCTTCAATTTCTCCTTCCACTCATAGAGGACACTAAGAATAATTAAAGAAAGGACATGAGGATAGTGAATGTCTAGTGATAGTGAACAAAAGTGAAAGCACAACAGTTTCTAAAACCAACTGAGCTGGCCTACTGTCTCGAACGCCTTACATAGGCAGCAGCTCTGCTAACAGGCATTTCACAAGTAGCATGAGAGACATGACTCACAGCTGATTCCAATAGAATTGAGTGTTAGCATGTTGCTAAGATAACTACATGATGTTCTAAAAAGCAAATTATATAGAATAAAATATTTAATTTTTCATTAGAGTGAGCTTTTTTGTGATACTTTTTAGCATTGAAAAGAATTGCAGCGCACTTATAATACACATAATGTTATTGTGCTTTGGTGTGGCATTAATATAGTTATCATTATAGTTATCTTTACAGTTATCATTCTTGGTGTGAATGACCCTTAAGTAGGCAGCTTACTAGGTTTTGGTAGAAACACATCTGAAGCTTAGATGCCTTACCCCAGGTCTGTGAGCGGCGGTTTGTCTCTGCCTCTCCTGTAGCAGAGGAAGATCTGCGGCCCCATGAGACTTCCTCCATTCAGTTCAGCACAGAGTCCAGAGGGGGTGCATTCAACACAGGTAAACCCTCGAGGTACCTCCTCTCCTAGGGAGCGAATCACCACCGTCACATCAGTGATGGGCGCCTTGAGCTGTGCTGAGCTCCGGTGACCGCCATCTTCATGGTGGACATCTTCATCAAGGGGCTTAGAGGAGTCGGTGAGTCCTGCCACAACAAAGTAGTCTGCTACACGAAGGCTTTTCTCCTCCATTTTCGATCATCCCCATAGAACGAGGACTATATATGCTGGGGAAAACAGAGCAACGTGAATAGGGTGAGGGAATCATGACATGCTGTAGTCTATAATACGTTGCTTAATAATGCCAGGTGCTCAGATTCAAACATCCTTACAAATGAAAACATGCTTCTTCAAACCGGGAGGGAATTAAAAAAAAAAAATCAGCACATGCAGCACAGTGCAAGTTATAAAACACTAGGAAATACTATTTTTACATTTAGCCCCTTATGTGCTTAGAAAAGGATGTGACCATTACACATCCACAGATGCAGAGCACAACCTCATGTAACAATCTTTGCGAGAAATATAAACTTGGCATACGGAAGCAATTACCCGTTCCTGCTGGGGATAAAAGAATATGTCCTATTATGCTTTTGAATCATGAGTCAGAGTTTGTGCCTGCAGAATAAATGCACAGGAAGAAAGAATAAAAGAACTTCAAAAAGAGCTCAGACAATTAAGGGAATTCCTTTTGCTTGCATCAATGTGAAGTTTGTCACTACAAACCTCACTAACACTAAAACCACTGATATCTTAATTAGAGATTCCCCTCTCTTCCAGAAGAGGCCTGGGGCTTTTACAACACTCATGTTGACACATATACTCGCTCAGAGTCATTACGAGTGACTGATGCTCATGTGGCTTCGTCGTACCAAAAATAGCAGGGCACCCACTGGTAGGCTGTGGGTTAGCTTTATGTTTCTGTACAGGTCATACAGTCCCACCAAATCACTGATAAATAAACAGTTATCCCCAACCTTTTAAACTCAACCATCTAGGTGTGTAATGGTTCTCTGTGTGTGTGTGTATATATATATATACACTTTTTTTGAAAGTTTTTTTTATTTTTAAGTTAAAGTCCCCCTGTAGTCAATAATTTTATCCCTTAAAACTCATCTTTGATCACCAAAATGACATATTTAAATGTTTTTTCATTTATTCATTTGATATACGCGGACCCATGATATGTAAATTAGCCACGCCTCCACTCACTCACACCAGCTCAGAGATCCACTCGGTCAACTGGTCTACAAGCCGATGTATCAGAATGGTAATGCATTTTATGAATCGCTCTCTACAACGTTGTACACATAACGGTAATTAATATGATTAGCCTTTTGCTTGACTACGTTATCAAACAGCTAATAATGTGTTGCTAATGTTACACAAACCATGTTCCCGTTCGTCATCTCAGAGTCAGACAGCTGCCTTCTGAAAATCTATATATCCTTAGAAACGCTAAGGCAATATAACGCAATATAGACTTATAACGTCAGTGGGGAAAGGCATATAGTTCATCATAACATCGTAATATACATCATATACATAATTCATGCTATATTGCTAAAAGTACACGATCATATCAACAGAAAAAATATACCGGAATAACCTGGCTACTCGTGAGACTCCCCTACTTCACAGCATAGTAATGATGATTATGCTTAATTGGTTTAAGGTATTGGTTATGGATTGGTTATAAGGTAGTTTGTGACGTAAGAAACAGCGGTGATTTCAAAGTTTTTCACTGCAGTCAAAAGTCTTTTTTTTCACTGCAGTTTTAAGCATAAATACTCAGCATGGTGTTGACTTATGAATTTGCACATGGTTTGTCTTAAAGCATATTAAAAACACCACATAGACATATAAACAACATTAAAAACTTGATTTTGACCACAGGGGGTCTTTAAGTAAACTTTTAAAGTGATTTTTACCTACTAAAGAGTATTCTTACTTTGGAATTAGTAAATAACAGTAGTATTTTTCCCTGAACAAGTACTACACTGTACCAAAACCATTCATTATAGTAGACAGACACCATCTGAAAGGTCTTTGGTGGCTTGCAGCTTTATAGCCATTGGCTTCTCTGTGATTTACAGTAATGGCCAACAGAGTCATGGGACACGGCTTAAGAGCTTAGGAATTGAAACTGACCAACTGACTAGTTCTTTTGCCGTGATGAAGTGTTGAAGTGCAGAAGTTTGTCTTATGAGGAACCGGTGACGCTGATGGTGTAAAACGGGAAATTGCTGTTTCTAATCAAACATTTTGGAAATGGTGACAACTGACAAGTCATCGGCAGATTTCATGATCTCGGTTAGATGCTGAGAATCAATACAGGCCTTAAAACTCTAATCCTTCTCATCCGTATAAACCTTTTGGCTTTGAAGGAGGGGTCTCTACAACACTCTCTCTGTCCCTTGCCCAGCAATGACAAGGACACTGATGCACACTTTGTTCCAGATGTCTCTACTGTAGCCATTTTCACATATTCTGCTCAACAATATCACACAAAGCAAACATAAAACCATCAAACTGCTTGCATAAACAATCAAACATAACAAGATCTAATCGGACCCACGTTGTTCTAGAAAGATATCACAGAACGTCCACCAGACAGAGTGATAAGAAAATGTAGCAGATGTGTCACATGTTACGTGAGAGATTTAGGATTATATTTAGACATAATCTCTCGGTCCAACAACCACGCCATCCGCAGAGGCTGGCTGTGCCCTCTCCACCATCAGTAGAGAGAAATTATAATCCTCACCATGGCAACCATGAAGAAAAGCCAGAGAATATTTATCATTTGCCTTAAAATGTAAGGGGGAGAGAAAATACGTACCTAAAACTAATAAAAAAAGCTAATAAAAGAAAGCTTACCCTTTTGGTAGAGATAATGATGCAGTAATGAGGACTTCAAAATCACACATCAACAGCACAACTGCTGAGGAGGAAAAGAAAAGCAAGCTTAACTTGACAGTTTAGAGCTAACTTCTAGGCAAATATGGATAAAATTGCAGAGAATTATACAGTTATAATATTATAGTCAGGCACTGGAAAGTCCTGAGGCACATTTCATAGTTATGTGATGAAATTATAGACACTCTTGCACTGACTCAACACTTTTCAGACAACTCGTAGGAAGTCACTACCATATTGAGAAACACCATGGTAACGTCAAAAAGAGAGACTCAAAAACGCACGGAAGTGCGTTGGAAATGGCTGTTACATCAGAGAAATCAGCATGGGTCCTACGCAGCGGAAATTCATGGAGAAGTCATGAAAGAAAATTACACTGCATGTCTGAGCCTTACCAGAAATAAGGAACTCCTTTACCAACTTCATACTCATCATTCCAAAGAAGTGGAGTAAGAAATTGATGGTTCCCTTTTCCAGTTTAAATAAATGGACAGTTCCAGTACACGCAGCACAGAAAGCACAACGCAACTGAATGACGCCTCAGAATAGGAACACAACCTCACACAATGGACATAAATCTGAGAGTTGCAAAAAGCTATGAGTGGATCCATGATGTGATCTAGGATTCGCACACAAAGTACTGGTCCATTATTACATTACATAAAATCCACTAAAATGAGTTTGACACCTCTGCTTTGCATTAAAACCTCTTGAGTAGCTTTACATGACTCATTATATCAGGGAAAACGTCCCAAACAAAACACCCACAGCATAACAAAACACCATTTTCTAATAATTTTATCTAGTATTTCTGCATTCTTACAGCTGTTGACACGATAAGGCTTTCCTTTCTTTCACCAACCTGTGGCGTGTAGAAGCCACAGGATAAGCCAATTTAACAGCCTGCCCATAAAAATGAGCATGATCTTATCCAGCTGGGCTGGAGCTACGGGCTGTGGCCCTGAGTAAGGGCTCCATGGACCAACAGGCTCCTGATACTGCACAGCTCTGGGACAGCAGGGAGGCCTGGAGGAAAACACAAGAAGGGGGAACTATTGCAGCACATTTGGCCGAGCATCTGGTCCTGCTTAAGACACGGGGCGGACATTTGATTCCTTTGCACCATGCCGGGAAACAAGCAGACATCTGCATACTTTGGATAGGAGGAGGCAGGCAAAGCTATTTCTATGTGGAAATGTTTTGTCAGGGAGACTTTACTGAGGTATAGAACAGGCAGTATTTATTCACCAACTCAATCTACTATAACTTTTGGGTTTAAAGAGACAAACTGGACAAATTCTGTCAAACAGCTGAAGTTTCAAAACAATTTCTGCCCATGCAGGCTTTCCAAAGTGGATGAGAAAATAAAAACAAACAAAAATTTTATTAGTCAAAATGTCTCAACAGACGTTTACTGTAATATCATGATGCATTTTAAAGGAACACCCAACCGAAAATAAAGCATGCATTGCTAAAATACATTGCTGTTGGTCAAGCACAGACTGTTAAACTTAATTACAAAATATATTATTACAGCTGAGTGAGTGACGGTGAAACGCAAAGGATATACGGACAAATATCACACTTCAACATTAAGACAAGCCCATGAAGCCTGCAAATTTATCTGAATTCAGATACAAATCACAACAGACTCTAGATCCAGGATCAAAGCTAAATCACCACAGTATGATGGATGCTTTGAGCAATCTTCCTTAACCTCTCTGAAATACCTTTGCTAATTTGTTATGGTTTGCTCAACTACAGCATTAAATGATCACATCAGTCAAAATACATTAATCTCTGTCTTTGTAACTCTGATAATCTGTATTTGAGCATGGCACTTTGTTGCATACCTATACCCAGACCCAGACTACATATTCAGGGTTGGGAGGACAAAATGTACTAATTTAACAATCAATATATATATATATATAATCTAAATATTAATCGCACACATTTCCTTCAAAGCCTATGGTGGTTATGTCCCTTCAGATCATCACATTACACCAGTACTTATCTTTTCCATTTTAGATCCATTTCAGGTGTAAGTAATGATATACTAATAAATATATTATACTAAAAAACAAACATGAGAACATGGTGAAATAAACAAATACACTCTAAAACATGCTGGGTTGTTTCAACCCAAATGTGGGTCAAATATGGACAAATATCATGAGTTAAAACAACCCAGCATTTTTAGAGTGCACTGCATCCAGACAGCTGGGCTGGGTCAGTCTTACAATAACTCATAAGTCATAAGGGCCGTGGTATTTAAATCAGACGCTAAAATCCTGAATTATTTATAGACACATATTTCTAGCTTTACCGAAAAATGGTGTTCAGTGAAGACTATCATCACATGGTGTGTAAATACACGATCAGCGATCAAAACAAGCGCACAATCATCGACGCGTGATGACAGCTGCCACTCCATCGCCGGTATCTTATGTTTATAAAATATATTGAGTTAAAATTCCTCAAATGTATCGTTTTATCACCCATTTACGCTTTACATTTCTAAAAGAAACAAATGTCCGTAAGCATTAAATATATATAAGCATAGCACACTCACTGTTTCAGTAGGACGACGATTCAGAGGACACGCTCATTGAAGCACGCACCGTTATTCTGATTATTTTTCACAGAACAGAAGAAAGGACTTAAGTATTTCCATTCATTTTCATCATACAAATGAATTATTACTCCATCACGTATAAACATTCCCTCTGGGAGGGCTGTGCCTCATCATCTTCTCTATTCGCTTTCAGAGATGCGCTCAGCTTGAGACTCGCGCAAGCGCTTATCAAAACCTGCCAGGGGGGCACGTGACTGCCAGCAAACCGTGACGTCATTTGAACATTCCGGGGACTGTCGGTGATTTAATGTGGGGGCGTCCTGACAGGTAGTCCATATAAAGCCTGTAGTGCTGAATGTTATTGACACAAAGTGTTTGAAAGTGTTGGACTTGGTTGTTAGATTTAAAGATACAGTGATAAAATAACACAGCTTTCAGTGTGATAGTAACTAGACAGATCAGCAGATATTTGGCCAATTAACAGAGGCAGTGGTATTTTAGTATCATTGAGATACCTACTACATACTTTTTATTAATAATTTCAATTAGTTTTTATCTTTATGTTTTCCGTTTTCATTTGAACCCTTTCACAGAGGTCACTACAGTGGACAGCTATTCAAAAAGCATTTTCTTGCATATGGTTTTGATGGCATAGTTGCACATCAACCTCTACAGTGGACCCTAGTGTATTATCCTATATATTGCCACCAAGTGGCAAGCCGTTGTATGCCGATTTTCCCCCCTCCAAACCAAGTCAGAAATGCCAAGTTGCTCCGGAATATCCATCCATTCCTTCTATCCTAGACTTTTGCAGGTAAAAAATGTTGTAGCATCAAGTAAAATCTAATGAATCACATCACAGTTAAATTTAGTATTGAATTTAGACTGGGAGAAAATTCTGTTTAATCATCTGTCCACTATATTGGACATCATGCATCAATAGCTGTATTTCAGCTACAATTCATACTGTTGGTTTTGAAAATACTTCATCTGTAGTAACTTTTTTTGACTGTAAATAAATGTATTTGTGTTTTTAGAATGTAATTTGCATTAACATCAAAAAGTAATGTGATAACATAATGTATGTGATTTGTAATGCATTACTTTACTTGTTACATCAAAAAAGTAATCTGATTACATAATGCACATTACTTGTGATGTGTTACTTTACTCCTTACATCAAAAAGTTATTCATGTTACTTGTAATGCTTTACTCCCATTTCAGATGAGATTGAAAACACCTGATCGCTAGGTTTTTCTCAGAGGAGAGCTATGGCAGAAATGTGTCCATCTTGAACATAATCAGAATTATCAGCTAATAGCGGTAAAATGACATACTCTGGAACACTGGAGGGAGCATCTGAGTTGGGTTTCCACAGTTGTACCATGACAGGTTGTAGAGATCTTTGATGGAATCACATTCTCATGTTCTGATATCAAAGATACGAAAGATACAAGTTCAATTTGTATGAAGTTCAATTGCGTTTGCAATATTTCACATTTATATATTTTGTATATATTTTATAGTTTTCCCATGATTTTATATAATTGTATTCATTGGTTTGGTTAAATACACACAGTTTTGCTGTGTTATTACTGTATTATGTTTAATACAGTATCTCTTCAGTTAAAACCATAAACGCATACTCAAGTGGACATCTGGAAAAACTCTTTGAAAAATATCTGTAAAAATATTTTTTTCATGCCCTAAGATTAATAAAAACAAAAAAAATCCTGAATGAGGTTATCATAATTCATGCATGAAATGGTTACTTTTAGTTATTAGTTAAGTTTTAGTGATTTTGTTGTGTGATAATAAAATAATACATTTTACTCTTAGTGATGTTTAGGCCCCACTATTAGAATTATATAAACCACCCTGCTCTTTAGATACTGGCCTTACCCATTAAAAACCCCATCAATTGACCACTAATTGTTGCATTTCCATAAGATGGCAAGTCAATGTACAGTATTTCATTCCATTTTGTACTGTTATTATTGCTGTTGTCCATTACTAGTTATTGCGAGAGGTCATATCACCATATGAATGGTTCAGTTTATGGAGGCAACCTCCTGCACATTTGAACCAAAGACAAAGTTATAGATACTATGGCCTTGTGGGACTCCCTAAGTTTGTTTGCAAAAAAACGGCCACACTGATAGTTTAGTAGGGCTTTGAAAATGGTGATACAGCCCTCACAAGACAGAGGCTGAATCCAAAATCGCCCCCTATACCCTCAAACAGGGCATTATTTGAGGGGACAGCCATTTGTAGTGGTGTCCGAAACCATAGTGGACGTTATCGAGTGTACTCATTCTATCCCACATTGCACTGCAATAACGAGTGTACAGCCGATGTACATTCAATGACTGTCCGAATTCACACACTCGTTTTCATTCACACCTTCAAGTGAACTGTATTAGTGGACTAACGTAGGGAATAGTGATTGAGGGTTTAGGGGGCGATTTCGGATTCAGACAGAGAGTTTGCAGACATTTTTAATGGTGCGACTTCCAACAAAATGTGCCATGGAGTCTGACTCAGATGTTCCATGCCATTCTAGGTGGTCTGATGAGGGCGGATTGCCAATGTAACTACATCCTCAACTAACTACAGCTCCTCAGCTTGTTCAAAAATGTGTCAACTCAATCTTAACTGACTCTTGCTGCAACGAGTTCCTAAAAATAGCAGGATCTGTGCAAAATATGGCCACTGACAAAAGATGGAGACTTTTTAAGAGGTGAAGTTGGAAACTATATATTTGGACATATGCAATTCTACTTTAGAAAATATGTGAGGGTGGGAGAATGTTTGTTTAGAAGGTTCAGAGGTCAAAGGATGCAGGAACTACTGAAGGACAGTCTTCAAAGTGCTTCAGCTTTTTTCATCAAGAAGACACCCAGAACACTTCTTAAACCCAGATAAATGATTTAATAAAGCAGTTTAAGTGGATGCCGACTGGCCACCCAGCTGGCTGTGCAAAGCCATAAACATCAGAAGGATTAGGACATCCACCAGCCCCTCGTGTTATAGTCCTATAGCTATGTGGTTCCAAAGGCCACATGCTGGCCAACCCAAATGGCAGGACTAGAGTTTCAGACATCAACAGTCAACTTAGTATGTGCCCAACTAACAGGGAACATTCACAAAACTTTGGAATATTCCATTAATATTCACTTAACCAAGCCTTTACCAAGAAGTTTTCTTTCAAATCTGGAGTTGAGCTTAATACATTTAATACACATTTACACAGTGTAATTAGATTACTCTCTCTAAAAAGTATCGGATTACTTATTACTAATTGCTTTCGGTAACAATTTATTTTAAGGTAACATAGTTACACATTACTACATGCACTTACAATAAATTATGCATATATACAAGTAACTAATCCTGAACCAAACCTTAACTGTAACTCTATAGTAAGTACATGTAGTTCATTAATATTACTCAGTACTTATTTGAGTAAGTACAACGTCACCTTAAAATAAAGTCTAACCTTCTAAATCCCATATCAACCTCAACCAGTTGAACAATACAAGGACAGACACAAAACTGCTCTTTTAATTCTTTCAAATAAACAACATACAATTGCATAAATCATTCTTGAACTGACCAAAGCGTGTAAAGAAGGTTACATTAAAAACATACATTTAATACTAGATATTACATTTTGATGTTAAATCCACTCTTGTTTTATATATATTTGGTCTATAGTCTATAAGGCAATTACATCAGTAACTGTAATTAAATGACATAAAAATTAAGAGTAATCACTTACTTTACTTTTTCAAGGGAAAAGTAATTAAATTACAGTAATTAGATTACTTAGTAATTATTTACACCCAACACTGGTCTCCATTTACCACAGAGTTTGATGATGTCCACAGGGGTCTGCCATGCAAAATCATTGCTTGAGATCCACTGACATTCAATATGCGGCGCATTTCAACACAACTTCAAAGGATTCTCCATTTGTTTAGATGTAGCAATTATGTTTGTTAGGCTACACATTGTGTTAGTCTGAAACAGAATTTATACACAGCCCACTCAGTACTCCAGCCCGTCATTAGGGATTTATCTAAGCAGTGAGAGGTACAATTTCAAAATTATGGCAAAAAATTTAGAACACTACCTACTTTTAATTCTGCCATGCATGCTGAATAAAATTTGTTTATGTGTTGCATGTATTCTATTTGTGTCTACCTCAGTGTCTCTATAATTTCCCTGAGGAGCTGAGGTAATGGTATTATGTTTCACTGTGTGCTTGTGTTTGACTGGAATGACTAATAAACCCAAACTTGAAATGTGAATTTAAGTAAGTGGATGACATTTTTTGGTTAAATGCATGGAAAATCAGGCAAGTAAGTACTTTAAAAAAACATTTTAAGACTCTTAGAGGATTCTAAAGTAGGTTGACCAGACATGCCTGTTTTTTGGAGTCCTGTTCCTGTTTTACAGCACGTTCAAAACATCCCAAAAACATGTTAAATACAGTTTTACTGATCATATGTTCTAATATTTATTGTTTTATTTTTTGAAATGTGTTTTAATAAGTCATAATTTTAACAATCATATTAAATTGTACTGAATTTTATTAAAAACCAATAGGCTAATAATACACACAACATCCCACAACCATAAAACATAGCCTACACAATGACCTACACAAACTTTTTTTTGTTCAAAATTAACAAAATATAAATAATCAATACATCATCAATCCTGCTTCCAAAACGTTTTTTTGTTGTCTTACCCTGATTCACTATGGTGAGCCTATAGCTAATAAATGTTATACTTTAGACCTGTCGGGTGGTTTTCGCGGGAAATTGCGTATCGGGAGTGGCTTACAATGAGCGAAAAAGGTTGATATGGAACACGGCTAAAACTGGAACCTCCATCACCGTTTGCCATCTGCTGGCAAAAAGAATGCAACAAAGCTCGTAATAGAACGAGAATCAATATTGGCCTGGCTTTATGGAGATGACGAGAACTGAGGGATTTGAAATGTTACTCAACAGGTGAGTAAGGTATTTTATTGAACAGATAAATTGCCATATGTAGCAGAGTTCATTGTAAAACATTATCTATTGTTAAGGTTCATATTCAACCGCACAGTCACGCAGAGGCGAAGCACAACCAAAACAATGTTTCGTTTTTTTTAACCGCTAGAGGGACAAAAGTTACATAGTGCGCCTTTAAAAAACAAAAACACACAAAATTGATTTTTTCTTATTTTGAATTCATAGAACAAGTGTTTACACTAGTGCGTTTTCGTTTTAAAACGGCGTTTTAAAATGAAAACGATCCTCGTATACACTGGCATTTCCATTGCGTTTCAGAAACGGGCCGTTTCTCAATACCAAGTACGCGAATTTCTGACTTGCGTCCTTGGTAGTTCAGACTTGCCAAGTTCGACTCAGGAGAACGAACACCCGAGGACGGGAGGACACAAGTCCGGTAATCTGCTAATAGAACAGCAGCGTTCTTGATAGCGTCACTCAGCTCGCTCTTACTCCGGTTATCTCTGTATGTATATTTTAGGCTATAAAACGAAATGTCATAAAACACCACTCTGCCTCTTTTCATTTTAATTTTAAAAAATCTTAAACTTATTAATAGCCACACAAATGTGGTTCAGGCAACATACCCTGATTATCTTCACTGCATGTATAATTATTTATAACAAAACGAAATATAAAACACAACCCTGCCTCTTTTAGTTTACATTTAAAAAAATATTAAACATATTAATATGTGGTTCAGACAATAAGTGTGCATATATATGATTATCACTGTAATAAAATTAAATATGACATAAAACACAATCCAGTCTCTTTTTGTTAAATGTCAGTTTATGTATGATCAGTAATAGCCATTATAAAAGTATAAGGTATAAGAAGCTATACAAGAAATAAAGCAAACAATTCAGTCAAACATACAAAGTCAGCGCTAGTAGGCTACAACGGTAAAGTTAAATAGCCTAAAAATATAAAGTTATGAACTCACTTTGCCCTCAGCCAAAACGATTTGCCAGGGAACAAATGATAGATACATGAGACCAAAGATCGCCCGTTAGATCTACACAAGACGAATTATATCTCATGTTTAACCACTACAGAGACATCAGAGCCAGCGGCAAAAGCCAGAAGGACTAGCCAAGGAAAGGCTGCTCTCGGCGGGGTTAATGAGCGCTGAGCGCTCGGTGATCTACTGGATCTCACAACTCCGAAAACGCCAGATAAATTTTTCAAATAGGCGATCTCTTCATAAATAAACCACAGATTTGAGCTTTAAACAAGTATCGCCTGAAAAAGTCTTAAAACTACATGTCGTGATACATTAACAGTAGTATTTTTAAATTACGCGGGTTTTCTCATCCGCTATCGACGCTTGTTGGTTGGTGCGAGATGCATTCTGGTATACCTGTCTGTCCAAGTCCGCTCAAGTCACCTCTCGATGCATCCTCGATAAAAGAGGCGAATCAAGAACAGATCCGGGGGTTTGAACTGTACTTGGCTAGATGTGAACTTTGAAATGGAACAGTACTTGGGCAGCAACTAATTACGTTTCACAAGTCCACGAGAACACAAGTACAGACAAGAACGCATATTGAGAAACGGCCACTGCACGACCGAAAACACGTCACATGACCGTTCATGCACACTGGGCATGCGCGTACAAGTGTAAACAGTTGCCTCTTTCGCATGTAGACAGCTGCAGTATACAATACAACTGCACAACGGCTGCTAAAAAAGAACCACAAAGTCAGCAAAGCTTGTAGTTCCGTCTCCGTGTTATTTACAAATAATACCTTTCTAAGAGAAAAACACCTTAAATATTAGAATATTTAATAGTAGCACAAATGAAAGGGATTGCCCACTGGTTGATATAAGAACACGTTTTGCGGTGAAGGAAACCCCCCAACTGTCCAACAGATGATTATTTTCAAAGATGAGTCAGCAACACTACCTAACACTTAACACTACATTACAAGAGTACATTACTGGCAGGCTTACAGAACATACATCAAAAATGCAGCTCTGATTACAGTCCCGTAAAGCATCTAAGAGATACAGTGGGGCTTCTGGAAGTCCTGTGAGATGAGTCTGGGTGATGTAATAAGAAAAATTAAGTTAAAAAAAGGGTGCTATCATACTTCAAATCACACAACTTTATTTGTTAAACATGCTGGAATAGTCATCTAAAAAGTATAAAACCTCATAATTATAACCACAGTCATACTGTTTGTGTAATCAGAGCTTTTGATGTGAAAACTGTAAAATTCTGAAAGAAAAGAAAAAAAATCTAATTAACCTGTATTCAATAGAGGACCGGCTAGCTAAACAGAACTGAAATTGGCATTAAAAACAGGTTTGGTAAAGCATTGCCAGGAAATGCATAGGGCTGTCTATTATGAGTCACAGGCTTGGTTGCTATGATTGTGTAACCAGGTATGGAATGCGATACTTTTATGAGTAAATACCTTTGGTGGCATCAAACGGTTCAGACTGTTTACAATGTTTTGTCATTTCAAACTATCCAGTATGAATGAAACATATATACAGGTAGCTAAATATGAGATGAATCTGCACAGTCATTTCAAATGTGAAATATCTGTCTTACTGTTGTTACAAAATTTTATTTTCAGTCAGTGTGAATTATGGGGACTTCCCATCCCACTGCAACACATATTTGGCTTTCTTCTACGTAAAGAAGGTACAACTCATTGCAATCACGTGTTCAGTACATTTCAACCATTTTGGTGTTTCTGTGTGACTCAAGATACGCACAATACTGCACCCTAGTGGTCGTAGGTAATGTTTCAATTATTATGAATAACCATTTTTTTATGAGACGCTTAGCAGAATGCTGTTTTACTTTAGACAAGTAAAACCTATACACCTTTCATTTTTATCCTTGGAAAAAAAATAAAAAAAATAAATTAAAATAAATAATTAATAATAAAAAAAGGCGCGTTATACGGATTTATCAGTGTTTGAGCTACTTATTGGCCTTTTAGAAGAGTCATGATTCAGAACACGCCTTTTCATGCTCCTGTTAACTAGAATCGGGAAATCCATATTCTACCTGTAAAATGTCAAAAACTCAGGTTCCACCGAGATTTGAACTCGGATCGCTGGATTCAGAGTCCAGAGTGCTAACCATTACACCATGGAACCGGCCTGCCCAGTTAAGGAAATCTACAGTTTTAATAACTAGTTGTGAAAATTGAAAAAAGTTTCAACTTGTTTGTTTCCTTCAAACCGCTATCACCAGGAAGTATGACCTAAACAACCCACTTTTACAAGTCTAAATTAAAAATAACTCCGAAGAACATAATGTATGCTACATTATCTCTCTGCTTAGTAAGTTACATGAACACATTTCAACGTCACGTCCTTGCTATGTGCCCCCTTAATGAAACTAGTGTTTTGTTTTTCTGTTCTACAAAAATTCGTTAAGTTTTTGCCAAAGCACGTTTTATATTAAAACATAATAAACAATAATATTTGCATTTTAAACACGAATGTATGATTACACAAACATTTAGTTGGTTTATAGTCATATCACACTAGATACTGTGTGAGAATTAGGTTGCATTATCAGCCAGGCAATAACACTAGCGTACAGTAGACAGAAAACACTACATTGAATGCAATAATTACAGGACATTAAGGTATACATTATAAACAATATATTTACGCATAATACACCTTACATGTTACATTCCAATGGTATATCATAAAGGCATCTTTTGGTTTAAAAAAACCCTTTGTAATAAGGCTTTTATTATGACAGTTTGTAAAGGCCCTAACCCGGAACACTTCAGGAGATGCTCACTGGTTCGCCTGCTTGCTAACCTGTTAGCATGGCTACTGCCTAATCACAAATACACTGCAGTGCAGCAGCGGAGAGGACAGGGACGGGTCGGCTCGGCTCTACTTTTGCTTCACATTCTTCCATTGTTTGCGCTTTTGGTTTAATCGAAATGGGGACGCGAGACGACGAATATGACTACTTGTTTAAAGGTTAGTACAGACTACATTTGTGTCGACAGTACATGTTAAAGCGGCGCGGATGATCGTGGTTATTGTTAGTTAGTGTGGTTTTATATCAAACACATAAAGGCCAGCTAACCGGCTAGCTCACTTCGAGCAGCCCAAAACAAACTCCTGCTCCTCGGCTGGAATAGTATCATTTTAGTCTTTATCGGTTTGTGTGAAATATTACTCAGTTACGGCGCTCTCTGTCTATACAGCTGTTGGTTAATTTATCACATAAAGCACAGTTTACCGAGGATCGGACCACACCTTGAAGCGGCTAGCTGAAGTTAGCTGATACTGTCGCTGGAGGGGTCTAACGGAGCAGGCGGAAATGGGAAACGGCCTGTATTCCCAAATGTTTTTCCAAGCCTGTACGACTGACTTCGATGGAAGACAAAGGAGATATTTGGGACAACCACCGTTCACTTTTATTGCATCTTTTTCCATACAATGAAAGTGAATGGTGACTGAGGCTGTCATTCTGCCTAATGTATCCTTTTGTGTTCCACCGACATAAATAAAGTCAACCTGTTTTGGAACACATTTTGGGTGAACGGCCCTTTAAAATAATTATTTGCGTCAGCTTATTGTTATTGTCTTTTAAGGTAATACAAGGTATCAGGTGATGCGGCCTCTCTTTGCGTATCGTTGTTTTTTTTCTTGAAAGCATGTAAAATGTATCTTTTTAGGATGAGTCCATGCTTTAGTCATCTTTGAAATGCATTTTTTTTCCCCATTTTGTGAGGTTTCGCTTCTTTCAGACATGTCATCAAGAAATTACTGACGTGAATCGTAGTGATCGTAAACAACTTCTCTAATCTAGTAGTTTAGTCATATTCTGTGTACGTCTTCAAATAAGCCTACGTTATCTACCAAGTTCATTGTCACACCAGAATGTTACCAAAAATGGTCATGTCTCCCACATTGTGACATTTCTTTTCTTTTATTTTTTTTTTTACTTATTTAAATGCACTTAACTTTCATATTAGGTTGTGTGACATAAGCGCTCAGATAGTTTCCGAATGTGAAGAGGTTTGTTCCTATATTTTATTTTAGACAGAGTCTTTGATTTATCACTCACACTCCTATTTAAAGGGCTAGTTCATGCAAAAATGAAAATTGTCATAATTTACCCACCCTCGTGCTTTTCCAAACCCATAAGACTTTCGTTCATCTTTGAAACACAAATGAAGATTGGGTGAACTATGGTGTAACGATACACTCATGTCACGATTCGATACATATCACGATACTGAACTCACGATACAATATGATTGCGATACTCTAAGGCATGGTAAACGTTGGTAAAAATGCTAAATTTGGTATTACATTGGGGGTGGAAATGAATAGGCTTTGACTTGGTGCTGGTAACCCAATGCATCGGACAATGGTGACACCAGAATAAAAATATTCATGATTCTAAAGCTGAAAATACAGAATTATTTTAGACGAATATGCTTGCACTCTGTCACTGAGTAGATAAAATAATGTTGGCCACTTTTTACTGGTAACATACAACATTTGACATTATCAGGTCCCACAAATATTCCCACATTGCATTATCATACATTACATTCAACATTATATATAGTAGTTTAATGTAGTACTACTGACACTAAAACTCTGTAAACTTGAATTTTTTTTCTCAAAGTAATTTTCATTTTGGGTGAACTATACACAATAGAGATTGTCACTGTCCACGTTACATATTGCATTTTTCTATTGTAACACGATATATTGTTACACCCCTAGTGGTGATCTGATGTTGGATATAAAACCATGATGTTTTTTGTTTGAAAGTGGTCCTGATTGGAGACTCTGGTGTGGGGAAGAGTAACCTGCTGTCTCGTTTCACCCGCAATGAATTCAACCTTGAGAGCAAAAGCACTATCGGAGTGGAGTTCGCTACACGTAGCATTCAGGTGGATGGGAAGACGGTGAAGGCTCAGATTTGGGACACAGCTGGACAGGAACGCTACCGAGCCATCACTTCAGCGTAAGGATCACATTTAAAATGTTTTTCCTCATATAACAGATACCAATTGACATTTTTCTTAGTTTAGGTATTTGGTGATTAGTTTGATAAAGTCTAAAAGCTTGTTCACACCAAGGAGTATAAACTTTTAAAGATCTTGGGAAGTCCACACTACAGATAAAACCATAACACAGAGGAACGATACTGTTGAAATCACTTTCAGAACAATTTTTTTCCTGTTAAGGAATGAGCCAATTAGAATCCACCTGACTTTTATAGAGTTCAGGTATTTATAGCGGCAGTCAAATATGATGTCAGTCAAAAATGAAAGTTGTTTTTGAGGTGAAGCAAGTTCCTATATTCTGATAACTATTATGAAGACAAATGGATTGAATCATTCACATTAGAATCAAGAAATGCATTTTGATTTCATGTTTAAGTGTACTCATTGAGCACACTCTTCAATTTTCCATTATCTTTTGATTTGTTCCCTGTGTCCAGGTATTACCGGGGAGCTGTGGGGGCCCTCCTAGTGTATGACATCGCCAAGCACCTGACCTATGAGAATGTGGAGCGTTGGCTTAAGGAGCTCCGAGACCATGCAGACAGCAACATCGTCATCATGCTCGTGGGCAATAAAAGCGACTTGCGTCACCTCCGGGCCGTGCCCACCGACGAAGCACGTGCATTTGCAGGTTAGATCCACAATAAAGACATAGAAGTGGACTTTTAACTCCTGATGCATTACAGGAAATGTGTATAGCCACTCTTTGAACTTGTTAACTGTTACCATAAACGTGTTGTTCCCTATGTTTGCAGAGAAAAACGGTCTGTCTTTCCTAGAGACCTCAGCTTTGGATTCCACCAATGTAGAGACCGCTTTTCAGACCATCCTGACTGGTGAGTGTGCTTTGCAAAAGTACGTTTCAGCATATGCAGCTGATACTTATCAGCGTGCATTTTCGTAAAAGGTGGAAAAATACATGAATAAAGAAATACACATTAAACAGGCTTGAGGAAATGACTGTTTGTTTTGTCTAAAAGGAAAAAAAGAAAGATTGTAAATGATTGGCTGGAGGCCATATCCTTATGAATGACTCATCAAAAGCCCTGACTTGGTCGGGTAGGTTTCTCTAGCCTGACGTGACTGCAATAGAGAGTTTCCGTCATCTTTTGCTCCTCTGTTTGGCTCCTGGCATCTGCAGAGGAAGAACAAATAATTCATTTTTCAAAGCCATCGCAGTCAGTTGCAATGCTGTAATTGTGTTTGCCCTGACATCCAGTAATAACTCTAGGGTTTATAGGCAACACAAAGTCCGTATTCATTGTCACTGTGTACATTGTCTTAGCATCAATATCTTTTTCTGTCCCGTAGAAATCTATCGGATCGTATCCCAAAAGCAGATGTCTGACCGCCGAGACAATGACATGTCACCTAGCAACAATGTGGTGTCCATCCAGGTGCAACCTACTGAGAATAAACCAAAGATGCAGTGCTGCCAGAGCATCTAGCGGCACCCGTACCATAACCCCCAACCACCCACCTGCAACACCCCTCCCCCCTCCCCCCTTCAAGACTGCTTTGGGTCTGAGATGCAGCTGCACAACTAGGCTTGAGCACAGAGGCTGGTTCCAAAGCTGGAATCTCAAAGGGTCACCACCTGCAGTCTGGACTAAGCTTGTTTTTTTTCCCTCCTTCCTGCCATGGTAGGCTTTTATATTGCAGAATTTTAATAATCATTTGTGCCGATCTTCACTGAAATGTCTTAATATATAATTTCATTTGCAAACGTGTGAGGTTCGCTCATGTATGTCTTTAGTAGCAGCCCCCTCGTCACTGTCGTGTCTGGGGTGGAGGGGAGAAACGTGCAGTATTGGAGGTTTTGCTATATTTAATGTTGTGATTGTAGAGAGATGATGTACCTGATAGATGTTAGATGATGATTAGGGCCCAAAGACCACAGTCTTCACCTTTCAGTCATCTTCCAAGTGCGGTTTTCATTGCATGTACACTCCTTTCATGCATTCGGCACAGGGCGACATCGCACTGCGTTCTTGATTTCCCCATCAGGCCAAATGGAAGAGGCCTCAAGGCACATAGCTACTGCGCTGTTTTCTCTTCGCCATCACATGCTTCATTTGCATCGAGGTAGAATAGTGGTTTTAGTGCCTTTTTTGATGGACCGTTACAGACGGACGCTTTCATGCATGTGCTTAAAACGCAACACAGCTGTCCGTGCCAGTGCGGCGAGGCCTTCATCACACGCTAGAATCACGCTGTAATGTAGTCCTTTCTTTTTGTGTTACCAGCCCTTTCATTTGTTGTCTTGGTATAGCAAAAGTTCAATTTGTAATAAACAAGAATTGATGTCATAATGCAGAAAGATTATTTCCTCAAGAGAGGACAGTACTACCAAACAGGCACACGTTCTCTTTGAAACACTACCACAAACCTATTCAGTATGAAATGAGGGAATAGACTTCCCCTAAACGTAACATTATCTTATTGTCACAACCTCAAACCCATTGTACTTTCGCAGGTCACACTCTGTCGTTAAAGTCGGAACAGGAAAAACACGCAGCAGTGAATGGCGGCCGGCTGACGGCCGCATCACATGAGAGCACTCTAGGGAATAGACTGGATACTTTCTCTTTCTTTTTATTGCACTGAATGTAAAATATCTCCCGCCACTACAGTTAATGATCTTAAGACCTGTAACTTGTATTTATTCTGTGGTAGTCACTTGAATCGAGTTGTTAGGCTTCAATCTTCGTGGCGAAGTGATGGGACTCTTAAGCGTTAAGACACAGTGTGATAATTTATGAATGTATTATGTGTTTTAGCCTACAAAAAGTCTTCGTCCTGATTCCAGCAGATGAGGAAACTACCACAAGCTGTGATGCTCGTCTTCGCTTAATGGCTGTCTAATAAAATTTACTCAGTGTGACATAAAATATCAGTAAAGACTGAACTAATAATGCATGTTATATAACGGTCACCACGTGTGACCTCGGTGTGGAAGAATACTGTAGACCTCAGCAGTGGTTTATTTTTCTGGAAATTTGACTTATCGATCCCTTTGGCTTTAATTACCCTAGCACTAGGTAAAACAACGTAGTTTGCTAAGATCATTCCCAACAGTATCAGAAGACATTCCAGGTGGAATTGAAGGCCCTTAAAGGCTGCAATGTAATTACTGAATCAGACTGAACCGACATTACTGCATGCAAGTCATTTGACTGTTTTTAGTGAGTCTCCTAGATCTTATAAGCAGCACATACAATACTTATCGCCATCAAAAGGAAAAGACCTGGTGATTATACAAGCGTTAGGGTCTGTTTCTGTTCTTTTAGGACCCTGACTCTGATTGTATGACTGTTCTCTAGAGGCAGGGGTCTCTGGTGCTAACAGGGGCCAGTGCCAATGATGTGAGGGTACAGATGGCACAACTATGACCTGCCCATGCACTGCACATAGCTGGTGTGTCCTAGCAAGATTACCCAGATATTACTTTTCTGACTGTCGGATCTTTCACGTATTGCCTCAAGAACCTTATTTCTTTTTGTTTCTTTTGTCTGCACTGTACTGTGATTTATTTTGTATTGTTATGATTATACTATTACTCTGTCCACTGTAATTCCAATTTAAAAGAGCAAATAAAATATGTAGTTAATTCAAAGCTTTTCTGTTACTTATAAATTGTTTAACCTTAGAGCTGTCATGTGACAGTGACTTGCTCACCCTCAGTTGTTTCAAAGCTGTACGAGTTTCTTTCTTCTGTTGAACACAAAAGAAGATATTTTAAAGAATGTTGGTAACCAGACAGTTGACGGTAGCCATTGACTTCCACAGTAGGAAAAAAGTTACCAACATTCTTTAAAATATCATCTTTTGTGTTCAATAGAACAAAGAAACTCATACAGGTTTGGAACAACTTGAGGGTGAGTAAATGATGACAATTTTCATTTTTGGGTGAACTATCCCTTTAACCACTGCTGATATGCCCTGTTACTTTATTATTTTTCAACATGATATTTATTTCAGTTCCTTAAGGCAAGACCACTACGTCCTAATTTCTAAAGTTAGTAAAAGTGGTACGTTTATTTAAAAGGGAGCAGTTATACGTGACACATAATGTTCAGTACAGACGCACCAAATTATTATTTTCACGGTAAATGAACGATATCAAAATCCTAGACTGTTAAATAAATTAAAAATAAAACACTAAATGAATCTAGCATCACAACATTATAATGTACAATATATTAAAAAAAAATTCATTTAGAGATTTGCTAAAGAATACATTTAACAATATTAAACTATGAACGTTTTTAAAGATTTAAGGTAAATGCAATGTAAAAATTTCTTGAGATAGTCAATTATACAGTTTCGTGGTTATTACACAATATGTGACTTTTTATGTAAAGCATCAATTAAACAGTAACAACATTAAATAAATTGAGCGATTCATAAAAGTGCATGAGGAACCACTGCTGAGCTGTAGAGCTGATCGGATTGATGAAATGCTTTTTTATTTTATTTAATTTATGAATGATTGTCACTATGTTATTGCTATTCTGATGTTACGCAGCCACTTTAGAACAAAACTCAAATCAAAGCTGCAAAGCTGTAATCATCAAACAAACTGAAACACAAGGAATGGGACACGTCTCCAAATCTATTTATACTGTTTTTAGAACACGTATGAGGTCTCGTCCTGTCTATTTTGACATAAGAGCTACCATATAATGTCGACTTTATATATTAATACTGTGCACGAATAGCACAAGCACATGAAAATAATTGGTCACTATGGGTATCATTTGTTCATGCTACTTTTTTCCCCTTTTAAATATGTTTAACTTTTACACTAGAAAGAAAAACATCACTTGCACATAAATAAACATCATAAATACATAACCAGAAAATAAAAACCTTTCAAGGCCCGCTAACAGATGTTTTAAAAATGTAAACATACAAAGAAGAAAAACTAAACGTGATAGCTTTGAAAAGTGTTACACAACTTAATCCCAATTCATAAGACATACACACCCAATTAACTGATATCAACAGTCATAAACGTCTATGTACAATAGAAAGCACCAGGTTGTTACACAAATGAGCAGTGTAGTACAGTATCACAGAGCTCATGTTGACCCCAGGCTCTCCTCATACACCTTTATAAATATTTCTGAGTGGTAGAATGTATAAAGTCCTGGTCGGCACTCCCTCGTCTCAGAATGGTAACCATCTTTACACAATAAGAATATTTCTTATTTTAAACCATGCTTTTGTCTCTAAGGTCCAGACTAAACGCTCAGGGGTGAAAAAAGAGGACTGCCCTCCTCATGGTCACCCCGGCTGCCAACTCCAAATTAAAAGTTCTGGATCATTGAGTCACATTGATTATCTGTTCCAGTGTGTGGAGTTCTAGTCTTTAAGAATCAACATAGTGAGTATGTTTCCATGAAAACCTCTCAAATACTTCTTTATTCCCTCCAAATGTCTTTTTATAGACCTGTAAGCAAAGAATGCTTTTCTACCCTTGTATTTCCTGATTTTATATGCACAGCTTGCTATAAAACGCCTCTGAGAGGGGTGATGAATAATCGCTGGTGTCCAAATCTGGAGCTCTTGTTCTGGTAGTCCATTTCCCACAATCCTCCTTCACTCGACGGAAAGAGGAATATGGACTCCACCTGTGTCATGTCCAGTATAATCTACTCATGCATCTGTCCTTGAATGTGTGTGTGTGAAGAGAGATAAGAAGAGAGAGAGAGGTTGAGATGGTAAAAAAACAAGGTCTCGGAGCTGCCAGTCTTGCGCCTGTGTTTTTGGGGCAGGACTGGGCTCTACAGCAGGGAGCTCGGGGGGCTCTCTGGAGGGGGTGGGGTGTGTGTGGGGCTGTGGCGCATGGGCAAGATGTCGTAGTGGCTGGGAATGTGGCTGTTCCTCGGGAGGTCGTAAGGACTCTGGGAGAATCCGGTCGCCAGGCCGTTGGGTCCCTGAAGAACACTCACTGTCGGTTCTGAGAAAGAAAGATGGAAAGAGAGGTGAGCGGCTCAATTTCTGAAACTCTGAACCTTTAGATTTAATATGTTTCCCATTAGATATTTTAGGAAAATAATGGGATTAAATATTGCCATATGGCAACCTTGTGCTTCAGTGGAAAATTTCTCCTTTAAATATATGAATTGATACATTAACACAGTCAAACATTTAAACACTGAAATTGACTGAATTATCATTTACACTGTAATATTTGGTCTCGCTCACTAATAATAGCTCAGAACATGAAGCATAAATTACAACTGTTATATATATATATATATATATATATATATATTGTGTGTGTGTGTGTATATATATATATATATATACTTTATATGTATATTATATATAGAAATCTTTTCTAACAATATAAATCTTTACTATCACTTTTTATCTATTTAACACATCCTTGCTGAATAAAATAATTAATTTCTTTCAAAAAAAGAAAGAAAAAAAAATGACTGACCCCAAACATTTGAACGGTAGTGTATATTGTTACAAAAAAAAATCTATTTTAAATAAATGCTGTTCTTTTAAAAAATGTTATTCATCAATGAATCCTGAAAAAAGTATCACAGATTCTAAAAAAATATTAAGCAGCACAACGGTTTCCCACATTGATAATAAATCAGCATATTAGAATGATTTCTGAAAGATCATGTGACACTGAAGACTGGAGTAATGATGCTGAAAATTATTTTATTTATAACTGAAGAAAAAAGTAAACACACACCTGAACACTGAAGTACACATTATATCAAGAAAGAAAAGGTATAACTTCATGGCTCAGAATAACAGGCTAATTTATTTATGAATAAATAAACCTTTTGTCCTGAGTTAAGCAGTTGTAATTTCTTTTTTATTTATAAATGACATACGGCAACATTCATATTTTCTTAATTTTCTGTAAAACTATTCTATTAATTATACTATTAATCTATTTAACTTAATAAAGATGGAAGATCTTTCCTATAGAAATTACAATGCAATTTTTTTTTTCATTTGTGAGAAAGTGACGGAAAATGAAGTTTCCATATCATACTAACAACATACAAACCCGATTCCAAAAAAGTTGGGACACTGTACAAATTGTGAATAAAAACAGAATGCAATGATGTGGAAGTTTCAAATTTCAATATTTTATTCAGAATACAACATAGATGACATATCAAATGTTTAAACTGAGAAAATGTATCATTTTAAGGGAAAAATAAGTTGATTTTAAATTTCATGGCATCAACACATCTCAAAAAAGTTGGGACAAGGCCATGTTTACCACTGTGTGGCATCCCCTCTTCTTTTTATAACAGTCTGCAAACGTCTGGGGACTGAGGAGACAAGTTGCTCAAGTTTAGGAATAGGAATGTTGTCCCATTCTTGTCTAATACAGGCTTCTAGTTGCTCAACTGTCTTAGGTCTTCTTTGTCGCATCTTCCTCTTTATGATGCGCCAAATGTTTTCTATGGGTGAAAGATCTGGACTGCAGGCTCGCCATTTCAGTACCCGGATCCTTCTACGCAGCCATGATGTTGTAATTGATGCAGTATGTGGTCTGGCATTGTCATGTTGGAAAATGCAAGGTCTCTCCTGAAAGAGACGACGTCTGGATGGGAGCAGATGTTGTTCTAGAACTTGGATATACCTTTCAGCATTGATGGTGCCTTTCGAGATGTGTAAGCTGCCCATGCCACACACACTCATGCAACCCCATACCATCAGAGATGCAGGCTTCTGAACTGAGCGCTGATGACAACTTGGGTTGTCCTTGTCCTCTTTAGTCCGGATGACATGGCGTCCCAGTTTTCCAAAAAGAACTTCAAATTTTCATTCGTCTGACCACAGAACAGTTTTCCACTTTGCCACAGTCCATTTTAAATGAGCCTTAAACCCAGAGAAAACGCCTGCGCTTCTGGATCATGTTTAGATATGGCTTCTTTTTTGACCTATAGAGTTTTAGCCGGCAACGGCGAATGGCACGGTGGATTGTGTTTACCGACAATGTTTTCTGGAAGTATTCCTGAGCCCATGTTGTGATTTCCATTACAGTAGCATTCCTGTATGTGATGCAGTGCCGTCTAAGGGCCTGAAGATCACGGGCATCCAGTATGGTTTTCCGGCCTTGACCCTTACGCACAGAGATTGTTCCAGATTCTCTGAATCTTTGGATGATATTATGCACTGTAGATGATGATAACTTCAAACTCTTTGCAATTTTCTCTGAGAAACTCCTTTCTGATATTGCTCCACTATTTTTCGCCGCAGCATTAGGGGAATTGGTGATCCTCTGCCCATCTTGACTTCTGAGAGACACTGCCACTCTGAGAGGCTCTTTTTATACCCAATCATGTTGCCAATTGACCTAATAAGTTGCAAATTGGTCCTCCAGCTGTTCCTTATATGTACATTTAACTTTTCCGGCCTCTTATTGCTACCTGTCCCAATTTTTTTGGAATGTGTAGCTCTCATGAAATCCAAAATGAGCCAATATTTGGCATGACATTTCAAAATGTCTCACTTTCAACATTTGATATGTTATCTATATTCTATTGTGAATAAAATGTAAGTTTATGAGATTTGTAAATTATTGCATTCCTTTTTTATTCACAATTTGCACAGTGTCCCAACTTTTTTGGAATCGGGTTTGTATATTAACAACTCTCGTGCTTAGAGAAAGAAAAATGATAAAACTGCAGAGCTTATATAAGTAGTAAGTACTCATTTGCTTTCATTAGACTCACCCACGTCATAGACGTTCCTGCTGGCAGTGGTCAGGGTTGTGCTAGTGCTGGAGCAGAAGGTCAGGTCTCTGTGTGCTGGAGACTTCATCTCCACGTAGCTGCTTTCAGTGTGCTTGCAGGCCAGGCTGGGCGGATCTCGGATGGTGGCGTACGGGTTCTCACTATTTAGGGAGCACGAGCTGGAGCTACACATGGAGGCCTTTATGTAATCTACACACATTACAGAAGAGATATTACTCACATATTCATTTTATTGCAATGTAATCACCACATCATCCTCTGGGAGAGAAAAATGTAATAAATGTTATTATATATACAAAGAACTATAGGAAAATTAAGTTGCGTTCAAGACAATTTCTCGACAAAGATGCAAAATAAGCACTTTTCCATGATGTACAGTTTAGAAACAGCATCCCAGGGTGGATTTTTCCAGTGAAATCCTGTTAGACTGCACTGGAAAATCTTGTTACAGCAGTTAACATATAATGTCGCTGAAGAGGAGTTTGTGTAGAGAGAGTAAAAGATAGACGGTGGCTGTATTACTTATGTACATCATCCAGAAACATAGAGGAAGAGATTAAGTTGTGCTCTGTAAAATGAAGGAAGTGATGACACAACAGACTATTTATAAATCTGTTACACGATTTAAAGCGTAATGCATTTGCGAATCAGGCACATGCCCATCCAGTGTGATTACTATAACTTGACTAATCTTCGAAAGTCATTCTTCATTGTTAAAAAGTGAACGCAGTGGTCCTTGTTAAGGGACCACCACAAAAATGGAAAAGGACATCTTGTGTATAGTTTGGTGTCCAATTATTACATGAGCAAATGTCCAACATAGTCATTACCTTTGGCCATTCGGGTGGTTTTGTTGTCCCTCAGTGTAAGTGTGTCTCCTCTTGATACTCCTAATGAGGCACATGAACACACATTCTCAGTAATTCATCACTCAAAAACAGTATAAATAGACGATAATAAATGGTAAAGATATATGTGTGTGTATATATATATATATATATATATATATAGTATGTGTAACAGTTATGTTCTGTTAGTTTCGTTTTCATGGACTTTTAGTATGTATTCGTTAGTTCCTGTTTTCCTTTGTTTGGCTTTCCCACTACTTATGAGTTGCTATGGAGATTCATTGGTCATCACAGGTCTTCGTCATTAATTACCATGTTTTCCTTTGTATATAAGTTGTTGTGTTTTAGTTCTCTCTGTCGGTTCTCACTACGGTAAGTTTGGTTGTTTTTTGTCTGTGTTAATAAAGCCTGTCGTTCATATTTCGTCTTCATCTTGTTCCTGTTTAACCACGCTTTGCCAAGGGTGACAGTATGCTCACATAGCCTGCATTTATGTGATGGTCTTCAGTGTCACATGATGCTTCAGAAATCACTGTAATATGCTCATTTGGTGCTCATGAAACTTTTATTATTATATTAATACTTTTGTGGAAACTGTAATACATTTTTCAGTTTCTATGATGAATAAAAAGTTCAAAAGAAAAACATTTATTTAAAATAGAATTTTTTGGTAAAAAGGTTTCATTCATGAACATTACATTAGTTAACATGACCTAATAAATATTTACTAATACATTATTAAAATCAAAAGTTGTATTTGTTAACATTAGTTAATGCACTGTGTAGTAACATGAACAAATGATGAACAGCTGTATTTTTATTAACTAACATTACCAAAGGTTAGCAAATACAGTAACAAATGTATTGCTCATGGTTAGTTTATGTTAGTTAATACATTAAATAATGTTAACAAATGAAACCTTATTATAAAGTGTTACCTAAAAGTCTTTTAATCAAATGAATGCATCCTTGCTGAATAAAAGTATTAATTTATTGAAAGGTAGTGTATATATATATTATCAAATGCTAATTATATTTTGCTTTTATATCAAATATATATATTTTTAAAATGAATGTTACATACCTATATATAAATTTTCTAGCATAAATTAACATTTCCTGAAGTTGTTTCCAACCAACATGAGACTCTACTATATACTATAAGCACCCAGGGGAAGATCTAGTATTATTGTATGGTTGGATTATCTGGCAGGCAGGTAAGCAAGATGAACGCTAGAGTTCAACTGAAAAAGACAACACAGGAAGGACTGTCTTTCCATCACAAGCAAAAGCAAACGCTTATCCAATAACCAATTTAGTCACTCTTATGAGTCTAATGAGTTAACCTTTAACCAAATCACATCATTACTCATCACGTTTCTCAGCTGACTACCCAGAGATATGGACATGTTTTTAAGGTGACATTTAGATTAATAAATAAAAATGCTCAAACAGTGCACTGAACCCTCACTGTTAAAGCTAGTGCAATATTAATCCACATAAAAACAAACGGAAAGAAGCAGGGCGTGTTACAGTTCGGCACCGTGTCACAAATGGAGAATATTTCGCTGTCTTATCTATTTCTTTTGAAAATCAGTCACCAAATATGAAAACTTTGGAAGCTTTCAAATAATATATAGTTTGTCAAGATTACTTTAGGATTAGACTAAGATATTATTGTTATAAATGTGTAATGGCAAACATCCCACATGTGTGGGCCATCTTAAAAATAGTGGTTAGAAACATTTTTACTAATCATAAATTCAGATATTTATTCTTCGTAATGTGTGAAAAGTATTGATATTAATCAATCTATTGAAGTTAATTGTTTGCACCTGATTCTCTGGGTTTTTTTTTTTTTCATAGTGTAATTTTTGGGGAATTGTATTGAATCTGATGGGGTGGATTCCGGAATTCACTGCCACTTCAATATTCAATTCAATTCACATTTATTTGTATAGCGCTTTTCACAATACATATCATTTCAAATATTCAATATATAGCCTAGGTCACTAAGGTCAATTCTTAGTTAAAGCATTTACCTTACTTTTCATCTTCAATCACTAGAGAATAAAGACAAATATTGTCTGAACCTCTTACTAAGAGAAAGTACTGAGAGAACTGAGAGAACCTCTTAATGACATCTTATCAGTATGTTTTAAGAAAGTTTCCTGATCAGAGCTAGAGCTCGACCAACTCCAACCTTGAAGAAGCTGTGTATCTGTGGGTGTGTGTCAATATCCTTTGTTACAGGACTGGACGTTCGGGAGGTGAGCAACTGGCACACAGGGGAGACGAAATGACCATCTGACAGACATAGGAACTGGGATTTTGGTCGTCATCCTGATAATCAATGGAGATATGTTTCTGACTAACCGCCCATATGTGGAAATTTTCTATGTTTATCTATGCCTTAACCAATCAGAATCATTCTACTTGATGTGATGACGTAGTTTTGTGACCTGTGTTAGAGAAAAACTGCTGCTGTAATGAGTGTGTACGCAGAGCGGCCTACGAACTCCTTGCTGAGTGTGAAGCTGACTTCTGCTGATGAAACTGCAAACTATTCTTCAGTAAAATTTTCTTCAATTGATTGCATCTCTGACTCCTGGTCTTCATTCATCATATCTGGTCCTCGGGTCTTAACTGTAAATTCCCCTACAAATCCAATTGGGGTCAGTTTGACCCACTCCAACAAGATTGTATGCAGAATTCAAACATAACATGAATGGAAGAAAATGACCATTTGTACTTTCACTTGATTTGAAATCAAAACTATCATTTACTTGAACACAGATTCCTTGTCTTACAGTAAACAATCAAGAAGACAATGTCTGTAAACTTCATCAAAAGTTTGGCTTAGGCTTTGAAATAACTTTACATTTATAAAGCAGGCTGTCATCTACAAGTTAACATTACAATTCTTCTCAGCACTGTGATCAGAAATCAGGGAAATTTCCAATAACAAGGTGAAATCAATTTGAACTTGTGGTCACTGGCCCTATTTCACTTCCTCTATGGGCTTGCAAAAAAATATGATGGAAATACCCAACCTCGAACCCGAGTCTCTGAGGCCTTCTATGCTCTGCCGAAGCCTTATCAGCAGACCTGCAGGTAGACATAATGGGGTGAGGTGCCTTGGGATGGGAAGTCAGAGAGGTAATGAACTCTCTCCCCCCTAGTCTGAGTGACCTTGAATAATACAGGCAAAGCCTGACCTTCCACCACATGCATGTGCCACAAAGTACGGGCTTATTAAAAACGCAGCAGGCGGAGGTCTTGCTCCAGTGCCAGAAGTGCCGTCTGGTGTTCGTTGCAACCCCTCAGGAATGAGTAAGTAGTTTAATTCTCTGGTGCCTCAATGGAAAACAAATGTCTTATTTGTTTTGTAGAATAGGAGAAAGGAGAAAAGAATGATATATCTAATCCATTTCAAATTGCATGAGTACTTTTGTCTGACGGGAACAGATAGAAGATGGTTTGAATAGAGGGTGAGATAAGAAATTAAGTGAGGACACTGACCCAGGTCATTGAGATTGCAGTACGCTCTCCATTCTGAACTGTTTCTGTCTCCTTTCTAAAGGGAAAAAGAAAACATCAAAGACACTCTGAACGACCATTGTCCTGATAGACTTGATAGAATTGTGCAATGCAGGGATTCATTAAGACCGAATTAAGCTATAAAATTTATCTCACTGGCATGATTACATAACTTGAAAATTATTGTCTAAGGAAAACAACTAATTTTACTAACAAGTCCATTTTACTGTTACAAGAGCTTTAACACTGGTATTAACCCTGTCTAATGTACACTACGGTTTAAAAGATTGGGGTTGGTAATATTTTTTTATGTTCACCAAGACTGCATTTATTTAATTAAAAATACAGTAAATATTGTGAAATATTATTACAATTCAAAATAAATGTTCTGTTTCAATATATTTAAAATGTAACTTATATATCATATGTGATGGCAAAGCTGAATTTTTAGCATCATTACTCCAGTCTTCAGTGTCACGTGATCTTTCAGAAATCATTCTAATATGCTGATTTGCTGCAGAAACATTTCTTATTATTATCATTGTTGAAAACAGTTGTGCTGCTTAATATTTATGTAGAAACTGTGATACATTTTTTCAGGATTCTTTGATGAACAGAACAGCATTTATTTGAAATAGAAAACTTTTGTAACATTATAAATTTCTTCACTTTTGTCACTTTTGATCAATTTAATGCATCCTTGTTGAATAAAAAATATCTTACTGACCCCAAACTTTCAAATGGTAGTGTATATCACACAGCTTGCCAAAGTCTGGCATTATAGCTGAAAATGCACAACTTTATATCCAACTTCGGATCATTATTTCGTCTTGATTTAAATAAATGCTGAATCCTCCCTTTAACAAATAAGTCTATGGATACAAAGGAGTGAATATTTTTTATGTAATATTCTAAGCACAAGAGCAGCTACTACGGAAATTTAGTGAACGTAAGTGAACTTTTGAAAATAGTTAATCTACCGAACCTACATGGAGTTGTGACCCGAATGTGCTCACCTTAAGAGTGAGAGTGCCGTCCAGGTTGTTTGTGATGGAGGACGAAATGTTGCACTGCGCCACAGTGTGGTAGCTGGGATTGGAGAAACACTGGCCACTGCTGCTGCTCTGAGATGTTTCTAGGAGTGATAGCAAGACAGCAGTGTTCAAAACTTCTACATATGTACAAGTATACAAACTCCTGTCTGATAATGCATGACATCCTGTTCCTGCAATAACAGAGTAGACAAGGGCAGTTTAATGGACAGAAATTCATGATACTTATTGGAATTTGTGGAGCCACTTATAGCCACATCAATAAAACTAGCACCCTAACCCCCACGTGCCCCCTCAGATTTTTGAGCAAAATGGATTCAAATGCAACTTCCATAGACAAAAACAATATTTTTACATTTGATAATTAACCCTTTGAAACATACGATCACACCGGTGTGATAAGAACGTTCAGAGCATCATGTCATCAACTACTAAATTCAAATCTGCGTTCGTGCTTTGGCTGGCGCTGAGCCTGAGACGGACGTGCTCAGTGCTTGTCATATATCACAACTGTTCAGTGTTTTCAACCATATAATGTTTATTTTATGTTTCTGACAATTAAATACAGATAAGTACTAGCAAAAAACATTCATAGTTTGTAAAATATACACTCATGTCTATGGAAGTTGCAATAATCCTTTCAAATATACAACATGTTTTATTGATATCTTCTACACTGCGTAGGTAACTATAAAGTTGACTCTAATCTTCGAATATTGTAGGTACAAAATGAATAGTGCCCCAAAGTTGTTGTCTTTTGGTGAATTTCTTAGTTTTGAAGCTAAAATATGTCACACAGCCTATAGGCAGTTCGTGCCGAACCATCGATTTTTCGCATGCGGGTGGTTGGGGGAATCCGTCCAAAATTGTACAAAATATACTTTTTTTTGCCTTTTATTGATTGACTGAACTCAGCGTATGCTAGGTAATAATGGAGGACGTTAGGTTTGCACTTTGCAAGACTTCAAAGAACAGTCTGATTCACAAAATGCGCAATCAATTGCCGAGATAAGGAGCAGTTTGCCTTGCGGTGTCAGTGCTTATGCAGTAAAATTCGTTTGTTTCTATGAGCTGCAAAACACGTGGAAGACTTAATCGATATGGGACTTATAGGCCTAATATTCTTAATATTCTGGAATAGCGACAGTAAATTAGTTAATAATGTATGTTCTCGCTGTGATGATTCAAAAGTATAATCGGATATGATGACATTGCAGTAATTATTAAAGTAAAAGCTAAAGTGGTTTTATTATAAATAATATTATGTATTTTTATATGGGGTTTAGTTTTCAATCAGTGCATGACGCCCCTAATTATATTATCATATTTGTAAAAACATTCATGGAGCATCTTAAGTTGTTCATAGCAGCTTATTCAATATTTGATGATTAGTCTCAAAGGAGGTTCTCACCAGAGAGGGAGTAGTCAGTGTTGGTGACACGCAGGGCTGGTGTGTACGAGACACTAGGCATGTCCTGGCCTTTGTCTCTCTGTCTCTGCCTGAACCAAACAAACAAGCTGAGCATGGCCATGATGATCAGGAGCAGGAAGATGATGCCCATGACAGCACCTGCGGACTGGCGCTCTGAACCCAGAGCGGGACTGATCTTAGTGTAGGGGTTCAGCTCCTCCATCACTAGAGCCGCTGGGACACAGAATATGATTATGTTGAAAATGAAATCAAGTAGAGTAGATCAGAGTACTTCATTCCCAAAAGTACGGGTACAACAGAATTCTCCTATGCATACTAATCTCTTGTTTCACCTACAATAGCAGACATCAGAAAAAATGCATGGTACACCACTTACATTTTCTTCATAAAATATCAAAATCTTGTTTATTGTACTTGTGGTTGCCAGGGTCGTTGCTATGCAGGCGCTAAAGGTTTAAGTGGTTAGTGTGCTGCAATGTAATTGTTAAGAGTCTGAGTGGTTGTTGTTGTGCAGTGTTGGGGGTAACGCATTGCAAGTAATGTGAATTACGCAATCATATTTTTTTTTTTAAGTAACTAATAAACTAACACATTACTTTTAAATTTACTACAAAATATGAGTTACTTTTTCAAACAAGTAACACAAGTTACTTTGTTTTCCCATTATTGACTGACACCTCTCCTGTCCCCATGTTGAGAGAAATCGTGAGTAAAGGTGCAGAGGCGTTGTGTATAAACATGATGGTTATTGTAGTTCTAGAATAAATGTGAGCATGCATTTACTCATCTCACTTGCACAAAAGCAGATTCATAAATGAATAAAAACAGTAATTACGCAAAACTGCAATAATTCAATATGTTAAATGACACAAATATACTTTATGTATTTAATCTCACTTTATTAAGCAATGTCTTTACTGCTGACCTTTGATAATCCAATTCAGCTATACTAATAAGCAAAATGACTTTAGATATTTTTTGTTTTTATTACTGAAGTAAGAGTGTTGAACTTTCTTCTCCTGCATTCTATTCTTCTGCAGTCCAGAATGGCCAGGGTTGCCAGGTCTGTGCAACAAAAGTAGCCCAATGGGCAGTCAAAAGTAGCCCAAAAATGAACGTCTGATGCATATGGCACACTTTTCTGGAAACACTTCAGGAGTTTCGAAGTCATCATCTGATTGGTTGAATTCTACAGGATGTCTGCGAGACGTGTGTGTTGCGTTCTTTAATGGTCCGCCTGGAAACAAATGCCAAACTCCCTCGTAGAAGAAGAACGCCGTCTTGTTTACAACTGTGACAATTAGCGCTTAGTTGAAGCGCTAAGCGCTGGATTTTCAAAAGTATGTGAAGTTCGCGGTTCCATTGTTGCAGTAAACTTGCACAATGTTCTTGAATGAATAATTTATAGATGCATGCCGGTCTGTTATTGCAGGGACATAGACTTTACATTTTCACGCCCCTAAACATGACGCGGAACAAAACGAACTGTGATTGGTTGCGTTACATGTCAGTCAAACGTCCTCTTGGGTGGTCCTTGACCAGTGAAAGCTGCGAAAACGTCCAGACCTTCTGCCGTAAGTCTGAAGGTCTGGCTACGCGAGAATACTCAAAAATAGCCCAATGTGATTTTCTCCATCAGGCGGCCGAATTGTCCACTGAATTTGTATGTCTGGGGGGTGTTGGAGCTGAAATCGTACGTACAGGGGTGGAAATCAACCCACGGGAAAAAACGTTACCCGCGGTAACCACTTAAAGGTAGCCCAATTCCGCAGGAAAACTTGGCAACACTGAAAATGGCAGCACAGCTGAAAGGTTTATTTGATCTGTGCCCTCTGTACCGGCGTGAATTTGCATTTCCTTCAGCCTGAGACTTATACATTTCACTTTTTGTGTGAAAGTGCCTGTACACTTGCCAAAAATAGAACTTTTTTAATTTTTGTTAATAAAAAAACAAACATCAAGCCCAGCCCAGGTGAGAAAAAGTAACGCAAAAATACCGTAACATTACTTTCCATAAAAAATAACTAAGTAATGCAATTAGTTACTTTTTTAGGGAGTAACCCAATATTGCAATGCATTACTTTTAAAAGTAACTTTCCTCAACACTGCTGGTGTGCTTATATGTAGCTCCCAGGATATTCTGTGAAGTTGCTAAAAGTCTAAGTGGTTGTTAGTGTGTTGCTATTTTGTTGCTAGGTTGTTCTATGTAGTTGCTAAGGGTCTGAGTGGTTGTTACTGTGTTGCTATGTAGTTGCTAAGGTTTTCTTTGCAGATGCTAAGGGTCAGACTGGTTGTTAACGTGTTGCTATGTGGTTGCTAGAGTGTTCTAGGTGGTTGGGCTTTGAGGCCCAAGTCAAAAGAACTTATCCGGGTCCTTCGTTTAGTATAAATGTTTGGAATTTTCCATCAAAAAGGACATAAAAAGAGAGTGTTACCCTGGTCACAGCGGATTCCTTTGTATCCCGGGCTGCAGTAGCATGTTCCGGTCACATAGTCACAGGTGGCGTTGTTCATACATTCACACAGCTGCTGACAGCCATAGCCAAATGTCCCGGGAGGACACTCTGTACAAAAACACATACACAAACACCATTATCCAAACAACTCCTGCTAAACACTGTGTAAAACAAGCACTCAGACAAATGTTGTGATCGACTGCCTGAGATGGTAGATGGGGAACATACGCACACACACACAGATCATCAATTCCAACCATCATCAACATCATCAGGGCAGCTAAACGTCTCTTTCGAACTGACATTCTCACAACCCCCTAACACAAGAACACACAATTCTTAAAGAGGCTACAACACTCACTCTGTTCACAGTTGGTCCCAATAAAGCCAGTCCGACAGGCACACTGGCCAGTGATATGATCACAGTCAGCTCCATTTTGACAGCGGCACACCTCTGCACAGTCTCGCCCATAAAACCCTGAGGGACAGCCTGAAGGAAAGAGATATCCTGCTACATCACATTAACCTACAACACACAGTTGGTGTATGCTGATGGCGCCGGCAACAGGAAACCCAGGGTGAAAGAGAAGCCGCAACATTCCAATTCGGCAAATGACCAGAATTTATTGTAACGTGTACCTAATTTAACTGTATTAGCATAACAGTGTTTCCCCTTTCACAACGGCCTCAGACACTAATAGCAATTCATAGACAAACACAAGTATAGTACATAAATACACAAACACTCAAAGACAGTCTGGCCACTAAAGATAACAAGCCTACTGGAGCAAACATTGCAACAAAACGCAAACTGATTTCATCACTCTCAAGAAAAAGTTTATATCACTGCCGTCATAAAAAAAAGTTTCAAACAGTGGCAGCAGAGGAGGGATCAAGAAATGATTGATGTAATGAATGAAAGATGGATTTTGTTTTTAGCAGGCGTGATGCTGATGGTTTTTGATTTCAGCCTTGAGCAAGGTCATATAATGAGTTAAATGACTGACATGAAAAAATGCATTTATTATTAAGGACCACTCTGTGGCATCATAGCATCATGAGATTTCACAACTCTCTGGTGCAGTTCTGAAATACTGCCAACAGATGTCACTGTGTCACTTTATGTTCATTACGTGTTTGTATATGTGCATAATAGAGGTTTGTTTAATTGTACATGTAATAACTGTGAATGTGTGTGTATTTGTGTGTGAGGGAGACTCACGCTGTGTGCAGTAGAGGCCGGTCCAGCCCAGGCTGCACCTGCACTCTCCGTCGTAGGCACTACATTGGGCTCCGTTGTGACAGTTACATGAGTTCAAGCAGTCAGGGCCCCACTGGCCTATGGGACAAACTGTGGAGCCAGAGACACTGTCAAATGAAGACTAACACACATGTGTACTGTGTTTTATTATAAAACACGCATGTAAACGCACATTTACATGCCCCTAATTGACATAACATGTATACAAAATGATGCATTTGATGTAAAATTCGCATGTTTTGCAAATAAAATGTGGTACAGCCAAAATAAAGAGGAAATCACATTGAAATGAGGGCCGTAGCTACAGTATAATCCTTTTAGTCAATTTAAAGCTGAAAATGTCACTGTTTGGAATTAATAATAGAAATCCCTCACTTTTCCCATAGCCAATCCAACACCCCTTCACTTACAGCAAACAGCGTTAGATTAACAGCTCGAGAGGGGAGGGAGGAGAGCGAATAAGTGATAAATTCTCTGGGACATTGTTGCTCTCGTCTCTATTTCATATTGCTGCTCTCTTGCGCGGTGTAAATTATTGAGAGTGTGCTATCAAGTAATTTATTGAGGAAATTGTTGGTCTCCATCAGTGGTGCTTGTGGGGTATTTGGCAAAGAAAAATGGACGTGGTCATGATTTACATGGCACTATGACATGAGACGCCCATGAAAGAAAAATGGATGAAAGTGGATGGGACATGGTAGGACTAAACACAAAGAGTGAGAGAAATAAAGAAGACAAAAACAGAGAGAAAGACAAATTGGTTCGTACTCTGTGAACAGTCGTCTCCAGTCCAACCTGGGAAGCACTGGCAAGAGCCGTCAATGGGGTTGCAGGTGCCATTGTTAGTGCACAGACAGATCTCAGCACAGGATTTCCCGAATTTGCCACTGGGACACACTGATGGGACACAAACCACATAACACAGACACAAAGCACAACACTTAAACCTGTAAGTAATTTTGTCAGTGGTAAATCACAGAATATCTGTAGCATGCTAAAAAAAAAAATTTTGTCCACAGTAATGTGTTTTCGAGTCAAATATTTGCATTCAAATTACCGATCCTTCCAAAATAGCTTTTGCTTTCTCAGTGATGTGAAGGTGAAATGTGTCAGGAGTGGCACTAAGCAAAATTATTGAAATGATGAAAAATAATAATGATTATTTCACAAACTCAACCACACAGCACCATCCCTGTCTACTGCTGTTTTGAAAAGACAAAATGCACGCATACTCACTAAGGCTGCAATTATTTGAGTAAAAATACATTAAAAACAGTAATATTGTGAAATATTGTTACAATTTAAAATTACAGTTTTTCTTTTAATATATTTTAAAATATAATCATGAGATGACAAAGATTTTTTTGTCACATGTGTACTGATATGGAGCTCAAGAAACATTTTGTTTTTATTATTATAAATATTGAAAACTGTTGTGCCATGTAACTGGCATTCCCTTTCAGTCGGTCACGTTCGACGTATGTCGGAACTGACCGACGAATTGGGGATCATTTTCAGAGACCAATCTACTTCGAGTGTATAAAAACGAGCCAATAACGTTGGCATGCGGTCCACGCACCGCCCCGCAGTGCGGGTATAAATACGGAAGTGGAATACCGCATTCTCGCTTTTCAACTTCGGAGCCGAACGGTTTACAGTCAGTCTGTTGCTGTTTTCTAGAGTGTTTAGAACGAGTCTGTGGGAGAGATCGCTCTCTTGCTGGTGCTGGCGTGACGGTGCGATTCAGCGAGTGGCCGCTGCTACATACACTGTTGGCTGGGCGTTCCGTTTCACTGAGTGCTCACTCGCGGGCTTGCACTACCGGACCGCGGTGAGCCGCGGCCATCTCCCTGAGTGCCTCAGCACTTCTAAAAGAGCATTTTTCTGTCCTAAAAGAGCAACACGGTTTGACCCTGCGTCTTTTTCAAGATGTCATTCAAACCGTGTGTTTCTGGATGCCATCGTTTTCTGTCCCCAGTTGACGGTCATGATCGCTGCCTCACGTGTTTGGGCGTTCAGCACGCTGAGGCGGCGTTCGTGAATGACTCATGTTCTCATTGCGGGAACATGACCATCGCAGTTTTACGGTCTAGGCTCGAGTACCTCAGAAGAGGTGGAGTCCCATTGCGCATCCCCTGATCTAGTGGTCCTCCCGCTGCAAAGCAGTGGGCTGCTACTTTGGCTGATGCCTTTGGTGGAGACCTGAGGGTGACTGTGAGGGCTTCCCCGACGGGCCAACAAGCCCCTTGGGCCCCTCCCCCCTCTGCTGCGCCGGTGGAGCTTCCGGAAGAGCGGCCTGGTCCTTCTCATGCGGGGCCGACCGTCTCTTTCGGGGCTCCGGCTGAGGATATGATCTCGATGGCTGCATCGGGGGACGAGCTAATGGGCTCTGGAGATGAGGATTCGGCTGCGTTACCCCCTTCGGGTGTGGTAGCGTTGCCCGAGTCAGATCCAGAGCTTACGGCTATGCTTTCCCGGGCCGCCGCGAGTGTTGGGCTCGAGTGGAACCCTCCACCGTGTCCCGAACCCTCGCGGCTGGACGATTGGTTCCTTGGGACGGCCCGTGCTGGTTCTCAGCGCCCCGCCCCAGTACCATTCTTTCCGGAAGTGCATCAGGAGCTCACAAAGTCGTGGACGGCGCCCTATAGCGCCAGAAATCGATCTAGTGACTCCTCCGTCCTCACTACCCTTGATGGTGGCGCGGCTAAGGGGTACGTGGGGATTCCCCCAGTCGAGCGGTCTGTGGCGATGCAACTGTGTCCCAGGGCCGCTGCGGACTGGCGGGCTAACCCACGTCTCCCCTCCCGGGCGTGTAAGTTCTCGTCCAACCTAACGGGCAAGGCCTACACAGCCTGCGGGGAAGCCGCGTCATCTCTATATGCCATGGCGCTCCTGCAGGTCTACCAGGCCAAAGCGCTAAAGGAGCTGCACGAGGGTAGTTCCGACCCAGGCGTGATGCAGGAACTGCGCACGGCGACGGACCTCGCCCTCCGGGCGACGAAAGTCACTGCGCGCTCCCTGGGTCGGGCGATGTCCACTCTGGTGGTCCAGGAGCGCCACCTGTGGCTGAACCTGGCAGACATGCGCGAGTCCGACAAGGTTCGGTTCTTCGACGCCCCTGTCTCCCAGGCCGGCCTTTTCGGCGACGCCATCGAGAGCTTCGCCCAGCAGTTCTCGGTGGCCCAGAAGCAGACGGAGGCGATTAAAAATATCCTGCCCCGGCGACCAGCTGCTGCCTCCACCCTGTCGCCGGCCGCAGCGCCTCCGCCTACTCGTCACCAAGGGCGTCCCCCTGCGTCTGCCTCCGCCCCTGCCAAACCCAAGCAGCAGCCTCCACCCGGGAAGTAGGGCGCCGGACGCAAGGGTGCCGCTCAGGTTCCCGCGAAGTCGGCTGGTAAACGGAAGGGTAAGCGGCCCTGAGACGGGCAGCCCAGGGATGGATGGATCTGCTCGGAGGGAGATGGTGTCCGCACTCCTCCCCCCCCCCCCCCCCCCCCCGGAGGAGGACCAGGGGGCCAACTTCAAAACTCTGCCGCTGGCTCCTCGGAGCTCAGCGGTACCCACATTTTCAGTAAAAGAGCAGTTTCCGTTGTCCCTGGTCTCCAAGAGGCCCAAGCCGGCTGTGTGCGACGCCCCCGGGCCTTGCCACTCCTGGCTCCCCCTCTTTTCGCCAGGGGGCGGTGTGAGGCTAGAGGACGCCCCCGGGCCTTCTCTCCCACACACTACCCCACCCTGGAACGATCAGACAACACTCCGGGTCGCCTCCGGGCCGTCCGGGTCGGGTCTGAGCGTTCCATCTTGCTGCCCCACCCCGGGTACGTCTGTGGTGCCGTTGGTCCCGCTTGCACGGTCTCTGGGGGCCTGGCTAGCGCTCCCCAGGCCATCTCGCTGGCTCATCCGTACTGTCAGACTCGGCTACGCGATTCAGTTCTCGTACCGGCCCCCCAAGTACAGGGGCATCCTCTTCACTTCCGTGCAGAGCAGCGATGCTCACGTCTTGCGGTCAGAGATCGATGTCCTACTGGCGAAGGACGCGATCGAGCCGGTTCCTCCAGCCGATATGAGGTCGGGCTTCTACAGCCCCTACTTCATTGTACCCAAGAAAGGGGGTGGGTTATGGCCAATCTTGGACCTGCGTGTCCTGAATCGGGCCCTGCACAAGCTTCCGTTCAGGATGTTAACGCAGAAACGCATTTTTGAATGCATCCGTCCCTGAGATTGGTTTGCAGCGATCGACCTGAAGGACGCGTACTTCCATGTCTCTATCCTTCCTCGACACAGACCGTTCCTACGCTTTGCGTTCGAGGGGAGGGCATATCAGTACAAAGTCTTGCCCTTCGGGCTGTCCCTCTCGCCTCGCGTCTTCACGAAAGTCACAGAGGCAGCCATCGTTCCACTCAGAGAACGCGGCGTTCGCATCCTCAACTATCTCGACGACTGGCTCATACTAGCCCAGTCTCGTGAGCAGTTGTGCGAACACAGGGACCTGGTGCTCCGTCACCTCAGCCTGTTGGGCCTTCGGGTCAACCGAGAGAAGAGCAAACTCTGTCCCACACAGAGGATCTCTTATCTCGGCATGGAGCTGGACTCGGTCAACCAGACTGCGCGCCTCACAGAGGAGCGAGTCCGGTCAGTGTTGAACTGCTTGAATACGTTCAAAGGCAGGACAGCAGTCCCACTGAAATATTTTCAGAGGCTCCTGGGGCATATGGCATCTGCAGCCGCGGTAACGCCGCTCGGATTGCTTCATATGAGACCGCTTCAGCACTGGCTTCATGGCCGGGTCCCGAGATGGGCGTGGCAGAGCGGCAAGTACCGGGTCCCAGTTACTCCGTACTGTCGCCAAACCTTCAGCCCGTGGTCAGACCCTTCGTTTCTACGGGCGGGAGTGCCCTTAGAACAAGTGTCCAGGCATGCTGTGGTTTTCACGGATGCCTCGTCCACCAGCTGGGGGGCCACGTACAACGGGCATGCAGTCTCGGGTCTGTGGACGGCGCCCCAGCTGCATTGGCATATCAATTGCCTGGAGTTGCTTGCAGTACGTCTTGCCCTAAGCCGCCTCAAAAAGCCGCTTCAGAGCAAGCACGTACTGGTCCGTACGGACAGCACTGCGGCCGTTGCGTACATCAACCGCCAGGGTGGTCTACGCTCCCGTCGCATGACGCAACTCGCCCGCCATCTCCTCCTGTGGAGTCAGAAGCATCTGAGGTCGCTTCGGGCCATTCACATCCCTGGTGCACTGAACCAGACAGCCGACGAGCTCTCTCGTCAGCCGACACCTCCGGGAGAGTGGCGACTCCACCCCAGGAGCGTCCAGCTGATATGGGACCTTTTCGGAGCCGCACAGGTAGACCTGTTTGCCTCTCCGGACTCGACCCATTGCCAGTTGTACTATTCCCTGACCGGGGGCACCCTCGGCACGGATGCACTGGCGCACAGCTGGCCCCGGGACCTACGCAAATATGCGTTTCCCCCAGTGAGCCTTCTCGCACAGACCCTGTGCAAGGTCAGGGAGGACGAGGAGCAGGTCTTGCTACTTGCGCCCTACTGGCCCAACCGGACCTGGTTCCCCGAACTCACACTCCTCTCGACAGCCCCTCCCTGGCCGATTCCCCTGAGGAAGGACCTGCTTTCTCAGGGACGGGGCACTCTATGACACCCGCGTCCAGACCTCTGGAAACTCCATGTCTGGTCCCTGGACAGGACGCGGAGGTTCTAGGTGGCCTGCCACAAGCGGTGGCAGACACCATCGTTTCTGCTAGAGCCCCCTCTACGCGGCGCCTCTATGCCCTGAAGTGGAACCTGTTTGTTAACTCTGGTGTTAAGAGCACTTCAGAGCCCTTCCTTTGAGCCTTTGCAGTCTGTAGAGTTAATTCTGTCCATAAAGACAGTACTCCTGACTGCATTGGCCTCCATCAAGAGGGTAGGGGACCTGCACGCACTTTCGGTCAACGAATCGTGCCTAGAGTTCGGGCCGGCCAACTCTCACGTCGTCCTGAGACCCCGGCCCGGATACGTGCCCAAGGTTCCTACCACTCCCTTCCGGGACCAGGTGGTGAACCTGCAAGCGCTGCCCTCGGAGGAGGCAGACCCAGCCCTGGCTTTGTTATGTCCCGTCCGCGCTCTTCACGCTTACATTGACCGGACTCAAAGCTTTAGGACCTCAGAGCAGCTCTTCGTCTGTTACGGAGGCCAGCAGAAGGGAAAGGCTATCTCCAAGCAGAGGTTAGCCCACTGGATAGTGGATGCTATCGTCTTAGCGTACCAATCGCAAGACGTGCCTTGCCCGTTCGGGTTGCGAGCACACTCAACCAGGAGTGTGACTTCCTCCTGGGCGTTGGCTCAAGGCGCCTCGCTGACAGATATATGTAGAGCTGCGGGCTGGGCGACACCTAACACGTTCGCTAGATTTTATAGCCTCCGTGTAGAGCCGGTTTCTTCCCGTGTACTCGCCCCCAGTGGCCGGTAGACGCGAAGTGCCCGTTCTAGTGTCGGCTTGCAACGCCACTCCCGCCCGCTGGGCCGGATACGTGCGTCTATTGTCTCCAGTTGTGTTCCCCAGAAATGGCTAACCCTGTCGAGCTCCTCCGTCACCCCTTCGGTGTCAGACGTTGCGGCTGTCTGACGCCAGGCCTGCACCCGTATGCTTGTGGAACGTGTGTGTAGGCTCGGTTCCATATGTAGCGGTTCCCTAACGGCAACCCCATATGTGTATTCTCCACGGTACCAGCTACCCTATTTGGCTAGCCCCGTGTCTTTCCCTTGACAGAGCCCGCTCTGTCGTCTCTGGTGGTGTTCTTTCCCCCCTGGGATCAGGTTGGATCCACCCCAGAGACTGCCATATGTAGTACTACCCTGATAGGTTAGTCCTTATGTGTACTCCGCCACCTCTCCTTCCATTGAAGGACGTGGCTCCGCAGCGTACCATCTCCACGAGACAGGCACGCTTTCCCAGCGTTATCCAATAGTCACACTGAGTGGGTCTTGCAGAAACAGCAGTGACGGACCTTCCCTGCTTGGAGCCCTGACTCTTGCTCCAACCTAGGAGCACTCCAGCTCGTTTTTATACACTCGAAGTAGATTGGTCTCTGAAAATGATCCCCAATTCGTCGGTCAGTTCCGACGTACGTCTCCGTTCCCTCCTTCAGGGAACGAGGGTTACATACGTAACCGAGACGTTTTTTTCTTCAAAATTCTTATGTAGGATATTCTTATATAGAACAGCATTTGAATTTACATTTTTTACATTTAACATTATAAATGTCTTTACTGTCACTTTTGATAAAATTGAATGCATCCTTGCTGAATAGTAAAGTATTAATTCATTTAAAAACAAAATCTTACTGACCACAAACTTTTGAACAGTTGATCTAGTGATGTTAAATAATATTTTTGACTTGAATAAAAGTAATTTAGAAGAATTTAGGTTCATTGTTTAGTGTACTAAAGTACTATAGTTTTCTGAACTTTAAACTTTACTGTAACATCTTGCAATTCACCATTTGAAACTTTTCACAGATCACAGATGTCATGCTGTGTGATTTTATGTTCTATAATAGTGCTGCATGAGAAGTAACTGATGATAAACCAGAGTGACACGTGCAAGAGTGATTGTAAGTCATGTGTCTGTGTGCACTTCAAAGCTGAATCACCCTTCAAACATGTGCTTCTGTCACACGGCCCAATTATCTGTCTTTTCCAGCTTCGCACGGCGCCGTCAAGAATAGGGTCGACTGAAGTACTAAAAAATTTAAAATAGAGCTTGTGTACATTTTTAATAAAACGAATATTTCACCACACTCTGACACTTGCCTCAATTAGAAATTTCAGTTTAGTTTAAAGCCCATCATGTTTTGCACACCTCTCCCTTCTTGCTTCGTTGAGTTCACAGCAAGGTACGTACAATGGGATACTATTTCCTCCCTTGTCGAAGAGGGAAATACGGCCACACAATGGAATCATATGTTCCAGTCAGATGAATTGTCCATTGAAGTGAAGCTGAAGCTAAATATTTGAGTCACTGGGTTTTAATAATTATATTTCCACACTCTTCTCATTTTGTGGAAACTCTTTCAACTAACTCAAAGCTTCCTCTTATTAGCTAGTGGCCGCCTCATGTCACGGGCTCCGTTTCATTCCAACTGTGACTAGCCGAAGTTCATTAGCTCGCTTTGAGACGGGTGAACGTGGGCTCAAGACATACAAGGACGCCGACATAGACCAAACTACAAAAAAGTAGGTATGTGGGCTAGCCACGATCCCCCGGAGGCCCGCCTTTCTTCCAGTAATTATGATCTGGACAAATTAAAACAAGCCTTTTCTCGAACCTTCTCCTTCTTCTGCTTTAACATATTAAATATTTATTCACGAGACAGTTCTGAAAGCAATGAAAGTGAATTCTATATATTCATGCAGCCTTTCCTTAATTCATGAAAAGACTGGTTAATTATTATGAGATGGTCTATCTATATTTCATCTGGGTGTCTCAGTTGGGTGCTGTGGTGTGGGAAGTGAGTGTTAGGGTTTATTAGTTTGAATTGGAAATCTGCCACATTGACCTGAAATTTAACTCAAAATCCCGTAACTGTCTATATAACAGTCAACTGGGAGTCAATATTTACAGTGCTCCTTTAGTGTACAAGGGCAGTGAGAAGCTTCATTTGACTAACTTCGGGAAAAGTGAAAACCGTAGTAGAGGAGTGATCCCTTGGAAAAGTAAATCAAGTGCTTGGGGGTTTGGCTGATCAACCCCTGCTGGTAGAAAGTTGTGAAACTATGACATTTTCATAGCATCCCTGACAGCTATTCAAAAGTTGCCATGCTTTCTGACGAAATAAATTTGTTTTGCAAGCAACATATACAGTTTATCGCAGATATGTCATTATATTATAGTAGATGTTTTGCCATTAGCCAAAGATGGTAGATTTCAAACTTCTCAGGTTTATGCCTAAGCAGCACAACTACCATTGTGATGAATAAGAATGTTAACGGATAGCTCTCTCCAGGTATTATAGACCCCCTAGACGTAAATCTCAAAGCATGAAGTATATTAGTGGAAATTAAGAAATTATTGTTTCTACACTGTCTCTGGTTTTCCACAGGAGCTCAACAAAACCGGTGATATTGACCTGACTCTTCAGTGTTTGTGTCTCGTTCAGAAGAATGAGCTCAGCAATATTCAGATTTCCTCTGAAGGTTATTTGTCAGAGTGTCAGTGATAATGCCAATTATTTTCAGTACGGCAGAGGAACCGAGTCAGCGTGGCGTTCTGCGGATGGGCATGTTGCCAATAGCAGCACACACACACACACACACAGAATGGCATGAAGTGCCATGCGGGTCGAGCACAGCTCATTTTAGGTCACAGGTAGGTTGGATGGGGTAAATCTTCATTTATGTGCAACATTTATGTCTATAATCCCAGAAAGAAGCACAAAAACATCTTTATACACCAATAAAAATACATGTAAACAATACATTTTTGGCAGTGTCTACGTAACCTAAGTAAAAAAAGTGCAAATACAACTTCCTTAAACATACACAATTGTGCCACATTATTTTATCTACATAACAACTGATTCTGGTTCACTCTGGTTCATCAGCAGGGGAAGTAGCAACTAGAAAGGAAGACCTTTGGTGTGATGTCATTACAGTTTGTGTGAATTGCCTCAAGAAGTATTACCTGCTTATATATGGTTCCCTTTCAGTCGCTCACGTTCGACGTACGTCGGAACTGACCGACGAATTGGGAATCATTTTCAGAGACCAATCTACTTCGAGTGTTTAAAAACGAGCCAATGACCATTGGCATGTGGTTCACGCATTCCACGCTCCGCCCCGCAGTGCGGGCACAAATAAGGAAGTGGAATACCGCATCCTCGGCTTTCTACTTCGGAGCCGAACATTACTGTGCTCAGTGTGTTTCCTATGAAGAGTGTTGTTGTACGAGTCTCGTGAGAAGGATCGTTCTGTCCCGGTGTTGGTGAGACGGCACGTTGCAGCGGCGGTCGCGTGGGAAATCAACAGCTGTTCTCACAGCTCACTGGGCATTTTCTCCTTGAGTGCTCACAGCGGGCTTGCACCTTTGAATCGCTGTGAGCCGCGGCCATCTCCCCTGTGTGCCTCGGCACTGATAAGAGCGGTTTTCCTTTTCTAAAAGAGCAACACGGTTTGACCCTGCGTCTTTTTCAAGACGTCATTCAAACCGTGTGTTTCTGGATGCCATCGTTTTCTGTCCCCAGACGACGGTCATGATCGCTGTCTCACGTGTTTGGGCGTTCAGCACGCTGAGGCGGCTTTCGTGAATGACTCATGTTCCCACTGCAGGAACATGACCATCGCAGTCTTACAGTCTAGGCTCGAATACCTCAGACGGGGTGGAGTCCCATTGCGCATCCCCCGATCTAGTGGTCCTCCCGCTGTAAAGCAGAGGGCTGCTACTTTGGCTGATGCCTTTGGTGGAGACCTGAGGGTTACTGTGAGGGTATCCCCGACGGGTCAACAGGCTCCTCGGGCCCCTCCCCCCTCCGCTGCGGCGGTAGAGCTTCCGAGAGAGCGCACTGGTCCTTTCCATGGGGGGCCAGCCGTTTCTTTTGGGGCTCCGGTTGAGGATATGATTTCGATTGCTGCATCGGGGGACGAGCTAATGTCCTCTGGAGATGAAGATTCAGCTGCGTTGCCCCCTTCGGGTGTGGTAGCGTTGCCCGAGTCTGATCCAGAGCTCACGGCTATGCTTTCCCGGGCCGCCGCAAGTGTCGGGCTCGAGTGGAACCCTCCACCGTGCATCAGGAGCTCACAAAGTCGTGGATAGCGCCTTACAACGCTAGAAACCGATCGACTGACTCCTCCGTCCTCACTACCCTCGATGGCAGCGCGGCTAAGGGGTACGTGGAGATCCCCCCAGTGGAGCGGTCTGTGGTGATGCAACTGTGTCCCAAGACTGCTACCAACTGGCGGGGTAATCCGCGTCTCCCCTCCCGGGCGTGTAAGTTCTCGTCCGTGCTGACGAGCAAGGCTTACACAGCCTGTGGAGAAGCCACATCGTCTTTGCATGCCATGGTGCTCCTGCACGTCTACCAGGCCAAAGCGCTAAAGGAACTGCACAAGGGTAGTTCCGACCCTGGGGTTATACAGGAACTGCGTGCGGCGACGGACCTCGCCCTCCGGAGGTCCGCGAAGTCTGCTGGCAAGCGCAAGGGCAAGCGGCCCTGAGAGGGGCAGCCCAGGGAGAAGAGGATCTTCGAGATCGCTAGGAGCTCAGCGGTACCCACATTTTCAATAAAAGAGCATTTTTCTCCCTCCCTGGGCCCAAAGAGGGCCAGGTTGGCAGTGCGCCCGGGCCTTGCCACTCCTTTCCTTCCCTCCCCTCACCAAGGGGCAGCAGTGTGCGGCTCGAGGACGCCACCAGGCCTTCTCACCCACACTCTGCCCCACCCTGGAATACTCAGACAACACTCCGGGCCGCCTCCGGGCCTCCCGAGTCGGGTCTGGGTGTTCCACTTCGCTGCGGTAACGCCGCTCGGATTGCTTCATATGAGACCGCTTCAGCACTGGCTTCACGGCCGAGTCCTGAGATAGGCGTGGCAGAGCGGCAAGTACCGGGTCCCAGTTACTCCTTACTGTCGCCAAACTTTCAGCCCATGGTTGGACCCTTCGTTTCTATGGGCGGGAGTGCCCTTAGAACAGGTGTCCAGGCATGCTGTGGTCTTCACTGATGTCTCATCCGCCGGCTGGGGGGCCACGTACAACGGGCATGCAGTTTCGGGTCTGTGGACGGGGCCCCAACAGCATTGGCACATCAATTGCCTAGAGTTGCTAGCAGTACGTCTTGCGCTGGGTCGCCTCAAAAAGCCGCTACAGGGCAAGCACGTACTGGTCCGTACGGACAGCACTGCGGCCGTTGCATACATCAACCGTCAGGGTGGTCTACGTTTCCGATGCATGCTCCAACTCGCCTGCCATCTCCTCCTTTGGAGTCCTTCGGAGCCACACAGGTAGACCTGAGGTCGCTTCATGCCATTCACATCCCGGGTGCGCTCAATTGGACAGCCGACGAGCTCTCACGACAGTCGACACCTTCGGGAGAGTGGCGACTCCATCCCCAGGCGGTCCAGCTGATATGGTACCTCTTTGGAGCCACACAGGTAGGCCTGTTTGCCCCTCCGGACTCGACCCATTGCCAGTGGTACTATTCTCTGACAGGGGGCACCCTCTGCACGGATGCACTGGCGCACAGCTGGCCCCGGGACCTACGCAAGTATGCGTTTCCCCCAGTGAGCCTTCTCGCAAAGACTCTGTGCAAGGTCAGGAAGGACAAGGAGCAGGTCTTGCTAGTTGTGCCCTACTGGCCCAACCGGACCTGGTTCTCCAAACTAACACTCCTCGCGACAGCCCCTCCCTGGCCCATTCCTCTGAGGAAGGACCTACTTTCTCAGGGACGGGGCACTCTATGGCACCCGCGTCCAGACCTCTGGAAACTCCATGTCTGGTCCCTGGACGGGACGCGGAGGTTCTAGGTGGCCTGCCACAAGCTGTGGTAGACACCATCTCTTTTGCTAGAGCCCCCTCTACGAGGAGCCTCTATGCGTTGAAGTGGAACCTGTTCGTTGAATGGTGCTCTTCCCACCGGGAAGACCCCCGAAGGTGTTCGGTTAGTGTCATGTTCGGTTAGTGTCATGCGAAGGCTGTTTCCCTCCACCCTCAAAGTGTACGTTGCAGCAATAGCGGCGTATCACGATGCAGTTGAAGGTAAGTCCTTAGGGAAGCACGACCTAATCGTCAGGTTCCTCAGAGGTGCGAGGAGGCTAAATCCTCCTCGTCCAAACTCGGTACCCTCTTGGGACTTAGCTCTGGTGCTCAGAGCACTTCAGAGCCCTCCCTTTGAGCCTTTGCAGTCCATAGAGCTAAAAATCCTGTCCATGAAGACAGTACTCTTGACTGCATTGGCCTCTATTAAGAGGGTAGGGGACCTGCACGCACTTTCGGTCAGCGAATCGTGCCTAGAATTCGGGCCGGCTAACTCTCACGTCGTCCTGAGACCCCGGCCTGGATACGTGTCCAAGGTTCCCACCACTCCCTTCCGGGACCAGGTGGTGAACCTGCAAGCGCTGCCTTCGGAGGAGGCAGACCCAGCCCTAGCTTTGCTCTGTCCCGTCCGCACTCTTCACGACTACGTGGACCGAACTCAAAGCCTTAGGACCTCAGAGCAGCTCTTCGTCTGTTACGGAGGCCAGCAGAAGGGAAAGGCTGTCTCCAAGCAGAGGTTAGCCCACTGGATAGTGGATGCTATCGTCTTGGCCTACCAGTCCCAAGACGTGCCTTGCCCGTTCGGGTTGCGAGCGCACTCAACTAGGAGTGTGGCTATTATGCGGTATTCCACTTCCTTATTTGTGCCCGCGCTGCGGGGCGGAGCGTGGAATGCGTGAACCGCATGCCAATGGTCATTGGCTCGTTTTTAAACACTCAAAGTAGATTGGTCTCTGAAAATGATCCCCAATTCGTCGGTCAGTTCCGACGTACGTCTCCGTTCCCTCCTTCAGGGAACGATGGTTACATACACTCACCTAAAGGATTATTAGGAACACCATACTAATACTGTGTTTGACCCCCTTTCGCCTTCAGAACTGCCTTAATTCTACGTGGCATTGATTCAACAAGGTGCTGAAAGCATTCTTTAGAAATGTTGGCCCATATTGATAGGATAGCATCTTGCAGTTGATGGAGATTTGTGGGATGCACATCCAGGGCACGAAGCTCCCGTTCCACCACATCCCAAAGATGCTCTATTGGGTTGAGATCTGGTGACTGTGGGGGCCATTTTAGTACAGTGAACTCATTGTCATGTTCAAGAAACCAATTTGAAATGATTCGAGCTTTGTGACATGGTGCATTATCCTGCTGGAAGTAGCCATCAGAGGATGGGTACATGGTGGTCATAAAGGGATGGACATGGTCAGAAACAATGCTCAGGTAGGCCGTGGCATTTAAACGATGCCCAATTGGCACTAAGGGGCCTAAAGTGTGCCAAGAAAACATCCCCCACACCATTACACCACCACCACCAGCCTGCACAGTGGTAACAAGGCATGATGGATCCATGTTCTCATTCTGTTTACGCCAAATTCTGACTCTACCATCTGAATGTCTCAACAGAAATCGAGACTCATCAGACCAGGCAACATTTTTCCAGTCTTCAACTGTCCAATTTTGGTGAGCTTGTGCAAATTGTAGCCTCTTTTTCCTATTTGTAGTGGAGATGAGTGGTACCCGGTGGGGTCTTCTGCTGTTGTAGCCCATCCGCCTCAAAGTTGTGCGTGTTGTGGCTTCACAAATGCTTTGCTGCATACCTCGGTTGTAACGAGTGGTTATTTCAGTCAAAGTTGCTCTTCTATCAGCTTGAATCAGTCGGCCCATTCTCCTCTGACCTCTAGCATCAACAAGGCATTTTCGCCCACAGGACTGCCGCATACTGGATGTTTTCCCTTTTCACACTATTCTTTGTAAACTCTAGAAATGGTTGTGCGTGAAAATCCCAGTAACTGAGCAGATTGTGAAATACTCAGACCGGCCCGTCTGGCACCAACAACCATGCCACGCTCAAAATTGCTTAAATCACCTTTCTTTCCCATTCTGACATTCAGTTTGGAGTTCAGGGGATTGTCTTGACCAGGACCACACCCCTAAATGCATTGAAGCAACTGCCATGTGATTGGTTGATTAGATAATTGCATTAATGAGAAATTGAACAGGTGTTCCTAATAATCCTTTAGGTGAGTGTATACGTAACTGAGACGTTTTCAATCATGCATTTTCAAAATGTGAAAAAAAATCTCACTAATGATAATAAATGATTTTATTTTAAGCAATGTATTTTTATATGTTTTTAAATATGCCATTAAAGATTTTCTTTTAAAGGGGTCATGAACTGCATTGTTTTATTGTTTTATGATGTTTCCTGGGGTGCACTTATAATGTTAGAATGCTTTTTACATCAAAAATTGTCATAATTTATAAATAAAAGGCACTTTTCCTACCCTGATTTTAGCCCTCTGGTTTGAATGCTCTGGGGCGTGTCTGCTGTGAGACTTCAGTGTAAACGCCCACTGCTGTGATTGGCTAACGTCTTTCCATTTGAAATAGCTAAGTATTACTCTCTCTTTTAGCGCGTTTTTACTATTACAGCTCTCATGGTTAACTAATCATGAAAAGTGTTGCATTACATTTAGATCTATGGCATTATATTCAGATCTATGGCACTATATTCAGATCGTGGCATGAAAGGTTGCAGAGATGAACATTGTAGTCGATCACAGACATACTGAGCGCATGAAAGCAGTGATCTCGTCATTGCAACTTAGTTTCTGTACACTAACGAATGCTTTCATCTTCACTAACAGTGCAAACGTGATATAGTTAAGAGATTCGTTGAATAAAACGGGAGTCACTGATAAACGCGTCACTGATAAACTCTCGCCATTTGATTGACAGCTCCAGCGCACGCTGCTCCAACGATTGCAAAGGGAGCTTTCTTTGATCGCTTTCTTTATAGAATTTAATCACCGTTAAATAACAGACTATTTTCATCCTACTAAGAGAAACAATGCAAGTTGACGTTTAGTCACTGGTTTGATTTATTGACACACAGACAAAGAACATCTGACTGTACATGAATAATTCCATTTCAGATCAGGCATTAGAATTAACAGTTACTTACATGTTGCATTACTGTCGAGCCCAGGCACTGCACAATATTTTGTAATCCTCAACGGCATGTTTATTGCTTGGTAGCTCGATCTGGTTTAACACCACATAGGCCTATGTTACTTTTAGGCTACCTATTCTATTGCATGTCTTGCGTGAATCGGTGGGCGGGGCTAAACAGGCAGTGATGAAGTAGGCGTTAATCTTCTTCTGCAGAGGCGGTGCTTGCCTCCCTATGACGTCATAGAGTCCCACTTTGAAAAACCTGTCGTTTGCTGGGCCTGGCGTCAATAAAAGCTTTTATTGGACTAACAAGGAAGTTTTCAGTTCTGAAACGTACAGGATATTCTTATAGTATGATGACCTCTTATATGTCAAAAGCTCAAGGAAAATTTGATTTCTCAGTTCATGACCCCTTTAATGATAAATATTGGAATAAAAAAATGATCATACCAATTTTCTTAAAAAATTCAAAACATTACTACGGAGCCCTGCACATAACATGCGGACAAAATATATATATTGTGGCCACGAATTGAGAATTCATTCTCTTTTTTTAGTAAATCGTGGCCACGTTGTACTAATTCGTTCCCTTGTTTTGATTGATTAAATTAACTAAAACAAGGGAACGAATTATTATATTGTGTGCACAATTTAGTAAAACGAGGGAACAATTTATTATATTGTGCTCACGATTTACTTAAAGGCAGCGGCTATTTACACCAAGTGAAAATAGCGATAGATTCTATTTACATATGTTAAAATAGCAGTAGGCCTATTTTCTTTGCAATAAGTGTAAATAGTAGTTAGATGCTATTTATAGACTACTTATAAATAGTGACAGATACTATTTGCACCTCAATTTTGTTGTACATTAAACGGTATGCAATAATAAATAAGTGTAAATGATTATATTTATTAAAATTATTACACAGATGCCACCTTATTGGGACAATAAAACCCTCCCTATACCCAAACCGACAAACACTTTATTTTAAAACCCACGTTAGACACATTATACATTACACTATACATTTATCCACAACAGCTACAATTCATCAGCACACTATTGCTGCAAAACAAATTGCTGTAATTTGACTTTTTACCGATGCTTTCAAGACTACAAGTTATTCACGCAATCTAAACAAAACCGTGTTAATCCATGTCAGCCAACAAGATAATGTTACCTTGGTGACAAGTTTAAAACAGCAGAATTTGCAACAACACTGTTCAATACACCAAAAAGTTTTCAAGGCATAATAATTATTGTAAGTGACAGTTCCATCAACTGGCCTGAAACACTCCCACATTGGCCCCTGAGAGTTGTGCAAAAAAATCCACCAGAACTGCAAATCGTGTGGAACCAACAAGAATGTGTCAACAGTTTTGCAGAAACTGCGTATTTCTGGCACTTTATCATGAGAAATGGATGTCTTGGTGTATTAATTCAGTTATAGTGTGTTTCCAATTGAACAATACTGTAATTATAGTAAAGGTAGTCAGACAGTGGTGTGACTATACTTCTCTCGTACCTCTCTCCAAGCAGAACTAGCCTCCAAGGATCTGAGGGGGTCCATGGATGAGGAAGAGAGAAAAAATAGAGAGAGAAAGCAGAGAAACAGAGGGAGAGGAACGAGAGCTACTTGCCTTGGTTGCAAAGTGAGCCGAAGAAGCCGGCCAGGCACTCACAGTGACCCGTGGCGTGGTGGCACGGCCCAGTGCTGTGCACACACTGTGGGCATGACTGGCTGCAGCGGTGCCCATAGAAACCAGGAGGGCAAACTGTCACGGGCAAAGGACAGGAAGCAAAGGAGAGGAACAAAACAGAAAGGATGACATGTGGAAGGAAAGATTTAGTGGGAAAGCAAAGAAAGACAAAATAGAGATTAGACACACATGGAAAATATGAATACAAATTCGCATTATCACATAGAAGGACATACAGGCAATAACAGTTAGAAAAATATTGTACAATGCATTGCACAAAGCACATTCGGTAACACTTTAGTATGTGGAACACATATTCACTATTAACTATGATTTTTGCCTCAATAAACTCCTAATTTACTGCTTATTAATAGTTAGTAAGGTCGTATAGCGTTTAAGTTTAGGTACTGGGCAGGATTAAGGAATGTAGAATAAGGTCATGCAAAATAAGGCATTAATATGTGCTTTATAAGTACTAATAAACAGCCAATATCGTAGTAATATGCATGCTAATAAGCAACTAGTTCATATCGAGAATTGAACCCTAAAATAAAGTGTTACTGCACATTCATATAACCATTATAATTGTCAACATTTTTCTCGTCACCCAGTAAAAACAATATTATATACTGTACCGTGCCGTATAAGTTTGGAGTCAGTATGATTATTATTATTTTATGAAACTTTTATTCAGCAGCAAGGATGGATTCATTTGATCAAAAGTGATAGCATTTATATTGTTACAAAAGATTTCTATTTTAAATAAACACTTTTCTTTTGAACTTTCTATTCATAAAAGAATCTTGAAAAAAATATATCATGGTTTTCATACAAATATTAAGCAGCACGGCTGTTTTCAACATTGATAATAATAATAAATGTTTCTTGAGCAGCTAATCAGCATATTAGAATAATCTCTGGAAGATCATGGGACAATGAAGAGACTGGAGTAATGATGAAAATTCAGCTTTGCCATCACAGCAATAAATTTGAAATATATTAAAATAGAAAATAGTTCTTTTAAATTGTAATAATATTTCACAGTATTAGTGTTTGTACTGTATTTTTGATTAAATAAATGCAGGCTAGGTGAGCATAAGAGACTTCTTAATAAAACATTAAAAAACGTACCGACCCCAAACTTTTGAAAGGTAGTGTATATAAATATAATTGAGCACTTCATTTAACCATTACAATAATGTTACCATCTATGGCTAGCTGAGATTTGAAACATTACTCCAGATACTATTCTTTAATCCTAAATCACCTGTACAACTAATATAGGCATAAATAATGAGGGGGTTTTGTCGGCCTCATGGTCTGGCTCATTGTTTCACAGAGCATGAGGGCTCAGTCTGTCTTTGTCACTCAGCTCTGTCCGAGACGGGAGCTCCTGCGGGTCATTTTTCTTCATCAGAGTCTTAATTCGCTTTAATTGCTGTAGCTTTGTGTAATGCAGGAGAGTAGTGTGGGCTGACCTTTCCACCATGGGTGGTGGGCCTTTGTAATTAAGATAATTGTACAACAACGAACAGTGTGGTGAAGATTAATCACATTCTCTTTCCCTTCACTTTGTAATCTTTGAACACACACACACTTGCAACTCCTTACTAGGTGAATCTCATTAAACATGCCCAGATCATTCTTCACCCCAAAATCAAAATCAAGAGAAATAAACGATAAATCATATTTTGCTTAAAGCGTTAGTTTACCCAAAAATGAAAATTCTGTCATCATTTACTCACACTCATGTCGTTCCAAACCGTAAGACTTTCGTTCATCTTCAAATTACTGTCCCACCATTGACAGTCCACGCAACTACAGTACCACTTTGTTGCTTCAAAAAGTTCATAAAGAGATTGTAAAAACTAATCCATACGAATTGAGCGGTTTAGTAAAAATGCTCTGAAGAGATTTGATCACTTTATATGATGTGTATATAATGTGTATATTATAGTGCCTGACTAAGCAATAAATTGGAGCAGTTATATCAGTGTGCGGACATCGTGTTCGTTTTTTGCTTCACTTTATATGATGAACAGATTTAATTTAGGCTTTTATTCACATATAAACATTCATCAACACACATCAGATATGGTAAATGCATGTTCAAGCATGTTCGCTTGACATGCGAGAACCAATGAGGTTCATTCTCGTGTCACGCGGGCACATTTAAGCTTCCGCAAAAACCAATGAGGTTCATTCTTGTGCGTCAAGCAAGTACAGTTGAGCTTCTGTTTATGTTCGCTGATCAATGTTTATATGTGAATAAAAGCCTAAAATCAAACTGATCAATGTTTATATGTGAATAAAAGCCTAAATTCAATCTGTTTATCATTTTGTTTTATGATCATTTACTCTTTATGAACTTTTTGAAGCGACAAAGTGTCAGTTGCGTAGCTGTCAATGGAGGGAGAGAAAGCTCTCAGATTTCATTTAAAATATCTTCATTTGTGTTTCAAAGATGAACAAAAGTCTTACGGGTTTGAAACAACATGAGGATGAGTAATTGATGACCATTTTTGTCATTTTTGGGTAAACCAACCCTTTAAAGAAAAATCCATTAAGATTTTTTGCATTGTGACCCCTCTCCTCACTGTAATGCAGAAAATCCCTTTCTCATTACTGTAATATAAATTAAGTTCCAAACGTAGTTTCAGGAGGAACCTAATCATTTAGTCCTGTCAGTCATCATTATAAGCGGATGTAAGCAGCAGTCACTGTATTTAACTCCATCATTAACAGTCACTCAATCTAGAGTGGGGAGAACAAGTATTTGATACACTGCCGATTTTGCAGGTTTGCCCACTTACAAAGCATGTAGAAGTTTGTAATTTTTATCATAGGTACACTTCAACTGTGAGTGACGGAATCTAAAACAAAAATCCAGAAAATCACATTGTATGATTTTTCAGTAATTAATTTGCATTTTATTGCATGACATAAGTATTTGATACATCAGAAAAGCAGAACTTAATATTTGGTACAGAAATCTTTGTTTGCAATTACAGAGATCATATGTTTCCTGTAGTTCTTGACCAGGTTTGCACACACTGCAGCAGGGATTTTGGCCCACTCCTCCATACAGACCTTCTCCAGATCCTTCAGGTTTTGGGGCTGTCGCTGGGCAATACGGACTTTCAGCTCCCTCCAAAGATTTTCTATTGGGTTCAGGTCTGAAGACTGGCTCGGCCACTCAAGGACCTTGAGATGCTTCTTACGGAGCCACTCCTTAGTTGCCCTGGCTGTGTGTTTCGGGTCATTGTCATGCTGGAAGACCCAGCCACGACCCATCTTCAATGCTCTTACTGAGGGAAGGAGGTTGTTGGCCAAGATCTCGCGATACATGGCCCCATTCATCCTCCCCTCAATACGGCGCAGTCGTCCTGTCCCCTTTGCAGAAAAGCATCCCCAAAGAATGATGTTTCCACCTCCATGCTTCACGGTTGGGATGGTGTTCTTGGGGTTGTACTCATCCTTCTTCTTCCTCCAAACACGGCGAGTGGAGTTTAGACCAAAAAGCTCTATTTTTGTCTCATCAGACCACATGACCTTCTCCCATTCCTCCTCTGGATCATCCAGATGGTTATTGGCAAACTTCAGACGGGCCTGGACATGCACTGGCTTGAGCAGGGGGACCTTGCGTGAGCTGCAGGATTTTAATCCATGACGGCGTAGTGTGTTACTAATGGTTTTCTTTGAGACTGTGGTCCCAGCTCTCTTCAGGTCATTGACCAGGTCCTGCCGTGTAGTTCTGGGCTGGTCCCACACCTTCCTAATGATCATTGATGCCCCACGAGGTGAGATCTTGCATGGTGCCCCAGACCGAGGGAGATTGACCGTCATCTTGAACTTCTTCCATTTTCTAATAATTCTAATAATTTCTAACAGTTGTTGCCTCTACATCTACATGCTTTGTAAGTGGGCAAACCTGGAAAAACGGTAGTGTATCAAATACTTGTTCTCCCCACTGTAAAAGTATTTATACATCATGTTAGTAGATGTTGTACTTCCTTAAATTTATGCAGCTTTTTACATTTAAAAAAGCAATTTATTCCAGTGTTATTTTTCTGTAATACAGTAAAAATTACTATTAAAATAAAAATGAGAATTTAAAGAGAATCAGGCCCTGTTTACACTAGTGCGTTTTCGTTTTAAAACGCATACATTTTGTTACGGTTACGCCTGACGTCCACACTACTCGAAAACAGAGACTTTTGGAAGCGCTGCAGACCTCGTTTTAGTTTTAAACACTTTTTTTTGCATTTCAGTGTAAACGGACCAAAATGGAGACTTTTGAAAACGTGGCTGCCCACATTCGCTCCCTGATTGGATATTCCGGATCATTGTGTATCGTTCCCTGATTTGTCAAGCCCCTATCATGTGACCATTACGCTACCGGAATACGACAACAACAGACCAGAGCCGTCTCGCTCAACAGCTCTGTAACAGACCAGCCTTGACAGTGAGACAGTAATTCGTAAACATTAATGGAGACGGAACTGCAAGCTTTGCTGACTTTGTTGTCCTTTTTAGCAGCCATTGTGCAGTTAAACTCTGCATTTAATAATATAAAAAGCAAGCTATTATTAGAGCAATCGGCACCAATTGGCAACTGTTTACACTATGTGCATGCCCAGTGTGCATGAATAGTCATGTGACATGCGTTTTTGGTTGTGTAGGTTGTGTAGATCTTTTCTGAAAAGCAGAGGAAACAACAGTATAGACGAGGATCGTTTTCATTTTAAAATGCTGTGTTAAAATGAAAACGCACTAGTGTAAACAGAGCCATAATAATAATGATAATAATAACCCCCCCCCCACCAAAGTAAAACACCCAGACGCATTAAGGTAATGAAACTTTTTTGATAAATGTATTTATTCATATTGTATTTGTATTTCATAAAAACAAACAGTTAGATAGATAGATTGTAACCGGGACATGTTTTTGTGAAATTCACCTGCCTCCTGCCATATACAGACTAATCGTTGTAGTATTTTGATCCTTGAAAATGACCAGCAATCAGTCGGCTTATCTGTTGAGGGCACAGTGTGGTAAAGAGAGACAGCAAGAGCGAGACAGTGTCTTAAGAAGAACGCCCCTGAGAAGCCAAGTAAACACTTCTCCTCATAGAGAGGCTGATGAGAGCCCCACATGGACACTGCATCTCTACAGCGATCCAGGGCTGAAGTGATTAAGATGTGTGTGATTAAAGATTTGCTCATGACTCTTCACTAAGTGCTTCCCTCTTCAACCGTCCCCACTCCACTCCCAGAGGGTCACCGTCTGGATGTAACAGTTGTGACCCCCTCTCATTCCCACCAGTTGTTTATCATCTTGTTTGAAGTGTGTTCAAATCAAACACTTATGTGACAAGCTTTGAGAAGGTGACAGGAAGGAGAAAGGAAGTCGAGAAGAAGCTTACTTCTCTTGCAGGAAGTCCCACGGTAACCAGGAGCACACACGCAGGTCCCGTCTTCAGGAGAGCAGGAGCCTCCATTCTGGCACGAGCAGGTCATGGAGCAGTTAGGTCCCCAGAAGCCTTGAGGGCAGATGCTGTCACAGTGGATGCCTGTTAAAAGAAGGAGGGAAGTATCACTGCTTGTTCTCCATGTGTTTCCATATTTCCATATCTATCACAGCAGAAAACAGAAATGGGAATAGATGCAGACAAGTGAAATAAACAAAAGCAAAATAAATCAGATGCTTGTTTGAAAAAGAGGGGGCATGCCTGAACCTTAAGGGCACTGCTTTTATAGTAAGCTAGTATAACATTTTCTATTGGGACAGCAACAGAGCACCAAGCAGTCTTATCTGAGAGCAAAGTCCTGGTTTCAAAAGCTTGGGGTGTAGGTTCAGGCATCTCTTGGCCGCAGCACTGGGCCGCTCTGTGCTGCGCTCTGTATGTATTTTTGATCAGGCTGGGCCTCCCTGCCAGTGTAGAGTGTTCATTAACAGGGCCAAGTCCCTCGAGTGGTTGAGCCTTCTCTCCCATTCTCTTTTAGCTGGTTGAGTTCCACTAGGGACATGCTCAAGTACACACACACAAAATATATAAAGAAGAGACCTACTATATTGTTTCAAAGTGTTGTAATGTAATGACATTATCTGGTCATATTGACGTTACAACACAAACAGGAAAACAACAAGGCACATGGACACACACTCTCACAAGCTTACCACAGAACTACCATAGTAGAAAAAAAGCTAAATACATACTATAAAACAGATAATAATAATAAACAATAAAAATGAATAAAATATAAATATAAATATACTGTATATGACATATTATATAACAGAGCACACTGATCTTCAATAAATAGATTCATATTACAAAAATATGACTGTTTATTCTGTATATACACAGAATAAACAAATGTTTGTAATATATGAATCTATTGAACACCATTGTGTATATATATATATATACATAGAAAAATATAAAAAACTTAATAAATGTTACTGTGAATAAAAATAGTTTTATTGAATATATATATATATATATATATATATATACAGTGGTGGCCAAAATTATTAGAACACCTGACAGAACTGAAAATATTGACCTTTTTTGCCTCCAAAACATGATTTCATTTCATAATGTTCATGAAACATGCAGATGGTTGCTCTGACCATCAAATATCAGATGAAGTGAGTCGTACTGTTTTTATCCACTTTTAACTTTAATATTTGGTATGTCGACCTTTTGCAGCAATTACAGCAGCACATCTCTCTGGCATAGTGTCAATATATTTCCTCTGAGAACTTCAACACTAATGTTATCCCATGCCAAAGGCTTTCCTTTGAATGTACAATAGATCTGTCCAGTTTATTTTCCAACTCGCCCCCAAATGTGCTCGATTGGGTTGAGGTCCGGACTTAGAGGGGGCCAGTCCATCATTTTCAATGTTCCAGCAGATTCCTTCCATCGTAGGTAGTTCCGGCAATAGTTAGAAGAATGTTTTGGGTCACTGTCCTCTTGGAAAATAAATCCAGGCCCAATGAGACGACTCCCAGATGCCAAGTGTTCTAATCATTTTGGCCACCACTATATATATATATATACACACACACACACACACACACACACACTCACATGTACATACATGTATATAATATATACATATAGTATATATAATACTGTGTATATATAGTATATACCAGTAAATAACACTGCTTATCTCTTCATCACAGCACCTGTTAGTGGGTGGGATATATTAGGCAGGAAGTGAACATTTTGTCCTCAAAGTTGATGTGTTAGAAGCAGGAAAAATGGGCAAGTGTAAGGATTTGAGTGAGTTTGACAAGGGCCAAATTGTGATGGCTAGACGACTGGGTCAGAGCATCTCCAAAACTGCAGCTCTTGTGGGGTGTTCCCGGTCTGCAGTGGTCAGTATCAAAGTGGTCCAAGGAAGGAACAGTGGTGAACCGGCAACAGGGTCATGGGTGGCCAAGGCTCATTGATGCACGTGGGGAGCGAAGGCTGGCCATGTGACATCCGTGTGGTGCGATCAAGCAGATGAGCTGTAGCTGTAGCTCAAACTGCTCAAGAAATGAATGCTGGTTCTGATAGAATAGTGTCAGAATACACAGTGCATCGCAGTTTGTTGCTTATGGGGCTGCATAGCCGCAGACCAGTCAGGGTGCCCATGCTGACCCCTGTCCACCGCCGAAAGCGCCAACAGTGGGCACGTGAGCATCAGAACTGGACCACGGAGCAATGGAAGAAAGTGGCCTGGTCTGATGAATCGCGTTTTCTTTTACATCACGTGGATGGCCGGGTGCGTGTGCGTCGCTTACCTGGGAAACACATGGCACCAGGATGCACTATGGGAACAAGGCAAGCCGGCGTGATGCTTTGGGCAATGTACTGCTGGGAAACCTTGGGTCCTGCCATCCATGTAGATGTTACTTTGACACCACCTACCTAAGCATTGTTGCAGACCATGTACACCCTTTCATGGAAACGGTATTCCCTGGTGACTGTGGTCTCTTTCAGCAGGATAATACGCCCTGCCACAAAGCAAAAATGGTTCAGCAATGGTTTGAGGAGCACAACAATGAATTTGAGGTGTTGACTTGGCCTCCAAATTCCTCAATCCAATCGAGCATCTGTGGGATGGTCTGAACAAACAAGTCCAATCCATGGAGGCCCCACCTCGCAACTTACAGTACTTAAAGGATCTGCTGCTAACATCTTGGTGCCAGATACCACAGCACACCTTCAGGGGTCTAGTGGAGTCCATGCCTCGACGGGTCAGGGCTGTTTTGGCAGCAACACAATATTAGGATAATGATATGTTATGCCTGATCGGTGTATATATTGATCATTGGTGTTCATAAAGTTTGATAAAGACTGATTTACAGTCTCCACAGTTTTAATCATGTTACACTTCATGTCACAATTAATTTCAGTTCATAAGGTCTCATTAATTTCTACCACTTTCTGAGTTAGCAACAGTAACCACATGCAGAGATTAGTGAAGGATCAACTGGCAAAACTATTGTTTATTTTGTGACTATTAATATCCTAACTATAAATAGATATATTTATTGAACACTGGTGTCGCCGCTGACATTATAAAAGCAATCAGCACTAGTGGTAATGAACTACAATGATTTGACCACGCCACACGGTTATGCCTACAGTAAGTACACCATTTACCTTTTATAAAATCAGTGTAATGCTCAGCCTCGAGTGGCTTACTGCTTTAATAATACAACTTAAATAAATTAGCATCTACTGTATATATTTCACACTCCATAAGCAAGATGGCATAGATAGGAGAAATGATGTGCACACACATACATGCATATTCTCACACACATCCTTTCAAGCAGCAGCTCAGGAACCTCATTTGCAATTTCCTTTGACAGAGACTTTTCTGAGCGAGTGGCACGGCCCATTAAAATGGAATTAGTCCCAGGTCTTTGAATTAGACCAGGTCTAAACTTCAGGGACAGGCATCATAAGTGCTTCACCTCTGTGGCAGAACAGAGAGGTGGCCGGATGGGGGGCAACAGGGATGTGCGATTAGGACAAGCTCAGCCACCGCACATCAAAGAAGGGGCGAGCCTGTTTGAGCTTCTGCTGGGCTAGGCGGAAAAAAGTCCTGCACTTCCTTTATTGTCAGCAATGAATGAGAATAGAAGAGTGCCCTGAAAGCCTAATAGTGACAAAAAGAGGGGCTTTTGAGCAGAGCGAGAGAGAAGAAAGAGGAGAAGTGACTGTCTGCATATGAGACTTTTCTAGAAGAGAAATGCCAGGGGGACCAGCAGCCAATTAATGAGCATCATACACCATCCCTTTCCACCGCACTTTACATGTTAAGTGGACACACAAGCACACATGCCTGCACACGTAATGCAAGGGTTTCTGCAGGACACTCTGTGTTATACCCACAATCATTCAGTCTAGAGCCCCTGGAGCTCCTAATATTGCATGTCCACGTTTTTTTGCTTTCTCAGTCTATCTCTCTCCTGGTTATTTTGTCTCTTTCTCTTCCTCCTTCCATTAGACACATGCACAGTTTTATTGTAAGTGACCATTTAATTCTCGTCTCACACATCCCTCTCTTTCTCTCTTTTGATAAAACACACTCTCAGCTTGTCTGTCCTTGGGCGTATCATTTTATATTTTACTCTTCTGTAGTCACTCTTTTCCTTTATATCACAAAAATCTACTGCTCTTCAAGACTTTCTTTTTACTTCATCGCCTTACTGCTTCATAATTAAAAAGGTCATATACTTTTTCTTTGTGATAAATGAATTTAATTTATTTACAGTGGGGAGAACAAGTATTTGATACACTGCTGATTTTGCAGGTTTTCCTACTTACAAAGCATGTAGAGGTCTGTCATTTTTATCATAGGTACTCTTCAACTGTGAGTGACGGAATCTAAAACAAAAATCCAGAAAATCACATTGTATGATTTTTAAATAATTAATTTGCATTTTATTGCATGACATAAGTATTTGATCACCTACCAACCAGTAAGAATTCCGGCTCTCACAGACCTGTTCGTTTTTCTTTAAGAAGCCCTCCTGTTCTCCACTCATTACCTGTATTAACTGCACCTGTTTGAACTCGTTACCTGTATAAAAGACACCTGTCCACACACTCAATCAAACAAACAGACTCCAACCTCTCTACAATGGCCAAGACCAGTGAGCTGTGTAAGGACATCAGGGATAAAATTGTAGACCTGCACAAGGCTGGGATGGGCTACAGGACAATAGGCAAGCAGCTTGGTGAGAAGGCAACAACTGTTGGCGCAATTATTAGAAAATGGAAGAAGTTCAAGATGACGGTCAATCTCCCTCGGTCTGGGGCACCATGCAAGATCTCACCTCGTGGGGCATCAATGATCATGAGGAAGGTGAGGGATCAGCCCAGAACTACACGGCAGGACCTGGTCAATGACCTGAAGAGAGCTGGGACCACAGTCTCAAAGAAAACCATTAGTAACACACTACGCCGTCATGGATTAAAATCCTGCAGCTCACGCAAGGTCCCCCTGCTCAAGCAAGCGCATGTCCAGGCCCGTCTGAAGTTTGCTAATGACCATCTGGATGGTCCTGGAGTGGCCTAGCCAGTCTCCAGACCTGAACCCAATAGAAAATCTTTGGAGGGAGCTGAAAGTCCGTATTGCCCAGCGACAGCCCGAAACCTGAAGGATCTGGAGAAGGTCTGTATGGAGGAGTGGGCCAAAATCCCTGCTGCAGTGTGCAAACCTGGTCAAGAACTACAGGAAACGTATGATCTCTGTAATTGCAAACAAAGGTTTCTGTACCAAATATTAAGTTCTGCTTTTCTGATGTATCAAATACTTATGTCATGCAATAAAATGCAAATTAATTACTTAAAAATCATACAATGTGATTTTCTGGATTTTTGTTTTAGATTCCGTCACTCACAGTTGAAGTGTACCTACGATAAAAATTACAGATTTCTACATGCTTTGTAAGTGGGCAAACCTGCAAAATCGGCAGTGTATCAAATACTTGTTCTCCCCACTGTATATGATATTATTGTTTTTTTTGTTTTTGTTTTTTCATAACAATTTTCACCCTCTTTCTGTTCCTTAGAATAATTTTTTTTTTTGCTGCTGAAATGATTTTGTGATTATATTTTTGGCCAATTTCCATGACCTTTCCAGTTTGTGATTAATATTTGTAACAATCATTTTGACTCAGGTGATTTGCAATTTTATTTGACGATTTAATGAAAATAACCAAATCAAAAGAACAAGTTAAACATTACTATGGCTTGCAAGTTTTACTCTACACAAGAGTAATATTTAGCCAATCAAATATTTCACAGCAGAGAAAAGCTTAAAAATGTATATAGTGCTGGGCAATCGATTAATCGAGATTAATTGCATCCAAAATAAAAGTTTGTGTTTACATAATATATGTGTGTGTACTGTGTATAATTATTATATATACAGCTCTGGAAAAAATTAAGAGACCACTTAACATTGAGAAATCAATGTTAAGTGGTCTCTTAATTTTTTCCAGAGCTGTATATATAAATACACACACATGCATGTATATAACAAAAAAAACAAACACAATAAAAAAATCTAAATTAAAAATTACAATGAGGAATTTATTATTGCTTTGCAATTTCAAAAAATGGTTGTTTGAGACCGGGGAGAAAGTTTTGAGAGATATAGTTACAGATAGTACAAACTCCTATTTCAAAAATCAAGTAAAATTTAATGATAGGACCTATATAAATAAACAGCCTCAAAAACACATTTATGACTCTGTGTGAGATTCTTTATGATATGTTCTGTTGCAATCTCTTGCTCTCTCTCCATCTCATGTGTAGCTCATTCTCTTAAAGTCTTAGACCTGACACTATCTTCTCACATATGTGTGCCTAGCTCTGTCTCTTTCGATAGCTTCCATAAATCACCGCTCTGCATAGTCTCTTTGTTCAGATGCTCGGAGTCTCGGAGGCCTATTTGCACCCTGGTGACTCCATTAGGCCTGGCAGATGGCGGGGACCTGGGCAGGATACAGAGCATGAGATTTCTGCGTAGCTGGCTCCTTCTTGCAGATAATGAAAGCCACATCATTTCCCAGTACACATGGCCAGAATTTGGAGACCTGAACGGAGAGAGTTATGGAAGGCCTGCAGGCAAAGCCACATCTACCAAATCAACCTGCTCCTTTTCTCTTGTTGTATAACATGTTCAAATGCTATTGTAATGCTGAAGAACTCAGCAAACAGCCCTTCTGTGATATTGGACACACAGTGCTGAGACCACTGCAACAGAAGGTGTAAGCACGGTGTGAAAGCCGTATAAGCAGTGGACTACACAGAACGACTGCTTCATTCTGGGTCAGTGCAATCTAATTAGGTAACATGTTCAGCAATAGTTATTATAAATGCTTCATGCTTTGAGAGATTTCATATTAATCTGCCTGCAGGCTGTGTCCTGCGATAACATCTTTTGGAGGCATGAGTCCTGTGCAGAATAATCTGAACAACATACACACAATATACAGTCAAACCAAAAATTATTCTGACACCAGATATAATTTTTTACTAGTGGGTGCAGGACACTATAGTTCATTTATGTAAGTGAGGATAGGAAAATAAAGTAAACTGTGATATACCCAAAAATTCTTCATACAGTGGACTATCAGTAAAATTGATAAACATTTGGGACCAAAATTATTCAGACACTTTGACCTGACCATGTTTTGCTTAAGTGTTCTTTCTTCAATTGCTAATGCGACCTTTTACACCACAGACTGAACAAAATTAAGCATTGCTTGGTAACTGGTTGACCTAAATTGGTATTATCTAATTGTGAACTTAAATTTAACAGCTGATCGCTGATTGGTTGATTGTAATCCATTACATACATTTCTATCAAAGTTATCTGACATTATCAAGATGAATTTGTTCTGACACAGTTTAACTCTGAGTTCTTGTCATATTTTATCACCATTTTCTAAACTATAGCGAATAAAATGTGATAATGTGAGAAAATGTTGAAGGTGTCTGAATTTTGTCTAAATTTTGGTTTGACTGTATATAGAATTAGTTTAATTTAAACATACAGCATTAACAGCAGCTGACATAAAAATGTGCTATTGAAACAAAATGAGATTTAAAAAATATCATGCATTTCCCACTGGATGAAGGCAGTTTAAAGATTAATACTTTCCTGATTAAAAAGACAGACAACATTGATTTTATTATTTCTTGTTTACTTTAAAAGATAAAATAGATTAATACTGCAATATTTATTGGAAAAGCCATTATTATAACAATAAACTACAGCAGATGTTTCTAGGTGGATATTACATATATTTGTCTCATGAAGACATACTGTGGTATCTTGAGAGATCTTAATATCGTAAAAATTCTGCCAGCTGACTCTTATAATGATTAGCATTAGTAAGACTAGTAGTAGTAAGTCTCTGTTTCCACACAGTTTGTGAAGGGAGCGCTGCAGCGTAACTGTAACAGCAGGCTTTCATTGTGCTTTCACACTGACTGTGTTTCTGCAGCGTAACAACTGCAGCTCTATACAGAATGTAAAGTAATTTCTGGGTAACCACAGTATTTACTATAAATACCGCCATCATATATAAAATGGGCTACTGATATTTAGTACTTCATCATGTTGAAAATCATCATGAAGGATGAGGAAAGGGGTCACATTTACCTCCAAATCGGGGTAATTAACCTACATGGAACAAAACCCAAACCTCAAAGTGTAGCTGAAAACTAAAGTGTTTACACTATAGTGTTCAAGGTTAGTCTCATCATTAATTTGATCAAAAATACTGTAAAAATAGTACTATTGCGAAATATTACCAGCAGTATTGGGGGTAACGCATTACAAGTAACTTAAGTTACATAATCAGATTACTTTTTCAAATAACTAGTAAAGTAACGCATTACTTTTAAAATTTCCAACAAAATATGTAAGTTACTTTTTCAAATAAGCAACGCAAATTAGTTTGTTTTGACAGCTCTCTTGTCCCAGTGTTGAGAAAAATAACTGCAGAGGCGTTGTGTGTAAACATGAGGGTTATTGTAGTTTTAGAATAAATGTGAGCATGCATTTACTAATCTCACTTGCACAAAAAAGATTCAGTATTCCTCAAAATGAATAAAATCAGTCAAATGCTAAATCAGAATACTATGCATAACCTCCAATAATTAAAAATATAAATAAATAAAACAAATATTGTTATGCATTTAATCTCACTTTATTGACCAATGTCTTGCTGCTGACCTTCGATGATTCAGTTAAAACCATAAGAAAAATTACTTATACTTAGATTTTTGGTTTTTATTGGTGAAGTAAGAGTTAAACTTTTTTCTCCTGCGTCCTATTCTTCCGTTTTCCAGAATGGCAGCACAGCACACGCGTGAATTTGCACTTCCTTCAGCCTGAGGCTTATTTAATTTTTGGTGTGAAAGGGTCTTTACATTTGCCCCAAAATATAACTTTTTTGTTATATTAAAAAAAAGCCCAGTACAGGTGAGAAAAAGTAATGCAAAAGTAACATAATACATTACTTTTCTTAAAAAAGTAACTAAGTAACGCAATTATTACTTTTTAAGGGAGTAACACAATACTGTAATGCATTACTTTTCAAAGTAACATTCCCCAACACTGATTACCAGTATGTTCTGTTCTGTTCCGTTGCATCAAGCCTTTTTTCAACAATGAGCGTAATTCACACTAGCATTTATGTTGCTTCATAAAAGCCTATTTTAACATGTCAATGTGATTATGTCACTGGTCTCACACTTACCTGTCCATCCTGGCAGACAGCGACAGAATCCACTCACAGGGTCACATCCATCAGCGTGGTTACAGTCACAACGCTCGCGACACTCCAGCCCGTATGTGCCATCCTGAATAACCACACACACAAACCATCTTGCTAAGCTTAAACTGCCCTGTCATGACAAATATTTATAAATCAAATGGCCAGTCTTGCTAGCCTCTGGCAGAGAGACAATGGAACCAGTCCCAGGAAGATACTCACGGGGCAGGACTGCTGGCAGCGTTCCCCTCTCCAGCCCGAGGAACAGGTACAGGAGCCATCGATTGGGTCACAAGCTGCACCATTGGCACACAAACAAGTCCGGTTACAGCCCAAACCCCAAGTCCCGCTGGAGCATAGGATTGAGCAGTCAACACCCTGCCAACCTATAAAGCAAAAAGAAACGGTACAGATATTTGTTAATTTATTTGTCACTTGTTTATTTGTTAAAACAGACATTCTCTTTCGGGGTCCTATCCAAATAAACCTTCTCTGGTTTATAACAGAGTTTAATTAATAGATCGGGAAGAGGGGGAACTGAGGTCACATCTTGTCAGAAGCCAGAGGATTCTTGTCTCCCTCGACTCACACCGCAAAGCAGTCAATGAGTGGAATATATGCATGGTTTGAGGTCAACATAAGAGCAGAGTGAGATAGGCAGAGAAGTTGTGTAGCACACTGGGGTTCTGCATTATGAATGGGATGAGGATTTTAAAGGTACTGTCTCTAATGAGCTTCCTCCCAAGCTGAAGGGTCCTGAGCGAATACTCTTCTGGTGCAAGCCTTTTCCGGACGAGTCCATGTTTATGCAACAACTGAGGGCCGTCCCGCAGGTATGGTTAGCTGCGGTCAGCCAAACGCTGAGTACTCACAGGGCTCTTGTGGATTTACACCGCATTTTTTATGCTTTTACAGCCCAAAAATCTATGTGTGTATGTTAGTGCTAAGTGGTTATGTATCCTTTGAAAGTGACCTGGAGGGCCTTTGGATCCTTTGATATTGAAACACCCGTTTTTTTTTCATAATGACAGAGAAGGATATATGGAGAAAGGATGGGGATATTATATACTATTTTTTGGGAGTGTCTGATGTGTGATGTCCAGAAAGTATTTGGAGTATAATGGGCTTGTTAGGAATGCCGAATTTCAATTTATAGACAGGGTTAATTCTCTAAACACTGATGTTTTAGAGGGAATTGGAAAATTATTAATTAGTCCTAGAATAATCAATTGTAAAGATTATGACTTTTCCTTACTATTTGATTGCATATATTGATTGCATATTGATTTATTTGTACAGGTCAATCTATAATCTTGTTATCAGGTTGGTTGTAAACCCACAATCTCGCATTTCTATAAGAGAAATGAGGGAATAGAATAAAGAAAGAAGGAGAGCACATTATGTCGTACCTTCTTTGCAGATGCAGGAGCCATCGATTGGTGAGCAGGACGCCTGGTTGTGGCAGTGGCAGGTGGAAGTGCAGTTAGTACCGTATATTCCAGGTGAGCAGGTTTGGGAACAGTAATCTCCCTGAAAAACACACACAGCGGAGTTGCTGAACTACACACTAAATATACATATATACAAATAAATAACGTTCATTATAATGTCCATATTACATTTTACAATAATTACTATTACTCATACATGTCTTAAATTGTCCCGCACATGTATGACGTCCTAAATACTACCCACAATAATCTAGCAACAGAACAGCAATATGCTAAAACCACCCACCTAAGCAAACACCTAGCAGAACACCCTACAAATGCATAAAAATGTGCAAAACCACCCAGAACATTTTAACGACTACATACAGTGGGGAGAACAAGTATTTGATACACTGCCGATTTTGCAGGTTTGCCCACTTACAAAGCATGTCTGTAAAAAAAAAAAAGTCTGTAATTTTTATCATAGGTACTCAACTGTGAGTGACGGAATTTAAAACAAAAATCCAGAAAATCACATTGTATGATTTTTAAGTAATTAATTTGCATTTTATTGCATGACATAAGTATTTGATACATCAGAAAAGCAGAACTTAATATTTGGTACAGAAACCTTTGTTTGCAATTACAGAGATCATACGTTTCCTGTAGTTCTTGACCAGGTTTGCACACACTGCAGCAGGCATTTTGGCCCACTCCTCCATATAGACCTTCTCCAGATCCTTCAGGTTTTGGGGCTGTCGCTGGGCAATACGGACTTTCAGCTCCCTCCAAAGATTTTCTATTGGGTTCAGGTCTGGAGACTGGCTAGGCCACTCCAGGACCTTGAGATGCTTCTTACGGAGCCACTCCTTAGTTGCCCTGGCTGTGTGTTTCGGGTCGTTGTCATGCTGGAAGACCCAGCCACGCCCCATCTTCAATGCTCTTACTGAGGGAAGGAGGTTGTTGGCCAAGATCTCGCGATACATGGCCCCATCCATCCTCCCCTCAATACGGTGCAGTCGTCCTGTCCCCTTTGCAGAAAAGCATCCCCAAAGAATAATGTTTCCACCTCCATGCTTCACGGTTGGGATGGTGTTCTTGGGGTTGTACTCATCCTTCTTCTTCCTCCAAACACGGCGAGTGGAGTTTAGACCAAAAAGCTCTATTTTTGTCTCATCAGACCACATGACCTTCTCCCATTCCTCATCTGGATCATCCAGACGGTCATTGGCAAACTTCAGACGGGCCTGGACATGCACTGGCTTGAGCAGGGGGACCTTGCGTGCTCTGCAGGATTTTAATCCATGACGGCGTAGTGTGTTACTAATGGATTTCTTTGAGACTGTGGTCCCAGCTCTCTTCAGGTCATTGACCAGGTCCTGCCGTGTAGTTCTGGGCTGGTCCCTCACCTTCCTCATGATCATTGATGTCCCATGCGGTGAGATCTTGCATGGTGCCCCAGACCGAGGGAGATTGACCGTCATCTTGAACTTCTTCCATTTTCTAATATTTGCGCCAACAGTTGTTGCCTTCTCACCAAGCTGCTTGCCTATTGTCCTGTAGCCCATCCCAGCCTTGTGCAGGTCTACAATTTTATTCCTGATGTCCTTACACAGCTCTCTGGTCTTGGCCATTGTGGAGAGGTTGGAGTCTGTTTGATTGAGTGTGTGGACAGGTGTCTTTTATACAGGTAACGAGTTCAAACAGGTGCAGTTAATACAGGTAATGAGTGGAGAACAGGAGGGCTTCTTAAAGAAAAACTAACAGGTCTGTGAGAGCCGGAATTCTTACTGGTTGGTAGGTGATCAAATACTTATGTCATGCAATAAAATGCAAATTAATTATTTAAAAATCATACAATGTGATTTTCTGGATTTTTGGAGACTTTCCGTCTCTCACAGTTGAAGTGTACCTATGATAAAAATTACAGACCTCTACATGCTTTGTAAGTAGGAAAACCTGCAAAATCGGCAGTGTATCAAATACTTGTTCTCCCCACTGTATGTAGCAATGCCCTGGCAACCACTAACAATACCCTAGCATCATGGCAGCAAGTTTTGCTAAGGCAGGCACACATTTCTTCCAGAAAATGTAAGATTGTAGTTATTAGAATTATTCTGTACTTATGTAACTTTACACTGTAACATGTGAACTCTAAATCCCATCTGAGGATTCCGTAAAACTTCAAACAGGAAATTTCCTGCAAAAAATTCTCTGCAAGAAGGCAGCATATGAGTTAGATACCGTTTCAAGAGAGTAGAAAGGTAGCGGGCACATTTGCACAGTAGAAAACCTTTAGTCCGTGTGTAGCTTGTGTTCTTGTTGCTATCACACAGAGTGTGGCAGCGGATGCTCAGAGCTCAGTGCTAAAGGCCCGCTTTCCCCAGCTGCATTAATGAGCTGACAGCCCCTGGCCCTCAGCACCTCCGTCCATCCCCCAGAAAACCATTGCTGATGACTGACAGACACTGTGTTCTTAAACCCTGTTCCCCAGCCAAACAACACCAGCACAATCTCTGCACTTTACCAGGCTCAGCAGGGGAGTCGCCTGTATCTTAGCGCCGGTTATCACCGGTGTCTCCTTGCCTCATCCCTGGCTCTGACTGACAGCTGACAAAATGATTTAGACTCCCAATTAGTGGGGTAATGGCAGTGTGCCGTGCGCCTCCTGCCTCCGTCTCCCCGGTGCCGGGGATTGAGCAGCAAAGGACCCGCTCTCTCATTATCATCTGGAACTAGGTCTAAGAGGAAGGCAAGATAAGATATGCCACAGGACGCCATGGGCACCAAGAGGGACTGACTCTCGCTCTCTCTATATATGTTTTGTTTTTCCCTTCTCTTTCAATCTGCCATCATTTATCTCGCTCGCTCACTTTGATACAATCATCTCCAATATTTTTTCTTACTCCCACTCTTTTCTTTCTTGTATGCTCTTTCTTTCTTTTTCATTCTCTCTCTCCCACATTCCCCCATTGTATTCCCCATTTCAAATATTCTACCTCTCCATCTGCTTCGCTCGTCCATCCACTCCCCACATGAAAAGCTTACATCTGTGGATTAATTTTTCATCAATCTATGTGCAGTTATCTTTGTTCTGCTCAAAAGTGACAGCAAGCAGACTGTTAACAATGGCAGTTCTGTTCAGCTGAAAAAGACTTAAAACTATCGGTGCAGGCAGATTAATATGGGGCAAGAAAGTTAGTTTGTTCGACTTTTCAGCAGACCTGCAATTTACTGGTGAATGGGTTGGAGGTAAAAGAGTCTCTGGCTCACAAATGACCACAGGGATTTATTGAGACCCGTGAATGCTCCAGATTACACTGACACGGGCCTGAGAGCACATATTCAACTGGGTGACTAAACTTCTCTAAAAGCAGGCTAAAGCAGGACTTATGTTTAGAGGCTAAATATTCACTTTATAATAACATAACAATAGAAATGTCTTCAAGCTTTGATTGGTACATTTTCATATTCAGTGGGGTCCAAAAGTCTGGGATTCATGTTTTTTCTGTATGAAAATAATCAGTTTTATGATTTTTAAATAATATATTCCAACATTGATAATAACTGAGTATCAAATCAGCAAATTAGAATTATTTCTGAAGGATCATGTGACACTGAAGACTGGAGTAATAGCTAATGAAAATTCAGCTTTGCATCACCTAAATAAATTATATTTTAAAGTATATTAAAATAGAAAACCATTATTTTAAATTGTAAAATTTTTCACAATATTACTGTTTGTACTGTTGTACTATTAAATGCAAATAAATTGTATCAAATAAATGCAGGCTTGATGAGCATACAAGACTTATTTACAAAAACATTAATATATATATATATATATAAACAGATTTGTTACTGATCATGTGCTTTTTGGACAATTCTCAAATCATGCTGGATAACAACATGATGAAATGTAATGTAATATAATATAATATAATTTTTTATAAATTAGAAAAATACTAAATAGCAAAAGTTTCACTAGTGGTCAATCATACAATGTCTAAATGTGCTGTAGTTATGACTGTTATTTTGGTAAAAAATAGCATAAAGCATTAAAATTCCTACTAGTGCATCTGTGCATTCTAGTGAAGTGTCATGAAAGCACACATGAACGTGGCATGTGTGCTTTCAACGTGGTACTACCAGCACGTTTGGTCCCTCATTTACCCACCTGCGTTCTCTCCAGTACCAGCAGCACAAGCATATATGTTCCTTTCCCACCCTATAAATATCACTCTCTCAGAACTCTATGGATGATAGTTTTGGTGGCCATTACCCCTCTTATTTTCAACCAGACTGCGGTCAAACTGTTAACCTTTGCTGTTCTATAGGTCCAAATGGAAGAGCTGGCCTGGAAATAGAGTATTGTGTCCCAATTTCATTGCATCTCGGTCAGACGCCTTGGCCAAAGCTCCTCGAGCAGTGTTTAATAGAACTGGCAGCAGGCCCCTCAAATCTAACACAAAAAAACAGGTGGTGAAAATGAAGATACAGTCTGTGCCTCCGCCTGCTAGTTCAAATCGCTGTAGTAGCTCTGCCACAGGACACAGCAACAGGCCAAGGCAGGAGTTGGCTAGAGCCTCTTACTGAGTTTGTCTTAATCATCACTGCCGTTCCAGTCTTTACCTGCGGCACTGTCTTTATTTTATCTGCTTTGCAATATTTTCATTTTTTCTGAATGCAGCAAGAGTAAAATCAGTTCAGTGGTGAGGAATATACTTGAAACTGTAGCTTTTCTATTGTAATTATTAGCGATGTTGAAAACAGTTGTGCTACTTAATATTTTTGTGGAAAACATAATACATTTATTTTCAGGATTCGGATTTCAGGAATAGAAAGTTCAAAAGAACAGCATTTATTTGAAATAGAAATATTTTAAGTGATATCTATGTTATGGAAAGAATTACTTTTTCCCTCCGTCTTCAGAAAAATGTATTCATTAAATTCTGGACCAAGAGGTTGGAATATGTAAGACTGTTACAGCCAGACTTTGTGGAGGTATAGAACAAATGATCCTTTCCTCTTGAATGAAGAACATCATTGTAATCTTCCTTGTAACTCTTCCCTACCACATATTGGAAACTATAGTGTGCTTTCTCCCATAGTCTCTACCATGGACTAAGAACCCACAATTAACACCCTTCAGTATAGAGTTGGAACATTAAGTATACATTTGTCCTCCCCCAAGTTGTAAAAACTTGTGTTCCCTTTCAGTCGGTGACGTCCGACGTACGTCTCCGTTCCCTCCTTCAGGGAACGAGGGTTACAGACGTAACCGAGACATTGTTACTGTTGTTGTTATTACTATTATTGTTATTATTTTATTTTACCTTTTTGTATGTCAATTTTTTATTTATTTTATTTATTTATTTATTTTATCATTTAGTTTACTTTTGTATTATGTAAAAAGAGAAAAATTGAACAGCAGGAAAAATGCAACTACTTCTGATTTGAAATAAATGCTGTTGTCTATGCTGCTACACCAAAATGAATACTAAAAAAAAAAAGAAATAGAAATATTTTGTAACATTAGAAATGTATTTACTGTCACTTTTGATCAATTCAATGCATCTTTGCTATTCATTTTCTATTAACTATTAATAGTCTCCCTATCCTTGAGGTCCCTGTCCTCTGTACATGAGTTTAAATTTAAGTTAAAGTCATATCTTTTTACACGGGCATTTAACATATACATACATACATCAGACTTAGCTTCTGTACAGCACAGTGGTCAACTATTGTTGTGTTTATTTGTGCTTTATAAATAAATAAATTAAAATAGTTTGTTTTAAAAAATAATCTTACTGACCCCAAACTGTCGAATGGTAATAATACACAAAACAATAAACTATCAGAAAACATTATTTACAATCAGCAGTATTTATCTGCCCTTACAAAAAAATAAGTATACTTAAGTAAAGTTCAAATATATTTTAAGTATACTTTATGTAGTAAGTATACTAATATTAATGTACTAGTAGTATACTTGTAAGTGGGAGTAAACTGGACCATTTTTTAGTGTATAAAACAAGTATACTTTAAGTGTAACAGTAGTACACTTTGAGTACACAACTAGTTTATAACTACGTTTTTCATTTCTACTGCAACTGATAATTTACTAATTAAATACTTGTAGCACATTTCTTAGTTTATGAAAGTTCACTCTGAAGTATACTCTCAGTAAACTACTAGTAAACTAAGTATACATGTAAGTTTTCTTTAAGCGAACTTAACATTATACTTATAGTTTACTATTTATATATTGTTTTTGCACTTTAAAGGTGCAGTCCGTAACTTTTTGCGCTCTAGCGGTTAATAAACAGAACTGTATGCGTCTTGCGGAAGAACATTGCAGCAGGAGCTACTTCTCTCTGTTTATGCCTATGGCGATTCACGCAGGGACTGTGCTCCTCCGCAGCGGTTCCTACCAGACCGGTCTGAAATAGTCCCAATATAAACACTTATTATAAGTGTACCATAATGATTCAGGGTAAGACAAAAACATGGTTTGGAAAATGGATTCATGTTGTACATTCTCATTATATCATTTTTGTAAATCTTGAACACAAAAAAAGTTACGGACAGCAGCTTTAAGTATACTACAATGTTCCTATTTAGGTATTCATTTTTATACTTTTATACTATAAAATATACCTTTAACTATACTTTAAGTAGATTTGAAGTAAATTCCTATGTACACTACCAGTGGACTAATCTTTCTTTATAAATAAATATTTTCAAACAATGTAAGTTTATAAGACAGTAAATAAAAAACTAATAGCACCCTTGAATAAACATAAGTTTTTAATTTAATAAACAATTAGGATGACAGCATTACATTTGAATAGGTACATTAACACTAAATAGAACTAAACACAAGAAACACCTTAATGTATATAATTCAAAACATATTTAATATAACAAAAACAGAAAAAACTGAAAAATGTTACTAAACATTTCACTTTAGCTGAATGACATGAAGGTTAGTAAATGGTGATAATTTTAACTTCTGGGTGAATTACCCCTTTTTTTTTTTTTAAATTATTATTAAAGTTGCTACTTAGTAACTCCCAAACAATTGTTTTGGTTTCTCTCAGTTCTCTAACTCTGAGCCTACTAGCTCTGTAGGAGAGCATGTTTGCTTCTCCAGATGTACAGGAGTGTAAGAAATATATAACACATTCAGTAACGAAATGAGTCATCCATCTATTTTAACATCTCTGTAAAATAAATTCAAATCACCCATATGATCATCTCTCTATCTGTTTTCTCATGCTCTTTCCTTGCATCTTTCATTTTAGCATCCCCTTTGTTCATCATCGGGCACAGAGCCAGGCAGATTTTGTGCCTTGTGCAACCAACTGGATAACAAAACATTTCGTTATTTATGTCATATAAAATCTTGCCTAGAAATCACACTCTATTTTGGAGTCTAACGCTTCTTTTTGTGTTTGGCAAGGTCTTTGTGTTAAGTCTAAACCTGCTGTGTAATAAGACACCATCATTGGGAAAGTAGCATTACTGAACTTAGAGACTCTCACCTTGTTTCCAGCCTCCCTGCAGGAGGTGATGTGTTTATGTGTGTGTGTGTGTGTGTGTGTGTGTGTGTGTGAGAGAGAGAGAGAGACCACTATAGAGATCATTTTCAAAGCAATAAACTGTATTCGCTGACACTTCTGCTTTAAGTATGAAGGCACAAAAACTTTTCAAAGAGAGATCAAGGAAAGTGCTGACTAGAAATGTTCCCTGAAAGGTGCTTCCAGTTTTCACTTAAAATCCACAATCATAAACCTTTATTATGTAATTATGAATTTTGCCACCTTCATATATCATATCGATGGCCCTGTTTAGACGTGGTATTGAGCCAAGACACATTGTTGTTTGCACCTGCGTCACAAATGTGTGTCCTGTGACCACTTGTGATCTGATTTTGACGAGAGGGTCACTGATTTTTGGAATATAGACTTACTACACTTTTCACTTACTATACGTTATTGCATGGTGTTAAAAGTGCAATGTAAAATACACTCAAAAAAAGTGAATTTACGTTCAACCAACAAGCTGCATTGAGTTAAAGGAACTTGATAATTTGTAGCATAAACACACATTTTTAAGTTGATTACTCAAAATTAAGTCACTCCAACTACAAGAGTTGTAGCCCTGGAATCAATTAATCTTATCTATTTCAGTTCAAAAACAGCTTTCATAGCACATGCTAACATAACTTATTTAACATGTATATTTAATGAACAAGTAAGATATTGTCACTGGCATTAGCGCAGTCATAGAGTCAATGTAGTGTTTACCTTCATGTATCTCTTCAGCACAATGGTAAGCACAAAAACTTCAACATTACAGAAACTCTTTTAAATGTCAAACATAACAGCATTAAACACTAACAGGTCTTTCCCTTCACTAAAAACAAATAAATGAACACTTAATTTCAACATTTATTCTCCTTATCCAGTCCTATGCAAAGGATTCTGGGAACTAGAAATCCACTGCCTAATTTCCGAAGTATTTCATTAAGTTACTACAACCTAATTAAAAAAAAAAGCCAATTAACTTGGCGATATTAAGGCGATATTAAGTTGATGTAATGATCAACATAATTTTGCCAACAGAACTCCACAAAATAATGTTTGCAACTTAAAAGGTTTAATTAAAACATTAAATTAGAATTTTTAACTTGCAACCATGCATTTATTTAAGTTGTGGTAACAGGTCCCCTGAATTACTTTTTAGAGTAAAAATTTTTTTTTTTTTTTTTTAATTTTAACTTAACAAATTAGATGTTTTGTTCAGGATTCTCATCTGGGGGCTTTTTATTTAAAGTATGTAATCAACAATTAAAATCCTTATTTTTTTGTGTGCATTGGTTGATTGACAGGTTGGTCCAGACATTAGTTTGTGTCTTTATACTTTTTTTATATTTTCTATTCTTAAATGTTATTATATGTATTGTTATATTTATATGTGTGTACTTGAATACCAAGGTAAATTCCTTGTGTGTGCAAACACACTTGGCAGTAAAGCTCTTTCTGATTCTTCTTCTGACGCTACTAATGAGAGGTTTGAGTGATGTTAATGCCAGATGTATAGGGGCCTATATGTCATGGCAATTGACAAAAGACCATCCTTTAATTCAAAACATTAGCAACTGTAATCATCAATGCTCAGAAGTCAATTTCAGGTGACAATATTTCAGCATGGCAAGATTTACTAGCATTTAATGACTGTAGACAATGATAAATGATAAACATGGACTCACTGTGTAGCCTGGGGCACAGATACAGGCCCCAGTGAGACCGTGGCAGTCTGCTCCATTAGCACACTGGCATGGCACACTACATCCTTCTCCATAGTAACCTGGGGGACAGGTCTCATTGCAGTATAGACCCGTCCATCCAGCTGTACACGAGCATTCACCTGTCAGGGGGTGGCAGCTGAAAAAGAGAAAGACAGATAGACATTTAGGTACAAATATGCCTAAAGATACGCTGTGTATACGGCATCTAAACAGAAACACTTTGGTTTCCAGAACAAGGGAGCCAAATCTGAGAACTAAAACCACTGAGTTCATCCATCCTGGTTTCTGTGAGCTCCACTCAGATAAATGGGGTGTCCTTTCTCTTCTTCATGTAGTAATGAGCCCCAGTGTCTCAGGGCCTAATCTACCCATACCAGGCATTAACATTGCATTAGCCAGGAACGCGGCTAAGAAATAATGAATGAAGCACAGGTCGCGATAAAGAGCAAGTGCTATGCTACTGTTGAAAGGTGTTCAAATTTTTACTTGCAACTCAAATGAAGTCAAATGGACTCAAATGGAGCTCTTTACTCACCCATGGCTCCAGAGGTTAACGCGAGAGGAGTTGGCTGGAAAAGTGATGAGTGTAGGACTGAAGGTTCTGTTTAACCGTAGGAGACTCCACAAAGATGTATTGTTTGCGTGAAATAATTTAGCTGAATTGTTATGTTAAAGGTGCAATAGGTGATCTAGGAAATGGTAACTTTAGCCTGCTAGCATTGAAAGCATATGATCAAACCCTACCTGCCAATCGGCGTCCAAAGCCACGCCTCCTCCAAAACACATGAAGGTGCACAGACCAGACGACGAGAGACGTTATTGGATCACATCATGTATCATTCACCGGTTAGAAAACTTTACAGTACAGTGAGTAATAGTACTTCAATAACGAACGTAAACAACTGTTTGCCTGCCATTCTCGCTCTGTCTGCACAGCGTTCGTGAACGCCCTGATGATATATGATGTATGCAAACACGCATTGACTGACAGGGAACAAGTGCTATAATTTCATTCAGACCGAATGCAGTGATTGAACGTACATTTTATGGTCCTACGCCTTCCACAGACAATATATATTTATAAAAATACATTTAGACCGCTTAACATAGTAATTGCTATCAAGATATGAGGAGACTTGCAACCAGCATAACAAAAAATGTTTCTGTAGAGAATCACCTATTGCATCTTTAAGAGTTTGCTGTTTAGCTGTGGAATTTAGTAAAATTAATGACATACACATATGATGAATTTAATCATGTCCCCCGAGCCGTACCTTTGCATTGTTTACATAGACCAACTGTTTAAACATGGCACAGAAGAAATGCAAAAATGCGTCATTGGCAAATGATATGTAAACAAAACAAAACATGCATGCGTGCGTGTGTGATTCACTCACTTGACAGCCCTAGATATAATCCATCAAGAAATATCCTGGTTTACACATTTTGGACTAATAAATTAACAGTGTATTTTGCTTTGCAAGAAAATAAGGTGCATTGTAGGGATGCACCAAAACTACACTAATTAAATTACTGCATAATTCTAGCCGAAAATGATTTTCAAATTATGGCTGATATTTAATTTTTAAAAAAATTTACATTACTATAAAAACTAAAATTTATTTAAATACTAGAAATAAATTAGAAATAATATCAGCTGATAACCATTATGGTACAAATATGCATCCATAGTCCATTAGTTTCTTGTCAGTTCAGCAGTTATCATTCTACTGCGGTCTGTTGATGTGAGGTAGCGTGTCTTACCTGAGTGTGTTGGTGGAGTTACAGGGGCAGTATTTGTCACAGATGAGACCGTATAGGCCTGGTGGACAGAACCTGTCCTGGCAGTGAGGCCCTTTGAATCCTGTATCACACAAACACGCTCCGTTGATGTGATAACACTTTGCCCCATTCTGACAGTCACAGTGGAGGGCGCACTGGGGTCCGTAGGTGCCAACCGGACACTCTTCCTGGCACCTGGGAACATTTCAGACACTTTACAGAGGGAAGAAAAGCCCAGTGCAATGTTCTGTATACATTATTAGTTACTCAGAGCAGCTCTGGAAGAAAAAGGAGCCCGTCAGAATAACACAAGCAGAATTAGTAGACTACAAAGTTATTCTAATCTAAGGGTCAAGGGTCAATGCTCTGGGCATCTTCTTTGGTACCTCAGGTTCATCAGCCCCTTGGCTTCGCCTATGGGGCGACAGGAAACTAAAACTGCAGTCATTAATTACCGTGAATACAATTAGACCCGGGCTCATTCTCTCTGTTGAATAGCAAAGTGACTTAAGAAACAACGACTTCCACAAGATCTTCAATATACAATCCTGGCAGAACATCAATCTTAAGTGTCCAAAGAAGCCATTAGGAGACAGATAAATAGCTCAATTAAATTATAAAACGGACTAGGTATGTTTCATGTTGAAATTACACCAGCGTCGTTTATATCAGAAACGACGGGTGTGAGAAGGACTTAGGGGAAGGGAGGAGGGGATACTAACGCAATCTGAGATTATTCCTGCTGGGCTAATTCACCTGTCACAGACCAAATGAATGAGGGCAATTTTGTTAAATATTAGAGGATAAGAAGTGTCTGTCCTGAAAGTGTTTTCATTCTGCAGACAATCACTTTAGTGCGCTAATAAACCCTAAGCTGCTGCAGAAGACACAGGGAAATAAAGGCACAGAGCTATTTCAATTGGATCCTAATAAAACTCCATTACTGGTAATTAATGGGCAGAAACTTAACAGACCAGTGCGGATCTTTGAGTGGGATCAGTGGACATAGGGAATATAAACACAGAGCAATAAAAAAAACAATTAATCAATTATTCAGACCCAAATTGTGCATGCTTGGTAACAAACTGCTTTTGTGGCAGTTTTTTTAAAGACACAGAGGAATAATAACAGAAATAAGATCAGAACTGGTCACTAATTGGTTTCACTAATTGGGTATCCGTTTTACCTGTGGCCACTGTATCCTGCCATACACTGGCACTGTCCTGTGATGTGGTCACACAGTCCTCCATTTCGGCACGAGCATTCCTTGCTGCAATTGATCCCGTATTTGCCGAATTGGCATGGCTGGGCGCACACAGACCCCTGTCGAGCAAGAGAGCGGAGAAAATTCACATATGAGAATCAGATCAAGTTCATTCAGAATGACCACTGAAGATGCACTAATTCAAAGGAACGATTCACCTAAAAAAATTGCAATTCTACACTGATAAAAATGATTTTGTGGTAAATACTACAGAAAAAACAAATGCAATTTCTACATGAAAAAGTTAGGTTAGGCAAGAACTAAAAAAACTAAATTTTATATTAGTACTCAATTCAAGCTTGTAGAAATTAAAGCGTAAATATCAACATTATAACTACTCAACTTTTCTGATACTGGTGTTCCCATCATGCACTGGGGCTTGATTTGTCACTGTTTTCCAGCTGCATTTATACTGTTTTATCATTGCTTTTGTTGTTAGGTTTAGTAACTTGCCATTTTGTGACATTTGGAGTTCATTTTCTACTCAAAATGACAAATTCATACGTCATTGTGTATTGTGTACCAAGTATTGAGGTCTCTGTGTTCAGATGCCGCGTTACATATGTTATGTAGATATGATGTCTGCACAATTTCTATTGTATTATTTACTTAGATGGTTCTAAGTAAAGAATACACTTTAAAAGCATGGTTTAATTCAGTGTTATATTGTTTGAGTAAAATGTATTGCAATGGAAACTTCAACCTTTTACTGGCCAAGTTAAAATGATTTATTTTCTTTGTTAATTGTACTTAACTTAGTTAAGTAGAGTTTACTTAATTCCATATGTGACTTAAAAAATATGTGTGCAAAAACTTGCAAAAGAAAAATTAAGCAAATTTTACTTATTGTTTTTTTCAGTGTGTCATAATTTACTCCCCCATTTCAAACCCATATGACTTTCTTCATTTCAAACAGAGAAGTGCCTTAGTCATTATTATTTCCTTATTATTCAAAATCTTCCCCTTTTCACCAAGAAAAATAATCATAATGAACACTATGTTGGCGTCCACACCAACACAAGATAATGTTCTGTTTATTATAAGTGCACTGCAGTTAAGTCGTTTGCCCCTTTAAATGCTCAAGCTCTTTAAAGTCAGGTTGATTCTGACTGGCTGTCAATGTTTTTATTGCTCATCAGCTACAAAAGAAAGTCCCACACACCATCAGTACTTGCAAAAGTATCACAATAGCTTTATTCTCCACAATGTTTCAGTCCCATGACATTCATTAGGCATATACGGGGTCATGGGACCGAAGCGGTGTGGCGAATAAAGCTATTTTGATATTTTTGCAAGTACTGATAGTGTGTGGGACTTTCTTTTGTTCTTGATTTGTGACTTTTTTGGTCTTTTCACCTACGCACCTATCTATTACATGCAGGTGCACTAGGGTAATTGTTAATTTATTGTTCATCAGCTGAAAAATAACAATATTATTATTGTTCATCTGTGTCATTAATGTTGTAGTTGTGGTGTGGCCTTCGATATTCTTATAGAATTAGAACACTTATTAAAACTTTATAGTTATAGTTATCGTCCTTGGTCTGAATGTGACTTAACTCTTATTCTCACTTCCACACAAAATTCACTGATGTGATCAGTCACTTGACATGCAATCATCACATTGATGTCAAACAGATGCCATATAAAAAAATCCAGACAGTAGAGGGCAATTTTTCACTGAACAACTTAAATTTCAATACAAAAGCTATGGTCTTTTATAATGCTTTTATGGTGTTTTTTTTGTCATTTTGGAGCTTGAAAGCACATTCGCTTTTATTTTATGAAACGACGAGTAGCCAAAACATTCTTCAAACTTAAAATACCAAACATTCAAAATAACATTTCTTGAGTGCCACAGAAGAAAGAAGTCATACAGATTTGGAATACATGAGGGAATAAATGATTTTGAGTGAACACACAGTATATAGAATCATCCATAAAGATAAACGAACATACAAGTCGCTTTGGATAAAAGCGTCTGCTAAATGAATAAATGTAAATGTAAATGTACATAAAATCATGCAAAGATAGAACATGTATAGAATTACAGAAAAACACAATATGTGGCCCTGTAAAAGAGGCCCTATTAAATATATCTGTAGCCACTTATGTCAGTTAAAGCTGAAAGTTTTGCAAGACCACTTACCACCACCTATCTGATCCAGTCTTTGCTACTGTACCTTTAAGGCCTTTAAGCAAGGTTCCTTTATTACTGAATAGGCGCTGATATGTATACAGTATGCTAATGTACTCAATACTATTACAATGTCTGAATGACCCATTTTTGCAGTTCAGTTTCAAAAAATGGTTTGAATGAACTGTGGATGGAGCATTGCTTTGTGAATGTTAGAATACGTCTACATACTGCAGCACAAACTATTTTCAGAAGAGAACGGAAACGTGTTTTTGATATGTCTTCATTATGAGTTTAAGATGATGCAAAAAGAGCAATAATGAGACTCAGCAAACTGCACACAATTTGCTTCTTAAATAATAATTTCTGCTCAGATACTTAGAGACTCAGTTCAGTGTCATTTCTTCCCGTTTTAGGATAGTGCAAGTATTTACTAGGCTTGCTGCGATAGTCGTGTTGCCGGTGTTACCGGTGTTCAGGCGAAATACCGCTTACATCACTTGCCCACCACGGCACCGCCCCCACTGTCGTTTTGATTTTTATAGTAATAAAATCATTTAGTTCAGTTAGAGAACAGACACTACAATTAAAAACTGAACGTGTCTGCTCAATACAGTGTGAGCCGAACGAGAGTGGCAGCACAAACGCAGCAGGAGTCAGATTTCATTCATCACGAGAGCGAAGAGCTGACAGACAAGATGATCGCGGAAGATCTGGTTTCAAAGCGAAATGTAAAAGCGCCTATTTAAGTGAGTTTGTCATTGTACTGTTTTGTTGTTGTGTTTTTCATTAATAATAATAGGCTAATGAACCCACAATTCAAGCAACCCGCCCCCGAATTGGCGCTAATTCTAAACCGAAAGTAAAATGAGCACGGTCGCACAGGCATTCATTCACGGCCGCACAGTGCGCACACATTTATGGCTGCACTGTCATTCAGTCACGGCTGCACTGTCATTCACGGTGCGTGTCCAGTCTGGCGCGTTTTCAGTTCATGCCTATGGAAGCTTAACTTTCATAGGAATTTATTGAAAACACTCACTTTGCTCCACACCTCTCCGTTATGAATGCCCGAGCGGCCGCGCGCATTTTACTTTGGGTTTAAAATGCGATTTGAAAAGCCCCCGCCGGTGATACCGGTTTTATCGGTGTTGTCACACGTCGATTAACCGGTGGGAAAATTTCCTTACCGTCACATCCCTAGTATCTACATTCAGATTCTCCTCCACCCCTTCTTCATTTACCTCTTAAACTCTTTCACCTTCCCTCCATTCACTTAACCCTCCCTTTCTGCTTCGAATTACTCCCTCTTCTCCGTTCTTACTTCTTTTAAGTGTGACTCACCTCTTTTACTCTCCTTCACTCTCGGCCCCTCATTCCTTATCATCTGTCTCCTCATCTTTATTCCCCTCTGTTTCTTTTCTATCTTTTATTCTCTCTGTCACTTTCTCTTTGTTCCTCACTTCTCCACCCTTTTGGTCCCTCTGAGTGCAGCATCTTACCATCCATCCAGCAGGGCAGGAGCATTCTCCAGTGATGTGATGGCAGGTTCCTCCGTTTTGACAGGGGCAGCGCTGCTCACACTGTGGGCCGTGACTTCCAGAGGGACATCGCTCTCCACAGCTGCCGAACCACAAGAGGAAAGACATGAAACTTAGGCAGCCATTGCAAAGGATTGCAACATAAAACACAAGAATGTTCAAAGACTTTAGAACAAATACTTAAGAAAAAAACCCCCAACCATATTTTTTTAAGTACCCTCACAAGTACTTCACAGCATTTCCACTATGCTAACAATGAATATAGACAAAGAATAAGTATATCGAATGTAGATCAGTATGGGGACTCGGGCTAGTTGTCACATGGGGTAACTAACTTCTTTGTTGGTTTTAAACACCTAGTTCAAATTGTATCCTCTAAACTGCAATATTTGTTAACATTTTTTCAATGAATTTTGGGTAAATAGGTGAATTAACAACAGTAGCATAGATTCTAGCAAAGGGTTTGCTATTATTTATTTATTTATTTATTTTACATATTTTCTTGGGACGTGTTCTCATATTTTTAATGTTATAATTGTAAAAATCAATTACATCAGTTATCAATTACAATTTCTGTTGCCCCAAAACAATTGATATTTAAAGAATATAAAAAATAATGTTTTTTTTTAAATAAAAAAATATGATACACTTTTGTTCAAAAGTTTGGGGTCGATAAGATTTTAGTCTCTTAATATGCACAAGAAAGCTGAATTTATTTGATCAAAAATATACTAAAAACTGTAATATTATTACAATGTAAAATACATTTAAAAAATTTGTGATGGAAAAGCTGAATTTTAATCGACCATTACTCCAGTCTTCAATGACACATGATTCTTCAGAAATCATTCTAACATCATTAGTTTGTGCTCAATAAACTTTTCTCATTATTATCAGTATTGAAAACAATTGTGCTGCCTAATATTTCTATGGAAACTGAAAAAAATGTTTTCAAGATTCAAGATTTAAAAAAAAAAACAGCATTTATTTTAAATGGATTTTTTTTTGGAACATTATAAATGTCAATTGCTGAACAAAAAAACTAAAACTTTTAAATGTTAATGTATTTTGGAATTTTTCATGAATTATATTTTTGTATGTTAACTATTTTTGCCATATTTCATTAAACGTTTTGCACCACATAACTGTTGTACTGTTTATTTAGCTGAAAAACTATTTAATGATAGGTTCCCATTGTGACAACACAAAAGGTCATAAAAGGTGAATGTGTGTTTACTTGGCAATGATGGTGGAAAGGTTGAATAGCTATTTTGCAGTCAAGAGGTGTGGGCCCAAATTGACTTTCAAAAATAAACCTACCCTTTTCACTAGAGTTACAACTTGCCCTTGTCTCCTCTACATAAAGAATATATTTCAGAAAGACATATTAACCTTCATATCTCTATACTGAAACCCTTTTATCTCCGGTACTCACATGGGGCCCATGTAGCCTGGTGCACATATGCATTCCCCTGTCTCGTGGTGGCAGGTGGCACCGTTGAGGCATTGACATTGCAGCTGGCAGCCCTTGCCATAGTAGCCAGGCTCACATTGATCCTCACAGCGCCAGCCTTGGTAGCCGTCTGTGCAAACACAGGCTCCTGTGATGGGGTTACACAGTGCCCCATTCTTGCACTGACAGCGGTTGCTGCAGTGGGGCCCCCAGTGGCCACTTTCACAACCTGATACACAGAGAAGAAGAAAGGACGCTTTTTTACACCAGCCAACTAAATTGCCACCATACTCCAGTCCGAGTTAAGGGTGGAAACTCTCGCTGATCAGTATGACTCAGTCGTATTGCATTGTGAGCAACAAGTTGTGAACCGGCGACCTGAAATCCTGGAATTGCCAATACACAAGATTTGTTAACATTTTATTACAGAAAATATGCTGAAGTATACAGGTTTGTACAGTGTTTTGTCAATACAAGTGAATCCCACTGTGAGTGGGGATTAGCTGAAGCATAGATTATTTACATCCCCTAATATATTCTCTTTAAATTATCAACGAGCTAATACCATGCTGAAAGCAAACGCTATCAATAAAATGGGTGAAATTGCAAGAAGCTAATCTTTCAAGTGTACCTAAAGTGACCCAGAGATGCTATAAAAGACTGACTCAGTCATTCTGGTGTTTAAACGGTATTAGCTAGTATAAATAGCTAATAAACCTACCATAGACATATACACATAGACATACATTCTTGCATAAATGTTACTGCATGCATCTGGATATATATTATGCAACTCTGATTCCCTCACTTAAAAATCAGTGCTAACTTTCGTCCTGCATCATTTCTGATATACTGTACACTACTGTTTAAAAGTTTGAGGTCATTAGGGCCCGAGCACCATCGGTGCGAGGACCCTATTGGAATTGCTCTGTTTATTAAGATTTGTTTTTGAAAGAAATTAATAATTTTATTCAGCAAAGATTGATTAAAAGTGAGAGTAAAGACATTTACAATGTCTAGTTTAAAAGCTATTCTTTTGAATTCTCTATTTATGTATCACATTTTCCACAAAAATATTAAGCAGCACAACAGTTTTCAACGTTGATAATAAAAATAAATGTTTCCTGAGCATCAAATCAATTATTAGAATTAGAATGGTTTCTGAAGGATCATGTTACACTGAAGACTGGAGGAATGAATGCTGACATAAATTGCATTTTAAAATAAATTACAATAATATTTTACATTATTACAGTTTTTTTTCTGTATTTTTAATCAAATAATTGCAGCCTTAGTGAGCATAAGAGACTTCTTTCAAAAACATATTTTCAAAATCTTACTGATCCCAAATTTTTTGAAAGGTAAAGTACATGTATGTCATTTCGAATGATGGTTCCATTCAACACAACATGTTGTTTCAAGCATACAGTCCTTTTAACCTCACAAACCAGTCCATATTTAACTACTAAGCTACCAGAAAGCTGTTTTGAAAGTGGATAAAGCTCTAATGAAGACTGTGTGCTGTTGGACACCAGCATCCGTTGTCTATGCCAGACAAACAAGAGGTGGATGATCAGCACTTAGAGAAGACAGCTTGGCACAGAGGGGGGTCATGGAACATCCTGCCACTGTGGCAAGTCTTTCCCAGGAGGTGCGACGTTGGCCACATTAAGTAGCTCACAGAGGGCAGGAGGCACGTTATTGATTTGAGTAAATCTGCCATGGATGAGTTCTCCTGTCAGTTGAGCTCTCACACCACACAAATGACCAGGGCACATTAAAGGTAGGAAACCTGCAGGAGGTCAGCGAAGATGGATGAGCCACTCATCGTCTGCTCCGCTCGCAGTCAATCAGCACTCATCACGCTCCTCTCAGCTCTCCCACGCTGATGAGAGAAAAAGAGCAGAAAAACACAACACATCCACTGTTTGCCTCTCTCACCGGCCCCCGGACCTCGTCAACTTCCCATCAGCCCCAAAGTGAGCGCTTCACTTTCAAAGAAGCCTCATACTGGGACGCAAACAGTTTCCCTCCCATTCAACACGGCAAATCCACTCCGCGTTGGCTCAGAGTCCGCCAGGCCTCTTCATCTGCAGCCATTCTGAATCATTGCGGAGGAGGACAAATAAAGTGGAAATCTAGACAGAGCTTAATTTGCAGAAGTCTTTTTCTCTGGTGCTCAGAAGCAGCACAAAATATTGCCATTGAAGACTCAAAGCCTCTTTTCCCCCCACAGCGAGACGCCTCAGCACATTTCCTTCTAAAGCCCATTATCTCGGCCCGTCTCTTCTGTGTTTAGTTTCAGACTCGCCGCAGACAGTCTCTCACTGCGGGCCCTCTGACAGCATTTAGCCGTGATTAAAGAGTCAGAGATCATTTGGTGCCATGGGCAAGGCTGTAAAACACACAGTGATATTCCTATATCTCTGTGTTTAAAGTATCTGAAAGAAAGCTTCCATAAGTATGTGTCTAATCAGAGACGAGATGAAGGAAGAGTGGATGAGGCCCCCTTTGGGGCAATGGACCTTGTGTGTGGGCAGAGATTCAATGTTATAAGTACACCAAACGGCCGACCTGTAACACAACCCCTATTTAAAGCGCTCAGCATTGCACAAACAGGCTAATCAAAGGGTGTGTTTGGGGAGACAACCCATGCTCTTTGAGGCATCAGGACTGAGCTGTGAGCGTGTGTTTGTGTACTGTATGTTGATAAGCAGAAAAATTTAATGACCTGATCTGATCAGATGGTTGGGAAAGATCTCAGTGCAGGGCAGCGCCATGCACAATCCTGTGAGAATCCGTAATGCTGCTACTTGAAGTTTTCCCATAAGCGTGGCGAGCCTTATTACAAAACAAAATCCTTTCAGCTGCAGGCCTGATGCAAAAATGATTACGGCTGACAAGAAAAATACTGTATGTATTTTGGTGCTACGTTCTGCCTAGAGCTGTGTGTGCAGCTAAATAAACATGAACGTCACAAAAGGCTAATTAGGGAGACTTACAAAGTCTAAACTGTTGTATTTTCTATGAAGACAAAATATCTCACTCCTGTGGAATCTGGAAGCCCTGCTTACGCTGTCTGTTTTTATTAAGAATCCGCTTCTTGTCGGAGCCATAGCCTTGAGGGTAGATCGCCCAACAGTGCTTCATATCTCTTCCTGTCTCTGCTCAAACTGTCAAATAAAGGCAAAATTCTCCCAAAAAATTACTGTACAAAAATATCTGTTTAGAAATTGTATTTTATTTGCTATTTGGTCATTTTCTGCCACGTCAAGACTATATTTTAATAGCAAAAATCAAGGTAAAATCTTTTTTTAATTTAAAAAGGGTAAATAAATCAATAAACATATTTAAAAATAGTGCTTTTTATTTCTCGTCTCCTATTACTTCCTGTGTCTCCTCTGTGCATAAATACATTTTTAAAAAAGAGAAACCGACTCAAGACAGACCTGATAAAATTAGACCCGAATGTAAATGCACCAATCAGACACAGACTGGCTAACGGGAGCAGGAGAAATCCCGGTGGCCTGGTGACTGATGCCCCATTCATGTTTATTTATATATTTGTGTATTTATTATTACTTTATATTATTGCCTGCCTGATGCACACAAGTGATTTCTATATCCGGACAGTGATTTAAATTGTGACCAGTGGATTGTAAAAATAAACTTGACAGCTCGATAAAAATTAAATTGATAGCCTGATAAATCATGGATCCACTAGTGTTGACTGCAACGCTATTTACCTCACCTATTTCGAACTGCTTCTGCACGCAAAAGAAAAATCCTGCATAAAGACGCAGCATAACGCAGCGACCTGTGGCATTTCCTGATGGATCTTATATCTATAGAATGGCTTTCTGTGTGCAAGGTTACAAATGTTTGCTCCTTTTCTACTTGCATTTCCCAAAAATTTTCTTCACACAAACATGAGTTGGCATAGTTTGAAAGAATTTCGGGTCTATGCAGGGCTATGCTTTCTTGTGAATGGGTTAGGGCCCATTCTCAGGCTAGTCAAAGATCAGTGCGGGGCCTTTAACAGAGAAGAGGTGGACTGTATTGTGGTTAGCGATCCATTCTCTTATCTGTCGCCTTCTCCATCTCATTAAGACTGGATACATAAAAGCTGAGGAATTTGCCTTGCACACTTCCATCGGTATAGCGCTTACTAGAAACTGATGTGATAATATGTAGAGTTGCTGCATGCGACTCCATATCTCAGTTGTTGCCTGGATCAGCTTATTATGCTGGACTTAGTACTGTGGACTGAATCCTCAATGAAGCTGAAGCCATGTCTGTAGTCTCCCCTGAAAAGCTCTGCTCTTAGGGCTCTAGGCTATTGCCTGTCCAATTAAAGTCCCCACAGCATCATCATCTGACACAGCGTTGAGTTCCCTCAAAACCCAGTTCCCTGAGAAGGGAACGAGACGTAACCCTAAGACGCTCTTTATCCTTCAATAAAATCAAATGCATGAGTCTAGTATGGCCTATACAACATTTCGTATACACTTTGTGCCTATCAATCTTGTGCCAACCTGCCCTTGTATCATCCAACACATGGACTGTAGCCATATAGATGTTTGTAACAGGGCCAAGGGTTTGTGAATCAGATGTAATAGGAAGCACTGTACAAGAGTGTGATTACACTGACTCTATCACAGCACACAATGCCTCTAGGGCCAATTACTACTTCCTTGCACCCAGTCCAGCCCATTGTACTCCTTAATTAAAGCTTTAGTGGTGGAGGGGAAGACTCAGTCAACCCCTCTCACCCAAGTTTTAGCGTTTGTGGCTAATGACTGGAGGAAGTGCATCCAGACAATTAAACTTCTAGATAAATGAAGATCCCAAACCTTGGCAGCTGAACTCCTCTGTTTGGGTTCATCTCTCTATGCCATGATGAATACACGATAGGAGTTTGTCTCTACATGACAGAGTGTCTTAATTACTGCGAGTCAATGTCATAGCTCTGTGTGCTACGTGACTCAAGTCCGACTCCATGCCCGGTGACAGTTAGAATGAGACCTGTTTTGTACCAGTTGAGTGTGTTCTACAGAGCACAGGTTATACAGAAACCTTATTAAGCCACTGAATTCTAATGATTAAAATGATTCATGCGAAACAGTGTGCAGCTTCAAAGAAGGCAAAAGTAAATGAAAGTATATGGGCACGGTGTCACAAAAGATACAGTTTTAAAATATACAGCAAATGGGTGATCCAAATGTGCTCGAATAAAAAGATTCTGTCCAGTGAAAAATAAGTGAAGGTTCATTTACACTCAGAAACCTTGACTGATTGGATTTGCAAGGCTACAAGGATAGCGTACAAGGATAGAAATTATAAACAATTAAAGGTACTGCATCCCTATTACGACAGATATCCTGAATAGTGAGAGAAGCAAAGAAGATGGATTGCCAAATTAGATAAGTTCCAAAAATACTAAATTAATTTTTATTTTTAAATTGTGTTCACTCAGGACTTTTAATGACAGCCTCTTTACACCACGCTCTCTCGTCTCGTATATTGTCTCATTTTGGTGCATGAATCATTTTAATTACATTACACAATTTCACACTTACAAATAATCAGATAGAGTAAAAAGTATGCGTATTCGGCATGCTGTCTGAGGGGAGGGCTCCGAGCTCGGAATTTGGTCCGAACCCAGAGTACTCCCCCCATATCTCTGGTTAGGATAGTAACCAGGCAAGTGTGAGGAGACAGGGTGGTGGAGGGATGCAGAAAATTGTCGAGGAACGTAGGTAAGCCGGCTATATATATATATAGGCCTCCTCTCGTACTGATTGGATAGGCAATTTGAACGTGTTCCTCCCCAACTTTGTTTATAAAACATCATCAAGAATTCAGTTGCGATTTACACTCAAAATTAGGGCTGGGCAGTATATCGAGTTTGTATCGATACATTTTTTATAAACGATATGGAATGAGGCAATACCGTTTATATCGATATACAGCAGTTTGATACGAGCGCATCTAGAATAGGAGCACAATAATGCTGACTAAAATATATATATATTGCTAAAATATTTGTTGTTGGACAATAAATGTGCCATATGTAGAGTTTTAAACCTACAAGTAAGTGTATTTTTATGATAGCAGTAACTGTAAAGTGACTTGTAATTGGGTAATCGAATTTAGGCTAATATGGTAGGATATAATTAGTCTGTGCTTTTGTTTTTTGTTTATTTTAATTTTTAGTTTAATGAATTTAAAAATAAAATCATTATTTTTGTTTTTAGATTGTACTGTTATAATGTTTATTTTTTTTGCACATAATAGGCTATATAGCATAACCTGCATGGTTACATTCATTATATTTGTTAATGTTATATTAACTTTTCTATGTTAGCTAATAAAAATACAACTTTTCATTGTTTGTTCATGTTAGTTCATAGTGCATTAAAGGGATAGTTCACCCAAAAATGAAAATTCTGTCATCATTTACTCACCCTCAAAGTTGTTCCAAACATATATGAATTTCTTTCTTTTGCTGAACACAAAAGATGATATTTTGAAAAACATGGGGAACCAAACACCCACTGACTTCCATAGTATGGGGGAAAAAATACTATCAACCCATCAACTGTTTGTTTACCGACATTCTTTAAAATATCTTCTTTTGTGTTCGGCAGAAGAAAGAAATTCAAACTGGTTTGGAACAATTAGAGCGCGAGTAAATGATGACAGAATTTTCAGTTTTGGGTGAACTATCCCTTTAACCGCCTGGAGCCGTGTGGAGCACTTTTATGATGGATAGATGCACTTTTATGGACTTCAAAACAGAAACAGCCATTCACTGCTATTATAAAGCTTTTTTTTTATATAAATCCAATTGTATTCGTCTGAAAGAAGAATGTCATATACACCTAGGATGGGTGAGTAAATCATGGGCTAATTTTTATTTTTGGGTGAACTAACCCTTTAACTACTGTTAACAGATACAACTTTTGACTGTTAACAGATACAACTAATGTTAACAAATAAAACCTTACTGTGGTGAGTGTAAGTGTTACCCTACTGTTAAATACTGTAGTTGAAAAAATTAAAGCACTGTTTATTTAATTTGTACATCATATTGTATTTGTCCTATTATCTGTAATTTGCTTCTTTGTTCTTATTTTTAAATAACAAAGATAAAATAATGAAATAAAGATTTTCATCTTCGCCCACCCCTATTTGTCCTAAATGGTCTGTCATTATTTTTCCTTAATATTTTGTTACCTTGTAGGGCTAAATTTTTAAAATATGCAAATTAATTTTGCTGTACTGCTAAGTGGCATAATAAAACCAACATGAAAAAGAATTGTAATAAAATCGTGAATCGTGATCTTACTGAAAAAAATTTTAATATATTTTTGCCATATATACAGTGGTGGTCAGAATTATTGGCACCCCTGGTAAATATCATCAAATATGGCTGTAAAAAATAAATCTGCATTGTTTATCCTTTTGATCTTTTATTAAAAAAATTCACAAAAATCTAAACTTTCATTGAAGCAAAAGAATTGAAAGTGGGGGGTAAATCACATTATGAAATAAATGCTTTTCTCCAAAACACGTTGGCCACAATTATTGGCACCCCTAGAATTTTTTGTAAAGTAAAATATCTCTGAAGTATATTCCCATTAATATTTACATTTTTTAGCACACCAGGGTGACATGAAATTGTCCAGCTATGATGTCTTGTTCCACAGGAGTATAAATATGAGGAAACACAACGGCCAAATTCTCTTAATCATTCATCACAATGAGTAAAGCCAAAGAATATAGTTCTGATGTGCAGCAAAAGATTGTTGAGCTTCACAAAATAGAAAGTGGCTGTAGGAAAATAGCTAAAGCATTGAAAATCCCCATTTCCACCATCAGGGCAATAATTAAGAAGTTCCAATCAACTAAAGATGTTACGAATCTGCCTGAAAGAGGACGTGTGTCTATATTGTCTTAATGCACGACGAGGAGGAAAGTTTGAGTGGCCAAAGACTCTCCAAGGATCACAGATGGAGAATCGCAGAGATTAGTTGAGTCTTGGGGTCAGAAAGCCTAAAAAAAAAATCACCTCATGTTGTTTGGGAGGGATTCAAGAAAAATCCTTCTTGCTCATCCAGAAACAAACTCCAGCATATTCAGTTGTCAGACACGACTGGAAATTCAAAAGGGACCTGGTTCTATGATCAGATGAAACTATAAAAAGAGCTTTTTGGCAGCAAATCCACCAGATGGGTTTGGTGCAAACAGGGATAAAAAGATCCGCTGGATCTTTAATGTTGTGGGCCTATTTTTTTGCTGGAGGCAATGGACATCTTGTTCAGCAACATGGTATAATGGATTCTAGCAAATACCAACAGATAAAAAATCCAAACCTGACAGCCTCTGCTAGAAATCTTATAATGGGCCATGGTAGATCTTCCATCAGGACAATGATCCAAAACAAACATCAAAATCAACACACAGATGTGTCACGGAACACAAAATGAAGCTTCTGCCATGACCATCCCAGTCCCCTGACCTGAACCCTTTAGAAAATGAGTGGGGTGAACTGAAGAGAAGAAGCACCAACATGGATCTGGGAATCTGAAGGATCTGGAGAGATTCTGTATGGAGGAATGGTCTCTGATCTCTTGTCAGGTGTTCTCCAAACTCATCAGGCGTTATAGAAGAAGACTCAGAGCTGTTATCTTGGCAAAAGGAAGTTGCAAAAAGTATTTAATAAAAGGGTGCCAACGTGTTTTGGAGAAAAGCATTTATTTCATAATGTGATTTACCCCCACTTTCGATTCTTTTACTTCAATGAAAGTTTAGATTTTTGTGAATTTTTTGAATAAAAGATCAAAAGGATAAACAATGCAGATTTATTTTTACAGCCATATCTGATCATATTTACCAGGGGTGCCAATAATTCTGACCACCACTGTATATAGCCTACCCCTACGGACTAAACTGCTGTTTCTTTTTAGTGAAGCAAAAGAATATAGTGCATGCTTTCAACCAGTTTAAAAGAGTTATTGTTCGGTAATCGCACTTCTCTTGTAATGTTTTGCTGCGCATTTAAATGCCTGCAACAGACAAACAGGGCTATAGCTCTTTGATAAACATTTACAAATATTTATTTATTTATTTATTTTTTGTTGCAAAATAATGATTATTTAGTACACTAGGATGATAAATGTCTCCTGGACATGCTTTTAAATGTACAGTTGTAAAAGCTGCCAATACTTTCACCGTGAAATGGCCCACTGGGCCCTCTAGAGCACCACTGACACTTATCACTATGTTATTTATTTGTGCGCTGAAAGAGCCGACTGCTACAGGATGAATTAGGGATACATTATGGAATTTGGGATACGTTATGTGGGGTGGGGAGCTGATGGATGCTATTCTAAATATACAGAAGGAACTGCCAATAGTCATGTGGGGTGGATAGTGCTGAGTTATAATATAAGAGGGGGGAGCACTTGCACTGCAGCTGCCAGGCAGCCTCGATGGACCGGGGCGTCCCTCCTACCCTAATTTATCACAGACAAGCCCCTGCTACATGTTTCCTTTTCCCCAGTACAGAGGAACAGCATGGGACCTGCCAGCCAAAGCCTCAGGGGATACACGTAGCGTAAGGATGTGCTGATGTTGTATCTTTTCACGCTATGACTCACGCTACATTATAGTTCACATGTAAAGACTTTTACTGTACTGTTTTTTGATGTATTACAGTATCTGCAGTAAATTAACATTTTGTCAACAAACTTGTGCATGTTAACAGATTTAATTTCTGGTGTAGCCAGTGACAGGGCAGGTACTTTTCTTAGTAAAAAAAAAAGTCCTTGCAAAATTATTGCTTTATGCACTACCATTCAAAAGTTTGGGGTCAGTAACATTTTTTTTTAAAGAAATAAATTATTTTATTCAACAAGCATGCATTAAACTGATTTAAAAAAGACGTTCGCATTTTTACAAAAACATTTTTTTTTTTTAGCTTTCTATTCATCAAAGAATACAACTGATAATTAGAAATGTTTCCTGAGCATTAAACCAGCATATTAGAATCATTTCTGAAGGATCATGTGACACTGAAGGCTGGAGTAATGATGCTGAAAATTCAGCTTTGCCATCAAAGGAATATATGATGTACACTCACCTAAAGGATTATTAGGAACACCTGTTCAATTTCTCATTAATGCAATTATCTAATCAACCAATCACATGGCAGTTGCTTCAATGCATTTAGGGGTGTGATCCTGGTCAAGACAATCTCCTGAACTCCAAACTGAATGTCAGAATGGGAAAGAAAGGTGATTTAAGCAATTTTGAGCGTGGCATGGTTGTTGGTGCCAGACGGGCCGGTCTGAGTATTTCACAATCTGCTCAGTTACTGGGATTTTCACGCACAACCATTTCTAGAGTTTACAAAGAATGGTGTGAAAAGGGAAAAACATCCAGTATGCGGCAGTCCTGTGGGCGAAAATGCCTTGTTGATGCTAGAGGTCAGAGGAGAATGGGCCGACTGATTCAAGCTGATAGAAGAGCAACTTTGACTGAAATAACCACTCGTTACAACCGAGGTATGCAGCAAAGCATTTGTGAAGCCACAACACGCACAACCTTGAGGCGGATGGGCTACAACAGCAGAAGACCCCACCGGGTACCACTCATCTCCACTACAAATAGGAAAAAGAGGCTACAATTTGCACGAGCTCACCAAAATTGGACAGTTGAAGACTGGAAAAATGTTGCCTGGTCTGATGAGTCTCGATTTCTGTTGAGACATTCAGATGGTAGAGTCAGAATTTGGCGTAAACAGAATGAGAACATGGATCCATCATGCCTTGTTACCACTGTGCAGGCTGGTGGTGGTGGTGTAATGGTGTGGGGGATGTTTTCTTGGCACACTTTAAGCCCCTTAGTGCCAATTGGGCATCGTTTAAATGCCACGGCCTACCTGAGCATTGTTTCTGACCATGTCCATCCCTTTATGACCACCATGTACCCATCCTCTGATGGCTACTTCCAGCAGGATAATGCACCATGTCACAAAGCTCGAATCATTTCAAATTGGTTTCTTGAACATGACAATGAGTTCACTGTACTAAAATGGCCCCCACAGTCACCAGATCTCAACCCAATAGAGCATCTTTGGGATGTGGTGGAACGGGAGCTTCGTGCCCTGGATGTGCATCCCACAAATCTCCATCAACTGCAAGATGCTATCCTATCAATATGGGCCAACATTTCTAAAGAATGCTTTCAGCACCTTGTTGAATCAATGCCACGTAGAATTAAGGCAGTTCTGAAGGCGAAAGGGGGTCAAACACAGTATTAGTATGGTGTTCCTAATAATCCTTTAGGTGAGTGTATTAAGATATATTAAAATAGAAAACAGTTCTTTTAAATTGTAATAATATTTCACAATTTTACTCTTTTACTGTTTTTTTTTACTAAATAAAACCTTGGTGAATAAGAGACTTCTTTCAGAAGCATAAAATCTTACCAAACCCCAAACTTTTGAGTGGTAATGTACTGTATCATAATATTTATGATAATGCCAAATTATATCCAATATAACACGGCTAAGGAGAAACCCAAGGCAAATCACCTAACTTACAGGCCACTTAACTCTTTAAACTGCTTAAACACTTTGCATTTGCAGAAGGTTGTTTAGAGACATCTATATCAAATTAAGCACTGACTAATCACTGTCTAGAAAAGACACTCCCCCTGTGGATACAACTAGGTCATTTGTTCGAGATATATCTAGGATGTGAACTCAGATCAATATCAGCCTTGAGAAGTCACCTTCTATTCAATACAGTGCTAGAGACCTTTCACAGCACAACTGCAGGACGGCACTATGCGATCGTAGCATCTTTTGCTGTGAAGGGATCTTAGAAGTGAATCATGCAGGCACAAGTCGGGTCATTATCACGCTCCTGAATAATTTGAAAAAGCCATGACCTAGTGCAGCAAACCAGTAGCTTATTCAACAAAAGTCAGAAGTGTCCTCCTCAGCAGATTGTTACACGGGCCGTTGCTTTACCAAATTAATAATTCTATCTTCCTCTCCTCCCTTGGGAAAAACACAAGCTATTCTCTAAGCCACGAGGCCAACAAGCACGAAACGAGCCTCTTTTACATATCTCTAACCAGAAAGGAACAACTCGAAATAAAGAAATGCATGAGATGGAGATGCACAAGACAAATGTGAGATCAGCAGTGACCAACAACCGCTGCTCTTGAGACAATGTCAACCCAATAAAGCCCACTCGTGCTGCGCTTAATTTGCACCCATCGATTTCCTATTTTCAATTATTAATTCTAATTAGGATGAAGTAGATGGTGCCAGGGGCCGTGACAGAGGGTCGATGATGGAGAGGCCCGGCAGATGTAGGCGAGTGATCCACATACGACTACGAGTGTGACTCTACTCTACGCCAATTCTAGATTTTGATGATAGAGCACATAGATTTAGTGATTTAAACCCAATTTAAACAGCTTTTTACATCATTATTGTACAAACCCGATTCCAAAAAAGTTGGGACACTGTACAAATTGTGAATAAAAAAGGAATGCAATAATTTACAAATCTCATAAACTTATATTTTATTCACAATAGAATATAGATAACATATCAAATGTTGAAAGTGAGACATTTTGAAATGTCATGCCAAATATTGGCTCATTTTGGATTTCATGAGAGCTACACATTCCAAAAAAGTTGGGACAGGTAGCAATAAGAGGCCGGAAAAGTTAAATGTACATATAAGGAACAGCTGGAGGACCAATTTGCAACTTATTAGGTCAATTGGCAACATGATTGGGTATAAAAAGAGCCTCTCAGAGTGGCAGTGTCTCTCAGAAGTCAAGATGGGCAGAGGATCACCAATTCCCCCAATGCTGCGGCGAAAAATAGTGGAGCAATATCAGAAAGGAGTTTCTCAGAGAAAAATTGCAAAGAGTTTGAAGTTATCATCTACAGTGCATAATATCATCCAAAGATTCAGAGAATCTGGAACAATCTCTGTGCGTAAGGGTCAAGGCCGGAAAACCATACTGGATGCCCGTGATCTTCGAGCCCTTAGACGGCACTGCATCACATACAGGAATGCTACTGTAATGGAAATCACAACATGGGCTCAGGAATACTTCCAGAAAACATTGTCGGTGAACACAATCCACTGTGCCATTCGCCGTTGCCAGCTAAAACTCTATAGGTCAAAAAAGAAGCCATATCTAAACATGATCCAGAAGCGCAGGCGTTTTCTCTGGGCCAAGGCTCATTTAAAATGGACTGTGGCAAAGTGGAAAACTGTTCTGTGGTCAGACAAATCAAAATTTGAAGTTCTTTTTGGAAAACTGGGACGCCATGTCATCCGGACTAAAGAGGACAAGGACAACCCAAGTTGTTATCAGCGCTCAGTTCAGAAGCCTGCATCTCTGATGGTATGGGGTTGCATGAGTGCGTGTGGCATGGGCAGCTTACACATCTGGAAAGGCACCATCAATGCTGAAAGGTATATCCAAGTTCTAGAACAACATATGCTCCCATCCAGACGTCATCTCTTTCAGGGAAGACCTTGCATTTTTCCAACATGACAATGCCAGACCACATACTGCATCAATTACAACATCATGGCTGCGTAGAAGGATCCGGGTACTGAAATGGCCAGCCTGCAGTCCAGATCTTTCACCCATAGAAAACATCTGGCGCATCATAAAGAGGAAGATGCGACAAAGAAGACCTAAAACAGTTGAGCAACTAGAAGCCTGTATTAGACAAGAATGGGACAACATTCCTATTCCTAAACTTGAGCAACTTGTCTCCTCAGTCCCCAGACATTTGCAGACTGTTATAAAAAGAAGAGGGGATGCCACACAGTGGTAAACATGGCCTTGTCCCAACTTTTTTGAGATGTGTTGATGCCATGAAATTTAAAATCAACTTATTTTTCCCTTAAAATGATACATTTTCTCAGTTTAAACATTTGATATGTCATCTATGTTGTATTCTGAATAAAATATTGAAATTTGAAACTTCCACATCATTGCATTCTGTTTTTATTCACAATTTGTACAGTGTCCCAACTTTTTTGGAATCGGGTTTGTATATTATATATCCTGATCTGGACCAAGGGGTCGTCATGCTCACGTTAGCTTTGATTCCTGACCTCAAAGCGTGAAACTCCTTCACCAGGGGGCAGTATACCACATAGTTCAAGCACGGGTCAATAAGCGGCTGTGTGCCCACCAGTGGTCTGACATACAAAATAGTGCTTTGTGATGTATGTTTAATTATGAAGTTACTACAATGTGGTGACAGTTGCAGCTCTTCCTCCACCTAGAGCTGAAAACACAACAGCTATGATGCATTACCAATAACCCACATGCATTCATCAAAAAGCATGGCCGCCCATCGCGCCAAACTTGCACAGCTACAATCTGAAAACTTAAGGATAACTGTATTGGTGTGAAGGACAGCTATGGAGTACTCTAATATGTAAAACATAAAAAACGAAGAAAAAACAGAAGGAAGTGATGCCGTTTCCTCTGGTACTGGGAAATTTTCACTTGGTTTGCATATGTACCTTTTTGTAAACCATACTGCTCATTATGAATACATTATTAGAACCACTTGATCGTTATGCCAAAGCAAATAAAAAGAGAAAAGAAGACTCAAAGCAAGGCAATTAAAACTCATGTGTGGACAGGGACAATGACAGAGTACGTAGCATGAAGATCTCTCCTGACCTACACTGCCAATGCATTATGGGTTTCCATGGCATCTGCACCTGCTGAAAACTGGTAAGGGGGGAGGACAGAAATGAGGTTATGTTATATATCTTTCCTCAAGTTTGCTGCTAGTCTACCGCGCATGAACTCATTCTGCAGGTGCTGGCAGTAGTATACTGTATATTATGTGAAAAGAAAGTATCTCATACAAAAGCCCTATATACAGCGTGCACAGAAGAGTGAGTCGAAATAGCAAGCTATCACAGCAATGTGTTGGTGTTTCCTTTTAAATTAATTTAAACTAACAGTGCATTGGCATGTTGGGAAGGGTGGTAGTTATTATAGCAGTAAGGCACACAGAAGACACCAGCATTTCAATATAAACCATCTTTAAATGTAATTTCTACATTGCTATCTACACGTCAACTTTGGACATACAAAACAAATATTTTCATAAATGGAAGGTGTGTAAGGCTACAAGAAAGTCACATACTGTATATACGCACATGCCTACAGGCAAATAAAAATGCTAGTGATAGACAATTCATGGTGGAATTATCTCACTCAATCCACTGCCTGCTGCTTCCAATTACTGCTGTGGGAATAAAGTTGCCTGTGACTGCTGTTCTAGGATCTTCTACACAAAGTAGAACTACAATTGGGATGGGAAATCAGTGGCTGCAGGAAATCTACTACTTAGATTGCATGCACAATGATTTATCAAAGAGATACATACACTGTTTTTTTTAAATAGTGTAATTTGTGGAATCAAAATAAATTAAATTATGATGAATGTTACAAATGAGTTCTTCCAAGTGAGTAAAAATGTTTCTTTTAAAAAACATCCATATCCACATATAACTAATTATGCAACTGCCTTCTCAATCAACTCAAAAACAAAACAAAACAATAGAAAAATGATGTACGTCATGGTCTTGAGTAGCTAAAGTAATATTATTTATTATAATATTTCATTATTTTATATCAGTATGACATGAGTAGCCCTGTTGGCACAGTACATTGTAAAATCGAATTAGTTAGACTTACTTAAAAAGGCATGCAAACCGAATGCCTTAAAAAAAGTGAATACTAAGGAATAGTATGTTGTACTGACAAAAGCTTAGTTAGTATAGTTCACTTACACGAGAGTTCTAGTGACTAAAAGAGAACTGTAGAGAGTACTTGATAATTTACTTTAAATAAAATGTAACTGTTATCATGTTTTGCATGCTGAATGTTGAAGTCTGTGTGTAACTCAAGCATGGCCAATTGCAAGATATTGCCACAAATGTAGAGGGATTATATTAAAAGTTTTCCAATTAAAAGTTTCACAAAATGTTCATGACATAAGTGTTAGCAATACAATTTTAAAAGATCATTATTCGACATGAAAAATAGACTAGTTAATGATTTAGTTAATGACTAGTTAAGTTGCCTTTTAAAAGTAACCTATTTATTACTTCCCTTCCTTTGAAACCAAATAATTGTGATTTCTTGTTGCACCGCTGCATGAACAGGAAGAGAATTACAATAATATAAATGAAGTTCTATGTGCACAACCAAAGGGAACACTGATCACCATAATGGTGAGTTCAAACAAATACATTTTAGGAAAATCAACATCAATTTATGAAGTCAGCTTATGATGTTCTCTCAAATTTTTCAGTTGTATTGACAATTCAACATTCAAGATGACTTTGGGAAATGAGTGAATGCAACTATAGAAAGATAACTGCAGAAGTGGAGGAAATGAGTGAAAAGTCTATTAAGAATTGCCTCGCCTCAAAAAACTTTTTTTTTTGCTTGACAAAATGGCACTCAAACCGATAAATTAATCTTAACTTAGGTTTTCTGAGTAAACTAGGCATAGTATGTGAATAGTACAGATTACTAGATTTTTTTACAGTTAAGACAAGTAAAGTTAACTAAACAAAGTGTTAGTTAGAACAACTGTTGGATTTGACAGTGCATGTGATCTAAGCCTGTAATGATAAATAATTGTTCTTGAAGATTTTTTCATGTTGTGAATGGTGTACATTAGATAGTCTGACTGTAACTTGAAGATATTTTTCAATGTCGCTCGGGGTATGAAATCTATTTTAAACATGTTTTTAGAAGAAAAACATCTCCACCTCCTACACTTCATATAGCTTTACCCTGCAGTTTGTTCACAAACACGAAAAATGTGCACGAGAATCTACAATCAACATGTAAGCGCATGATTCGTTGTTTCACACAATTACCATTCTTGTGTAAATACATTAGAAATGATGTGTGGTCTTTGGGGGCATTCTTCTGAGCACCATGGTTCGAGATCCTGTGAGCGCCCCTGGTTATAGTGCCACATCAGCATCCCAAATCTAGTGAAAAACATTTTTTGTTCCAAGAAACTTTCCCAACACTTTTCACCGCACGTACACACACAGATCAGTATAATTGGCTTTTAATGATCTGACATTATGCTAATGTTCATTGTAAGGAGATAAATCTTTGCAAGGGGTTTACGATTCTCGGCAGGTGGTCGTCTGCCCACCAGAGCCATGGAGATTAAACATGGAGGACAGACTCAGGAGAACAACAATGACGTGCTCCATCATCAAGGGTCAGAGTGCATCATTTTCTGCGTGAATCAGTTTGCGTGGGAAAGAAGATTATCTTTGCAACGATGACTTCATGTATTTACATCATCAACATTAGGCTTAAATTAAAACGGCCATTTCTGTTGTTGCATTTGTAAACATTAGCCTAAATGTTGTCATCGTTGGATTAAACAAGTGGGTTGTTTTAAATCACCTATAACCCATGCAAACAGCCCTTTAAAATTTTAATGCTGAGAGTTAAGGTGTTTTGAGAAATATTGGGTTCTTAGGAAATTGCCACTTGAGCTCCATCAGAGAGCTGCCCACTTAAGCAAGGACCACATTAAGGCTTCATTAGCTGAGTGACTGCAGCGGCAAGAGTGGAGGTAAGGGAACAGCCTCAGTGGCCAAAGAAGGCTTTGGAATGAAGATACCGCTTCTACGGTCAGCACTGAGGGTCTGAGAGTCCTGTGAAGTGGCCAATGTGTGTCAATCACAGCTGTCCCTCTCCTCCCTCGTCCACTCAGCAGTCACATGAAGAACCCTCAGGAGAGTCTCAGCCTCTCTGGAAAAAGGTTGGCAGGTTCAGAGACGGAGAATTATCCGGAATGAGCGGCGAGATCTCTGAATGCAGTTTTGTTCTTCTCGTCTTTGGGAACTCACCAGGGCCCATGAATTATTCCTGTGGATTCTCAAAGTCACAGTGAAGTCAAAGGTATACATCAGTGACTCCCTGAGAAATCAATTGTGTATCTCTTTCTCTAACTGACAGTCAAAAATAGATTTGAAGAAAAAAAGGCTTGTTGCTGGGGAAGTTTTAGATTGAGAGTTAATGGATTATTAGTCATGATCTCTTGCATGGCAATAAAACGGCTTGGTACTAAGAACAACTGGCAATCACAAGACTCCCAATGCAGTTATTTGTTATTTCCCTCATGACAGAAAGAGTTGCAGATGTCTGACGAGAAGACAAACATAATGTAAAAAACAAATCTGATTCATCCATTCTGTGGTGAAATTTGCTAGAGAGAGGCTGCCGTATTGATCCACCGAGGAAAAAAATCCTTTTATTCCCCTGATGAACAAAACCAAATGATCTTATCTAAATCAGTCTTAAAATTAGTCTGGCTCACAATAGCTGGTATTTACTCTTGTAGATGTGCAACCGGGGAAAAAGGATCAATGCTGAACAAGATATTTACAAAATAATTGTAATGTAAGGTTTTTGTTGCATAAGATGTCCTTACTCAGTTGTCAGCATGAACACTGCAAAGAAGCATTTGTCTTCCTTTCCATTATAAATATCTATAAATCCTTGTGTAACAAAATGTGTAAGGTATGTTTTTATATTTTTAAAAAATCATAATCATAAAAAAATCATAATATATAATTTTTTTTTTTTTCTTGTTTTAGTTGGATGTATGCTTAAAAAATAATGTTGTCAATTATAACCTTAATTCAAGAAATATTCTATGAGAAAAAGTATTAATATTTTATGCAATTAATTTTGTTTAAACAATATCAATTACCAGAAAACAAGTTTTGTCTTTATCAAGTCTTTATCTTCACAAATATTAATAGCAAGCCTTTTTCACATAATCTACAATTATGCTTGCTTTCATAATAGAGTATGAGGCAATCCACAGCAAACTATTTTATTGCAGCCCTATACAGTAACCTTGAATACCTGTGGTGTTTATGCAAAAGAGAAGCACATGTGTGAAATCGTGGAAGCAACTAAACGTTCTTTAAAACTCTCCTTTGAACCTTATCTTCTAGATGCCCTTTCTCAGATGCACAGATCACAAACCCCATCCCTTTGTTCCTCTTATTAAGCCTTACCAATTTGCATCAGCCTTTCTCTTTCCCTATGCTCTGAGGCAAAAGGCAGGAATCTAATTGAATTTCAGGGCTTTTAATGTCTGCATCAGGATAATCAAAGCAAGCCAGTCTTGAGTTGTTTATCATAACCTTGGGAGCTTTAGCAAGGCCACGTTCATAGAGATAACCATTTTTAACTAAACTGAATATTATGTATCCATATTTCTTTAGTATGAAATAAAATATATGTTTAATTATAATCATATTGAATCGCAATGCATTCTGGGAAGTGGTGCTGCTTTACAATTTGTCTAAAACTAAGGGCCAGATTTACTAACAGCTTGCGCCAGCCAGGGCTCGACAGTAAGGACTGCCCGATGGCCACTTGGGACAGTTCACAGAAATGTCACTTGCCCGATAGGGCCAGTGCTGCATCTTCACGGAAGTTAATAATTTGCACGTATTTTAAGTCTTGCCAATTTAAATATTCAAGTGCAAGTAGACGCGAAAGTACCCACGTCTCTCAGTTTGGTACCCAGAATGCCGCATCTCACAGCGCGCGAATACTCTTTCACGTCTTCCTGAGCTTGAACGGACATATTCACACAAAATTGTCAAAATTACCATCTTGTCATTCTAAACATAGTCGGTTATGTCCTAAGTGAACGTAAACATGAGAAATAAGATGCATGTGTTACAGTGTCTGGCGTGATGACATCATATGTCATGCAAAAGCAGAATACCGAAGTCGCGCATTTGAGGTTAAAAAGTATATAAATGTTTATTTTTTTTTAGAAAATGACAGATGGTTTCGCTAGATAAGACCCTATTCGTCGTCTGGGATTGTGCGAAACCCTCTGAAGCCCTTCAAAGTCCTTTGAAACTGCATTGATTTGGACCTTCAGCCCGTTGGTTGCAATTGAAAACCATTGTGTGGAGAAAAATCCTGGAATGTTTTCCTCAAAAAACTTAATTTTTTTTCGACTGAAGAAAGAAAGACATGAACATCTTGATGAGATGGGGGTGAGTAAATTATCAAGAAATGTTCATTGTGACAGTAGCCTAATATTCCTGCTACTGTCTGTTTTTATATGTTATTTAAACAAGACATGACTGAATAACTAATAAGGGTTAATCTATATTTATAAAGTGAAGACTATGCAGTGATATTTTACATTTGATTACTATTTATGTACCTGAAAATCTAGTTTAGACCTACAAGAAAAACCTGAAAAGAACGTCTCGGTTACGCATGTAACCTTAGTTCCCTGAATAGGGAACGAGACGCTGTGTCACCGCTTTGGGAATGCCTCTGCGTGATTGCGTCGTGAAGCACGTGTGTAATCAGTCCAATAGAGAGACGGAACGTCATAGGCGGGTGATGTCATAGACCCAGAAGGTATAAAGCATACCGGCAAACAAACGCAGCTAGCTTCTGTAAAAAGGCTGAAGCAAGACGCTTGCGGGCATGCGGGGAATATGGCAGAGTGATGCAGCGTCTCGTTCCCTATTCAGGGAACTAAGGTTACATGCGTAACCGAGACGTTCCCTTTCAAGGGAACTTGCGCTGCGTCACCGCTTTGGGAACGAGAATACCCACGCCCCCATAGGAGCCAGATGCCCGCCTGTAACATTGTCTATGAGGTGAGCAGCCGAGCCCCCCGGAGTAGCTCTGCCAAAAATGCCTGAGAGGCAGCCATACTCCTGGTTGAGTGGGCCCGGACAGCCAATGGGGAAGGCTGTCCGGCCGCCACATAAGCAAGTGAAATAGCCTCGACTACCCACTTGCTCATCCTCTGCTTTGAAGCCGGACCCCCCCCTCGAGGGTGGCCCATAACTGACAAATAGCTGTTCTGATTTCCTAAACCGGGCAGCTCTGTGGACATAAGCATCCAGTGCACGAACAGGGCAAAGCAGATTAGATTTTTCCTGGTCTGACGTCAGAAACGGCGGAGGACAAAAGGCCTGAAGTACTATAGGTCTCACAGGGTTAGTGGGAACCTTAGGAACATAACCCGGTCTAGGGTGCAGGAAAGCTTTAGCCATACCGGGAGCAAATTCCAAGCACGAGGGTGCCACAGAGAGGGCTTGCAAATCCCCTATTCTTCTCAGAGAAGATATCGCAAGAAGAAAGATAGTTTTAAGAGTGAGAAACTTCTCAGGAACTTCTTCTAGTGGCTCGAAGGGAGCCTCAGAAAGGCCTTGTAGGACAATGGCTAAGTCCCAGGCCGGCACCCTGGTGCGTACTGTAGGCCTCAGCCTCATAGTACCGCAGAGGAAACGAGTAACCAGAGGGTGTCGCCCCAATGAAACACCACCCAAAGGAGTGTGGTAAGCTGCTAAGGCCACCACATACACCTTTAATGTGGAGGGAGCTAACCCAGCGGAGAACCTCTCCTGCAGGAACTCCAGCACTGCGCTCGCAGGGCAGTTAACTGGATCCCACAGGCGATCTCTGCACCATGAGGTGAAGAGTCTCCACTTCAGAGCATACAGTTTCCTCGTAGAGGGAGCTCTAGAGTGGGAAGCCCACAGATTCCACAGCTCTGGGCAGGGGTGCAGGATGGCACCGCCCACCTGAGAGAGAAGGTCCCTCCTGAACGGAATTTCCAGGGGAGGGCCGTCGAGGAGCGACACAATGTCCGCGAACCAAACTTGGGCTGGCCAGAACGGAGCTACTAGCAGAAGACGGGCCCCGTTCTGGCGCACTCTCTCTAGAACTCCCGGAAGCAGAGCAATCGGGGGAAATGCGTACAGGGGCAGCCTCGGCCACTCCTGTACCATGGCGTCCAGTCCCAGAGGAGCTGGAGGCGTTAGGGAGAACCACAGTCGACAATGAGAGTTTTCGTGTGTGGCAAACAGGTCCACCTCGGCCCTGCCAAACTTCTCCCAAAGGAGCTCCGCCACCTTGGTGTGGAGTCTCCACTCCCCAGGCCTCGGCCCCTGCCTTGACAGGATGTCTGCTTCCACATTCAGGCGCCCTGGGATATAAACTGCCCTGACTGAGTGCAGTTTCCCATGGGCCCACAGGAGGATCTGGCAAGCCAACTTGTATAATAGGCGCGACCTCAACTCCCCCTGATGGTTTATATAGGAGACCACCGATGTGCTGTCCGTGCGAACTAGCACATGATGGCCCCTGAGGTATGGAAGGAAGTGTTTCAGAGCCTGAAACACTGCCAGCATTTCTAGGCAATTTATGTGCCACGAACGATGACAGTCCTGCCATAAGCCCTGGGCCACTCATGGTCGCCCCCCAACCCGTAAGGGAGGCATCCGTGGTCAGAGATACCCGCCAACACGGTGCCCCCAGTAACGGGCCTTGGGCCAGAAACCAAGAATCCTTCCACATGACCAAGGTGCGGAGACACCGCCGTGTTGCCTTGATCACGCGAAAAGGCTTTCCCCTCGGGGAATATTCTTTGGTCTTGAGCCACCACTGTAACGGTCTCATGTACAACAGGCCACAAGGAATCACGTTGGATGCTGCTGCCATCAGACCTAACAGCCTCTGATACTGTTTGACAGTGAGTGACTGGTCCAGCTTCACCCCTTTTACTGCTGAGAGGATCGATCTTATGCGAGGCTCTGATAAACGGGCCTGCATAGAGACCGAGGTCCAACTCACGCCTAGATACGTTATTCTCTGAACTGGAGAAAGAACGCTCTTCTTGAAGTTGAGCCTCAGTCCTAACTTCCTCATGTGTGCGAGAACAACATCTCGATGTTGAACCGCCAGGCGTGCTGACTGTGCTAGTATCAGCTAGTCATCGATATAGTTAAGAATGCGGATCCCCTGCATGCGCAAGGGGGCTAATGCCGCGTCTACACACTTGGTGAAGGTGCGGGGTGAAAGGGCTAGACCAAAGGGAAGCACCCGATATTGGTACGCTTCTCCCCCAAAAGTGAACCTCAGGTACTTCCTGTGCTGCGGAAGGATGGAGACATGAAAATAGGCATCTTTGAGATCTATCGTGACAAACCAGTCCTCGGACCTGATTTGAGACACAATATGTTTGAGTGTAAGCATCCTGAACTTGAGTTTTGCTACTGAGCGGTTGAGGATGCGCAGATCTAGAATAGGGCGCAGCCCCCCATCCTTCTTTGGCACGATGAAGTACCGGCTGTAGAACCCTAACTCCCTGTCGGACAGAGGGACCTTTTCTATGGCCCCTTTCCGCAGGAGGGTCTGTACTTCTTGAGTCATAATCAGAGCCTGCTCGGGGCCCACCAGCGTGGGCAGAACCCCGTTGAAACTGGGTGGACGACACCTGAACTGGATGGCGTACCCTATTTTTACTATCTGCAGGACCCACTGAGATATATTTGGCAGACTCTCCCACTCTGCCAGAAAGACTACTAGGGGTACCAGCCTCTCGAGGCTGGTCTCTGATGTACTCTGCACTGTGAGCGCAGCACCCTGAAGCGGCGGACCGGCAGGGAAAAACTGGCTCGACAGCGCCACCTCCTTCCTTGGAGGGCGCGAGCCATCCTCGGATGACTCGCAAGGGCCCTCCACGCCCCGGCACTCGGGCAGGGTTGGTGGATTGACCCTGTGAGGGTACCGAGGACAGACGGGTACCGTGTACTGAGGTGAGCACCGCCTACCCCCGGAGGGGGAAACCCTCACTGCCCTGGGCCCACTGGCGTCAGGGCTTCTTAGACGCAGCCTTCCTCGAAATAATGACAGTCCGCAGATCTGTTTTACTTTAGAAGACTGCGCCTGAGAGCGCCGCCCTCCGCCCCACCCTTTCTGAGGGGGAGTGCGGGTGGCGACACTCTGTTTTTGCTGCGCCCGGTGTGAGGAGCTCGTACCCGGGGTCTGCTGCTCCCGCACAGCAACAGACGAGACCTGGGGCTTACGGGGAAGGAGCTGCTTGAGCGCCGCAGACTGTTTCTTTGCCTCCTGGAACCTGTCGGTGACAGTAGTGACAGGCCCCCAGGAGACAGCGGCGCATCAAGCAGGAAGCTTTTATCTTTCTCCTTTATCTCCGTAAGATTGAGCCACAGATGCCTCTCTGTGGCCACCAGGGCTGCCATAGAGCGGCCTATAGATTTTGCCATCTCCTTGGTGGCACGGAGAGCTAAATCTGCTGAGGATCGGAGCTCATTGATTACATCTGCTCTGATCTCGTGGCTACTCCCCAGGTCTTTCAGCAGGTCAGCCTGGTATGCCTGCACGATAGCCATAGTGTGCAGGCATGCGGCGGCCTGACCCGCTGCCGAGTACGCTTTGCCCACCAGTGCCGATGTAGCTCTCAATGTCGGGGCTTTAATGGCCGATGCCGACTCGAGAGAGAGATGGCTCGCAAGCGTCTCTTCCACCCTCGGCATCGAACCATACCCATGCCTTTTCAGCCCCAAGATGTTACTATACACAGACGTTTGGGGACTGAAAATACGAGATGACATGGGCCGTTTCCACGTTCTCGACACCTCGGTGTGGAGATCCGCAAAAAACGGTAAGCACCGACGTGGAGGCTGAACAGAGCGGGCTGGCAGGAAGCGCTCATCAAGTCTGCTTTTCACTGAGACGCGCTCCTGATCTTCTTGTGGCCAGTCAATGTTTAATCTGGCCACAGCTCTGCTCAGAACCTCCACCAGCTCCTCACTAGCAGGAGATTGAAGTGGCGAGTCTTCAATTCCTGCGTCGACACTACAGACATCCACCTCCTCGGAGCTGGACAACTGAAGTGCCGAGGCCACTTCCTGGGAGGGAGAAACCGCAGCGCGGGCTCCCGAACCCAGAGAAGCAGCACTGGACCTGCCAGGTGAAGGCAGAGAAAGGGCTGGGCCCGTCTCTAACCCCTCTGACAGATCCAATTGCGAACCCCACGACATAAGCTGCCGCTGTGCCTCGGCAGCAGCGGGGCCTATGCCACGGGGAACGCGAGCCATGGCGCTCCCCTCGAAGGCGGGATCGCAACACTCTCAGAGGCAAAGCCTCACAATGCTCGCAGCCGGCCCCCTCGAAGCCGACTGAGTGTGCTGCTCTCCCAGACAAACAACGCACATCAAACGTGTATCCCCACTCGTGATGTAACGAGAGCAGGGAGGAACACATCTTCTGAAACGCTGTTCGCTCGCCATAGTGTCTCTCTTTTAGTGAGTCAGTATGTGTTGCAAACTTGTTATATGAAAACAAAAAAGTCTGAACTCAGACACAAACACAGAGCTGACAGAGGACAATGTTACACAGAGCGCATGCTGAAGATAACAGAAGCTAGCGGCGTTTGTTTGCCGGTATGCTTTATACCTTCCGGGTCTATGACGTCACCCGCCTATGACGTTCCGTCTCTCTATTGGACTGATTACACACGTGCTTCACGACGCAATCATGCAGAGGCGTTCCCAAAGCGGTGACGCAGCGCGAGTTCCCTTAAAAGGGAACTGTTTATTTCATATGTATATGTTTGTTCTGTTGTATTTATTTGTGCTATTGCTCGTAATTTGATTATTTGTTCTTATTTTATTACTGACTGTCTTTAACCATATTTGAAAATTTATATGAGTTAGGGGCCGTTCACGTCGCGTCTTTTGCGCGCTCAAGTTCGTTATTTCAAATGTAGACATGTGGCAAGCGCGCTCATAATAGAAGTGACGCGCATGCGGTGCGACACGCTTGCTTTTCCCAGGCACATCTACGCCACAGGGAGATGAAAAAATCTCAACTTTTCAGAATGCTGCAAGCGCACCGCAGGTCATGTGACAAGAACCAACTTCAGCCTTTCCATAACAACATTGAAAGCTTAGCCAAGACGGACGAACAGCTGATCATAGCTGTACAGGTTTTTTTTTTTTTTATTGATAATCTCTATAAATGTATCTAGTAGTAGAGCTAATGGGCTGGAAATCCATGTATCCTTTGCTGAAACTTCTTTGTTGTCGTGGAGAGCGCAGTTCATGGTTGCATAGCAACGGCAGACGCCACGGGAGCGCAAAAGGAGAAAGTGGCGCGGCCGCGTTTTCCATGCGTTTAGACGCGACGTGAACGTCCCCTTAGACTAGTAGTTTTGTGTGTCATAACCTTATTTATTAAGGTTACAAGGATCAAAAACAACTAAAACAATAACTAGGCCTATTTTTAGGGCTGGTCCGAATACCATTTTTTGAGCTTCGAAGCTTCGGTAGTAATCAACACCGAATATTTGAAGCTTCGGAGGGAGGGGGCTGAACATATTCTTCTCTCTAATAAAGGCAGGAATCTTGAGAAGCGGCGCGCCTCACGCGGGCAGGGCTTATATGCTCTGAGAACGAACACTGCACTAGTAGTGATACAAAACACACGGGTCTGTTACGTCCCAGTAACAAGCTCCTATATTTCACAGTAGATTAATTTAGATTGATAATAACGGGTAATATGCTTGCTGCGATATTCGGTGTTACCGGTGTTCAGGCATAACACCGGTTACATCACTTGCCCACCGTGGCACCGCCCCCCCACCGTCGTTTTGATTTTTTTATAGTAATAAAATAATTTAGTTCAGTTAAAGAACAGACACTACAAATAAAAACTGAACGTGTCTGCTTAATACAGCATGAGCCGAACGAGAGTCGCAGCACAGACCAGCAGCAGGAGTCAGATTTCATTCATCACGAGAGCGAGGAGCTGAATGACATGATGATCGTGGAAGATTTGGTTTCAAAGTGAAATGTAAAAGCGCCTATTTAAGTGAGTTTGTCATTGTACTGTTTTGTTGTTGTGTTTTTCATTAAGAATAATAGGCTAATGAACCCACCATTCAAGCAACCCGCCCCCGAATTGGCGCTAATTCTAAACCGAAAGTAAAATGTGCACGCCCACACTGTCATTCGTTCATGGCCGCACAGAGCGAACGCACTGTAATGTGACACGTCACATCCCTAACGGGTAAAAAGGCTAATACATTTTGATTCTATTATTCTATTTTCCGCAATGTCAAACCAACGCAGCTTAACCCAAAATGCAAGCTCAGGCATGCACTTCTTCAGTATAAGCTCATGCAGTTGTGCGCTCTAGACAGAGAATACTCAGTTACAGGGAACGCTTAGGCTAAGAGGAAGCAAATATATTTATTAAATATAACAAGGTTGGGTTCCTGTTCAACTGTCCATCCTATTAAAAACGGCTAGGCTATAAGATAATTGTAAAAAAAGAGTATTGTATTTCGCCAGATTTTATAGTGTAAACATATTCAAGCGCGGATAAGAGCTGTTTCAAAAGGGGATATCGGGTGTGCAAGAAAAAAAAAAAAAAACGAATATTCGAATCCCAAAATTGAAAATCGAATGCCAACCCACCGAACGAATATTCGAATATTTGAATATTTGAATATTCTAGTCCAGCCCTACCTATTTTATTTTATTTTATTTATTTATTACTTTTTTGTGGTGGGGCCAGTGAAAATTTTGACAGGGCAAGTAAAAATTTGGACCACTGGCCCAATTGGGCCAGTAGAAAAAATCCTTGGCGTTGAGCCCTGGCCAGTGCAGCCCCTCTTTTGGCATTAAAAATCTACTGTCAGGATTTACTAAAGACATGCGGTGAAAAATTAGCGCTGAAAAGCGTGGACACAGTTATTTTTGTGGATGACCTTATTGCATATGCATTTGTAGGAGTTTCCCTTTCAGACTCAAAATGTATGGGAGAATATATTTAAATGAATCATGCAAGGTGATTTACTAAGGTGTGCGCTAGTCAATTTATTAGTATTTGTGCCATTGTTTACCGCCCCCAAAAAAGAATGTCTTAAACCAGACGCTAATTTGCGCTGCTCTTTGTAGATTGCGTTGGTCATTATGGAAATGATCCAGCTGCGTCTGTGTTCTTTAATTTCGTCAGTAGATCACGCACAGAACTTTCCACTTCCATCTGCGCATTTTTGGAATTGCGCTCTCATGCTAATTTGCCCTTTTTAGTAAATCTGGCCGTATGTATCTTAAGAGCAAACAAAATTAATTTGTTTACTGTTTGGAACAACCTTCATGTCAGGAGCCCGCTTATGCCTGCCTTAAAGCACAGTCTCCATAGGGAGCCAACTAGGTTTTGGAAGCTAAACAGATACATATGTTAAATATATATTTTATCTGGTTGAAAACTGCCATTAAAATGTGAAGGATGTTGTTCTTTGTCCTTAATCATGCAAAAACAAATTGTTCTCTCAACAACCTTCTTAAGAAAAGTGCGTAACAGCCGACAGAGAAGAATGGAGCAGAATTCAGAATAAAACCCCAGTTACCTTGGGGCCCGAAGCACAATTTGATTAAAAGTTTGTTTTTCTTCCCTCTCCTCAGTTACGGAGGGGCCGCGTCGATGCAGCACTGACAGTTAATTGGACTTGGCAGGGCCAGGAGTTCATTCGTCAGCATTGTGTGGGGTTTGCCAGAGAGGAACAGGACAATCAATGTCCCACAGGACGGCCAGTAATCAGCGCAACACTACCATGGAGTGCAGGGTTAAACATCAGGAGACTGCAGGTGCAGGAAGATCTGAGGCATACCGCTAATACTATAACCCCCACAACTCACCACCACCTACCTCAACAACATAATCAGCAAAGCACACCCAAGGACACAGCAGAGGCAAGGCATCATGGGGTAGTGCCCTAAGAACAAACATGTATTATCACAATTTATTGTACTTTTTACACTACCATGAACAACCTAAAATACCAAAACTCTCTCTCAGTTGGACAGATGTGGTTCTTCGGAAGTCATTTGATTCATCAAGGTCATTCCTAACCTGATCTGTATGTGAATTTGGCAACTTTAAAGGCTCCCTTTAATTATAAACAGTGGCATAAATGCAAAATGTTGGTGCAAATTTACAGGAAACCCTTCAAAAAAATGTATATATACTATAAAATTTAAATATTAGGTAAAAAAAACTTTTGAAAAGTTTGAAATGTTGCTTTGGGAACGAACTAAAAGTTGAAGTACTAAAATTACTAAAACTAAAACTGTAATAAAAATAAATTAAAGCTATATAAAAACATTTTTTTAAAAAACTACAAAAAACAAACAAATCTAAAATGAAAATATAAAAAACCTAAAATAATAAATATTATAGATATTAAAAATAAAAATAAATATTCAATATATGAATATACTATAATAGTATATAAACTAGAATGTACATTTCCTGAAGAAAATGTGAGTGGTGCTTGCCGTGCGCAACTACACTGCCCCTACACTGCTAAAATGTTTTTAACAAGATGTTAACATGATTGGCATGTTGCTAGCATGATACTAACACGATCAAAAGATCCAACCCCCATCTCTGTACAATATTCTGATGCAGAGATACAGGTCTTGTTAAACGGTTGCTAGGGTACTCTGTTTAGTTGCTATGGAGTCGCTTGGCAGCTGCCAATGATGACACTCCAAAGGCTGCTTGTCAGTATGAATGATATAAACTAACCCCAGTGCCTCTATGACATTCAGATTTGAAGATATCCCTCTTTGGATTTGGATTGCTAGGGTGCTTCACAATGGTTGCTAGGGCGTGGCTAGGAAGTAGTGATTGGCTGTTTGCTGCCCCGAGTCTACAACAAAGTCAAAGTTTTGTGTGGAAGAAGAATAATAATAATAATTAAAGCTGCAAGCAGCGATGAAAGGGCCCTCGCACCCGGGAGCACCGCCACCCGGTGGCCTCAGGAAAACAGCGAATAGTGGGCGACATGCATTTAAGTGGGTAAATATAGGAGAAATATGGCAAAGTCACTTCAATGTGCCACACTTCCTGCTGCCAGCAGGTGGCACTTTGACTATAACCAAATATTGGCATGTAGATGTCTTCAGGTCAGGACGATTATCAAACGTCTGAAGTTTGGGGCAGATCGGACACTGTATGCCTGAGTTACAACAACTTCCTGTTTTGTGGCGTAAATCGCATACATTAGCACTTAGCCAAGTTTTGCTTGATTTAATGCGTTTCTAGCATGTTTGGGACTTGATGGCATATTTAAATGTGTTTCTGGGAGTGAATTACAGTGTAAAGCATGCCATTTCCTGTTGCCAGCAGGTGGCGCTATAACTAACTAATATTGGCATGTAGATGTCTTCAGGCCAGGACTCTTATCAAACATGTGAAGTTTGGGGCGTATCGGACATTGTATGCCTGCCTTACAACAGCTTCCTGTGTCATGGAGAAACATCAGATTTTGACAGGCTGCCACGGACACGCCCTTCAGCGAAAACTCAAGATCTTCACAATTTAACATCACCAAGGCCTTAAGATTAGACTGACCAAACATGATGTTGTTCTGGTTAAATCTCAATGAGGATACTCATCACAGTGTAAAACATGGTCTTTCCTGTTGACCACAGGTGGCGCTATGCCTGTAACTGAATATTGGCGTGTAGATGTCTTCGGGCCAGGACTCTAATAATACATGTGAAGTTGTCCGAGTTGTCCATATGTGCGAGTTACAACAACTTCCTGTTTCATGGCGAAACATGGACACGCCCTTCGGGGAAAACTCAAGATCTTCACAATTTAACATCACAAAGGCCTTTAGATTAGACTGTGCAAATATGATGTTGATCTGATTAAATCTCTAGGAGTTCGTTAAACTACAGCGTCTGGAAATGGCAAAATTTGCAACAATTTTGCAAAGAAAATTCAAAATATCTCACTTCCTGTTGGTTTTCAGATTTCATACCAGGAGATTTTTTTGTAGGTATTGGGCTGTTACATGTGTGTACCGAATTTCATACCTGTACGTGAAACGTAGCGGGAGGGGCACTTTGTTAAAATGTTGTAGGTGGCGCTATCAAGCCATTTTGCTACGCCTAATTCTGAAACCCATATCAGACGCAAATTTTCACCACTTTTGACGCGTGCAAAGTTTCATGAGTTTTCGAGCATGTTTAGGCCATCAAAAATGCGATTCATTTGGGAGAAGAATAATAATAGGCTGAGCAATTCCAATAGGGTCCTCACACCATCGGTGCTCGGGCCCTAATAAGTATGACAAATAACAATAGTGATGCTTTGTCTTTGGCAAGCACCACTAATAATACTAAAATAACACTGAGATACAAACATATAGCAAAAAATGATTGCTGTACGTTTCTTTAAGACATCGTCCGAGAAGTGAAAACATATTCCTTTTTGGTAGAAAAACAACAGCTCAAACAGTAAGCATTACCAATAACAATTCTGATGAATTGGTTTGTCTCACTTTTAACCATTCCATCCGGTTTGATAATAACAGAAACCTGTATATTACCAAAGAATGTTTAAAAATATAAAAATTAACTTGATACTGTACATCAAGGACGAACAGGGCGAAATTTACAGTAGCTCTTTATTTGCATCCTATTAGCTTCCATCTTGTTCACTGCCATTGTTCAATTAATAAAGTTATATAAAAAAAAAGTTTTTAAGTGCCCAAGGTTGACCAGAACATATTTCTTAAAGTGTGTTATCCATTTTATAAAAAATATACTTTAAATTACTTGTGCATTTTCATTTTAGAGACGTTAAAGAATTCAAAAGGTACTCTAATACAAAAGGTGCAGGAATAACCCAACAACATTACACATAAAGAATACCTGTGATGACTACAGGTACCCTTAAAATCAAGTCCTAGAGACTTGCGGGGGCATGTGTTCCATAGATCCATTAAGTAGCTTGTGAGAGAATTCAGTTCCCTTTCCTAACTTCACCTCATCACAACATGACCTCTAATGCCAAGAGCAATTTCTGCTCAGAGGCTGCAGAATTAACATCTCAGCGAGTAAAGAGATCATCAAATGTAATGATCAATGAAATAAATTGAATCCTGTAGTGCTAAACTTCATAAACATGGAAATCAACTCCAAAATCAAGTGTGACTCAGACTATGAAATGACCACAGCAGAGCCCGGTCCGGTATTGGTATGCTGCCAGCAGCTTGTGGTTGCACTGTCATCACAACATTTCAGCTATTTTAGACCACACAAAGAAGTGATAGAGCTTTATAATGTCCTCATTCAATTATGCAACCTAAAGGCTGTTTAGAAAATCTGGCTTTACGTCCTTTGTGGACTTATATTTGATGGTTATATCCAGCGAAAGGAGGCATAAGTGATGTCTGTGCAATCACAGGCACTGCTATCATCTCTGGCACTCATCAAAATAGCTGGACTTTTTCTAAAAAGCCTTCATTCGAGAAAGCCGCTGACTATATTCGGAGACAATATTCCTGTTATCAACAACGAGCAATATGGAAATAATCATGGCAGAGAAATATGCAAGCTACAACAGGCCGTATGGGACATTACTCTAAAATTAATTGTGCTTGAATACAACAAAAGGCTGATGAAAAAAACTACTTTCCTGGTGGGATAGCAAAAATGCATTCAGGCCTGTGCTAAACAATACCATAGGGGTAGTTTTGGGGAGCTTGTGTGTTTCTGTGTGTGTGTGAGAGTGGCCTATAGAGAGGGCACAGGGTCTGGCCCATTACAGCTGGTCAATTAATAAGTGCAAACAGTAGGGAACAGTCACATGGTCACCTCATAGCCATTAAAAACACTACTGCAGTGATTTATACAACCAATTTATATAAAAACACATCATTTATCAATGCTCTAATCACAAAGAAGCACACACTCACCCACCATGAATCCTGAATGACTGGAGCAAACTCCCTACAAGTAGCTTCTATTTTGATTTTCAGTACCCGTTATATTTTTATTCTATACTCATCTTGAGAGTTTTGAGAGTTTGAGGTCAGTCACAAACCACAGCCCCCAGTCCCTCGCTTTTAACAACAGAGACGCGACACCGGCTTAGGCTGCGAGGCTCGAGGGGGTGAACTTCGTGTCTGCAAACACGCACACACAAACACCTGGGCAGTGTTGATCCAAAGAGGGAGGTAGAGAGGTCACAGAGCGAAGCCCACTCCCTCGCCACCTCTCACACCGTGCTTTGATTCTTCAAAGTCAGAGGAAAAGTCTATATCGGTGATTATTTTCCAAAAGCTGCAAGTTTGGACCGTGAGAAAGAGACGCTGGCAGGCTTTTTAAGGAAACCCTGTGCGTAGCAAGCGATCACATTCATTCAGCTATATAATGAGGTATCCCACTGATTAAGTTTTGTTTTTCCTCCAGCACAGTATAAATGATTTGTGCTTACAGATGAGACAGATGAGTTGTCACCGTGTTTGGAATGCACAATTACTGTGAGTGATCAGGTTCTGGACTTTTCTGACACCTTTTTTTTAAATGCATGCCACTAAACCACACTCTAAAAAATCTTAGTTTATTTTTTTCTACCCAAATCCTGGGTTGAGCCTTTTGGGTTATCTTCTTGGGTTATTTTTTCAGTGTTTCGGTAGTTTTTGTGTTACCTAGCTCCTAAGTCAGATGTAACAACCCAGTGTTTGGGTAGATTTTGTGTTCAGATCCTGGGTCAGACATAACAACCCAGGGGTTGAGTTATTTATCGCAGGCTTTTTGCGACTTCTTCAGGATAGAGCAGTTCTCAGCTCCGTCAAATTGGTGCATGTCTTCGGTAAAACACAGGTTCGTGTACATTTTATTTTATCTATAAATTTGCTATTGTGCTGTATATCGTGTGTCACGTCAGTATTTTCACATGATATATAAACGCCTAATGCCGTGCATAAAAAAAAAAAAAGATTTTATTCAAAAAGATACAGAATAAAAAAAATACTTAGGATGTTAAAATATGTCCTCAGAGCTGTTCACTGTTTGTTTATGGGCAGGTTATGGAGTCAGTCACAGCATATTTCGGCTATGAGTGAAACGCAGGGTGGCAGTCTGAAGTTAGAAGTACCCCCACTGTTGAGCGAGGACATATCATTTGAACTCAAAACTGGGTTCATACCCTGGTTCACTACTGTAAGCTTACGGCAATGATTTATATTTTAAGTCAACACATCGGATTTGGAAGGAAATTTAGCGATTTTATGTTTCAACCACAGATGGTGATAGAGATCCCAAAGTTACACAGTACACCTTTAAAGCCTCAATGAAACAGAAGTAATGACAGATCTTTTTCTCATATTGTGACGTACATCCGAGTGTAATGGTTAACAAAAAAAGAATAAAATGTAGGGTATGAACTTGGATCTATCTATCGGTTGTTGATTGGATTTGCACTCAAATCGCAGTTGATTGTGGAGGGGTGGGGTTTCAGTGGACTAAATGATTGGAGAAGTCCGGCATACATCACCAGAGAGAATGTAGTTTTCACCGGAAGATTGAGTTGCAATGAAACAGAAATAGAGACGTACATCAAAGTGTAATGGATTATCGGGGAAAAAAGGGCAACAGAACTTTTGTTCTATGCATCAGTTGTTAATTGGATTTTGAGATATTGGCATTGCACTCAAAGGTGGAGGCAAATGAACGTACATTTGGACGAATTGCTCACAATAACATCTATACCATACATTTACAAAATAAACAGGGTGAAATTCCATTTCATGCCAACTTTAAATTCAACCACCCAACAGGTGCAGAAGGTTAAGAGGTTAAGATGCCTACCATTCTTCTCACAACTTCCTTCTCATTTACAGTTGATATACCAAAATAAAAGTATAATTATAATCAAATCATAATAGATCTATAAATCACTATTAAAACCACACATTTACCACAACATCAACAATTCATTAACAAAACAAAAACAAATCAATTTAAACTTAAATGGCTGTGTAACCTGCACTGCAATTACCTTTCCAATTACACCAAAAGTGTACAGTGAGGTTCAGGTCACACTTTTGTGCAGACCAGTCAAGTTCTTCCATATCACACTTTGTAAACCATTGATTTTTGGACCTTGCTTTGTACACAGGGGCACTGCTGGTCATGCTGGAATAGAAAATGTATGCCCCATTCTACTAATAGCAAATGCCTGAAATAGCTAAACCAGTTAAATAAAAGTGTTTCCACATACTTTTGGCCATGTAGTGTATATGCCAGCAAACATACACAGACAGATATGCTGCTGCTGCATAAATAGACATAAATCTTGTACATAAATCCAGTAACAGATCTTGGCAGGTGGCGCCTGGGGAGGTGGAGGGTTTCAGAGGAACTCGTTGCAGGACTAGCCTACAGCAGATGTAAATGTTGAGCAAGCAATCTCATTGGCTGCAGGATCAGCAGAGGCCAATCAGCTTGTGCCATGCGGTAATGATGTGATTGCTTGCAGACTGCATTTAAAGGACCAATCAGCCTGAATTCATGAGTCATGACTGAACTATATATTTTATAGTGCTGTCAATAAATTAAAAAAATTAACTAGATTAATCGCAATTTTTTTCTGTGATTAATCGCGATTAAAACACGTTTTTAATATATTTTATATAAAGTCTTTACTCTTTACTTTCTTTTAAGACTTTATTTAACTCATTTAAGACTGCTCTTATGAGGATACTGGACAAAACGGACATTTTGCCATAATTGTGTGTGTTATTGTTTGTTCAAGCACGAAGAGAACTCGATTCTGGCGCGTTCTCTTTTGTCTTGTCGCACTTAAATGGTTTAAAAGCATTTGCATGATTAAGAGCGTGATCATATAAATGTAACGCTACACTGTAAAAAAAGTCCGTAAAAATAGGGCACAATGTACTGTATAAATATGAAGGAATTTTGTGTATTGGTTTTTTACAGGTGTTTTAACCTCAACCCCATCGGGCGGATAAAAAGTGGATAAAAACAGTACGACTCACTTCATCTGATATTTGATGGTCAGAGCAACCATTTGCATGTTTCATGAACATTATGAAATGAAATCATGTTTTGGAGGCAAAAAAATGTCAATATTTTCAGATCTGTCAGGTGTTCTAATACTTTTGGCCACCACTGTATATATATATATATACACTCACCTAAAGGATTATTAGGAACACCATACTAATACTGTGTTTGACCCCCTTTCGCCTTCAGAACTGCCTTAATTCTACGTGGCATTGATTCAACAAGGTGCTGAAAGCATTCTTTAGAAATGTTGGCCCATATTGATAGGATAGCATCTTGCAGTTGATGGAGATTTGTGGGATGCACATCCAGGGCACGAAGCTCCCGTTCCACCACATCCCAAAGATGCTCTATTAGGTTGAGATCTGGTGACTGTGGGGGCCATTTTAGTACAGTGAACTCATTGTCATGTTCAAGAAACCAATTTGAAATGATTCGAGCTTTGTGACATGGTGCATTATCCTGCTGGAAGTAGCCATCAGAGGATGGGTACATGGTGGTCATAAAGGGATGGACATGGTCAGAAACAATGCTCAGGTAGGCCGTGGCATTTAAACGATGCCCAATTGGCACTAAGGGGCCTAAAGTGTGCCAAGAAAACATCCCCCACACCATTACACCACCACCACCAGCCTGCACAGTGGTAACAAGGCATGATGGATCCATGTTCTCATTCTGTTTACGCCAAATTCTGACTCTACCATCTGAATGTCTCAACAGAAATCGAGACTCATCAGACCAGGCAACATTTTTCCAGTCTTCAACTGTCCAATTTTGGTGAGCTCGTGCAAATTGTAGCCTCTTTTTCCTATTTGTAGTGGAGATGAGTGGTACCCGGTGGGGTCTTCTGCTGTTGTAGCCCATCCGCCTCAAGGTTGTGCGTGTTGTGGCTTCACAAATGCTTTGCTGCATACCTCGGTTGTAACGAGTGGTTATTTCAGTCAAAGTTGCTCTTCTATCAGCTTGAATCAGTCGGCCCATTCTCCTCTGACCTCTAGCATCAACAAGGCATTTTCGCCTACAGGACTGCCGCATACTGGATGTTTTTCCCTTTTCACACCATTCTTTGTAAACTCTAGAAATGGTTGTGCGTGAAAATCCCAGTAACTGAGCAGATTGTGAAATACTCAGACCGGCCCGTCTGGCACCAACAACCATGCCACGCTCAAAATTGCTTAAATCACCTTTCTTTCCCATTCTGACATTCAGTTTGGAGTTCAGGAGATTGTCTTGACCAGGACCACACCCCTAAATGCATTGAAGCAACTGCCATGTGATTGGTTGATTAGATAATTGCATTAATGAGAAATTGAACAGGTGTTCCTAATAATCCTTTAGGTGAGTGTATATATATATACAGTGGGGAGAACAAGTATTTGATACACTGCCGATTTTGCAGGTTTGCCCACTTACAAAGCATGTAGAAGTCTGTAATTTTTATCATAGGTACTCTTCAACTGTGAGTGACGGAATCTAAAACAAAAATCCAGAAAATCACATTGTATGATTTTTAAGTAATTAATTAGCATTTTATTGAAAGATATAAGTATTTGATACATCAGAAAAGCAGAACTTAATATTTGGTACAGAAACCTTTGTTTGCAATTACAGAGATCATACGTTTCCTGTAGTTCTTGACCAGGTTTGCACACACTGCAGCAGGGATTTTTGCCCACTCCTCCATACAGACCTTCTCCAGATCCTTCAGGTTTCGGGGCTGTCGCTGGGCAATACGGACTTTCAGCTCCCTCCAAAGATTTTCTATTGTGTTCAGGTCTGGAGACTGGCTAGGCCACTCCAGGACCTTGAGATGCTTCTTACGGAGCCACTCCTTAGTTGCCCTGGCTGTGTGTTTCGGGTCGTTGTCATGCTGGAAGACCCAGCCACGACCCATCTTCAATGCTCTTACTGAGGGAAGGAGGTTGTTGGCCAAGATCTCGCGATACATGGCCCCATCCATCCTCCCCTCAATATGGTGCAGTCGTCCTGTCCCCTTTGCAGAAAAGCATCCCCAAGAATGATGTTTCCACCTCCATGCTTCACGGTTGGGATGGTGTTCTTGGGGTTGTACTCATCCTTCTTCTTCCTCCAAACACGGCGAGTGGAGTTTAGACCAAAAAGCTCTATTTTTGTCTCATCAGACCACATGACCTTCTCCCATTCCTCCTCTGGATCATCCAGATGGTCATTGGCAAACTTCAGACGGGCCTGGACATGCGCTGGCTTGAGCAGGGGGACCTTGCGTGCGCTGCAGGATTTTAATCCATGACGGCGTAGTGTGTTACTAATGGTTTTCTTTGAGACTGTGGTCCCAGCTCTCTTCAGGTCATTGACCAGGTCCTGCCGTGTAGTTCTGGGCTGATCCGTCACCTTCCTCATGATCGCTGATGCCCCACGAGGTGAGATCTTGCATGGTGCCCCAGACCGAGGGAGATTGACCGTCATCTTGAACTTCTTCCATTTTCGAATATTTGCGCCAACAGTTGTTGCCTTCTCACCAAGCTGCTTGCCTATTGTCCTGTAGCCCATCCCAGCCTTGTGCAGGTCTACAATTTTATCCCTGATGTCCTTACACAGCTCTCTGGTCTTGGCCATTGTGGAGAGGTTGGAGTCTGTTTGATTGAGTGTGTGGACAGGTGTCTTTTATACAGGTAACGAATTCAAACAGGTGCAGTTAATACAGGTAATGAGTGGAGAACAGGAGGGCTTCTTAAAGAAAAACTAACAGGTCTGTGAGAGCCGGAATTCTTACTGGTTGGTAGGTGATCATATACTTATGTCATGCAATAAAATGTAAATTAATTATTTAAAAATCATACAATGTGATTTTCTGGATTTTTGTTTTAGATTCCGTCTCTCACAGTTGAAGTGTACCTATGATAAAAATTACAGACCTCTACATGCTTTGTAAGTAGGAAAACCTGCAAAATCGGCAGTGTATCAAATACTTGTTCTCCCCACTGTATATACACTTGTCAGGCATACCATTATGACCACTGACAGGTGAAGTGAATAACACTGAACTGATTATCTCTTCATCACGACACCTGGTAGCGGGTGGGATATATTAGGTAGCAAGTGAACATTTTGTCCTCAAAGTTGATGTGTTAGAAGCAAGAAAAATGGGCAAGCGTAAGGATTTAAGCGAGTTTGACAAGGGCCAAATTGTGATGGCTAGATGACTGGGTCAGAGCATCTCCAAAACTGCAGCTCTTGTGGGGTGTTCCCAGTCTGCAGTGGTCAGTATCTATCAAAAGTGGTCCAAGGAAGGAACAGTGGTGAACCGGTGACAGGGTCATGGGCGGCCAAGGCTCATTGATGGACGTGGGGAGCGAAGGCTGGCCCGTGTGGTCCGATCAAACAGACGAGCTACTGTAGCTCAAATTGCTCAAGAAGTTAATGCTGTTAAAGCTATTGTCTAGTGAAGTCCATGCCTCGACGGGTCAGGGCTGTTTAGGCAGCAAAAGGGGGACCAACACAATATTAGGAAGGTGGTCATAATGTTATGCCTGATCGGTGTATATACATATATATATATATAAATATATATACATACACACACACACACACACGTGCCCTCTCTTCTCCATACTGTATTACACACATAGACAGCCTCACACATACATTAAACAAAGCCAATAAAGCTCTTATAAGTGTGAGCTGAGAGCACTTCCTGGTGCGGAGTGTCTGTATTTGGAGCTTTTGAGAGCACAGCAGATTCAGTGCAGAGAGATTAAAGGAGGCAAAGAGAGGAGAGAGGGATAAGAGAATAGGGAATGAGAGAATGATTTATTTAACTGCTTTGTAGATGACAGAGGAGAGTCGGCGAGAGTGTGTCCTTCTTTCCTGCCAACTTTCACTTCTTGCCTTTCTTGAACATTGAATAGGTCTTCCATTTCTTTGTAGTATTTACTCCTTCTATGTAAATTTTTATCTCTGCCTTTTTCCCCCACTCTAATCACACCATCCATCTGTCGCATTTAATTCAATTCAGTTAAATCAAAGTTCAGGTACGTTCAATTCGCTCTCTCTCCCTTTGACGCCATATCATGTCAACATACTCGTGTGGATTTGGAATGGCACCATCTGTTTGAGGGTCTCTGTTGATAAATGAGGTGTCGCGAGCAGGTGAGCCCTTAGGTTCCCCGGCGACCCCTTCCCTTCCATTTCTCTTTCCTCAAAACCCACGCACATTTCTTTTACATCATCACAAGCTGCACTAATGCAGAAAAATTGGCTCCTAAACACTTCCCAAGACAACTGCCATTAGAAGTCATTAGTTGAGAGTGCACTGCATAACTACCATCACAATCTGGCTCAACCAAACAATCAATCCATAGGGCTGTATTCCAGTACGTACATTCCCACCTAAATAGCAGTATAGAAGGTAAAAGCAAGTCAAGTGTTAAAAATAATGACCGGTTGTTATTGTTTGTACATGAATGCCGATCAGACATGATCTGTCAAAAACCGCTTATTTTCACTTCAAATGAAATAATGTTTTGCTCCGTTGCCAGAAGGTCCTGCTGTTGTGTTGCCATGGCAGTCAAGCTGCCACAGAACCTGACAATAATATTCTGCAATGCAAATGTAACTGTGTCCCACTCTACACCCTTGACTGCGCAATGTGGGGAAAAAATCCTATCATGATATATTGTGTAACTTCACAGAGAATTTCATTAGCACTGCAAACAGTTATCTTACAATTTGCAAAAAATATAAATAAATAATCCTTACAAGACATTTAATCTATACAAAACAACTGTATTAATTAGTAATTTACCCATTTTTATTTTTTTTACATTTCAGTAAATATTGAAATTACAATACATTCTTCAGTGGAATTAATTATACTGGAAAGAACCCACTTAGAAATGGATTTGGAAAATAATTGACTGCAAAAATAAAGCAAGCAAAATATGAGGTAAAAGAGAGATTAAAGCTTCTGAAGTGAATGTAAAGTGAAAAGCCAAGTGAGATAAAACATAACCTACAACATGGGTTTTCAAACTTTTTGATGCCAAAATATGAAGCTGCCTTAATCTTTCAAGACAGTGGGATCATCACATTTGGGGGTAAAATGTGATGATCCCATTGTCTTGAAATATTAAGGCAGCTTTATATTTTCATGTTTAAAGACCCATTCATAGTACTGTGTGAGAAAAAGTGCGATTTTACACCGTGTCTACACTAGAAGTGAGCGGCACAACACAACAAAAGCAAATAGAACCCATTATAATCAGTGGTGGATCTACACAAGATGCGGCGTGGTGCGACGCCAAATTCCTGACAGTAAACTGATGACCCATTCTATTTCTGACTTACTCCAAGCACATGCGCTACTTCTGACACAAAGAACAAATGGATTTGCAATGTTTGCTTTGTCAAGCTGTTGAGGCGACGCGACTCAACAACTGTCTTATACACTACTATTCAAAAGTTGTTGATTTTTCAAGAAATTAATAGTTTTATTAAACAAAGATGCATTACATCTTTTAAAAGTGACAGTAAAGACATTTAGAATGTCAGAAAACATTTTAAATAAATGCTGTTCTTTTGATCTTTCCAAAAAATGTAAGCAGGAGAGCTGTTTACAACATTTATAATAATAGCACAAAATCTGCATATTAGCTCCTACAAATGCTGTCCCAGGACCTCAACAAACAATTTCTTGATTGACCCCACTAAACCAGAATCAACAAACATCTAAGCAATTATATATATGTGACCCTGGACCACAAAACCAGTCATATGTTGCATGGGTATATTTGTGGCAATAGCCAACAATACATTGTATGGGTCAAAATTATCCATTTTTCTTTTATGCCAAAAATCATTAGGATATTAAGTAAAGATCATGTTCCATGAAGATATTTTCCAAATTTCCTACCGTAAATATATCAAAAATGTATTATTATTAATAATATGCGTTGCTAAGGACTTCATTTGGACAACTTTAAAGGCGATTTTCTCAATATTTAGACTTTTTTGCACCCTCAGATTCCAGATTTTCAAATAGTTGTATCTTGTCCTATCCTAACAAACCATACATCAATGGAAAGCTTATTTATTCAGCTTTCAGATGATGTATAAATCTCAATTTCAAAAAATTGACCCTTATGGCTGGTTTTGTGGTCCAGGGTCAAATATATATATATATATATATATATATATATATATATATATATATATGTATATATATGTGTGTATGCACGTGCGCTCATTCCATGTTTAATCATATTTAATAAAAGCTTTGAGCCAAACTTGTATGCATGTTTCTGGCCATAATGACAAGCTAGACACTGATAAAGATGTAGCCATCATGAAGACTGCAGCTGCTGATATACTGTATCAAAAACCAAAATGTATTACACAACATCCATCCTTACCCCAGGCTAATCAATATGAAATGGAGAAATCTGTAGATGCATTCTGGAGAAACTCCCCAAACTCAGCATTCTCTTTGGTCCTCCAGTCCACCATTAATTCTCATGCTTTGAAAAAAATATCAAATAGAATGAAACTGTTGCCAAAGCAGCAGAAGTAAATTTGAGACAGGAATCTTAAATAGACCGTGTGAAATGAGTGCTTCACAGTAAGAGCATAATTCAGATTTGTGTAAAAGCCTTTATGTCGCCAATGACCTTGCAGCGACTTTTAGCACCTGAAGCTTTCTGAATGATCCAAGGTTACATCTCACATTTGCAGACTGACAAACGTGACGGCTACATTGTCTTTAGGCAATGGCAGATTGACCTCAGCAGGAGTGAAATGACAGGCCCTTCCTATTCACCTCCCTCCCTTTCTCATTCTTTCATTTCATTTTTATCCCTTCATCCTGGCGATAAGCTCCACCTTTCAGTTTTCATTTCTGACCCAAATAGCAGGCTCCTAGTGGGTGCTGCTCCAGTAACGCTGGCCAGCCTCTTTGATGCTGCTCCAGAGCGTCAGCGCAAAGCTCGTCACTTCAACTCTCAAGCTCTTCAGTTGCCCAAAAGCAGCTCTGTTTTTCATAACCATATCATCCCTATTGCTTAGCATTATCCTATATACTCCATTCATTCAGAACGCACATAATACTCGGCTTTATCGCACTCTCATACCTTCATATTGACTTCACCAGGAGGCATTTCAGTCAGCGACAGAAAGCCCTGATTGTGATTAACGATCTATGACTATTTGTCTCTGTTAGCTAGGAGGATCCTGAAATGTGATGACAGAACCCGGGACAGCAGAGGTTCCCACCACACATGAGAAAGAGAAGGAGAAGAGAAATTTACCTTGAATGGCAAAAAGAAAAAAAAATGATGCACCATTTATGTACGAGTGAAAAAAGAGGTCAGATTTAATTTAAAAATTGGCTCCCATTCCTCATTTCTACAGATGAAAGCTCATAAATGAAAAAGCCTGGCCTAACGCCCGGTATGGAAATATAAAAGTTATGAATAATGCTTCTGTCTCAATCACCAGGTCTGTTTTAATAAGGCGGATTAGTACAGAACAGCACCTGCTCAGAAGAATGTGTGGCCCTCAGGCAGACAGACCCAGGGGAGGGTCTTGAGCTTCAGAGGTGGGTTTCTTTCCTCTGTCCCCCAACGAGGAACCTTGTTCCTGCAAGTTGATTTCACTGTAGAAAATCGGTCTAGGTCATTAGTGGTGGTCGTGCCTACGCCTCCTTCGCTGTGGCCAGTGCCGCAGAAAGAAAGCTGGTGATTTACAGACTGTTCGTAATCAAGAAATGGCTCCTTTGTTAATGAAAATGCCCATAGATCCATACAAAGCCTTCTGAAACCATCATTCACTGGTAAATATGGGCAGTAAGTGAGCCACAACCGAGTCAACAAGCCGGAAAAATTAACGAATTGAGTCAAAACACACGTCTTGAATGAGAAAATCAGCATATCTGGCGTCATGTACGTTGACAAGAGCTGTACATCAGTGACCGATGCTGGACAGAAAGGACTATAGACATTTGCATGCCTACTTCAGCACAAATCTCTAAGGTCAAGAAGTTTGCGGCCCTGCCGTTCTTAACATAAAAGAGGTTTAGTTTGTTGTCCCTACTGCCTTCAAGTTCCTCTAAACACATAAATATCAAACAAGTCAATATCTCTTTCTCTCTCAATCTCTAGTCTCTCCTACAACCTGCTTTTTCATTATTTAATTGATTAGAGAGTGAATGTCAATGGCTTCCTATTTTGTCCCGCAATGTTTCAGCCATAGAGGTAAGGCCTGTTAACCAATTCATTGTGAGTATCCAGTGACAGTCTGTCTGTTTTTCACATGCAGGTTGATTCCACCCTGTGCACTACTTATCATTCTAATTGTGATGAAGACCATTTCACCAAGTACTAGGGCAAGAAAACAGGCCAGCTTTGTCTAATCCATCCATCCATCCATCCATCCATCCATCCATCCATCCATCCACTCATCCATCCATCCACCCATCCATCCATCCATCAATTTATCAATCCAGCAATTTATTCATCTATCCATCCACTCGTCCATTCATTTGTCCATCTGTCATTTATCACCCTGAATAGCTTTGTATTGAATAAGGTTGCAACAACTAATCAATAAAATTGATAAACAATAATGAAAATCATAAACAATGAATTTAGATTTTATTATTTTTTTTAAAAAGTAGTTCAACAAAAAAAATACAAAAATGGCAGAGATCACAACATATTTTACACATATTTTACCGTTATATCCATCATATCAGTTTCTAACAGCAAGTAAGTAATTGCTGCGGTGATTGTTAAACTTTAAATACTCCACGGAGCATGTGCAAGCTTGTCACTCAAACAGAAAAAAATGAGCAATCCAATCATTTTGGAAAAAACAATTCATCACTGGATTACACATTAATGTTTTAAATAAAACCATAAAAACCATAATGAATTTAAATCCTATATGCAAAGCAAATATGTTATTTATAATTGTAGTCTGTATACTATATGCAAAACACTGAGTGGAAAAAAAATGTGTAAAATAAAAAAAAACTATTTGAAAACAGTCGGAGTTTAAATAACCATTAAATAATAAAATATATTTTTAAATAGAAATCTTTTGTAAAAAAAAAATCAGGCATAACTGATCAGGCATAACATTATGACCACTGACAGGTGAAGTGAATAACACTGATTACCTCTTCATCACGGCCCCTGTTAGTGGGTGGGATATATTAGGGAGCAAGTGAACATTTTGTCCTCAAAGTTGATGTGTTAGAAGCAGGAAAAATGGGAAAGCGTAAGGATTTGAGTGAGTTTGACAAGGGCCAAATTGTGATGGCTAGATGACTGGGTCAGAGCATCTCCAAAACTGCAGCTCTTGTGGGGTGTTCCCGGTCTGCAGTGGTCAGTATCTATCAAAAGTGGTCCAAGGAAGGAACAGTGGTGAACCGGCGACAGGGTCATGGGCGGCCAAGGCTCATTGATGCAGGTGGGGAGCGAAGGCTGGCCCGTGTGGTCCGATCAAACAGATGAGCTACTGTAGCTCAAATTGCTCAAGAAGTTAATGCTGGTTCTGATAGAAAGGTGTTAGAACACACAGTGCATCGCAGTTTGTTGCGTATGGGGCTGCATAGCCGCAGACCAGTCAGGGTGCCCATGCTGACCTCTGTCAACCGCCGAAAGCGCCAACAGTGGGCACGTGAGCATCAGAATTGGACCACGGAGCAATGGAAGAAGGTAGCCTGGTCTGATGAATCACGTTTTTTTTAACATCACGTGGATGGCCAGGTGCATGTGTGTCGCTTACCTGGGGAACACATGGCACCAGGATGCACTATGGGAAGAAGGCAAGCCGGCGGAGGCAGTGTGATGCTTTGGGCAATGTTCTGCTGGGAAACCTTGGGTCCTGCCATCCATGTGGATTTTACTTTGACACGTACCACCTACCTAAGCATTGTTGCAGTCCATGTACACCCTTTCATGGAAACAGTATTCCCTGGTGGCTGTGGCCTCTTTCAGCAGGATAATGCGCACTGCCACAAAGCAAAAATGGTTCAGGAATGGTTTGAGGAGCACGAGTTTGAGGTGTGGCCTCCAAATTCCCCAGGTCTCAATCCAATCGAGCATCTGTGGGATGTGCTGAACAAACAAGTCCGATCCATGGAGGCCCCACCTCGCAACTTACAGGACTTAAAGGATCTGCTGCTAACATCTTGGTGCATAATGATATGTTATGCCTGATCGGTGTATATATATGCGCGCGCACACACACACACTTGCATGACAAGTTATATTTGTTTATACCATCTGAATACTCAATATTGATTGGGTGAATGTACGTTTTACACAGTTTATTGTACAGGTAAGTTAATCACCATTCTAAACTAATACGCTGATAGGCCTACATCGTAGCACAAGAACACACATACAAACAGTAGCTCGCACATCAAGTGCAGATTGCAGGCACATGGAAAGATTCAGAAGCAGTTATCTTTGTTTATACCATCTGGATACTCGGTATTGATCAGGTGATTGCATGTTTTACACAGTTTATTGAACAGATTAGTTAATCGGCGTTCTAAACGAATGCGCTGATACATTGTAACACGCACGCACACACATACAGACAGCGTACGAACGCCTAAGTGCGTTCTTTCATCTCTTCTCGCGCTTGAATGGATAAATACACCTTGCCAGTTTAAGCGATTTACAACATTATACAAAACAACTCACTTCACTGCTCGTGAGCTGTTTTCTGTGACACAGAGGCGCGTCGCATCTCTGACAACGCGCAAGCCCTGAAGCAAGATCACTTTTGCTTGTGTCCTCACGAAAGTTTGTCAATTCTATGTGTTTTAAGGCTTGCCAATTTGAATACTTAAGTGATTTTAGACCATTCAAGCGCACAACACGCAAAACAACTCAATTGACCGGTATCCGTTATTGATTGGTAAGCCCCTCCCCTCGAACGCAGATGAGATGAGCCAATGGCAGTTGAGTATCAGTTGCACTGGGACCAGAACTCGGACATCTTTAGGTTTCAGCGCCATAGAGAAACATTGGAAGATCCAAAGCTTTCATCGGTTTGATGGTGTTTATGCTATAAAAATGGTAAAACGATGTGCCTGGGGTACTTACACTGATTCCAGGTATCCTGAGATGATTTTCTGGTTCTGAACTTAACTCTCATTAAGTTATGATTAAAGTTAGTGAGTCCATGCTAACGTATAAACCTAAATAGCTAACTGTTCTCACGTCATGTAACAGTGTAGGTCAAAAACACGAAGGTCTACATTTCAGTGCCTCTCCATATTAAACTGGTTAAATGTAAATTAATTTAATCTTACCCTGCAGTACATGAACAGTGTTGATCCTGGATGTTGTCATCTGCGATCGTGACGACCGTAACATGAGGCTTCTCCCGCTTGCATTGTGATCTGTAAACCCTCACTTCCAAATTAATCTTGTTACGCACCATATTTATTTTAAAATCTTTTATATATCCCTCCATGGCATATTTAAGTCCCACTTGAATGCTCCTCAACGAGAGGTTGTCCTTCTGTGTCCAAAAATATCTTGGGACAAGGTTTTCACACTGACAGCTGTCACTGTAAGACAGTTAGCAACTCTGTTTGTTTGTCTGAGTTAGCAACAGTAACTAAGGGGGTTGGGGCTTACCGATAGATCAATTCAGTGCTCGCAAGCTGTTTTCTGTGACACAGAGAATCGCATCTAAGACAGTGCAAGAAACACTGCACAGACAGGTAGGACTAATCGCTCTCTCATTAACGCATTCAAATAAATGTAATCTTACTGTGCTAATTTATCTGTATCTGAGAACGAGCAGAAATCTGTAAGAAACGTTATGACCTATAGACAAAATAACTGATGAAAAGAGAGCTGTAATGTCAAAGCAATAGCACTTTGGGTATGGAATTCCAAATCTGCCAAAATAATACATATGCCGCAGCACTGCCCCCACAGCAAATAGAACCGAGCCGAACCGTGGCTTCAAAACCGTGATATGAACCGAACCGGGGCATTGGTATATTGTTATATTCCTAATACCAAAGTATTTTAGAGTCAAATGTGAGGCCATCTGTCTGACAGCTAAAGCTTGGCCGAAATTGGGCCATGCAACAGGACAATGATCCCAAGAACACCAGCAAATCAACACCAGAATGGCTGAAAAAGAAAAGAATCAAGGTGTTGCAATGGCCCAGTCAAAGTCAGGACCTCAACCTGATGTGGCGGGACCTTAAGAGAGCTGTGCATAAACAAATGCCCGCAAACCTCAAAGAAATGAAGCAACATTTTAATAAAGAGTGGGCAACAATTCCTCCAGAACAATGTGAGAGACTGATAAAGTCTTACAGAAAACAATTACTTCAAGTTATTGCTGCTAAAGGTGGTTCTACAAGCAATTGAATCATAAGGTGTACTTAGTTTGTCACACATGGCAATATTATAGGCACATGGCACACAAGGCCTGGACTTTATGTTGTGTTTTTGTTTTAGTTTAATTCAGGCGGCAGTCTGAGGGGCTGCCGCTTTACTGTCATTTTGTTGTTTATTTTGTCATTAAAGTTGGTTGAACGTTCGGCGGTTCCTGCCTCCTTCTTCCCTGAGCTTTAAACCTCATTACAATATAGGGGAGACCGGGTATAGTTGTAACATGGGGAGAGTTGTAACACTACCAATTCCACGAATCAGGGATAAGATAGGAGTCATGTGACAGTTTCAGTTTCCTCAGGCTTCCTTTACGATCCCACATGGAGGTTTTCCAGTCTGTGTTGCTATCTCTCCTGAAGCTACAGCAGAAAATCTAATTCTGAGGTAAGAAAGTAAAAAAAAATAACAAGATGATATTTTGTTTAGTACTTCTACCGTTGTGGATAATGTTGTATGAGTTATATCAGGTCAAACTGTAGTTTCTCTAGTAAAGAATGGTGTATCAACCTCCTGCTAATTTCAAAGCACCATGCTAATACAGCTAGCTAAACAATGGGTGACAGTGGCGGGGTAGGTTGTAACACGTGTTTTGAAAGTGTTACAACCATCCCCTTACATACAACTAAGAACATTTTTGTGATTTTAATAATTCTACAGAATGCCTAGAACTTGGGTGAGAAAAACAGATCGTGGAGTCGATGCCAGTCTTTTAAAAACAGCAGCAGAGGAAGTTAGGAAAGGAAAGTTTGTCAGGGCAGTGGCAAAATCCGCCCGGCTCCTCTTCAGCTCACCTGCCGCCCGGCTCCTCTCCAGCTCACCTGCTGCCAGGCTCCTCTTCAGCTCACCTGCCGCCCGGCTCCTCTCCAGCTCACCTGCTGCCAGGCTCCTCTTCAGCTCACCTGCTGCCAGGCTCCTCTCCTCTGTACCTGCCGCCCGGTTCCTCTCCAGCCACTCATGCTGTCCACCTGCACTCCGATGAGATGCCGAGCACCTCGGGGTCCATCGTAGGTCAGTCGTTTAGTCCATCACTCATTAGGCCATTTCCAAAAGCAGGCCTAAGGAAAGAGACAGGCAGGGGTAGGAAGAAGAGGCGCTCGGAAATCCTCACTGATACACCAGTGAAGCTGGCACTGGAAGAGGAGGAGCGTGGAAAGGGAAAAACGTCAGAAAAAAAAAATGTGAGAAAAGCAAAAACAAGAAGGTAAAAAAACCTGCCGGGAAAAGGGTGAAGGCTAATAACTCCTCTTCAGAAGAGGAAGATTTCTGTGTCGTCTGCATGGAACCATTTAGAAATTCAAGACCCAAAGAAGTGTGGGTCAAGTGTTTTATGTAGCTTTTGGGCCCACCAGGCATGCACTCCAGGCCTGACCAATTTCATTTGTCACCATTGTGACACCATTAACAATACATTTAATTTGTTTGTTCTTGTCACCATTGTGACTTAAGAATGCATTTCATTTGTTTGTTCTTGTCACCATTGTGACTGATAAAGAATGCGTTTCATTTGTTCGTTCTGTGGAATGGGGGTAAATATGTTTATGTTAATTTGCTCTCACTCACACACATACACATACACACACACTTACACACACACCCATATGAATGTGCACGTACAGACATGCACACATAAACGCACACGTGTGCATGCACAAACACACACAATATGCACATACACTCCCCATATTCACACATATTTTATTGTTGCAGTAATTCATTTAAAATAAAACTGTTGTTGTGGCATATCACTTTGGAGTACCCTTAGTTTTTGTGCATTTTGTCTACCTGTTACAACTTACCCCAGTATGTGTTACAACCTACCCCAGTAGTGGGGTAGGTTGTAACAAAGGACCACCTTGTATTTGTCATCATCTCACAAAGTCTGTGATATAGTTGCCATTGTTGCCATTTGTAGTAGACAAATGTGGGTACTTTGCCTAAAATTTTCAGACGTGTAGCTAAAAAAAAAAAGGTAGTTTTAGGTGCTGAAGAAAAAAGTGTTACAACCATACCCGGTCTCCCCTATCAGTGGCATGCAGTGGTGTTCTGAAATGAGGAGGCAACGTTTTTTTATAAATCAAATGTAAATTCATGTCTTAGTTACACTTAATTTAATTTTCCTGGTTAAATAAACATTACTTACACTATCAAAAAAGAAAGAAACTAAATACAATTCTATTTTGTATTTTTCGATAACAATGTAATTAATGTTCTTTTTATTAAAGCCAAGTATAAATGTCATCATTAAGAATTGTTATATTTATTTCAAAATAATAACTCAAGGCAGTAACAATTTAAACAATATATTTTTTTGTGAACTGATGTTCAGCTGTTCTTTTTAATAGTCAACTTATTTTCGGATCATCAGTCAACAAGCTCGGTAAACACAGTCACAGACACAAAGATGTACCTTTAATTTCACCAAGTTGATTGTGATCTCGCACTAAAAGAGACCCCCCAGAGTCATCATGTTTTCAGACTATTTCATATTTGATTTTGATGTGACATAAAGCAGTGATATCCAAGTAGGTGAGTTGTTTACTTACTTTTTAATTAGTCTTCCCATTAATGCCATCATTTTGTTCATTCAGACTGATTCACAGAAAACATGAGGCAGAATTTATTGTGTGAACCAATCATAGTCAATCATATCGCGATGGAGGCATTGCATCCTCTCACGTGACTTTTCCCATTCATTCTCATTAACCCGCCACCACACGCTTTAGGGGGTCTGTTAAAACTCAATGGGCTCAGGGGAGGCAAGAGAGACACAGACTCCAGCTGTAACTTTACCTGCTGGTGTCGCTGTTGGACAGTGTTACTTTAGAAAAAACAGTGATTTATGTACCTTTTAATGTCATACATCTAGAAAATTGGCAAAACATGGAGAAATTGAAGAAATTCAATAATCAGAGAAATCATCGACCAAAATAGTTCATAGTTGCTTTTTCCTCTCAGAGCTTTGGCACAAAGAGTAACCTTTTAATGCAACTGCACAATTACACATTCTTCCTCCATGATTTCCATCTTTACTTTTTTATACAGCTGGCACAAGAAGAGAGGGGAGCGAGTAAGTGAGAAACATGGTAGCTTTGCAGTGGCGTCTGGGGACTGGTGCAGCCATTAACTATGTGAGAGTGAGAGGGCCTTAATGAAGTGAACTGTGCTCTCAGAGTTAATGAGAGAGTGAACTCACCACTAGAGCAGTCCAGTCCTCCCCAGCCTGGCTCACACTGACACGTATCAGGAGATACACACCGACCATGGGCACACTCCTCGGTACATCGTGCTAACAGAAAAAAAAAGAACAAAAAAGACAGAGAAACAGAAAACAATGCTTTAAATATAGCAGAAATAGAAAAAATATTCTAGAAAAACACTTGGCAGAGAATGAATGGGGTTTGAGATCATTCCCAAACACAAATAAGACATTGTATGCATCTTGCATAAAACAGAAACATGAATTATCACAGGAGGCTGTACAGACACTGTAGGTCTGCGCCTCCCGTAAGACATAATTTAGCCAGCCGCAAATGTCTGCTGATGTGCTGATATGGAGGATAATGACTACACTGGCCATTTTCCAAAGATGGCTGTCACTGATGCCGCCTCGCCAGAGTAAAGCCCTTTCTATAGCCACACGTTTAAAACGCTCACTCTGACCACATGCTAAACAATTTCCTAAGAGATTGAGTCCTTGGTCAACATCTCAGTTTATCACATGAAACGGTTGTTCCATGCAAAATAAGCCGACGTAAGCAGCCACAGCCGCAAGGAAACAAGCTGTAAATCCCTGCAAATTTGATCAGCCTGCACTTCGCCACAATGCTCTAACACAGCGCCAGCCAGCCGGCCTTCATGCTGTTTACAAAGTGTGCAGTTTTCTTGATCATTCCTATTGAACAACACAGCATCGAATTGATTGTCTATAGCATTAGTATTCCTGCCTGGGCCCTTGCATTCAGTCAGATATTTGGATTCGGACAAGTAATAAAATGACCTACCAGTTTTCTTACTTTTTATGCTTTTCGGGGGTGATGAAAAAGATGAATTAGAGGGAAAATATATAGGCGTTAAGAATGAATAATGCTTAAGGGAGTGAAGGTCACCTGGCCAGCAGGACTCAAACCGACAGGCTCTTATCGGAGTCAGGAAACAGTTGACCCCCAAAGCTTCCAGAACAATCCACTTTGATTGGGATCAGCAGTGACTCTCCAAGTATGGGCGGAAGAGAGCATGTACTTCTAGAGATTTTAGCGTGAAGAAGTAACAAAAAAAAGTGTCAGATGCTATGGTGTGTCCTTATCTTTGACCATGAAATATGTGAAGGTTGGTTCGATCAACAATGTAAAGTAAATGTGGCCGATCATGCATTTTGTTGAAAGAAACCTGATAAACACAACGTGATGACTAGCATTTATCTTGTCCGGTTAATATGCTTATTATGATTCTCTTGGGTAACAGTGAGAAGTCTTTCCTAACCGCAATGAAACAGTAAACAATTCCAATGAAACACAAACTCAAAATGTAATGAATTCAGATTCTCATAAAGTGTTATGTAGCAGTATAGTGGAGTGCGTGTTAATCTGAATAAATCAATTCAAAGAGAACTAAGGGATTGGTACTGGGACTTCTCCCCCCTTCTACTTCAATGTGTTCCTCCAAACCACACAAGAACCACTCAGTAAAGAGCAATATTTCAAGTTCTGTCACGTTCACAGGAGCCCTGAAGTATGACACAAATCTTAAATGTCAGCACCTCGGGAACAGTGATTTGGAACAGGAACGGGTATATTTGTGGCAATAGCCAACAATACATTGTATGGGTCAAAATTATCCATTTTTCTTTTATGCCAAAAATCATTAGGATATTAAGTAAAGATCATGTTCCATGAAGGTATTTTGTAAATTTCCTACCGTAAATATATAAAAAATGTATTATTAGTAGTAATTTGCATTGCTAATGACTTCATTTGGACAACTTTAAAGGCGATTTTCTCAATATTTAGATTTTTTTGCACCCTCAGATTCCAGATTTTCAAATAGTTGGATCTCGGCCAAATATTGTCCTATTGTCCTAACAAACCATACAGCAATTGAAAGCTTATTTATTCAGCTTTCAGATGATGTATAAATCTCAATGTTAAAAAATTTACCTTTATGACTGGTTTTGTGGTCCAGGGTCACATATACATATATACGTATATACACACTATGTGGTGGAAATTGCAAACTGCCTTCTTGGTTGAAATAGTTTCGGAATGAATTAAACATCATTGTGCATGCAAATAAACCACGCTCATATGAGTGAATTAATGTGTGTGCATGTTTTGATGCTGGCACACACTAAAGCTGTATGCAGTAGGTAAAGGATGAGGCAGGACTTGCCCTCATTCCTGGCCAGCACGGCTATAGATTATCACTCTTTCAGCCTTTGACTGGGCCCTCAATATTGGACATAAGCACAGAAAGGGGATGGGGAGAGGGAGAATCCCAAATACCCAGAGGATAGTGCTTAGAGCAGAAATGCTCCACACACAGAAAATGCTAAACCTGCCACTGGCAAATAATGCAGTATGGATTTACACAGCACTGAGAACCTAATATTTAAGCATGCCCGTTCTCCATCTTAAAAAAAGAAAAACCCTTCGAATTTTGTGCTGACAAAGACATCAATTTGACTTCTTGAAATCAATGAAGCCATACAACGTGCTCAAAAGCGAGGTTTAAAAAACTGGTGATGAAATGATTGATTTTTGTTACAATCAGCAATTTCTGATCAGACAACTGAGAAGAAATGCTAATTTGTCACATCTTTTCAGCAAATTAAAATTAATTTATGTAACGTAGGTGAAAGGATAAAGTGTGCCTTTTCCCAAGAGCTGAATTGATGTACGTGTCTATAATACTTCAGAAAATAGGTCCTGCATTTTAATTAAAATTCAATGAATCTTCTTCCTTCTACACAGAAAAGGACTATGTCTGCAAGCTCTAGTGAAAAATGATGTTTTTCATTTCGATAAAAGGCTAATCTCATTACACAGTGGCGTTATCATACCACGTAACAATAGAGCTAATTGTAATTGTCATGCATTATTACACTCAATACTCATCTGGCCAAAGATTTAAACATACAGTTTGACAATCAGTCAATCAATCAACACATTAAATAATCCAAGTTTATTACTGTATACATCTACTATAGTGTATTTTATACATACTATTAACATGTACAGTGGGGAGAACAAGTATTTGATACACTGCCGATTTTGCAGGTTTGCCCACTTACAAAGCATGTAGAAGTCTGTAATTTTTATCATAGGTACACTTCAACTGTGAGTGACGGAATCTAAAACAAAAATCCAGAAAATCACATTGTATGATTTTTAAATAATTCATTTGCATTTTATTGCATGACATAAGTATTTGATACATCATAAAACTTAATATTTGGTACAGAAACCTTTGTTTGCAAATACAGAGATCATACGTTTCCTGTAGTTCTTGACCAGGTTTGCACACACTGCAGCAGGGATTTTGGCCCACTCCTCCATACAGACCTTCTCCAGATTCTTCAGGTTTCGGGGGTGTCACTGGGCAATACGGACTTTCAGCTCCCTCCAAAGATTTTCTACTGGGTTCAGGTCTGGAGACTGGCTAGGCCACTCCAGGACCTTGAGATGCTTCTTACAGAGCCACTCCTTAGTTGCCCTGGCTGCGTGTTTCGGGTCGTTGTCATGCTGGAAGACCCAGCCACGACCCATCTTCAATACTCTTACTGAGTGAAGGAGGTTATTGGCCAAGATCTCGCGATACATGGCCCCAGCCATCCTCCCCTCAATACGGTGCAGTCGTCCTGTCCCCATTGCAGAAAAGCATCCCCAAAGAATGATGTTTCCACCTCCATGCTTCACGGTTGGGATGGTGTTCTTGGGGTTGTACTCATCCTTCTTCCTCCAAACACGGCGAGTGGAGTTTAGACCAAAAAGCTCTATTTTTGTCTCATCAGACCACATGACCTTCTCCCATTCCTCCTCTGGATCATCCAGATGGTCATTGGCAAACTTCAGACGGGCCTGGACATGCGCTGGCTTGAGCAGGGGGACCTTGCGTGCGCTGCAGGATTTTAATCCATGACGGCGTAGTGTGTTACTTATGGTTTTCTTTGAGACTGTGGTCCCAGCTCTATTCAGGTCATTGACCAGGTCCTGCCGTGTAGTTCTGGGCTGATCCCTCACCTTCCTCATTATCGTTGATGCCCCACGAGGTGAGATCTTGCATGGTGCCCCAGACCGAGGGAGATTGACCGTCATCTTGAACTTCTTCCATTTTCTAATAATTGCGCCAACAGTTGTTGCCTTCTCAACAAGCTGCTTGCCTATTGTCCTGTAGCCAATCCCAGCCTTGTGCAGGTCTACAATTTTATCCCTGATGTCCTTACACAGCTCTCTGGTCTTGGCCATTGTGGAGAGGTTGGAGTCTGTTTGACTGAGTGTGTGGACAGGTGTCTTTTATACAGGTAACAAGTTCAAACAGGTGCAGTTAATACAGGTAATGAGTGGAGAACAGGAGGGCTTCTTAAAGAAAAACTAACAGGTCTGTGAGAGCCAGAATTCTTACTGGTTGGTAGGTGATCAAATACTTATGTCATGCAATAAAATGCAAATTAATTATTTAAAAATCATACAATGTGATTTTCTGGATTTTTGTTTTAGATTCCGTCTCTCACAGTTGAAGTATACCTATGATAAAAATTACAGACTTCTACATGCTTTGTAAGTGGGCAAACCTGCAAAATCGGCAGTGTATCAAATACTTGTTCTCTCCACTGTATATTCTCAATGTTAAGTGTTCTCTTAATTTTTTCCAGAGCTGTATATATATATATATATATATATATATATATTACGGTGACGCATTGCTGCCACATACATATTATTTTTTCCACTCAATTATGTCGTAATAACAAGATATTATTTCGTTTTAACGACATCTTTTCTCGTAATAACAAGATGTTATGTCGTTAAAACGACATATTTTTCTCGTTAAAACGACATATATTTTCTCCTAATAAGGACATATGTTGTATAGTAATGTGTACAAAATATCCCTTTATCCACATTAGAGAATTTATAAAGCCTATGTGCCTTTGTCACACTGAGTCGTACCTGAGTATGCACTGGGTAAGTGCATTAAGTTGTCGAGAGAGAAAAAAACCCCAGGTAAATCGCACTGGTGTGTCAGTCGCATTTTATTAAAAATACTGGTAAAAACTAAATGTTTACAAACATTATCAACATAGGCCATTTCCACAACAAATCCTTTAAATGTAACGAAATTCATAACAAGAATGAAAAATATACATGTAAAACAAACATAAATTATAGTGCCATTCATTAGCCTTCAAACAATATTTTCAACAGAGTTGCTCCTCTCTCATTCTGCACAAATCCAAATGTTTATATATTCGCACTTGGATGCTGAACTATTTATTATGGTAACAATGCTTTGTATGACTCGTGTCCCAGTCTAAAACAGCATTCACATGAGCAAAAACGTGTTTGGAATAACACCATTGCAATGTAGAGCGGTAGTCACGATAGTATACAACAGACAATATAAATTGAGCCAAATAACTTTTTCTATTTGGTTGACTGCATTTTTAGTTGGATGAAGAATAGGCTGTGAAGTTTGGATTTTTCCCTTAGGCCTATAGCAGCGTAACAACTTAAAATAGCCTACTCCATCATTTATGTTATTGTAGCTTGTCTATATAGGCTACGTGTTATAGCATATTTGAGTTTATTTATTATAAGTTGTGTATTTGTTTATTATTATTATTAGGCTATGTGCATATTTATTTAGAACATTTAGTTAATTACCGTTCCCCTGTCGGGTTGTAGTCACCGCGTAGGGCGGAGGGGAGGAAGGGAGAAGGGCGAAATGTTTGAATTTGCATGGTGGTAACTCAAAGTTCCCTTTCGTTCAGTCACTCTGAGTTACGTCAGTGACTGACGAATGGGGGTTTCGCTTAGAAGCCTATCATCTTCGAGTTCTAAAAAAGAAGCCAATGGCAATGAAATGCCATGGGTCTGCGGAATTTGCATAACGTAACTCCGCCCCACCTCGTGGGTATATAAGGAAGGACGCTGGTAATCTCACATTATGTTTTCTGCTTCAGAGCCATGAGCATCTCTTCACTCCTCAAGCCTGATACTGAGTAAAGTCAGTTCTTCGAGACGAGCGACTCTCCAGTCTGTGTTGGTGTGACGGCACGTTCGCACATTGCCTGCCTGCTGATCTGTGCAGTGATCTGCAACAGCTGGTGTGTGTTTCCCTGGGCGCTTTAGCACTGCTGCAGAGTTTCCTCTCACAAAAAGAGCTTGCGCGTGGCACGTCTGGGTGCGGTCGGTCTTTGCCGCCTTCTGATGGGCACAATCACTGTCTGACGTGTTTGGGCTTACAGCACGCTCAGGGAGCGTTTGTGGATGAGTCATGTTCCCACTGCGGGAACATAACCATCACGATGTTGCAGTCGAGACTCAGTGACCTCCGTAAAGGGGAGAGAGTCCCCTCTGCCACACCCCAATCTACCGCCTCCGTGAGAGGTGGTACTTTGGCTGGTGGCCAGGGTGACCTGAGGGTTACGGTGTGGAATAAAGCCCCGACGCTTGTTCCTCGGGCCACACCCTGGGGCAGGTAATGTCCACAGCCATGGTCCAGGAAAGACACCTGTGGCTCAACCTGGCCGATATGAGAGAGGCTGAGCGAACCCGGTTCCTCAACACTCCCATATCCCAGGCTGGCCTCTTCGGCGGTGCAGTCGAGGACTTCGCCCAACAGTTCTTGGCCGCCCAGAAGCAGACTGAGGCCATCAAACACATACTGCCCCGGCGGCCAGCTGCTGCCTCCACCCAGCCGCCGGCTCAGCTGCCTCAGCCTGCTCGCCGCCGAGGGCGCCCTCCTGTGGCTCCCGCCCCTCCCGCCCGGCCCCAGCAGCAGCCTTCACCCGCGCCGCGCTGTGGAGGACGCCGCAGGAAGGCACCCCAGTTTGCTCCAGCCCCGCAACCTGTCAAACGCCAGGCGAAGCGCAGCTCCTGATGCGGACAGCTCAGGGATGGGCACCAGTTCTTTCCAGGAGGTGGTAGCAGGGCCACTCCACTCCCCCGGGTCAGCAGCACCCTAATGTGGTTAAAGAAAGAACTCATGTCCCCATCCCTGTGCCCCCAGAGACCGCGGATGGCAGTGTGCGCCGCCCCAGGGCCTCGCCACTCTTGTCCCCCTCTGGCGCCAGACTCCTTTCAGAGCAGACCCCAGTGGAACGTACGTCCTTCCCTGGTCTCCTCTGTCAAGACGCGGCAGATGACCGTGCCCCCACACCGGGACGCTCCGCCTCCCACGTCTGGGCCAGTCACTCCGCTTCGCTGCCCCACCTGGGGTACGTCTGTGGTTCGCATGACCCCGCTGGTTCAGTTCTTGGGAGCCTGGCTAGAGTTTCCCAACCTGTCCCGCTGGCTCGCGAGAACCATCAGGCTCGGCTATGCGATTCAGTTCGCACGGTCTCCTCCCCGCTTTCGGGGAGTCCGCTATACCGTGGTAGGTGGCAATGCCCCTGTCATGCATGCGGAGGTCGCTACCTTGCTGGCGAAGGGTGCGATCGAGACTGTCCCTCCAGCCGAAATGAAGTCCGGCTTCTACAGCCCTTACTTCATTGTACCCAAGAAAACCGGTGGGTTACGACCTATCCTGGACCTGCGCATCTTGAACCGAACCCTTCACAGGCTTCCATTCAAGATGTTGACAGCCAATTGCATTTTCGAATGTGTTCGTCCGTTGGATTGGTTTGCAGTGATCGACCTGAAGGACGCATACTTTCATGTATCCATTCCTCCTCGACACAGACCATTTCTACGGTTTGCTTTCGAGGCGCAGGCATACCAGTACACAGTTCTCCCATTCGGGTTAGCCCTGTCTCCTCCCATCTTCACGAAAGTCGTCGAGGCAGCCCTTGTGCCGCTCAGGCAACACGGGGTTCGCAGAACTATCTCGATGACTGGCTGATTCTAAGTCACTCTCGAGATCAGGTGTGCGAACACAGGGACCTGGTGCTCCAGCACCTCACCCGTCTGGGCCTTCGGGTCAACTGGGAAAAGAGCAAACTCTCAAATCAAATCAAATCAAATCACCTTTATTTATATAGCGCTTTTTACAATGCCAATTGTTTCAAAGCAGCTTCACAGTGGTAACAGGAAAATAATGCAACAGAATTTGATTCGGCTGTACAGCCGCTCTGGTGAAAACGGTGATGTCATCCAGCTCACTTCAATTATCATATAGTGTCAATGCGGGCAGATCAGTAATATAGTTGAAATTTAAGTGTCCCCAACTGAGCAAGCCAAAAGCCAAAGGCGACGGTGGCAAGGAACCAAACCTCCTTCAGGGCCAGAATGGAGAAAAAAACCTTGGGAGAAACCAGGCTCAGTCGGGGTGCCAGTTCTCCTCTGGCCGACGAACAAATAGGGTATGATTATGATTCTGGCAACATTACAGGTCAGAAGTCATATTAGATCAATAGATATTCGTAGGATTATTCGAAAGATTGGAGTCGTCACGCCGGGAATGGGTTTAATGAGGATGTCGTGTCGATGCGGCATTTACAGGGGGAGTTTAATTGACACGGTCTCTACAGACACTTCAGGGATGTGTTCATCATGTCCAGGCTAAGGTCCACCATCTGGCCCGGATACGGCCGACTGCAGTAAACCTCGGGATAAACAGAGAGACTAACATTAGCGTAGATGCCATTCTTCTTACGATGTAACGAGTACATCAGGTGTTATGGGAAGTGTTCCCGGTTCCGGCTCACCTAGTTAATGCAGCCTAAAACAATCATTTAACTGATTAATGTTTTATGTGTATGCCATAGTAAAGAGATGTGTTTTTAGTCTAGATTTAAACTGACAGAGTGTGTCTGCTTCCCGAACAATGCTAGGAAGACTGTTCCAGAGTTTAGGTGCTAAATAGGAAAAGGATCGACCGCCTGCAGTTGATTTTGATATTCTAGGTATTATCAACTGGCCAGAATTTTGAGACCGCAATAAACGTGATGGAGTATAATGCGTTAAGAGCTCGCTCAAGTACTGGGGAGCTAAACCATTTAGTGCTTTGTAAGTAATCAGCAAGATTTTAAAATGTATACGATGTTTAATAGGGAGCCAATGCAGTGTTGCCAGAACCGGGCTAATATGGTCATACTTCCTGGTTCTAGTAAGAACTCTAGCTGCTGCGTTTTGGACAAGCTGCAGTTTATTTATTAAGCGAGCAGGGCAACCACCCAGTAGAGCATTACAATAATCTAGCCTTGAGGTCATGAACGCATGAACTAACTGTTCAGGATTTTGCATTGAAAGCATGTGCCGTAATTTAGATACATTTTTAAGATGGTAGAATGCAGTTTTACAGATGCTAGAAACTGGATTTCAAATGAGAGATTGGTATCAAAGAGCACACCCAGGTTCCTAACTGATGACAAGAACTTGACAGAGCAGCCATCGAGTGTTAGACAGTATTCTAGGTTACTACTTGTGGAGTTTTTTTGTCCAATGATTAAAAATTCATTTTTTTCTGAATTAAGTTGAAATTACTAGTCATCCAATTTTTTATATCAGCTAAGCATTCCGTTAATCTTGTGAATTGGTAAGTTTCGTCAGGGCGTGAAGAAATATAGAGCTGAGTATCGTCAGCATAACAATGAAAACTAACGCCATGCTTCCTAATAATATCTCCCAGTGGTAGCATGTACAGGGTGAAAAGCAACGGTCCTAGCACTGAGCCCTGCGGTACTCCATACTGAACTTGTGATCGGTGTGACATCTCTTCATTTACTCCTACAAACTGATAACGGTCAGATAAGTATGATTTAAACCATGCCAATGAAATTCCACTAATGCCAACATAATTTTCGAGTCTATTCAAAAGAATGTTGTGGTCGATAGTATCGAATGCAGCACTAAGATCGAGTAACACTAACAGAGAGATACAACCACGATCGGATGATAAGAGTAAATCATTTGTAACTCTAATGAGAGCAGTCTCAGTACTATGATACGGTCTAAATCCTGACTGGAAATCCTCACAGATACCATTTCTTTCTAAAAAGGAGCATAATTGTGAGGACACTGCCTTTTCTAGTATTTTTGACAGAAAGGGTAGATTTGAGATTGGCCTGTAATTGACTAATTCTGTAGGATCAAGTTGCGGTTTTTTAATAAGTGGTTTAATAATAGCCAACTTAAAAGTTTTCAGTACATATCCTAATGTCAAGGATGAATTAATGATATTAAGAAGAGGATCTATGACCTCTGGAAGCATCTCTTTTAGTAGTTTAGTCGGTATAGGGTCGAGCATACATGTTGTTGATTTTGATGATTTAACGAGTTTAGCCAATTCTTCTTCTCCTATAGCAGTGAATGAATGTAATTTTTCCTCAGTGACACTACAATGCACTGTCTGATGTGATACTGTAGTAGACGGCTGCATGGTTATAATTTTTTTTCTAATATTATCAAGTTAAGAAGTTCATAAAGTCATTACTGCTGTGCTGTTTACAAACATCAGAAGTTGAAGATTTATCTTTGGTTAATTTAGCCACTGTATCGAATAAATACCTAGGGTTGTGTTTGTTTTCTTATAAGAGAGTCGAGAAATAAGCAGATCTAGCAGTTTTTACGGCCTTTCTATATGCAATCATGCTCTCTTTCCACGAAATGCAAAAACTTCCAGTTTTGTTTTCTTCCAGCTGTGCTCCAATTTTCTGGCTGCTGTTTTAAGGGCCTGGGTGTGCTCGTTGTACCACGGCGTTGGACTATTTTCTTTAATCTTCTTTAAGCGCCGGGGAGCAACTGTGTCTAAAGTGCTGGAAAAGAGAGAGTCAATAGTTTCTGTTGCACCATCGAGTTCCTCTAGGCTATCTGGGATGCTGAGGAGATAAAACTGATGAGGAAGATTATTTACAAAGCAATCTTTAGTCGCAGAAGTGATAGTCCTGCCATATTTGAAGCGAGGGGACGGCTTTGCAGCCTTTGCTAAATTAAGTGTACATGATACTAGCTAATGATCTGAGATGTCATCGCTCTGCTGCATAATTTCAATGGTATCAACATTTATTCCATGTGACAGTATTAGGTCTAAAGTATGATTACGGCGATGAGTGGGTCCTGACACGTGTTGCCTTACTCCAATAGAGTTTAGAATGTCTCTAAATGCCAATCCCAATGCGTCTTTTTCATTGTCTACATGGATATTAAAATCACCAACAATTAGGATTTTATCTGCAGCCAGTACTAACTCTTGATAGAAAATCAGCAAATTCTCTGGTAAAGTCTGTATGGTGCCCTGGTGGCCTGTATACAGTAGCCAGTACAAATGTCAAACGGGATTTATCAATTTCACTACATAACGTTACATAAAGCACCAAAACTTCAAAGGAATTATATTTGATAGACTTCTGAGTAATGCCGAAGATATTATTATAAATTACAGCAACACCTCCCCCTTTACCTTTCAGACGCGGCTCGTGTTTATCTAACTCTAAGTTAAACTCTCCCCCATGCAGAGGATTGCTTTTCTCGGTATGGAAATCGACTCGGCCGCCAGCTTACGAGCGAGCGCACGCAGTCAATGCTGACTTGCCTGAGACAAATCGAGGGCAAGAGTGCGGTTCCACTAAAAAACTATTTCAGAGGCTCTTGGGGCATATGGCATCCGCAGCCGTGGTCACACCGCTCGGACTGCTTCATATGAGACCGCTTCAGCACTGGCTTCGCGATCGAGTCCCGAGATGGGCATGGCAACCAGGCACGCTCTGGGTACCAGTGACTTGGGCCTGCCGTCAGACCTTCACCCCGTGGTCGAACCTCTCCTTTCTACGGGCCAGAGTGCCCTTAGAACGAGTTTCCAGGCATCTGGTTGTATCAACAGATGCCTCTGCCATGGGCTGGGGTGCCATGTGCAATGGGCATGCTGCCGCGGGCTCCTGGACAGGACCCCAGCGCCTCCTGCATGTCAATTGCCTCGAGTTGCTGGCAGTACGGTTCGCCCTGCACCGCTTCCAGGCGTTGCTCAAGGGACAACACGTACTAGTCCGGACAGACAACACGGCCACAGTAGCGTACATCAACCGACAAGGTGGTCTACGCTCCCATCGTATGTCACAACTCGCCCGCCATCTCCTCATATGGAGTCAAAAACATCTGAGGTCGCTTCGTGCCATTCACATCCCGGAAGACCTGAACCGTGCAGCCGACGAGCTCTCACGGGTTCAGCCACTTCCTGGAGAATGGAGACTCCATCCCCAGACGGTTCAGCTGATTTGGGAACAGTTCGGCGAAGCACAGGTAGATCTGTTTGCCTCCCACGACTCTTCCCATTGCTGCTTGTTTTACTCCCTGACCGAGGGAACCCTCGGCACGGATGCACTAGCGCACAGCTGGCCACGGGGCCTCCGCAAGTATGCGTTTCCCCCAGTGAGCCTTCTTGCACAGACACTGTGCAAGATCAGGGAGGACAAGGAGCAGGTCCTTTTGGTCGCCCCATATTGGCCCGGCCGGACCTGGTTCTCCAAACTCGTACTCTTTGCGACAGCCCCTCCCTGGTCAATTCCTCTGAGGAAGGACCTCCTTTCTCAGAGACGGGGCACCCTTTGGCACCCGCGTCCTGATCTTTGGAACCTACACGTGTGGGTCCTGGACGGGACGCGGCAGGTTTGAGTACCCTACCACCACAGTTGGTGGCTACCATCACTTCCGCTAGGGCTTTGTCCACGAGACAAGCCTATGCGTTGAAGTGGAACCTCTTCGTCACATGGTGTTCTTCTCGCCGAGAAGACCCCAGGAAATCCCCGATCGGGTCTGTGCTCTCCTTCCTCCAAGAAGGGTTGGAACGAAGGCTGTCTCCTTCTACCCTGGAGGTTTAAGTGGCCGCTATCTCTGCGTACCACGACCTTGTGGAGTCGAAAACAGTAGGTCAGCACGACCTGGTCATCAGGTTCCTGAGGGGGGCTAGGAGACTAAATCCTCCTCGCTCTCCCCTCATACCCTCTTGGGACCTCGCAGTGGTTTTATCTGCCCTGCAGAGAGCTCCCTTTGAGCCTTTGCGATCAGTGGAGCTTAAGTTCCTGTCCATGAAGACAGCGCTTCTAGTCGCTTTGGCCTTCATCAAGAGGGTAGGGGACCTGCAGGCATTTTCGGGCCTGGAATTCGGGCCGGCTAATTCTCACGTGATCCTGAGACCCCGGCCTGGATACGTGCCCAAGGTTCCCACCAGTCCTTTCAGGGATCAGGTGGTGAACCTGCAAGCGCTGCCTTTGGAGGAGGCAGACCCAGCCTTGGCACTGCTCTGTCCAGTACGCGCCCTCCGTGCTTACGTAGACAGAACGCAGTGTTTCAGGACCGCAGACCAGCTCTTTGTCTGTTATGGTGGGAAGCTAAAGGGAAAGGCTCTCTCCAAGCAAAGGTTGTCACACTGGATAGTGGACGCCATTGTCTTGGCTTACCAGACGCAAGGTCGTCCATGCCCCCTAGGGGTGAGGGCACACTCCACCAGGAGTGTGGCCTCCTCCTGGGCTCTAGCGCATGGCGCCTCGCTAACAGACATCTGCAGAGCTGCAGGCTGGGCGACACCCAACACATTCGCGAGATTCTATAATCTCTGAGTGGAGCCAGTGTCCTCCCGTGTACTCGCTTCCAGTAGCCAGTAACTAGGACCTGCTCGGTGTCATCGCTTGCCCGCCATTCCACTCCACGGACTGGATACGTGCGATATTTCCTCAGGTGAGTTTCCTCCTTGAAGCCCTGAGTTCCTCCAGCACTGTTGATGCCGACACCAGAGTGCATGCCCGCTCGGTCAACCCTCGTGTTAGGCTAGGTGCCTCCATGTGCATGGTTCCCCCGTTGGGCAACCCCCACATGTGTATTTCCACTGTAAGCCTCTCTGAGCATGTGTCTTTCCCTTGGCAAGCCCTTGCCACCCCTGGGATTGAAACATTCCACCCTTCGGGCTGGATACCCCAGAGTGTTCCATATGCATCCCGTTCGCGGGTCATATGTGTATTCTGTAAGTCCTCCCTTCGGGCAGGCATTGTGTTGCATATTCCATGTGGGATATGCTTCCCAGTGTACCTTGGTATTCCTGTGTTAAGTGGAGTCCTTCGTCCGTGCTAGTCTCACGACAGGGAGCTCACACTTGCGCAGGGAACTGGAAGACAGCCGAGTGGCGTGATTAGATTGGACCCCCATTCGTCAGTCACTGACGTAACTCAGAGTGACTGAACGAAAGGGAACGTCTCGGTTACGTATGTAACCCTCGTTCCCTGAGGAGGGAACGGAGACGTTACGTCCCTCTGCCACTTCCGCTGTACCGCTGGAACGGCCGGGAGTTCAGTCTCGGCTCCTCAGCAGGTAACAGAATGCGAGATTGCCAGCGTCCTTCCTTATATACCCATGAGGTGGGGCGGAGTTACGCTATGCAAATTCCGCAGGCCCATGGCATTTCATTGCCATTGGCTCATTTTCTAGAACTCGAAGATGATAGGCTTCTAAGCGAAACCCCCATTAGTCAGTCACTGACGTAACGTCTCCGTTCCCTCCTCAGGGAACGAGGGTTACATACGTAACCGAGACCACTTTTTTTTATCACTTCGTTATTTTGACTTGGAATTTCGTTTGTTGGAAATATGAACTGAATTTAGAAATGGTTTTGAAATTAAAAACTTTGCGTTTAATAAACAAAATATATTTTTAAAATAAAGACAGCGTTTGGAGTGGAATGCATGCTAAATAATCTGTTCCCTGAATCCACGGCCTTTGTTGTTATTGTGAATGTACACAAATAAAAGTAGACAATTTATAGTTTATAATTATGTCTTGCACTATCTGTATGGCTAAAAATGACGGAGTATTGTGAGTTGTTTCCGCTGTCATAAAGGAAAAAATCCATCAGAACGCGACGGCGCCTTCGTCGGCCATGGGTTAAAGAAAACGTAGCCTATTTAGTTTCATAGTTAGGCTATGTTTAAATATTAGCCTATGATATATTTTTTTTTTATTTCATCTATGTTGATCATGAAAAGTGAGCAGCACGAGTAAGATAAGGATACATCATAAGATGCGCAATATGTCGGGAGACATGGAGTGGGGTCAGACATGATTTTGACCACTGCATTGAGTTTTGTTTTGTTTTGTAGAAAGTCTTTCTTTAAAGTGAATTTCGTTTTGTATAAATTGTATTTTAATTTTGATCAAGGTTTCATCAACTAATTGCCTGTATATTTAATAAATAAGAAGCAAACCAAGAACGTCGGAATGGATTGACGTGTGTAACGAACCCACTGGGCCCACTGTTTCCGCGGCCTTTGAGTAATGCTGAAACTATAGCGTCTTTCTGTTTTTAATACATTTCTTGAATATATGTCTTAATTGCAGTATAGGCCTATAGATAGTTAAGATATTTGTGGCTGCACCGGGGTCCGTCATTACTAGGTTAAAGTTATGCCACTAATCATGAGCGGTCCATGACCCCAAAAAGTTTATGAAATTTTGATTTAGATGATGGCTATCTGTTATGAACTGTAGGCTACATCAATAAATTACAACAATTTCGTGCTATGGGCACTGCCACTGATACGCTGAGCTTGCTTCTGCTTTTCAAACATGGAAGTGTGACAAAGGCACATAGGCTATATAAATTCTCTAATGTGGATAAAGGCATGTTTTGTACACATCACTATACAACATATGTCCTTATTAGGAGAAAATATATGTCGTTTTAACGACATATCTCGTTATTACGAGAAAAGATGTCATTAAAACGACATAACATCTCGTTATTACGAGAAAAGATGTCGTTAAAACGACATAACATCTCGTTATTATGAGAAATTATGTCGTTTTAACGACATACGATCTCGTTATTACGAGAAAATATGTCATTTTTACGACATAACATCTCGTTATTACGAGAAAAGATGTTGTTAAAACGACATAACATCTCGTTATTATGACATAATTGAGGGGAAAAAATTATATGTATGTGGCAGCAATGCGTCACCGTAATATATATATATATATATATATATATATATACATTTATATATGAACATTAATAATGAAACTAAAAAAGGTTTCAAAATCAAACGCAGGCGAATTCGTGATCTTATCTATTCCATCAGAGAAATCTACTTTGCGATGGTGCGTGGGACTTTATTAGAACAACTAATTCTCCAGCAAGAAGCTGCAGCATGCACATAGCATCATTAATACTGCATCACTAACTATTTGAGACTCTTCTGACCAGATGGTGTAAACTGCTTTGGCTCCATCAGGTTTGGCTCCAAGAAAAGTCATTGCAGCTCAGTATGAGCAAGATTTCTTCCTCAATAAATGCACACTTGCAAAAACAGTGCTAGTGCTATGACAGGAATAAACTCATTGGCTAAAGGTTCTGTGTAAGAAGAAAGCATACAGTCACTACAGACGATCCTCTTTTAGGCCCACTGACAGTTTGGGATTGATAGGTGCAGTGCATGCAGGTTAAATGACTCAAATGTTTCTGGCACCTCACTATGGACAAAGAAGACAACCTGCAAACATGTCAAAGGAGCTAGGCTGTGTTGGTTTAGGCCATTAATGAATGATTTCTTTAAAATGCCGCTAATGCACAAGGGACTGATTCTACTAGGAAAGTAGCTCATAAAAGGCACATTTGAGAGTATAAACCCTGAGGTGTTTGATATTGAGAAGATCCACATATATGTAATGAAAATGGCTTTAATAGCTTCTCTTGTCCCTGCAAAGTGAACATAGCTAGATCTATAAAGCTCTTAATCCAAGCCACTGAGAGCAGAAGGATTATATACAGAGCAAATACAGAAAAAAACCCACTGAAATCCATATACCTCTCTAAGGTGACCACACCATCGCACAAAAAACATGTTATTATACTTTTTGCTGGCAATATACATTCAATGGCCAAATTATACCCTGAAATCAAATAAAGTCAGCACATAAATATATGTCTAGATGAAGAAATGTTTAACAATTTATATTTGATGGAGAGGCTACATAGGTGTCTGTTTAGTCATGGATGTGCAGGCGACATCTGGCCTGTGAACTATTTATTAAATGTCTAACAAATAGGCAAAAGTCCACAAATGAAATAAAAAAGGAAGTATTAAACAATCAATGCCAAAGACAGGTTGGCAAGCTTTAGTTAAGGAAAGTATAACAGCTGTAACACAGCCTATTGCCTAATGCCTATTACAGCAACATGATTAAAGAAAATGTTCAATAAATAATTGCTTTTCTTAATAATCACAATAAACAAGTCAAGTAATCAGTTCATTAGCCTAAAAGTAGACTGCTCATGGTTGCATGCAAGGTACAGTAGCATCTTGCTGCATGAACAGAGTAAGAATACAATTGAAGTGCATATACTGACTTTTTTACACATGGCTCATCCAATCAAATCTGTTTTTATAAAGCATATTTTGAAACTCTATGTACAGCCATGATTTAAACAGCACAGGGGCAATAAACATAGCTTGAGGTCACTGAGGGGAAAACATTTATGCCTACCATCTTCTCCACAGATGGTGTGGTTCCATTACAGAAACAACTGTTAACATGAAATTGTTGCAGCTATTGTGTGGTAATGAGAACATTATTGATTATTGTCATTGCCTTCTTCCACACAGACCACCAGACAATGTCAAAACTGATCCCTATCCCAGCTGCACCTAATCCCATGGTTGTTAGCAGTGCCTTCAGGCTACAGACAGAGCTGGACACAATCCCACTCAATAAGGACAGAAACATGAGATCAACTTTATCTTCAACAGACCATGGTCATGCGCAATCAGCCATAAAAAAAATTCTTGTTACTAAAGGTCATTGTTGAAACCTCTTCCTTTCTACAACGACCTTTAGTAACGAAAGAACAATATCTGGTGAACAGGATGTTGATTTACATGAGGGTTACAATCAATGCCTTTTTTTTGGCTCTTATTGTTCACCATTTTCATTTTCATTCAAAGGGAACCAAGAAAATCAAGAAGATTTGGTCATTTGCAATATTAGTATAATTAGTACAGGAATAGTTTAAATAAAAAGTTAAATCTTCCACTATTCCCGCTAATGTTGTTCTCAACCTTTATTTATTTTCTTTCCTATGTGCAATTTAAAATGAAAAAATGTGAAGAATGTTCATGCTTCTCTTCTTCATACAATGAAAGTAGATGGGGATTAGGGGACCTCACGTTTCAATCAAACAACCAAATAACACAAATAAATAAATAAATAAATAAAAGTATATTATATCATGTTACATTATATTATATTAATTAAATCACCATAAAAGTAGGAAAAGAAAAAAAGAAGGTTTAAATCATTACTCACAGAATATGTACTTTCATTGCATGGAAAAGAGCAGTTTGGACATTCTGCTATACAGTAAATAAGGTAAACCACCTAAGAAAGAAACCGGTCTCAAAAAAACATGATGGTAAGTAAATAACAGAATTTTAGTTTATGGATGAATTAATTAAAAGCTTTTAATTAATTTTAATTAATTAAAAAACATATCAATTAAATAACTGCTGAAATATCAAATTGCTCAATACCTGCTGTCATGAGAGCAAGGTGTGAAACAGTAAAATTAAAAATGTCCTTGGATCATAAAAAGTGTTTTCTGTGGCATATGTAAATGTCAAAGCTTTTAAATCAAACTACAAATACCGACAATGCTGGTTATGTCCCTGTGACATGATGACAGCACAACAGTTGCTGGGTCTCATGGCTTGTTCCATAGTAAAATTCCAAAGTGGAAAATTCTTTTTTTTACGGTGAAATAAAAATAAAAATAAATTACAGTGGGGAGAACAAGTATTTGATACACTGCCGATTTTGCAGGTTTTCCTACTTACAAAGCATGTAGAAGTCTGTAATACAATAAAATGCAAATTAATTACTTAAAAATCATACAATGTGATTTTCTGGATTTTTGTTTTAGATTCCGTCTCTCATAGTTGAAGAGTACCTATGATAAAAATTACAGACCTCTACATGCTTTGTAAGTGGGAAAACCTGCAAAATCGGCAGTGTATCAAATACTTGTTCTCCCCACTGTATGAATTAGTGTGACTTCACATAACAGCATTGCAGGTTTGTAATCAGCATTTTAACCGACCACACCGTCTGTGACTTTTTTCTTCACATTATTGAACTGAATTGAATTTTTATGATTCCTGCAGAGCTGGATATCACAGCGGCCCATATCAGGACTTAATGTAGGCTATTAATTCCGTTCGTCCTCATGGGAGTCCATTTAAAACACACAGGCTGAAGAATTACATGACATTATGCTTATAATGTCAGGATGCTTTAAGAGTGGTTATAGAGTTGGCACACAGGCACAGAATACATTTATCATAATCTTACATATTCAGAACCTAAATACAGGACCACAGGTATAAGTTTCATCAGCTTTTATGCAAAAATACAGTAGTCAGTGCTACAAGATAAAGAAAAGCCATCCACCCAGGAACAGACATTCATCAGAAAGCCTGTCCCACCCTCTTGTTAATAATGCAGAGTAGCTGTGAGGACATCAAATCCCATTTGCTCTTAAGCTACGTGTGTTGATTTTTGTCCCCTCCCTGGAGCTCTGTAAGACTGTCATTTACCTCATCACCTTGACACGGTCCTGTGCAAGGTCCTTTCACGCAGAGATTTTTGCATATTGTCAAACAACCGCTGAACCGTGCGAGCCAAAGGTCTGAGCTGACTGACAGGATTCACTCACTTGTGATTAAAACACATTAAAGAATAATGAGTCTGGCCTACACAATAACCAATCCTGAGAAACAAAACACACATTTGGCAGTGCGAAAAGACAATAAATTAGTATAAAAGCTGACATTTTTGACATTCATTGCTCATAAAATAATCGCTAAATCTATCATTCAGACCATAGGCAGGGAAAGTTGTTATTTCCTTAATTAGCATATTATCTCCAGAACGAGTGGAATTAGGACAATGTATTTGCAGTGAATCACTCAAGATTCTTTTTTCTAAAAAATGAGCGATAACCGAATGCTATTAACGCCGTTGTAATGGCGCACTGGCAGTGTTAAAAATGAATATATGAGCAAACCCAATATGAGTAGGACCAGTAATGAAAGGCACAAATTATGCCTGAAATATGCAGTTACAAAAATGCCTCAAAGATGGCTGAGATTTTGATGAATGCCTCTGGAGGAAGGAGTGGGGTTCAAGGCTTAAGAGGACATCGCTCAAGGAGATGAATGCTTTTATTGTGCTCATAACCACTAGCAAGAAAGAGAAATTGAACTGTGCTGATTTAAGAGGAAATAAGCGAGCAAAATATTAAAGACACTCACGGACACACAAGTCTCCACTCTCAAAGTAACCGGGACAGCATTGTGAACGGCGACGGTACATGGTCCTCACCCCACGCCGATAAGCTGTCTTGTAGCTGGTTCTGAGATGGAAACACGTACACATACACACAAGAGAAAGCATGAACATCAATAACCTAGCAGGTGAACTCCACAAGGACATTATGACATGCAGCTGGCTACCGTTAGCTTTTCTATTTTTGTGTAATAATCCTAGCCAAGCCCTAAAGGTGGAAAGAGGAGAAATAAACATAATTAAAGTGAGTTAAGGAAAAGTTTCTGTGCTCGTTGAAGGACAACTCGCCTCTGAATGCTACATTGCAGCACAGTGACTCATTGGGCCCACAGCTTTTAGCCGGGACACTGACGATAAAGTCTTTAATGCAGCAATTAAAACCAATGTAATGTCGGATGACAGTCAAATGGCCATTTCCATCCCGACTCTAACCACTACAATCACGACTGGTAACATTAACACTCGGTGATAAAAACACTGGCACACCGGCACCTTGATTTTTATGTGTCTAGTGGGAGAGTGCTGCTTGTTGCCATGGACCTGAATTGTCACTGCAGATCAAAGGTCAGGGTCACGCTCACCTGTGTCTGGTGCATTTGAACCAATTGAGGATGTCGGTGCACCTGGTGTAGTAGATCTGATCAAACGGATGAGCGTAGGACTCTTGAACAGTCACTGCATAGCTGAGAGAGGGAAAGAGCAAAGAGAAATTTCAATCTCTTACTTATGTAATGATATTTTTTCCCCTTTTTTTGTTGAAATACATTTAGGCTAGAGGTTTTCAACCTTTTTGACATGAAGGCCCCCCATTGTCCAACACAATATTCAAAGGTGATTAAAATTTTCACTGGTATTTCTGATATAATTATAAACAACAACAATTATGCTGTTTTTTCCAAACTTATTTATTAACAGAAACTGGGAGTGTATATATTAAATTAATTAAACAATTTATTTCGAAATTCTATAACATTCAAGATTCTGATTATGTATTTTTTTCAATAAAAATAATAGTTATTGAGAGGAAAAAAAGAAATATGATTTCAGTTTACATCTTGATTTTTTTGTTTGCTGCATTTTAATTAAGTTTTAATACATTTCAAAAATATATATAATTAAATAATTATGTCAACCTGTTGCCTCCTTGGAAGTTTGCTGAGGCGAGGCCCCCTAAAAGGCCCCGTCCCTCCGGTTAAGAACCAATGGTTTAACACCAGGGCTAGTTGTCACATAAGAAAGTACAAAAGTGCACACAATAAAATCACATTAAAATATATTAAGGTACAGGGTCAATTAATAAAGGTTTATTAATTGACCCTGTACCTTAATATACTTTAATGTGATTTCACCCAAAACACAATTTTATTGTGGCACTTGGGGAAGTTTTTTTATTTTATAAAATATATGGCCCAATATGTGACTTGATACCTTGTTCACATTTTTGCTGTTAAGTGCATTAATTGCATAATTGTTTATTTATACAATTTTGCAGAAAAGCCTAATTGGCTGTTTAATGGCAGGATTCTATTGTGACAAATTACCCCATACAGTAGGACAACATTCCCCGCTATTGGTCAAAATGTGTTAAAGGAACTGTAAATTTCATCCTGGGCATTAGCAATGCAAAGTTTGAGAATTTTTTGTAATCAGGACATTTGCGTATTTGCATATACAGTAATAAACCTACCCCAAGAAATATTTACTGGAGTAAAATATGACAACTTGTCCTGGGGTCTTTTACTTGAAATTGCCCAAACGTGATTATGTTGCACAGAAACAAAGAATTTGCTGGTCTCAAGTTTATAATCAACTGCATTGTGAAGATACTGTAATCCAAGAAACAAAACCATAAAATACTTAAATGTAATATTCAAGTATCCACCTATTTTGCTTTAAGGTTCAAAACAACTTGTTAACTCAAATAACGAACAAGCATAATGTTTCTCTTCCAATGCTTCAGTAACTCTAGAAAAACAAGTTATCTCATCACAATTTCCATGAAAAAATATAACAAATTTGTTGCCAACAAAATGATATTAAAGCTCCAAAATATTCTCTTTCAGGGAACCAATGCTGAAACTCATTCATCTCTGCAGCCCTCTGTCCTCCTCTCTGCAGAGGCAATCGCTCCTGCTTGTTTGTCATAACTGATAACACCCTTTACAAATAATACTTTTTCAGGCAATAGGTTCAATCAAAACAGATTGTTCTGGTCAACTGAATGCTGTTGTGCCTGTTTTATGTTAGCAACATATCATTACTCTCTCTCCCGACTCACACACACACACTACAAGGTTAATAATAAGAACATCAATATTGTTCTGTGTGTCTAGTGACTGAACCTAATACCTGTAGGCAAGTGTAACCAGATCAACACTCCCAAACACAATCCTTTACATCCCTTCAACTGTGCCATTAAAAGTGAATACAGTCAATACAGGAACAAACAAATGTAGATCCTCATCCTCTAAATCTCTGAGATAACAGAACAGAGCTGAAATACACATTGTGTATGTTTTTGCGACTGATCCATATAGCTTGTAACCACATCCTTTTCGTCATCCCATAAGGGGCAAAGGTTTATCCACTGTTGTAAATTTTCATCAAGTATCAATTCAAGTATTATGTATCACCAACACAACAAATAAAGCCATAATACTTCAATATGTAATATTCTGACAAGTATCCATTTTGAATAACATTTTATCTCAGACAACATACAATCACTGATGGGGACTCACCTAACTAAGTAGCAACGCTACTATCTTGAACACATTTTTCTGTAGCTCATCTGTTTTCAAAATGGTGTCATTGTTTCCCTGTAATAAGCTATTTTTTCCAGCAAGTAGTGATTATTCTTGACAAAACACAGCAAAATTGGCACTGTATAGATAGACACTTATCAGAATACATCAGAAGTGGACAGTAATTAAGTAAATTTACTTGAGTACTGTACTTAAGTATACTTTTTGAGTATCTGTACTTTACTTGAGTATTATTTTTTCAGGAAACTTATGACTTTAACTTCACTACATTTGAAAGACAAATATCATACTTTTTACTCCACTACATTTCTATCAAGGTCCTCAGAGTCGAAAGTCATTTCTGTAGCAGCTTTGAAAGTCAGTGGATGAATTTTTTCTTTTTTTTTTCTTTTTTTTGCAGACAGCCTGTCAGTAATCACTCTTGTAGGGTCATGTAAAGTTTCCCAACATTTTTTGAACACTGATCAGTTTATAGCAAAATGGAAGAAGACTCCTCGGCGCAGTGTGTGCACCCATGGCCATACTTAGAAAGTATGTTTCATTTTTTTGAAAAGATTAAAGATTAGTTTAGTTGGCATACACTTGATGCATGTCTCATAAAATGTTAAAAAATGTAAATGTCTGGAAGAAAGAGAAGAGCAGACATATGGATGAATCTGAAAAAGCATCATGACGTGAAGAAGAGCTCAGTTCAGTCTGGTTTTCTGTGCGCACACAGAAAGCCGCCTCTCAGATGCCAGAGCATGAGTACTGAATAGAGCTCTCTTTCATGTTTCACGTAAACAAAGTTGATCATGTCTTAAGTGAACGTAACCAGTTGAGAGAATATCAGATGTGTATCAGTGTATAGGGTCCGTGCATTCGCCCTTAAAGTGACAGCAGCTTTGTAAAGAGCTTTGTAACTTTTATACAAGTATTTAAATTAGTTTAAGGTAGTCGTATGCTAGAATGTCAGATGGAGCATTACTGACTGGCTTAAACCACCATGATGGCATAGTGTGCATTTATACAACAATGCAACAATAATAAAATTATGCATTGACATAAAAAAGGAAATTTACTTTTGATACTTAAGTACTTTTAAAAACAAATACTTCTGTACTTTTACTAAAGTAAAAATCTGTTTTTAGAACTTTCACTTGTAACAGAGTAATATTTGATCAGTAATACTTTTACTCAAGTAATAGAGTTGTGTACTTTGTCTACCTCTGGAATACATACAGTAGTCAGTAATCAAATGCACTCTTAAACAGTCCTCTCTGCCAGATGTAGCATTGGAAAGTCCACGTACAGTGATCAGTTTGTTTGGACTGTTTAAATATATTAACTGATTCAAAAAAATTCACCAATTCTAGCCCCACCAAATATTAAATTAAATGCTCATTGTCATGTATTCAACTTGATTACGTGATTTAGGATGTATTCTAGTTTTATGAGTTGTATTTATTGTAAATATATAATTTTAAGTTGGATGAAGTAATCCTACCTGAGATGGTCATAGTTTATAGTTTAGCTAGCTACTTTTTTAAAAATAGTAGGTAGCCTATGAGTAGTATCACAACATTGTTTTTAAATGGTTTAAATGTAATAATAATAATAATAATAATACTTACTATTAATTATTATCCAGCAAGCAATTTTGCGTTTAAAAGATGTCTAATAGCCATCCAAACACAGCCCTGACATCTGGGCTAAAACAAGGCAAAGTTTGGGCTGTCAGTGAAAATTTAATAGATGTCTAACCATGTTCATCATCTAGAACATGAACATCTCAAAGAAATGAAACCAAACACCGTGTAATCACTGTTGACTTTGCTTACATGATGGAATATCATACATCTCGCAAGTTATTTTGGCAAAAACGACATGTAGAAGTGGCTAGAAGTGGGTTACTCATAGCCGGACTATATCGGGTCTATAGTTAACTGAAAAGGTGAAATGACAGCTATTGCTTGCTGGGTAGTAGTAGTATTAGCTTTTCACATTTCCAGGGTTCTCAGAAGTGGAAGTCGTCATATTTGAGTAAACTACTATAGTGGTGAATGGAAACTACAACAAATATATTTTACTTTCCCATTTGCTCCAAGAGCAAAAGAAAAAAAATGACGATAGTGATTCTATGACTTTCCAAAGGAGGAGAAAAATCATTGAGAGATCGATTATGGTGGTCAGAAGAAAGAAAGATTTTTCTGCCATCACTTCTTCAGCCGTTGTGTTAGAAACACCCAAAATGCAGCGTTAACTATTTTTCTAGAATTTAATGCCAAGGTAATATAACAGAAAAGTATAGTGTTATAAATGTACAGTGGGGAGAACCCAAGACCAGAGAGCTGTGTAAGGACATCAGGGATAAAATTGTAGACCTGCACAAGGCTGGGATGGGCTACAGGACAATAGGCAAACAGCTTGGTGAGAAGGCAACAACTGTTGGCGCAATTATTAGAAAATGGAAGAAGTTCAAGATGACGGTCAATCTCCCTCGGTCTGGGGCACCATGCAAGATCTCACCTCGTGGGGCATCAGTGATCATGAGGAAGGTGAGGGATCAGCCCAGAACTACACGGCAGGACCTGGTCAATGACCTGAAGAGAGCTGGGACCACAGTCTCAAAGAAAACCATTAGTAACACACTACGCCGTCATGGATTAAAATCCTGCAGCGCACGCAAGGTCCCCCTGCTCAAGCCAGCGCATGTCCAGGCCCGTCTGAAGTTTGCCAATGACCATCTGGATGATCCAGAGGAGGAATGGGAGAAGGTCATGTGGTCTCATGAGACAAAAACAGAGCTTTTTGGTCTAAACTCCACTCGCCGTGTTTGGAGGAAGAAGAAGGATGAGTACAACCCCAAGAACACCATCCCAACCGTGAAGCATGGAGGTGGAAACATCTTTCTTTGGGGATGCCTTTCTGCAAAGGGGACAGGACGACTGCACCGTATTGAGGGGAGGATGGATGGGGCCATGTATCGCGAGATCTTGGCCAACAACCTCCTTCCCTCAGTAAGAGCATTGAAGATGGGTCGTGGCTGGGTCTTCCAGCATGACAACGACCCGAAACACACAGCCAGGGCAACTAAGGAGTGGCTCCATAAGAAGCATCTCAAGGTCCTGGAGTGGCCTAGCCAGTCTCCAGACCTGAACCCAATAGAAAATCTTTGTAGGGAGCTGAAAGTCCGTATTGCCCAGCGACAGCCCCGAAACCTGAAGGATCTGGAGAAGGTCTGTATGGAGGAGTGGGCCAAAATCCCTGCTGCAGTGTGTGCAAACCTGGTCAAGAACTACAGGAAATGTATGATCTCTGTAATTGCAAACAAAGGTTTCTGTACCAAATATTAAGTTCTGCTTTTCTGATGTATCAAATACTTATGTCATGCAATAAAATGCAAATTAATTACTTAAAAATCATACAATGTGATTTTCTGTATTTTTGTTTTAGATTCCGTCACTCACAGTTGAAGTGTACCTATGATAAAAATTACAGACTTCTACATGCTTTGTAAGTGGGCAAACCTGCAAAATCGGCAGTGTATCAAATACTTGTTCTCCCCACTGTACATTACATTTTTTATGAAAAGATTTACAATGTTAATAACTGTGGAAAGGCATCAGCACAGTCTGTGAAAAGGATCTATTATTAGGTAATATTATTAATATTATTATTATTAAGTATCCACACAACGTACAATTTATGTACATTAAATAAATAAATAAATACATAAATAAATCAACTTTAATTTTGAACAATCACACAAGCATAAATCACTGCACTGTTAAAATTTCAATCCTCTTTTGACCAAAACATCATTCTGGCATGTTGAAGAGGAATAACTATGCTGTGTGAATCCTGTAATGGAGAAATGGAAGGTAAAACGGAGTTTAACACAGGAGAGTGCCCCTCTCTCACCTCTCCCAGTGACTGCAGACATTGGGGTCATCTGGGTTGAGGCTCCATGCGCTGATAATGAGGCCCAGAACAGCCAGCACAGGCAGGGCTAATGGGTAGGCCAGTACCAGCCTCATGACTCCTCCTGAGAGAATGAGAGTGAGAAAAAGAGAGGGAGAGAGAGTGAGAGAGAGAGAGACAAGGACACTTTTTGTCCTTTATCATTCTTATAAATTGGAGCCCTTGGATCATACTTGGAAGTAGAGTGAAAAGAGATGACTTTTTAAGAACAATATCAATAAATGTTACAGGAATTCGGTATGCGTGTGTCTTTTTTTTTTTCCAGTTGACCGTAATGGGTCAATAGCCAATGACAACTACAAAGCGTGGTGGCAGATGGCTGTCATAATGGCGTGATATGTGTGTGATAGAGACTAATACAATTTAATTAAAACAAATGAGCTGTATACAAACACTTAAACGAAAAATTTTAAAACGTCTCGGTTACGTATGTAACCCTCGTTCCCTGAAGGAAGGGAACGGAGACGTTACATCAGTTACTGACGAAATGGGGGTTTCGCTTAGAAGCCAATCGCCTTTGAGCTCTACAAAATGAGCCAATGGCATGAAGATGCCATGGGTCTGCGGAATTTGCATAACGCAACCCCGCCCCACCGCGTGGGTATAAAGGGCATTGTGTGGCAATCTCGCATTATGTTACCTGCTGAAGACCCGAGGCATGAGCATCCGGCCGTTCCAGCGGTACAGCGGAAGTGGCATGAGGACGTAACGTCTCCGTTCCCTTTCCTTCAGGGAACGAGGATTACATACGTAACCGAGATGTTCCCTTTTAGTCAGTACACTACGAGTTACGTCAGTTACTGACGAAATGGGGGTCCCAATACAATCTCGCCACGACGGCTGTCTTCCAGCGTCCTGCGCTGACCAGGGCTCCCTGCCGTGAGTCTTAGCAGGAACGAGGGGCTAGGCTCAACGCTGATACCAAGGTACACTGGGAAGCATATCCCACGTGGAGAAATGCAACACAATGCCTGCCCGAAGGGAGGACTTAAGAATACACATATGACCCCCGTAGGGACTGCATATGGAGCACTCTGGGGTATCCAGCCGCAGGTGGAAAGTTTTTCAACCCCAGGTGTGGCAAGGTGTCTTGCCAAGGTAAGACACGTGCTCAGAGAGACTTACCGTGGAAATACACATGTGGGGGTTGCCCAACGGGGGAACCATGCACACGGAGGCACCTAGCCGAACACGAGGGCTGACCAAGCGGGCATGCACTCTGGTGTCGACATCAGCAGTGCTGGAGGAGCTCAGGGCTTACTGGGAAGCTCACCTGAGAGAAAATGCGCACGCATCCAGTCCATGGAGTGGAATGGCGCAGCAAGCGAAGACACCTGAGCCTGTCCAGTTACTGGCCACTTGGGGCGAGTACACGAGCGGACACAGGCTCCACTCGGAGATTATAAAATCTTGCGAATGTCTTACAAATGTGTTACAAATGTCTGTCAGCGAGGCGCCATGCGCTAAAGCCCAAGAGGAAGCAACACTCCTAGTGGAGTGTGCTCTAACCCCAAGGGGGCATGGCATGCCCTAAACCTGATATGCCAGGACAATTGCGTCCACTATCCAGTGAGACAACCTCTGCTTGGAGAGAGCCTTCCCTTTCTGCTGCCCTCCGTAACAGACAAAGAGCTGGTCTGAGGTCCTGAAACACTGCGTCCGGTCTACGTAAGCGCGAAGGGGCGCGTACTGGACAGAGCAGTGCCAAGGCTGGGTCTACCTCCTCCACAGGCAGCGCTTGCAGGTTCACCACCTGATCCCTGAAGGGAGTGGTGGGAACCTTGGGCACGTATCCAGGCCGGGGTCTCAGGATCACGTGAGCGCCACTTTCATTGAAAGGAACTTCAGCTCCACAGACTGCAGAGGCTCAAAGGGAGCTTTCTGCAGGGCAGATAAAACCACTGCAAGATCCCAAGAGGGTATTTGAGGAGGACGAGGAGGATTTAATCTCCTCGCTCCTATAAGGAACCTGCTGACCAGGTCGTGCTGACCTACCGTTTTTGAATCCACCAGGTCATGATGAGCCGAAATCGCGGCCACACAGACCTTCAGGGTGGAGGGAGACAGCCTTCGCTCCAACCCTTCTTGGAGGAAGGAAAGCACAGACCCGATTGAGCATTTCGTGGGGTCTTCTCGGCGAGAAGAGCACCAGGTGACGAAGAGGTTCCACTTCAACGCATAGGCCTGTCTCGTGGACAAGGCCCTAGCGGAAGTGATGGTAGCCGCCACCTGAGGTGGCAGGGTACTAAAACCTACCGCGTCCCATCCAGGTCCCACATGTGTAGGTTCCAAAGGTCGGTACGTGGGTGCCATACGATGCCCCGTCTCTGAGTAAGGAGGTCCTTCCTCAGAGGGATCGACCAGGGAGGGGCTGTCGCAAGGAGTATGAGTTCTGAGAACCAGGTTCGGCCGGGCCAATATGGGGCGACCAAAAGGACCTGCTCCCTGTCCTCCCTGATCTTGCACAGAACCTGTGCGAGAAGGCTCACTGGGGGAAACGCATACTTGCGTGGGCCCCGCGGCCAGCTGTGCGCTAGTCCATACGTGCCGAGGGTCCCCTCGGTCAGGGAATAATACCAGCGGCAATGGGAAGAGTCGTGGGAGGCAAACAGATCTATCTGTGCGTCGCCAAACTGTTCCCAAATCAGCTGAACCGTCTGGGGATGGAGTCTCCATTCCCCCGGAAGCGGCTGAAACCGTGACAGCTCGTCGGCTGCACGATTCAGTTCTCCCGGGATGTGAACGGCATGAAGCGACCTCAGATGCTTCTGACTCCATAGAAGGAGATGGCGGGCGAGTTGCGACATCCGGCGGGAGCGTAGACCACCTTGTCGGTTGATGTACGCTACTGTCGCCGTGCTGTCTGAACGGACCAGTACGTGCTTGTCCTTGAGCAGGGCTCGGAAGCGGTGCAGGGCAAGACGTACGGCCAGCAACTCGAGGCAATTGACATGCCATAGGCGCTGGGGTCCTTTCCAGGAGCCCACGGCAGTATGTCCATTGCACATGGCGCCCCAGCCCGTGGCAGAGGCATCTGTTGTTACAAAAACATGCCTGGAAACTCGTTCTAGGGGAACACCTGCCCGTAGAAAACTGAGGTTCGCCCACGGGGTGAAGGTCTGACGGCAGGCCCGAGTAACTGGGACCCGGAGCGTGCCGTGTTGCCATGCCCATCTCGGGACTCGATCGCGAAGCCAGTGCTGAAGCGGTCTCATATGAAGCAAACCGAGCGGCGTTACCGCGGCTGCGGATGCCATATGCCCCAGGAGCCTCTGAAAATATTTCAGTGGAACCGCACTCTTGCCCTCGAACTGGCGAAGACAAGTCAGCAGTGACTGCGCATGCTCGCTTGTAAGCTGCGCGTACATGGCGACCGAGTCGATTTCCATACCGAGAAAAGAGATCCTCTGCACTGGGGAGAGTTTGCTCTTTTCCCAGTTGACCCGAAGGCCCAGACGGGCGAGGTGCTGAAGCACCAGGTCCCTGTGTTCACAAACCTGATCCCGAGAGTGGCCTAGAATCAGCCAGTCGTCGAGATAGTTCAGGATGCGAACCCCGTGTTGCCTGAGCGGCACAAGGGCTGCCTCGACGACCTTCGTAAAGACGCGAGGGGACAGGGCTAGCCCGAATGGGAGAACCGTGTACTGATATGCCTGCCCCTCGGAGGCAAACCGTAGAAACGGTCTGTGTCGAGGAAGAATGGAGACATGAAAGTACGCGTCCTTCAGGTCGATCGCTGCAAACCAATCCAAAGGACGAACGCATTCGAAAATGCGTTTGGCTGTCAACATCCTGAATGGAAGCCTGTGAAGGGTTCGGTTCAAGATGCGCAGGTCCAGGATTGGCCGTAACCCACCGGTTTTCTTGGGTACAATGAAGTAAGGGCTGTAGAAGCCGGACTCCATCTCGGCAGGAGGGACGATCTCGACCGCACCCTTCGCCAGTAGGGTGGCGACCTCCGCACGCATGACAGGGGCATTGCCACCCACCATGGTATAGCGGACTCCCCGAAAGCGGGGAGGAGACCGTGCGAACTGAATCGCATAGCCGAACCTGATGGTGCGAGCGAGCCAGCTGGACAGAATGGGAAGCGCTAGCCAGGCTCCCAGAAACTGTACCAGCGGGGTCAAGCGGACCACAGGCGTACCCCCGATGGGGCAGCGAGGCGGAATGACCGGCCGAGACATGGGAGGCGTGGGAGACACAGGAGACCAGGGAAGGACCAGCGTTCCACGGGGGTCTCGTCTGCCAGGGGGCTGGGACGGGCGGGGCTGCCTTCCTGCGGCGTCCTCCACGCCTCGGCCCGGGTGAAGGCTGCTGCTGGGGCTGAGCGGGAGGAACGAGGGCCGCAGGAGGGCGGCCTCGGCGGGGAGCAGACTGAGGCCTCTGAGCCGGCGGCTGGGTGGAGGCAGCAGCAGGCCACCGGGGCAGAATATGTTTGATCGCCTGGACGAAGTCCTGGACCGCCCCGCCGAATAGCCCATCCTGGGAAATGGGAGAATTGAGGAAACGGGTTCGCTCAGATTCTCCCATATCAACCAGGTTGAGCCATAAGTGGTGCTCCTGGACCACAGAAGTGGACATCACCTGACCGAGAGAGCGAGCGTTCACCTTCGTCGCTCGTAGAGCGAGGTCGGTGGCCGCCCGCAGCTCCTGCATTAATGCGGGGTCAGCATTGCCCTCGTGCATGTCTCTGAGCACCTTGGCCTGGTAGACCTGAAGGGTGGCCATCGCATGCATGGCGGACGCGGCCTGGCCCGCAGCTCTGTGGGTCTTCGCCACCAAAGTAGACGTAAACCCACAGGCCTTGGACGGGTGCTTTGGGTCACCACGCCATGTCGCAGCGCTCTGTGGACACAGTTGCATCGCAACAGAGCGCTCAACAGGGGGAACCCCAGTGTACCCTTTCACCGCGCCACCGTCGAGGGCAGTGAAGGCGGAAGTGGCTGCCGAACGATCGCGAAAAGTCAAGGGAGACTTCCACGACTTCGACACCTCTTCATGCACTTCCGGGAAGAAGGGCACTGGGGGCTGACGGGCGCCTTCGGCACGGGCCGCCCCCAGATACCAATCATCTAGCCGAGAGCACTCGGGACATGGCGGAGGGTTCCACACAAGCCCAAGAGCCTCGGCCGCCCGGAAAAACATGGCTGTGAGCTCTGGATCAGACTCTGGCAATGCTGGAACTCCCGAAGGAGGCAACACAGCCGAATCGTCATCTCCGGACGAATCCAGCCCACCTTGTGATGTGGCGATTGACATAGTATCCTCCGCCGGTGCGCCAAATGAAACGCAGGGCCCAGGACGGGAAACACCTGCGCCCTCATCTGGCAACACCACAGGTTGCAGTGTGCTAGAAGGGGGTGTGGCCCGAGGAGGACCACCAGCCAAAGTATTCCCACTCGTGGAAGGAATAGATTGGGGTGTGGTAGAGGGGACTCTCCCTCCAGCACGGAGATCATGGAGTCTTGACCGCAACACTGCGATGGCCATGTTCCCGCAGTGGGAACATGACTCATCCATGAACGGGCGCTCGGCGTGCACGAGGCCCAAGCACGCCAAACAGCGATCATGCCCGTCAAACGGAGGAACCAGCCGACCGCACCCAGAAACGGAGCACGGGCGAGACATCTTGAAAAAGACGTGCCACGTGCAGCTCTTTTAGAGAGGAGTCTTTGCTCTGCAGAATGCCGAAGTGCCTAGGGAGTACACACACGCTGTGCTAGATCACTGCACAGATCAGACAGGAATGCGGAACTCGCTAGAACGCGCCGTAACACCAACACTCTGGAGAGACACTCGTCTTGAAGAGAAAAACGCTCAGGCGGTAACACTCGGCTCTGAAGCAGAAACATAATGCGAGATTGCCACGCAACGCCCTTTATACCCACGCGGTGGGGCGGGGTTGCGTTATGCAAATTCCGCAGACCCATGGCATCTTCATGCCATTGGCTCGTTTTGTAGAGCTCAAAGGCGATTGGCTTCTAAGCGAAACCCCCATTTCGTCAGTAACTGACGTAACTCGTAGTGTACCGACTGAAAGGGAACAATATTTACTTAATCTCAAAATGTCCAAATACTGTGCGCTTCATTCGTCTGGTTGATACGTCAGTCTTTATGCACCTTTTATTCACGCGTACTTGTGTGAGTGTGTATATTCTGTAACACTTAGCTCAGGATATTAGTCCCATGACAGTGATGAAGGACTCTTTAAGACTACACAGGTTGAACCGTTTGTTTAAACTGTCAAGATATTTCATTAGACACATGATGGGAGATGAGCATGTGTGTGATGAATTGACATGAGAGAGACAGATTTAGAAGGGCACGTGAATGACACACTGCACAAGCATGGGTCGGCGAAGCGTGAAAGCACTGATTATGTTAAACTGCAGGGGGTATTGTAGAAGGACACAAGAACAACAGTTTGCCTGATTCTCTGCAACTCTCCATTATGTACCTGATCAGGAAAGAACAACAATTACAACCACTAACATCCTGTACTATGCAAACAAATAAACAGATACATACTTTGTTTGGACTGTATACCTGATCTGTTAATGCCATTTAATGGTTTGCATGACATGTCTAATAACATTGGCTTCACTTACTTGCCAATCTGAGACCACTGAAAGGTGTTTGCAGGTCATTCACATGAGAGAAAAATCAATATCGATTTCACTTCCACTATATAACAGTTCATTCGAAGGCAGAGACTGAAGTCAAGTTCATTTCTGTAAAAAGGTGAACTTACATAGTCACCCTTTAAAGGTTTCATATTATTCCGCCCTAGGACTGCAGCTATAAGACATGTACAGTAACACCGTTGTTATGATGTTCTGTTCAGCTGTACAAACAGTTGTTCTCTAGTGAATCACTAAAATAGCAGCTTGAATGTTTGAAGTTAAAATGATGAACACTGGTTTCATTCGTATCCCTAGGTAGGTGGACATGTACATATTTACATGTTTGTATAGATGGAATGTACAATATCAGTGTACTGTCAGCATTTTAAGCATGAACAACTTTGGAATTGCAAGAACCTTTACACTCAGACGCAAACTCAGGGTTGGACTCTGCTGTTTTTTTATATGTAGAACGATTTTTAGAACTATATCTTTATTGTTATCGTTATAGTTATTGTCCTTGGTCTGAACAGGCCTTGAGACCTTTTTAATAACAAATTTATTCATAAAATCCAAATGCAACTAAGAGACACTGTCAGTGTTGTATTAATTTACTGACCTGTTGCTGTTTCTGTGCTGTCACAATGGATCTGAAAAGTATTTAGAAATCACACAGAACATAATGAGATTAAAAAAGATTTGTATATTTCTAAAGTTGTTCATATACAATATTTAGTTTTAGATGCTGTACAGTGATATTGTGCATTTCAGTGTCTGCAGAACCATACCTTACATACGAATACTAGTGATTACGCCAACTGATCAGTGAACGTACACTACCATTTAAATGTATCTATGTTTGTCTGTAAGATTTTGTTTTAAAATAAATGAATACTTTTATTCAGCAAAGGATGCATTAAATTGATCAAAAGTGACAGTAAAGACATTTACAATGTTACAAAATCTTTCTATTTTAAATAAATGCTGTTCATTTGAAGTTTCTGTTCAACAAAAAATCCAGAAAAAAGTGCATCACGACTTTCCACAAAAACAATTCCTGTCTCATTTCCCCTGTTTTGTGTTCAAAGACTCTTATGTTGAAGTGTATTCTCTGTTCCAATTATTCTGCTGTTTCACTACTTGTGTTTAGCTCCTGTTTGCTTTTGTTTTCTGCCTTGTTTGTCTCCATAGCGATTGATTATCCTCACCTGTTCCTTGTTAGCCCCTTGTTATCCTGTCTATATATACCCCTGTGATTCAGTAGTCTGTAGTGAAGCTTTTCAAAGCTTCGAATCAATTGAACCAATTGCTTTGCAAAACGATTTACTGTTTCGAAGCGTTCGAAACGCCACACACTGGTCACCCCTGCTGGTCAGAACAGTGTAAATGCAACAAAAACTCAGGCCAAACATGCACAAAAACACCTTTTACAAACACATTGCAAATGTTTTATTGAAAATAAAATATATAAAATGCAATTAACTAATCATCTATTAAGATTAAATATCAAGTGTCTGTATAATATGTGTTCTTTTCAATTAAATTCAAATCAATTTTCAGGGCTTGGTTTGTTTGTTCCATGGATGGCTCAACTAAACAGGCCAATAAAAGACTATTATTCCTTTTAATTATACTAATGTCTAATTAAAATGTCTACAAATGTATAACCTATATAGGTAAATGTATAGCCTACACTATATTAGTAGGGTAATCCGTAGGGTTTAATATTAGGGCTGGGTAAAAAATACTGATTTCTCGATTTCAAATTACGTCCATTTTATTTTACAAAATTTAAAAAATAAATACCGTTTATACCAGAGCACAGATCAAGAGAAGCAGCAGCACAGAGCTATGTGAACTGATCATCTCCTCCGCTTTAATACCAGTTACAGTGTGAAATAAGCATGAATGAACATATGAAGGTATGTTAAAAGATACATTACAACTTACCAAAATCCGTATCATGTCTCATGTAATCGCTCAATCAGTGTTTCGCTCAACCGTGGAAAGACATCAATAAAACAGCTTGTAAACAAAAGGTCACTTAACGTCACATCATTTACCACAGAAAAAACATTCAGTGACCATAAACTAGAAAAATGTATGAGTATTTTGATAAATATATGCACCACATTACATATTCATTATAATTTTTAATGTTCTTCAATATTAATGCATGTTTGAATAAATCATTATTAAGTTTTATTATAAAGTTTTTATGACTGCCACCATTTAAATGTTTATATTTCAAAGAAGAAATATGATTATGTAGTTGTAAAGTTAGTATTATAACTTTATTATTATAAAAAAACATTAAGTGTAATTTATGTTTGTATTTAAATCAGTTAATTTTAACCTTCAATATTATAGTAGTAGTACTAACTGACTACCATGTATAGTTTACAGCATTAGTTGAGAGATTTTTTTCCTCAAGAAAATTTGCCATGTACTGTATCTGATATATATCCACAATAATCGATATTGAATCAAAATCTTAATCGAATCGCAAGCTTGTGAATGGAAATCGAATCGTGAGATTTGTGTCAATATCCAGCCCTATTATGATGTAAGGCTTGGATGCAGCTGCTCGGCCATGGAAACCCATTCCATGAAGCTCTCTACGCACTGTTCTTGAGCTAATCTGAAGGCCACACAAAGTTTGGAGGTCTGTAGCTATTGACTCTGCAGAAAGTTGGCGACTTCTGCGCACTGTGCGCCTCCGCATGCGCTGACCCCGCTCTGTGATTTTATGTGGCCTACCACTTCGTGGCTGAGTTGCTGTTGTTCCCAATTGCTTCCACTTTGCTATAATACCACTAACAGTTGACCGTGGAATATTTAATAGTGAGAAAATTTCACGAATGGACTCATTGCACAGGTGGCAACCTATCACAGTACCACGCTTGAATTCACTGAGCTCCTGAGAGCGACCCATTCTTTCACAAATGTTTCCAGAAGCAGTCTGCATGCCTAGCTGCTTGATTTTATACACCTTTGGCCATGGAAGTGATTGGAACACCTGAATTCAATGATTTGGAGGGGTGTCCCAATACTTTTGGCAATACAGTGTATATAGGTAAAACCTATACTTGTTTAAAGGGTTCACAGAGATCATCGCCCCCCAGCGGTGAACCATTGACATTTCGAATCATTTTGAAACAGCTGTAATGTAACAAAATCACGTTTACTGAAATCACGTGACTTGGGCACTTTGATACACGCTCCAAACCACTGATTCGAAACAAAAGATTCGTAAAGGTTTCAAAGCTTCATGAAGCAGTGTTTCGAAATCGCCCATCACTAGTCTGTGGTTGGTCATGGTCTTTACCACACCATTGTAAAGCTGTTGTGTTTGTCTTCCTCTGCATTGTCTGGATTTGTTTTTTTTGCTTGGATTTTTGCCTTGTTTGGATTTCTGCCTGCTGCAATTAGGTCCTCACCTCTTCCTTGTGCATCAGCAACAAAAATAAGTACAACTGTTCTCAACATTGAGCACGTTTACATGCATACCAGTACGCTGATAACTCACTAAAATCAGCTTATTGAAATAACCTGCTATCTGGATTTACACGCAAACCAATAACCCGACAACGCAAGTAAACCGCGTTTACAAGACTTACGAGACTAAATCAGGTTATTTCCCGGTAGTGATGTCAAAACGTAATAATTTGAGTATCTGAGTATCTCATTTGTTATGTCGGTTGTGATGTTAAATAAAGCATTAAAAACTGAAGAAGAGTATTGCAACATGTCAGCGGGAAACTTACGCCTTATATATTATCCTCTCATGCAGTTACAGATGCAGCATTTTGACTGTACAACTTCTTCTTCTGCTGCACGAGATGAGAGCACTTTTATACATTTTTGGGTCAATAAAGAGTCTGAGTTTGCAATATATTTCCTCCTCCCTTACTGCAAAACGCTCGTTCTGTCTAGATGCGCTTAAATTCACAGCAAGGATGCATTCCTGTCACATATCACACATGCGCGCTTAAATAAGCCGACAGAAAGCAGTTTAATGCATTTACACGCTGGGCGAAATCGGTGCAAGGGGCAAAAATCTAGCTGTGACAATCGGTTTATGCTTAAGCCGTTTATGACCTTACTCCAATAAAGGAAAACGGGTTAACATGTTTACATGATCACATGCATTGTCGAGTCGGCTTATTAAGCACAATTGGGTTAAAGGGATAGTTCACCCAAAAATGACAATTACCCCATGATTTACTCACCCTCAAGTCATCCTAGGTGTATATGACATTCTTCTTTTAGTCCTGGCTCTTCCAAGCATTATAATGGCAGTGAATGGCAGCCCAAAATTTGAAGACCAAAAAAGTGTATCCATCCATTATAAAAGTAATCCATACATTTTTTGGGCTGCCATTCACTGCCATTATAATGCTTGGAAGAGCCAGGACATATTTCAATATAACTCCGATTGTATTCGTATGAAAGAGGAATGTCATATACACCTAGGATGGCTTGAGGGTGAGTAAATCATGGGGTAATTTTCATTTTTGGGTGAACTATCCCTTTAAGAACGTGCATGTAAATCCACTCATTGATAATAAAAAGAAATGTAAGCAACAAATCAGCATATTACAATGATTTCTGAAGGATCATGTGACACTAGAGTAATGGCTGCTGAGCTTTGCCATCACAGGAATATTATATTTAAAAAAAACATCAAAAGCCTCTGTGAGCATAAAATACTTCTTTCAAAAATCTTACCAACCTCAAACTTTTGAAAAGTAGTGTTCATTGAAACTAAATTGAAAGGTTAGACCAGCTAGAAACAGGTCCTTAAGGTAACAACTGTACAATTATACAGGTCAATTTTAAAGCATGACAGTTATTGACAAGCAACATCCAAAATATAGTAGTAAATGTAAAATGTCTGGTATATAGATAGCAAAAGCAAAAGTTTTAAGGGATGATCAGACCATTTCTTCTGAAATGAATTCCATTCATTATGTATCACTGATTTGCACCGTAAGATCACTTAGCCTTTAATCAAAATGCATCTGCTGCTCTCTGTTATCCCCATAGGCTTGCGGTGGTTCTTGAGCATGAAAAAGATTGTACTTTTGTCATGGCTTTAAGTAGGAGTATCATAATGAGGCATCTGACATCAAATTATTCTGTGCTTCCTCTTGAAGTGTAGGTGACTCTAATGAACACTGATTTCTAAGAATTAAAGCTGCGTGGATGCGACTGGCATAATGCTGATTGCAAACGAGGAGAGACAGGAGCAAAGGCGATGGATCCTGGTTGGACTCACCTCAGACCACAGGCTGCAGTCCCTGGAGATGTCTGGAAGATCACTGCTCGCCTGAACCAGACAACCAGACACAGAAGGGCTGGAGACCAGACAGACCGATAATCAGACTCAAAGCAAAGAGAGGGCACCTGGGTATTGAGAAAGAGAGAGAAGAAACAGTTAGTGTTCAACTTCAGAACAAGAGAGCAGGGAAAAGGTCTAACCGGCAAAAGAGAATAAAGATTGAGAAAAGGGGACTCTCAGGAAAGAGACTCAAGCATTAGGAGCTCCCCAATGCAACAGCTGCTAAATCCCAGATATTAAATCTAAACCACACCTCCTGTTTGGAGGGGATGAAACATTGGGCTCATTCGCCTCCTGCTAACACACAAGGGTGAGAGCTTACATTACCTTAAGGAGCATGGAGTGTCAAAGCCTCGTATCGCTCTGCAAGCGCCACGAGAGCATTCTCAACAATAGCAAAGGAGAAAAAGCTATTCATGGCCATTAACGACACAATGACAAGTACTGCCATGCCGACAGCTAGGGTCTAACTAGGGGCCTTGTATTCCTCAGCCTCATTACGCAGATCTTCATTATGCCTGCGTCGGGCCGTGGGTCATCTACATGGGGTTCAAGACAAGATGAGAAAAATAACACTGCGGGTGCAAACAAAAGATGTAGTTTCCTCGCTGTCATTGTGATTCATTATTTATTCTCCTTCTCCTTCAGATGCAGAAGAGGCCGGGCAGAAAGCCGCAGGCGAGGACACAGAGCGGAACAAGAGCAGGAAGATGAGCTCGAAGCACACTGGAGGGGACAGGCTGTCTGGAAGTGACCTCTTCCACCACTTTTCTGGCTACACGCTGAAAAGTTCAGCAATCAGACTCTAAAGCTACTGGGTCTTGTTTGTCCGTCTAAGTACTCTGTGGAGCACCACTGAGACACAAGCAGTTTGAAGATACTAAGATGTGACGGAGGTCCAATAATCAACGAATCTGTATCGCTGCTCATAGCCTGATTGTGTTCTGTTGTATTTACATACGTATTCCTTAGGATCCCGAGGGGAAATTCTACAAACAAATGATGCTCTGAATTCTTCTGTTTATTAGTGGCAACAAGCCTAAGGGTGCAAAATGGGATTGCATATATTATCCCAATGAGGCCCTCAGGGTGGAATGTATAGGCACATCACTGGACTCATTACAGAACATAATGAAGTGTGTAATTGAAAACTAACTGAACGAAAGGTGAAAGCTAGATTGAACCCAAAGTTTAATTTCCATTTGAAAGAAGCTAACTCTGTAAATAATACAAATGAATACTGTAGCATGACTGTATCTTGTTATCAGAAGGCCACTCACAAATAGATTTACATTTTCGTCATCACAGTGTTGAAGAAGAATGATGGTTGGAGGTTAATTTGATCAAAATTAATTAGGGATGCACAATATATTGGTTTTATATTTACTACCGTTGAAAAGTTTGAGGTCGGTAAGATTTCTAAATTATTTTGAAAGAAGACTTTTATACTCACCATGGCTGTATTTATTTGATCAAAAATACAGAAAAACAGTGATATTGTGAAATTGAACAGTTTAAAATAACTGTTTTCTATTTTAATATATTTCAAAATGTCATTTATTTCTGTGATACAAAACTGAATTTTCAGAAGCTATTACTCCAGACCTCAGTGTCACATGATCCTTCAGAATCATTCTAATATGTTGATGTGGTGCTCAAGAAACATTTCTCATTATTAATGTTGAAAAAGTTGTGCTGTTTAATATTTTTGTGGAAACTGATACTTTTTTCCCAGTACATTTTGATTAATAGAAAGTTCAAAAGAACAACATTTATTTGAAATATAATTTTTTTATAACACTGTAAAATTCTTTACCGTCACTTTTGATCAATTTAATACCCTGTTGCTAAATTAAAGCATTAATTTCTTTAACCCCAAGCTTTTAAACGGTATAGGTTATGTCAATAATTTATATTAAAAACATATATTTTAATTGATCAATAAATATCAGCCAATATTTAATATTTAATTGTGCATGCTCCTGCTTCACAGTCTTTTCAACCACACATTTCGTTATTTATGTGTTACAAACATTTAAATAGCAGGGGACAGATGTGTACTGGGATAAAAGTTTATAGTTTGGGACGGGTATGAACAATGAGATCAAAATAGAGCAAATCACCTTTTTGAAAGTGTTTTGACACTTGTATGTATTGTATCGCTTATTACACCAGTAGGTGGTGACAAGAGACTGTTTAAAAAAGTGTTTGTCATTGAATCATTCATTCAAGAGATTCATTCACAAATGCTGATTCATCCAATACTAAAAAGTCTTTATGAATGAGACATGACTCCATTACATTTTTTTTATTATTTCGTTCAAATTAATGTATTTTTAAAATAGACTGAAGCAATGAACATTTTGTCAGAACCTCTAGTAAATTATATGTTATTTTGTTTAGTTTTCTAATGTTTTTTCATCAGAATCTTGGGAGAATCGCGATCTCAAATTTAAACAAAAAAATTGTGATTCTCAATTTATCCAGAATCGTGCAGCTCTAACTTATAGCATCTAAAATTAGTCATTTAGGTTTTTACCATTTTATATTTATTTAGACAAAATAGTGTAGCATTTTTATATATCGGCCATTTGTCCATAATCCGCCATAGCATGACAATAATTAATTGGCTTATCGTATCTGTATTTTAATATTGTGCCTCTCTAATATTAGTGAGGTAGTATGCGTTTAAAACATTACAACTCCATCACACTTTAAAATTAATGTTTGAATAAAACCTCTCAGACAAACAGCCAAGTATTAGTGAAATGACAAAATGCATTAAGCTCTGTTCTGCTGCCATGTATTTCAACGGTTGTAGTATTACATGACAACCATGAGACAAATGGGTAACTAAAAGTATTTCACTAGAGACTGTGACTTTGAAATATGAAACCATACCATTTACTTCTCATTAATGAGTCTGTGCACATAGAACAATAACCTAAAACTGTGTTTGTGTTTGTTGTCTCATCTGCCTGCCTGACATTTACAATAGGAACAACATGTTTCATTGTCTCCAATTCACACACTAGAGATCCTGTTCATAAAACTCAAACTCCCTTTTGGCTTCTTTTATCCTGCTGCACTTATTTTGGGATTTGAACAACAATGCAATTGTCTTCTTACCTGTATGTAAATAACGAAAAGGTTATACTACTCTGTGTCTAAACTGTTGTAAGGAAAAGGGTGCTTTAAAATACTCAAACCAACTCTGTATTCCCACCTTGTCAACCAAAGGAGACATTGACATGATTCAGGACATGCACGTATTAGAGCTCAATGCAATTAACCGACCAATTCCCTGATCCCCTTGCATCTGAGCCCCTCTGTGAGTGATGTTATGGGTCTGCTGGCAGCTCTCACAACGATAAAGTAAAATCAACCCATCTACTCAAGACAGGAGTCATGACCGCATCTTAAGTTTATGTCAGCATGTCACCATGCTATGGTTATTTATTTCTTTCTTCATTTAGAAGAAGCTAGTGACCATTTACATATAATCATCTAGAAACTGAAGTGATTGCTGACGTTGGAGTGAAGACTCAGATTAGATCTACTGACATGATACTTACCGTGAGAATTTCAGTAGTGATTGATTATATACAGCACAATGTTCTACTGTACTATGGTTCCATCATCGCATGATTTTATATACAGAACTAGTTTTGTTAAAACTGCAACTGTTCAAACTAAAAGAAGAATGTACCAAGTCTTTTTAAGGTCAAAGCACTTATTTGATTTGTAACATTATAAATGTCTTTACCATCACTTTTAATCAATTTAATGCATTCTTGCTGAATAAAAGTATTCATTTCTTTCCAAATATAGAACATCTTATTGAACACCAACATTTTTAACATTAGTGTACAAGTATGGCTACTGTTTAAAAAAGGGGAAAGACCAGAATCTTCAAAACTGTTTGTCAAGATTGCATTTGTTTTTTTCCAAATTAAAATCTGATAATAATGATTTAATATATTTAGCTTCTTTATCTCAAATTAAAGAAAGAAAAACTGGCTTTAGAGAAACTGTATTAAAACAATGACCTATATTTTGTTTTCATATCACTGACTATGTTTACATTTTGTAAACCCCAATTAAAGTAAATTTGATTGCAGATCCTGAATGTACTGTTCCACCTGTCACCCATAATAAAAATATCTGTTTACATACATTTGCGTCATACATATTCTGCACAAATTTTCTGTGCATGTGCCATTTAGTGTCACCGTTACCACAGCATCGTGAAGCTTGTGAGACCTGTCAGTGTTCCTGTCAAGAGAAAGCAACCACGTCAGCTGATTAAAGAATTTTGGCAACTCAGCATGGCACCCCAGTGCATAATTGGCTAGTTTGCCTTAAATTATCCCAAGAAAGCTTTCTCCTCATTTTTCTAACTTTACTTAACAAAATATGGGATTTAGAAGCAGCTTTCTGAAATTCTAGCTTGCTTAAACTAAACCATTACTATTTCAGAAGTTACATTTTTAATCCAGTTGTGAAAGTATTTATAAATTATTTAAAGGATTATTTAAGAAGCAATAAAAAAAATATAATTCAGATTAGTGTTGTCAAAAATAACAATATTTCAATATGTATTGATACTTAAATAACTGAAACGGTTCCAATACTCCTTTTCTACAGTATCGATACACAGATACCAGCTGTGCGTTCTCATTCTCTCTTCTCCCCATCGGCGACACACATTTCCGTGCAAGGTTGTGGGTATTGTGCATAACTTTACTCATTCCCACAGGTTTCGCGCTCAAACCAAAAGCGTAATCTATGTAAGCTCTCATAAAGCTGCTTCTCAAACAGCTCATGAGTACCAATTTTACTTCTTTTCCGTGGCTTATTGTGTTTAAACAGTCAAATACATACAAAATGATGTCAAAATGTCCATTTTGCCAAGTATTCAGGTAAATACAGTCAGTTTTGGAACGTAAATAGTTGAAAGAAAACGTGGTGTAACAGTATATAGGCTCTTAAAGTGACAGCAGTCTAATAAACCTGCTACTTTCTGTCATGTTATTCCAAGAACAAAAGACAAAGAGACAATCACTCGCTGCTCTTGACTAAATAACTTCTGTAACTTTAATTGTAAGCATTAATCTGTATTTAAATTTTTTCAATGAAGAATATCTGGTTTTATTTTACATTTGATTACTTTCTGAAGTAGACCTATTTTTTTTACCTGAATACTAACTGTTAGACCCACCTGAAAAACTTAAAGACATGTTTATTTCATGTGTCTCTTTATTTGATTGTATTTTTTGAGCTACCATTTGCAATTTGTTTGTTTGTTCTCAATTTATTACTGACTGTTTACTTGTCTGTTTTTTTTTTTTTTTGTAAATTTAGTTCAACGATTCAAATAAAGACTCCCTGATCTGTGTGTAAGCTATTGCAACAAAATTACCAAAATTATCAAAACAATTATGAGATAACAACCAATCATCTGTATGGCAGTATATGGCAGTTTTCCGTGTGGTATCGAAAATGGTATCGCATATTGATATTTTTCAAGGTATCGTATCAAAGTTGGAAATTCCAGTATCGTGACAACACTAATTCAGATTAAATTCAATCTCAAAAAAAATAATATCTGAGGTGCTTATTTGAAGTTTATCATTCCGACTGAGCCCTGCATGTTTGTTAACATAGCTGGAGAACAAAAACGTTGGCAGATGGTTGAAACCTATGTTAACTCAAGCAAAATGAATAAGGTACTCTGATTATCACTTAAGATGTTCTCAACCAAAACTTCACAGACTTTCTTACATAGAGACCACGTGATTGATCCTGAAGTATCTAACTGTTGAAGAAGATAGCCTTGTCTTGTCTCATTGAGAAGCATGCACCATTAAGAGAGCCATGGTCTGTTAACTTACAGGGGCAAAGTATTTCCTTTTTCTATCTCAATAATGTATGTGTGTGTGAGAGAGAGAGAGTGTGTGTGTGTTTGGACCTGAGTGCTCAAGCGTCCCTTACCTCTAAGCAATGGCTATCTACACACATCAGTTCAACAGGTACTAATCTGTCCTGATCTTGTGTCCTAAAACTTTCAATCACTATCAATCTTGAGAAACACTTGTTACAAAGACTGCCAAATGGCTTTTAAGCAAAAAATCCGAACAATATTTTGCAAAGGGCAAAAAAAAACAAGTCAACAGATAAGCCAATCTCTTGATCAGCAGCACTCCATCCTGAATGAAGTAAGTGTGGATAAGAGAGCGTGGAACTGGAAAAACACAGTAGGGAAGCTAGCAAATGCTCTAGGTCACTTAATTCTGTGCACATGGATTATTCATGTGGCAACCACTGATCATCATGACCCTCATAAATCAAACAATGTGGTTTCTCACACCACCACTGAGCCCAATTTCAGCCTGCTAATCTCAACGCCATCCTTCATCACTATAACCTTTCCTTTTCTGCAGCCTGCACCCCAAGACAGAACCGAGTTTGAGGGGACAGGTCTTTCATGCTGATCTTATTTTACCTGTTTATGCAGAGAACAGTGCAAACTTTATCTCTCCTGTCATGCTGTGTGCTCTACTCCTACATAGGCTATCAAAGGCCTCCAGCCATTTAACTCACGACACCTGGTTTCAGCACATTTTATGCCGCAGGCTTAAAGGAGACACTAAATATAATTTAGGCCATGTTTATCTCACTCATATTAAAATATGTCTTGGGTTATCCAATCACAAGTGGTCAGCCGAGACCACTGTGCGTCTAAACAGCGTCTTTGGTGACCAATTGTTATTGGAGGGTTTCTGATTTCTTATACATCAATTATGTCAGCATCTTAATGTGCATGTTGATAAAGTAGAAAGAAGTAAACATCAAAAAACATTTTGGACCCCATTTACACTGGTTATGTAAGCCAATATTGGATGTTTAATTGTGCATTGCTGATCTAAAAAAATTTAATGAAAATTAATAATCAATAATTTAAATATAATATAAACAAAACAGGGGGTTAGTTCACCCAAAAAAAATCACTTACTCATGCCGTTACAAACCTGTACAATTTTCTTTCTTCTGTGGAACACAAAAGAAGACTTTCTGAATAATGTTAGTTTACCAAAAAGTTTTGGTTACTATTGATTTCAATTGTGTAGACCAGGGGTCGGGAAGCTTTTTTGACCAAAGAGCAAATTTTTTTTTTTTTGTTAATGCGTTTTTTGCAAAAGAACTAAAAATGTTTTTTTTCCACTAACATTTCAATAATAGTATAACTTTATTAGGTCCATAGACAACTAAAAACAAACAAATATGCAACAAACAATAAATAAGTTGCAATATGGAATGAATTGTGCTTTAAATGTCCACCTGAGGAGCATAAATCCTCTTCAGAGTTCTGTGTGTGTGTGTGTGCTAGTGTGTGAGAGAGTGAAGAACAACGTACAGTGCTGCACAGTGCTTACGTCAACTGTGTTTACGTGAATACTCAACAAGGCAGGCATTTTGACATCTTTCTGTGTGTATTTGACCGTTTAGGCGCGCAACTAAAGACAAAGGCTACTATGCTTGTCCGTGTTCCACTTGGAGCACGCACACAGAAAGCATCCTGTCAGTAGGGGATTCAGTTCTCTTTCACAGCTCATTGCACTTTTAATATTTATTTTTTAATATAAAGCACATTGATATTAACTTACTTTCTCATTCATCTATGTTTCTTTATAACTTCCAACAGTCCCACCCAATGAAAGCTGTGTGGAATATCTTTTATGTCCTATAATGACACATTTATAGGATATAAAAGGTCTCTGTGGCAAAAGCGAAAGTACCCGGTTTCAAAATGTCTCTTGGCACAGCAGAGCACCAGTTTCAATAAAAGGATATGTTTCAGTCCAGTCACTTTTTTATACATTTTCGCTGTTGTTCTAAAAATCTTTCTTTTCGCCATTACCACCAACAAGCTACATAGCTGCTTCTGAGTGCAGGATCTCTAAGTTACCATAGAAACATAAATGGTTTGCAGTTGATGGCTGTTGTGAACACTCAATTTGGCCGGTTGAACTTAAAATATATTAGGCCTATTATTATTCTAAACATTTCATTAACTTCAGTAAGCTGTAGAACAAAGGAATTGTAATTGGCTGCTTTTTCTGCAGAAAGCTGATCTCTAGTGATGTGTCTAATTTTTTATCGATCATTTGTTGTAAAGGGCGAAAGACCTGGCGAGTCACATGATTTTTTGTTAAAGAGCCAGGAGGCAAACAAAAATACTGAGACATTCCTAAAAATATCTTCTTTTATGTTCCACAGAAAAAAAAGAAAGTCACAAAGGTTTAGAATGACATGAGTAAGTAAATGATAAAAGAGTTTTCATTTTTAGGTTAACTAACCCGTTAATAATGATGTTAAATCTTTAACAGATCTCAAAATGAATTTGAATTTTTTTATGTACATTATAAGTACATTACAACTTTATAATTCTTAAATTCACTTGTAGCGTTTAAAAAAATTGGATTTTGCTTTTTAGTTTTTTACTTTTCATTTAGATGGAAAAATAATATAGAATTTTAATATTGCCAATAACATAAGCCCATATAATTAACATCTTACCAATATCAGACAGAATAACTGTATCTCTTATTAGGGGTGTAACGATACCCTCATGTCACGATTCAATACATATCACGATACTGCACTCACGATCCAATATTATTGCGATGCTCCATATGGTAAAAGGTTAACAAAAAAATGTAGTTGATTAAAATGCTAAATTTGGTATTACAGAATAAAAATATTCATGATTCTGAAGCTGAAAATACAGAATTATTTTAGACAAATATGCTTGCACTCTGTCACTGACTAGATATATTAAAATATTTATAAATTTAAAGAATTGTTTAAATAAGATATATTTAAAATAATCTATGCCACTTTTTACTGGTAACATAAGATATTTGGCATTATCAGGACCCACGAATATTCCCCCATTGCATTATTATACATTATATTCAACATTATATATAGTAGTTTAATGTAGTACTGACACAGTCATTTTCATTTTGGGTGAACTATACACAATACAGATACATAATGTTGCATTTTTGTATTGTGATATATTGTGACACGATATATTGTTACACTCCTATCTCTTATGCATCATTTTTAGAAGTTGTAAGCAGTGCCTTAAATGTTCTATGGAAAAAATAACTGTACCATTTGTAATTTAAAAAACCATCATTATAACTAAAGGCTACTAAGTATTGTAACAACTTTACTTGAGCATAAATACAAAGAAAGCAATGATTACAATTATTATTGAAGTTGAAAACAAGATAGCCTGAAGTTGAAAGCAAAAAAAAAAAAACTAGTAGACAAGATCAACACTAATGAGGGATATATTTTTAACAGTGATCTCTGCCAGTTAATGTACCTTGTGTTCATTTGCTATTTCTGTATGGCACGCCCTTTCTTGTGTCAAACAACACCAAGTGTTACAGTCTTAATTGGTCTTATTTTGAGCAAGTGACTGAGGCCCTTCTTTCTGCTCCACTGATTCAAAATGTCCATATAAGTCTGAAAGAAATATGAAGAAATATGAACCTTAATTAAATTAAGTAAGAAAGAAGTCAATAAGGTCATATAACAGTCTCTCTGCGATCAAACACATTTGTGTTTCCTTTTTGGTAATTCTGTGAAATTGAATAACATAAGTTATTGACCAGTCTTCATATTATAATAAGCTTCACACCCACTTAAACCTTGACATCGACATCCCGCTGCCCCAGTCAAAGGGCAACAGCAGGGGCCTCTTGTCTCCCCACAAACCCCCAGCAAATGCCAAACAAGCTCGTCACAACCCAGTCAATTACTTTCCCTGTGACTTCTCACATAATAATAGGATCATATGCATCTGGTGCATGTCATCAGCCAAATTAGAACAAATTAGCATTGTTTCTGCGAAGGAGGCGGCACTATGTTTGTATAGGAAACACCTTTGCGCTTGCAGGTTCAGCTATAAGACAGAAATGAAAGTGGAATATTAAAGCTCTTAGGGTCTGGTTGAAAAACCTTGCAGCGGTGCATACAAAACAAGGCGATCAGTTATTGCTTTATAGTTCCAGCAGACTCTCGGGCCAAGACTTAAGTCAGCACAAGCGCAGTAGGGCAAGGTATAGAGACGGGAAGAAATAGAGAAAAGGTGAAAAGGAAAGATACAGAGAGGAAGAGAAGCAGGCTGAGTGGCTCGCCATGAAATGCTGAAACAACAGCATGGCTGCCAGGGCAATTTTACAGCTCAGTGGTTTCACACCTCAGCCGTCGCACTTCCAACACTGAACATCCAAGTCCATTCTGCGTCTTCATTTATTTGGTGTCAGCGTCCGAGGACGCGCAAGACTCGGCATGGATCGGAAGCCTGTCCCAAATGTCTTCGGATAAGTGGTGTGTGAAACCGACAAGAGAGGGAAAAAAGACATTATACAGCTTTCCAAAACCATGCTACGGATGACTCTCTCCTACATTCAGCAAATCATTATTAATGAGCTCTGAACACAAAATACACACCCAGATCAGCCTCGGCACATTTGCTTCAAACTTGATTTAAGTAAAGCTGTCCATCTTCGCTTGGTCCTTGCAAGGCAGATAAATGCATTCAGTCTAAATCTAAACATCCAATAACAAACGAGGGCACTGATCTATGGTGTCCCTCAGCGTGGAGGCTGATCTTTCAAATTTGACTTAAGCGCTATGATTCCTGGACACGTCGTGAATTCTACAAAACAATCCACTGTCTAAAAATAGCCTGCTACAATGCTTCCCCCCTAAACTTTGACTTTGTCAAGGTCAAAGCTGTGAGCTAATGGTTTATTAACCTGCACTGTTGCCGCTGCACCATTGACAGGGAAGTAAAAACCTGATCGTGACATGAGTGTTTGAAATACGGCAGTATAATTGGGGTACTTAAAAGATTAAGAATAAGGTTGATGTCCCCCTGGCTTCAAAAAGGTGACATATACTCTCCATCTACTGTACCCACACTATTAAATATACATGCTCAATTCATTGCAATGTCCTCCTCAATGTCCTTGAGCAGTGTTGGAGGTTAACGTGTTACAAGTAGAAGTCGTTTTAGTGATGGACACTGTAGTTTTAGAGTGTCATACATACAACAGGCTTACTAGTGAGTGCCCACTCAACTTTCAGTCCACTCAGAATTTTCTTAAATTAAATAATAATAAAAAAAACAGCAACATAATTGTTGTGATTACTGAGAAAATAGTTTTCTGTTGGTTGTGCACAGGAATTATAAAAAAGAATTTTTGGTCAAAAAAGTAACACTTGTATGTGATACATTGTGATCCCCATACAAAATACACTTATACCACAGTAAAAAAAATTAAGAAATGCACATTTCATGGTATGATATAGACCAGTGCTTCTCAACTGGTTTGGCCATGATCATTAACCGTGACCCATATTTTTAGGAATTTGAACCAAGCTAATTTATTTCTCAAAAATGGTTGTACCGTCCCACGTTACCAAAAATACAAATAAATTGCAAAAATATCTATAAAACATCTATAGCCTATTTAATGTACAAGGGCTTCATCCAAGATACTTGTGCACAGTGTTGGGGAGTAACTAGTTACATGTTACTAGATTGCATAATTTAATTACAAAATAAATGTAACTGTAATCAGTTACAGTTACAGAGAAAAAATGTAATTAAATTACAGTTACTTATGAAAATGTTAACGATTGCAAAGAGGGTTACATGTGAATATTTTCTGTAAAAAGCTAGGGTATGTTGAATAATATTAATTTGTTGCTTTGCCTGTTTTTGATGTCCACAATGCCTCCTGCCATTTAAAGGCCGTTTAGTGAAGCGATGCTATTCTGATGTTTTTGATTGGCTCTCTTGTTTGAATTTGCAGTGCACCACGTCTGCCAATTACATCAGTCCACATTGCCACTGAAAGCTTTAGGCTACAACCTGTCTAAGAGTTGCCTCCATGGCGAGTGATGAAAATGCGTTGAAGTGCTGGAAATTAAAAAAGTAATCAAATGTAATCAGTTACATTACTTTAATAAAGTAATTGAAATAGTTACACTACTTACAAATTACATTTTAAATAGGATAACTTGTAATCTGTAACCTATTACATTTCCAAAGTAAGCTTCCCGACACTGCTTGTGCATTTGTTGATTTCATCTTATGTGTGGATTATTTGGTTTTATTTGAAAAAACAGATGTATGCTGAATGGACTCCGATGTCTCCGGTTTTAACGGCTCTGATAAATAATAAATAAACAATGTGATATGCAGCCGGCCTGTCTTATAACTCTATTATAAGAAAAACACACAAAAAAACACATTATTTACCCAGTTTGCATCTGCAAGCCGTACGTTACACACATTCTTCCTGTGTGTTGACGTCAATCTTTGACTGTCGGACGGCTTGACACAACTGGTAGTATTTGCAGTCTGTGCATTTCTCTTCTCTCTTTGCGAGACACGAATAACTTGAATTCTTCATCAAGCGCACCATCACACGGAGAGAGACTGTTCTCTTGGAAAACTAACACCAGGAATAATTTAGTACAGCGTAATGAGCCAGTTATCATTTGCAGTTAACCTAGAGTGTTTGGTTTTTTTAGGGTGGTAGTGGAGGGTGGGCACCCACCGGCAGAAACATTGCCTGTGATATATAGGGAAGTGATATACTGTGCGCGCCTCTGCATTTGCATGCACAATTCTATTGGTCACACTTCTTCACGTGATATTAATTCGCAGGTCAGAGTTCACCAAACTTGAACTTAGGCCCTATCCCAAATGGCACACTTCATATCCACTTACGGTCTTGTGGACTTACAATGGTTGCCACGTGCACATGATCATGAAGTCCACGATTTGTCATCCCATTTGTCATTTTAGGTTTCAGAAGTGTGCTCACGAGCGTCTGGTGTTTTAGGGTGCCATTTGGGACAGGGACTTAGGAATGCAGCAAAATCTGAAACTTCTTCACATGAGCTTGCGTTTCCAGTCTCCCGCATTTGCATGCGTTTGAATGCAAGTCGATGGAACGAAAAGTGTAGCGTGACCACCCCTTAACATCTGACAGGACAGGAAAGTTTGTTTTTCTCAGGTGAGAGACTTTTTATTTTGTAATTAAGTTATGAAAATTATGTTAGAATAATGACACTGACATATAGCCTGACAACATCTCATCTGACAGCAGTCACCAGACAGTGAGAAAAAGTAACACAAAAGTAACTTTGCGCATTACTTTCCATTAAAAGTAACAAAGCAACATTAGTTACTTTTGAGTAACAATGTATTTTTTAATGTAATGTTCTCAACACTGTACTTGAGCACTAAATATGAAGACACCTCTGCCAATATTAGAGTGTCCTATAAATAGACTCATTGAGGAGAGTGCACAATACACACACACAAATTCAGTATGCATTAACACAAGCATTTCAGAACTTGGCTGAGAGTGACATGTAAAATGTGAAAATTCATTAGGAACAAATATAGTTCATGGAAAGAAACATCTTAGAAGAATCATCTGAGGAACATTATAGCAGTCTTGCGCAAAGTGAGGTAGTGTGATTAATCTCGCACCTCTTCCAAAGCCACGGCTTCCTCCACACAGGTCATTACGAGGGGTCCCTCACCACACACAGGCAAACAAATGAGCCATTACCGCCATCACTCAGGCTCCAATTAAACAACCCATGCAGCCCCTGCTCCTCACAATCACTGCCAATTAAAGCCCAACTGTGTGAATTCCAACACCACTAATTACATGAACGTGATAGAACTTTATGACATTCCTCACTAAAATTAATTTCATATATTGTTCAAAATTAATAATTAAATGTGTCCTGCCCAAGGTAGGTAACTCTGAGCTTTATGTGAATTAAATCACATTTTTAAAAAAAGGTTTAATGCCAAAACTCATTAAGAATGTTTCAAAGTGCAATTATTAAATCAAGGTAAATGTGTCTAGTTTAGGTGTAATTTGGAGTAGAAGCAAAATGTCAGCAACAGAGGTGTTAAATATTTAAAAGCTAATAATGATTAGATCCTACCTTATCTCTCAACACTGGAGAGGCCCTTAAAAACACAGCTGCTCTCAGTACATTTAAAGCTGAGCCAAAAAATGGTTTTCAACACAAGTTTCTCATGCACATTCTCTCTTCAGATATCTTACCGGTAACTGTTCCACTCTATCTGTTCTCCTTCGTTAACTCCAAAAAGACAGGTGATGGGACAATCCACGGTTACCAGAAGTAGTAGCTCTCATCACCACCTCCATTCTCATAAGCAAGACTGATAGGAGTAAAAGTGGCCTGGTCAGAGATCACTGAATTATTCATATGACTGGCAGGTGTTGTTGATAGGGCAGCTCTTCTGCATTTTCAAGTCCCAGGTGTGGTTTTAAACGCTCTATGTTCTCAGCCCTGCCTATAGCTGCTATTGATTGCAGGCTAAAGATTCTTCTGCTGAATAAGCAAAGGAGCTTTACATAGTGGCACATGGTGCATCGCACCAATAACACTACAGATCCATCACAGCCCATGACACCCACTGGTGCGGGGGGAGGGAGGGGCATCCAACAGTACTTCTGGGTTTAGAGTTAAAGACAGCGCAAAGAATAAATGACATTCAAACAGGACTGTTCAGCATGATTGAAGCTCATCTAATATCCCACCGTTCTTCTGATGACCGCTGACTCGGAAGACACGGATTTGAGTACAATACAAAGCTGTAATAAAAAAGCATCTGGACTCTGTGGAGTCATGCATAATAATGTGGCTCTGAACTAAATAACTAAATATTTCCTAAAGCTTCAAGAGAATGACATTTATTTAAAGGGTTAGTTCACCCAAAAATGAAAATTCTGTCATTAATTACTCACCCTCATGTAGTTTCCAACCCGTAAGACCTTCATTCATCTTCGGAACACAAATTAAGATATTTTTGATGAAATCTGAGAGCTCTCTGATCCCTCCATAGACAGCAATGTAATTAACACTTTCAAGGTCCAGAAAGGTATTAAAAACATCGTTAAAATAGTCCATATGACTCCAGTGGTTCAACCGTAATTTTATGAAGCAACGAGAATACTTTTTGTGCGCAAAACCTTTTTAATACCTTTCTGGACCTTTAAAGTGGTGATTACATTGCTGGCTATGGAGGGATCAGAGAGCTCTCGGATTTCATCAAAAATATCTTAATTTGTGTTCCGAAGATGAACGAAGGTCTTACGGGTTGGGAACTACATGAGGGTGAGTAATTAATGACAGAATTTTCATTTTTAGGTGAACTATCCCTTTAAAGCTCACAATTAAAGAATTTGATCCCACTAATGTTTCTGTGGTTAAACAGATGTTGTCACTCAAAAATCATAATTTTATCATTTACTCACTCTCATGTTGTTCGAACCCTGTATATCTGTCTTTCTTCTGTGGAGAACAAATATATATATATATATATATATATAATTTTTTTTTTGAAAAATGTGTTTTTGTCCATAAAGTCAATGGGGTTTAATGTTGTTTTGGTCCCCAATGACTTTCATTTTATTGACAGAAGCAAAGGAAATATTTTTCAAAATGTAAGTTATACAGGTTTGGAATGACACAAAGGTAAGTAAATGATGACAGAATTTTCATTTTTTGGGTGGACTATCCCTTAAGGTGGTCTTGTATGCCTCTGTCATATGTTGTGGAAATTGGTAGGAGGACAGACATGTCAACACACTCACACATACATACACATATTGCAATTCGGAAAAGAAAAACAAAGCTGTGAAAATGCCCATGGCACTACATACCATTTAAGGTCAGGTCACTTCTCAGAATCAACTGCCTCTAGCATATCAAAATATAAAGGCATAAATGTCCCGTGCAGACTTTTACATTGAGACTTTTTCCATGTGAAAGGAATGTAAAGAGCTTCCTTGGCTAAGGTTAGAGTTTCATTAAAGATGATATAATTGGCCGCAAATGCACATTCGTTGTGTGTATGGAACTGTGCACTCATTATAATGTATGTGAAATATTAAAAGCTAGCACCAGTACTTGTAACAAGCTCTTATTTCATTAAAAGTTAAAAAAGAGAGTTGCACCTTCAGTTCTGGAGATAATGGAGAACTGTTTTCCTTTTTGTTCAGACCTTTGGATGTCATCAAACACACTGTGCTGTTCTCTGTTACAAGTTCAATTGAGATGTCCCTGAGCACAGTTGTCTGGTCTAGGACAGGACAGAAGGAAACACCAAAAGCAATTTCCACCCAGGTGATCCTGCCCCAGGGCCCCAGCAGGGTTTAGACGAGGAAATTAAACTCAACGCTGGTCTCGCTGCTTGAGAACTCCAGTCAAATGAACAGCCAATGTGCAGCCTTTTACCACTTCACAGAGAAAATTTTAACAGAATAAAGAAAGAGGTTTCCTGCAGGGTGTGGAGTGAAGCGGCTCACGCAGAATGGCTAATGTCCTCTCTCCTGAGTGATGGAGACGTCTGCAGGTTCAACTCTAACGACTTCCGGAGCCTGTGCGGAGAATAGTAATTTACCAATCACGCTGTCCATACTTGAGCAGAAAGCATGCTGGGTAAAAAAAAAAAAAGAAATCACAAGGCTTAAGTGTGGTTCAAGAACGGTTGTACACAAACCTCTCAAAAGTAACTGAGAGCTACCGTCAATAGAGGACTAAAAGGGGAACAGCAAACTGACTAGAACGTGCAGAACACAAAGTACGGAGAGGAATAGACTTTGCATCACCCTTGGTACATCCATTAAGATGTCTCACAATACAAGACGGATCCATGCTACACTGAGCTTGTTTAGGTCTCTCCATTGTGAGTGCTGGGACAGGAATAGCTTGAAGCAAAAAAGCATAAAGTTAATGGGGGACACACTCTCTGGGATTGCAATGGTAAATTATGACTCCCATAATATACAATTCAGGGGCACTCTTGGTTTACAGTAAAGGCTGAATGAAGTCCTTGGGCTATAGTGCTCATAATGGGTGTCGTAACTGAAAGCCTGTAATGTTAATGAATAACCAACTCAATCCAAATCCAAAATGATGCTATAACTCCAAAGATCCAGTGGAGCCAACAAGCAGATGGCCTGGTTTCTGCGAGCTACTCAATTTTGCATTAATGTAACCTTTCAATATAAGGAAAGATTTATAAGCTACATTAAAAACGATGACCCTTACCCACTTCAATTACAAAACAGAGCCGCTTTAGTTTCCACGCTTGCGTTGAACCCTCATAAGAAGCGTCCTGCGGTGTGACAACATCTTACATCTTCCGAGAGCAGGTCAGGGAGGCTGTGCGGCTCTGAGAGCTGGTCTTTATGGTAATACCGCTCTGATTGAGATAAGTGGCAGATGTAAGCAGGACCATCAGCAGTATTTGTAAAAAGTCAGTGGATTCTCGAGGGAGAGCTGCTTGTCATTACAACCACCGGGAAAAGACCTGATGAGTGCATTATTCAGTACCCGGCAGAGCCGCAGCTAAGAGGTGTGGAGTTGGCATCAGAGAGACAAGCTCTATTGAGCCTCACTATAAGCTCACATCAGTGCTTGTTAATTAGCTTTGCTTAAAGATGCTCACAGCCACCTTTATTTGATTCTATTCTTGTTCCCTCTGAACTCACAATTGTGCGTCATGTGTGACTTATCATTCATCATCTGCATAGAAAACTCCAGTAAGATATGAAAGATTGTTTCACTAGCTGTTGAAAACGTCAACGTTCATCAAATCAAGTATTATCATTTCCTCTAGTCAGTGGAGGACCAAGAATTGGCTGAAAATGAAAGTACTAGGACTACAGATGCACCAATGTATCGGCCAATAGACGAGAAAAAGTATTCTCATTGCTTCATAAAATTAAGGTTGAACCACTGTAGTCACAAAATAGACTATTTTAACAATGTCTTTACTACCTTTCTGGTCCTTGAAAGTGGTGATTACATTGCAGTCTATGGGGGGGTCAGAAAGCTCTCAGATTTCATCAAAAATATCTTAATTTGTGTTCCGAAGATGAACAAAGGTCTTACGGGTTTGGAGTGACATGAGGGTGAGTAATTAATGACAGAATTTTCATTTTTGGGTGAACAACCCATTAAAAACCGTAATATTGTGAAATATCATTTAAAATGTGATTTACTCCTGTGATGGCAAAGCTGAATTTTCAGCATCATTACTTCAGTCTCTTCAGTGTCACATGATCCTTCAGAGATTATTCTAATATGCTGATTTGGTGCTCAAGTTACATTTCTTCTTGTCTTATTATGTAATCTTTTTCATGTCTTGCCTGGTTACATTTATTTCATAAAGTATTTTATAATTTAGGAGCTACTTTGCCTTTCCATCCCCCAATTCTATTTAACATATTGTAGTCTCACGGCTATGGAAGCATGTTTCTGCCACAGAATAAAACTATTTAAAAGATAATTGTGACTTTTTATCTCACAATTCTGAGAAAAAAAAGACCTCACAATTCTGACTTTATAACACGCAATTGCGACTTTATATCACGCAATTCTTACTTTATAACTCGTTTATATCTAGGAATTCTGACTTTATAACCTGTATTTTGCAAGTTTATATCATGCAATTCTGAGAGAAAAAGTCAGAATTGCGAGATGTAAACTCGCAATTGCAAGAAAAAGAGTCAGAATTGTGAGATAGAAAGTCGCAAAACTTTTTTATTTTTTCTTCAGTGGCGGAAACAAGCTTCCATACACGGCTTACTTTAATGGCTGTTGCAAACACTAACACCTTTGCAAAGAAGAAGTGCTCCAACAGCTGTATAAACAATCTTCCTCTTTTGTGTGTTCTGTTGGACAAATGCAGCGCAAAAGAATTGTTTGATTATTAATGAGTAAACACAGCAAATATGAGCCGTTTTGTTCCCTAGAGACATGTTCACCATGTTTCATGCAAGCCCTTACATTATGACAAGGTAAAATTACAGCACCATCTCACTCCATTTAAAAAAAAATATGTACAAGTCATTCATAAAGAGGCTTCGTTGGTCTTACTGTGCACAACTGACCTGTGGACTCTTTTTGTACATTCAGATGGCACTTCATAAAAGCCTACCAAGCAATGTATTCCTATACTCTTCCGTAATTAAAGACATGTTTGGCATGCCTCTTTCAAATTTTCCTCCAGCGGAAAAGCAAACACTAACCTCTGTGTTAACGTAGAGAAAAACATCTGTGAGACTGAGAACAAGTACTGACACAAAGATTTTAATAAAAGAACATGATTTGCCATACGGAGACAGGCGATGACATGCAACACTGTAGTCCACAGTGAAAATATACAGGCTGAGTTCAGGAGACAAGGACGTGGAAAGGGGAGGGACGATACATACTGTCAAGAAAACTGTGGCTGTCCTTGATCTGTATATGTGATCAGAGGAAACGAGAAACATCCATCAAGGTTTTCAATTACAGAGCAGAAGCTGACCCAAGAAGGCTCAGCTAATGGCTTTATATTTTTCATTAACATTTCTTAATGCCCCCACTCTGACCTCAGGGTATTTGTTCAATGTAAAATGTTCAATACGTTTTAGCTAAAATAACATCTATCAGGCAGCTCATTAAGAAAAAAAGCTTGATTTGCAGAATAAAGGTCAGGTCTATGCCACTGAAGGTTTCCTCTACTGAGTCTTCAGTGCCATTGCATAGCATCCAATGTTACTATATTATGCACAATAAAATACATTATAGTGTTAATGTATATACAGTGCGAGCTATAGTTATAGGCTACTATCAGTTCTCTACAAGGTTTGACCTATAAATTGTTTACATCAAATCAGATATTAAATACTACGAAATATTGAATACCTTGCTAAGGTATAATAAAACAGATGATTGATTTCCTCTGAATTTACATTTTGTTTTGAAAAGAACCTCAGAACAAATCAAATGTTAAAAATATTACCAGACATGTATAGCCTAATTGGGCGAACTCAGTGGAGTAACGATGGGTCAAATTTTATATGCCCATACCAATTTATATGCCAATTTAGAAAATGATCCATCATTCTCATTCTAATTGACTGCTGTTTCATCCATCATTTTATGGTTTACAAAGACAGTCTGATTAATAATCAACCTACATGTTCTTACAAATTCATATATTTTTGATGGTTGGCCACTTTTCACAAATGGAGCTTCAAAATCTTACTTTCATGGTAAAATTGGAAGAGATTTTTCCCCTGAAAAGCACACTAAGCAATATCGCAATTTCTATTTAAAGGCACAATATGTAAGATTTTTGGATTAAAATATCCAAAAACCACAAGAACAATGTTATATATTTTGTTGACTTGTGTACCTACATTATCCCAAATGTTCCCAAGAATGTTTAAATCCAGAAAAATAAACAATTTTAACCAAGACACGGACCGTCCGTGCGTCGCCTATAAATGACAGCATACCCGTGTTACCCTCGATTTTTTATTTTTTTGTTTTATTTTGTAGAAACCATGGAAACACCAAAGACGCTTTAATATATTATGTGTTTTATTAGACAGGTGAGCAACTGTTTGGATACATTCATCGACAGAAAACTAATAATTGTTATATAGCTCAACACAGTTAGTCTTATTGTTTAAATCTTGTTTTCTTGATTTACCGCAAGTACCATGTTTTACCATGCCTAATATCGATCTAGCTTACTGCAGTGTGCAACAAGTGTCTCATAGTAGCCGCCGAGCGAAGGAGTGGCATAATAAGATAACTTTGATGCGTACACATGACTGGAAGGAGCTGAAATATGTTCATCTGCGGCATAATAAAAGTCTCTCATTAGCAATCACTCCAGCGGCCTCGTTTCGCTCCAACGGCTTTCAGCCCCACCCTGCTTCATACTAAGTAAGTAACGTTAATAAGTCTTTAATACATTAGCTTATCCACGAATATGATTTCTGCCCGAGTTCCGTCGGATTCTTTTCCACCGGCTGTAGAGTTGAAGACAACAACTTCCATGATTCAGCAAAATCAAGGCGTCATCAAGCTATGCCTTTGTTTTGAATAAGCGACCTCTAGCGGCGAAAATTACATATTGTGCCTTTAATGTTGTTATATCGTGCAGCCCTAGACTAAACTTTTTGTGTGTGCGTGTCTCATTCAATGAAACGTAAATTTAGCTACAGTGTGCGACCCACCTTGTCCCACACTGCAACCCACAGTTTAAAAACCCTGCCTATAACATACATAGAGTATGTTACTTCAGTGGTTAATGCCGTTTCAGAAAAGGTAAAACATTTTCTTGAGGGAAAGTTCTTTGTAGCTAGGTCAATCGTTCTTGTAAAGTGAGCCCATTGCCAATGATAGGGCAGAAAGGGATAAATCTGAAGAGCAGCAGAACACTAAAAACGATTTTATATATCATATGACAACGTCATGTACAATCATATACAGGGCAATAAACAATCAATCTCAACTTTTCCACAATCAGTACACTTCTATAGCATCCCAGTTAACACATAATATACATCTACAATACAACAGCTCTCTTCATCTCTTCCATTCTCTATCCCTGTTTGTGTCAGTCATAAAAATTAAGATACAAAAATGACATGAAAATGAGCAAACTTACACTAATGGAGACTAAGCAAAGACTCAGATGAGGGTCACAACAAAACAAGGCCATTTCATCCAGTTTCTAAAGCAATTTGCTAAACACTGAAGATTACCTTCACACACACACAAATCATTTTGGTAAAACACATATCACTCAAAATGGCTTTGCCACAAATTTCATAGCTTATATTAACATCTAAATCCTCTAACAAGTAACATGCAAAGGCTGAAACTGACATAAAATATGAAAATAAGTGAACAGCTTGTGATGCTAATGTTAAATTTATGTTGTTGTTACCAGACTAAATAAAAATAAATAATCCTTTCGAATCTGAATACTAAAACAAAAGGACGCAGCTCATTTTCTGCATTGATCCGAGTCAGTGTATAGCCACAGAATACTAATGAAATCTTCATTTGAAAACTACTCCTATTCCTCAATTCTCCAGCTCCAACACCTATCCAATTAAAACGAATCTCATCGGTTATTTGAAAATCTTCAGGCTTAAATCTGTCGGAAATATACAAAAGCATGTCATAAATTTAAATTTGATTCAAAACTTAAAATGCCAGGAAAAGCAGAAAGTGCTTCGTCCTTGGGAATTCAGACAACTATTATCAATGCACAACCAGCGTTCCTTCATTAATCAGCACTAATTAAGACTATTGATTGAAGAAAACATCAGGATTTCCAGCTGAAAAGGTTTACTAGACTGTAAACTGGAAACTCTACAGGCGATGGCATAGCATTGAAAAGAGCCAAAAGATTTCTTTGCCCTTGACTCAAGCTTCACTTTGCAAAACAGCTCAGAAAATTAAACCAAAAATGCCCCTGCTTCCCTGTCATTAAGTGCTGTCAGGACGAATCAGAGCTCACAGGCCAGTGGTGCTGCACAAAGCAGCGCTCAGTCTCTCATTGTTGAGCTTCCTGTCTCGCTTACACACATGCTTGCTCAGTCACACAGAGGGTTAGGCTTGACAACAACGTCACAGGACTCAAAACACAACACATCAAGGTCATATTGAAGTCGAGATAAGTGGTACAAGCAGTCAACATCATCAAACATTCTCATTATTTTCATATTTGCACTAAATCACAAATCTCGCAAATCGATTGCATCATTTATTTAGATATTGTTGCTGTTGTATTATTAATGATTCTCTGGTAAATTGTAGTGTCTGTGTTGACATATTCGGTGAAATAAAATTTGAATCTCATGGTTAAACAGTTTTGCACATTTTCACCTTTTAAACCTACTAGCAAACAGTGCAGGAAATAACTTGACTCGAGACTGAGCTGCATTCAAATTTTCAGTGCAATTTTTACAATATGGCAAAAATTAGGGGGGTTGGAACTAAACACAACAATGCCTTTTTTAGTTTGTCTTGAAGAAATAATTGGGCAGAATAAATAGCAGCCAACTAATGAATATCTTCTCAACAAGACTGCTGTTTAATTAGGCTAAAAGCTCATGACTGAAAACAAAAGCTGCATTACTGTATTGGCAAAGTACATTTATGACTTTTTGACAGATGGCTTTAATGCACTCTAGGCAAGCAGACCAACCAACATGCAGGCGAACATAGCCTTAGATTTGCTAGACTGAGGAACAAATCTTGAAAATTTGAGTCAGACAAAACTATGAACATTTGCTGTGCAAGTGTGCATGCAACAAAATCCATAATGTTTCACCACATTCTGAACTTAATGCAGGTCACACACATTTTGAACACAAGAGCAAAAATCTAACCTCTGACTTTTGTGTCAATTATCGGAATATGCAGCTTATCTTACATAATAAAGGGTATCGGTCAGTCATCTATATGACATTAGTTTGGAATGAGAAAAGTCAATAGTGCTGATGTTACAAGACATTTCACTTGGTTTAACAGCCAGAAAGCAACTGCCTAACAACCTGGAAAGCTCAGACATGGAAAATCTTTATGTCCACACATTTCAAAAATGATACACACTGTCAAATCAAATACAAATGATGTCCAACAAAATAGCACACAGCAATGTAAACAATTTTATGTATGACAATAACGCTGAAGTGCCAACCAATTATATTTTATATAGAGCTTGCCTGTATGAAGGAATATTGCTGCTGGAAAAAAAATTACTATTATATCATCTAAACCTGCTATATTTCTATATTTACAGGATTGCATCTGTTTGGTTATGCACAGGGGCGCTTAACATCTCAATAAGGCTGTCAAATTGCTCAACAGAGCCATCTAGTGGCCCCAAAACTTTCAACCAAAAGTAATAAATGGAAAGAAGACGATCCCGGACGAACGGTGCGTCGTCTCGTTTAAAATGCTTTGTGCCTTTGATAGAAAACAACAGTAACTCGCATATATTATAAATGCTGACGTATTTGTCAGTCTTCATTAGCATACATAAAGTCGTTTTATGAATCCCAGTAAGTGTTTTACAATGAGATCGTTACAGTTACAACCCTTGTAAATTACTGTGGTCTAGACTAGGTTTCACGGACATCAACATATTACGAGTGGTTTGACAACGTAATATTATATAGTATTGCATTTAGTGCAGTTAGCAAAAGATTCGGTTAACAACACTATGAAATAAGGATAGATTAAGTCAGCATATTGTATTTTATTGACAAACGACAACGCATTTAGTTTTATTTTATAACCATTCCCCAGCTAAAATAATTAAAGCCAGAAAAGGCTGAATTGAATGAAGACACTGGCTGAAGAACTGTACAGTACAGTTTTGGCTATAGGAGAAAATCTATCTATCGCTTATGAATAAATATAGACTGCAGCGATGTAGGTTGACCAAAACTGACAGCTCACATAATCGATCTCGTCACCAAAAATGAGCTAAAATGACATATGATAAAGAATACTGGTCAATTAAAAAATATAAAAATAGATTTTCTGCTATTAAACATTTTATTTAATTCCATTGGCGAGCTTACAGAATGAAAACAAATGTCGTATAAGTATAGCGTATTAAAGAGTAAGAGATCATTAATAAAAACTATATGTGCTATATGTACCTTCATTGACCAGTTAAATCATCTTAAATTAGGCTATGCTTTAATCATAATGTTTAAAGGATAGATTTATAAACTCGTCTAAAGCTAAAATGTGTAAATAAGACATGGAGAAACTAGCCTATTTCAATGCAAATTCAGCAATATATTCATAAACACTTACATTCTTAACAGCTTATGATTCAGCAGCACAGTGCGTACATCACTTTTACCAATATGATTATTTTATTGCATATTACAGTGTAGCATACTACTACAGGCTAAAGGGGCTTTAAAAGCGAAATACAAAAAAAATATAGCCTACCTTCTCCTGGTCCGTTTTACTTTCCCTGATCTGAAATCGCTTCTTGCTGTTCGTCCATAGTCTTCGTAATCAAACTCTCCACTTTCTCGTTGGTAATTTATAGCAGACTATATGAAGAAGAGTCCTGGACTGTATTTTATTACATTCGACGTTATGTTCTCGTTATTTGCCCCGTGTTGTCAGAGCGTTGCGCTGCGGTTCATCCTCTGTAACCGACACTGTTGCCGAATGTTTCTGCCTCTCGCGCGGCCTCATTTTAAACTCACGTGACGTCAGAGATCATGGTGCTGAAACTGCAAGCACTTGTAAACAACACACACACGTTTATATGGTGAAAAACAGTTATCGGTGAACTTTTACTGTTACACTTGTGGCAAAACCACAATTTTAGTAAATACAGTGAATATTTCAAAAATAGAGTCCACACTGAATCTGAATATTTACATATTCCTTATCCAGTAAGGAATTATTCGAATAATAATAATATATTTTATCAACATTTAAATTTGAGTTTCCAAACTTAAATCGGCTATACTTCATGTTGGATGTATAAACCTGAACATTTTCAATTAAAAATTATTTGTATAAGCAACTTTCACAATAAATGGATGTAAGCAGCTTACATAGGCTAAGAATAGGCTGCGTTAAGAATACTGCCTTACAACCCCAGATTTTTTAAGGTAGGCCTAGTGATGTGCCAGTAAACCTGTGACACGTCTGCATTAAAGATTAGGAGAGCACATGAATTTAAAAAAAAGATCTGTAAAGATAAATCAATTGTAGTAAATACTGCAATAATCCTTAAGAATAGGAATTATCAAATTTGATTTCATGGTGATTTTAATATCATATAAAATCATACAATGATGAAGTAAATCTAGCCTACTAGGTTATTGTGTTGATTGGGGTTATAATTTTCACTCTTCTTACTTCATACTATTCATCTGTCTGAGTAAATTAATGCCTCCATTTAGGAGCAGAGTCTAACCTGTTATCCAGGGCCCATCCTTTAACAGATCTTTCATAATAACTTTGTGCTGTTACCGTAGCTCCACAAGACAAGACAATGTAGACAATAAAAGATCTTAGATTATCTGTGTGAGTAAAGCCCTTTACAGATTCCAGATCTATACTGAACATGTACTGAATAAAAATGACCTTCTGCAAAAAAAAAAAAAAAAATTAAAAGACAAGACCATTTATAACAGTGGATCAATTTCAGCTAATAAATATAATTTTCTGTTTTTGCTTACTCTTTTTCATGCATCTATAATTTGACAACTCTTCAATTTTAATAATATCTGATGTCCCTAAGAGGACATTATTTCTTGCATACCTAAATGCAAATTCAGTAATTATCCAGATCTGCTTTTTATGAAATCACAGGAGGGAGCCTATCAGAATAGCTGACAGAGCACATCTGCCTGTTGCACCAAACTGAGCAAACTGCTGATAAATTATGCTTAGCCTATTTATAAAAGACTATAGTTTAGTGTTTACAATGTTGCTATACAATTGTTGAGAGTTGAAACAGATGCAGCTACATGCTTATTCAGAAATTATGGCTATTTTCTTATCCTGTATAGTAGGCCTGGTAATGCACAAATGACCTTAGAATAGTTTTGACATTTTCCATCAGACTACAGATGGGAATAATCTATATAGGATAGTACTATATTGTATGCATAGGAATAATATCAATCACAAAAGCTCTAAAATGTGCAGTAGATGAGAGGAAGGTAGTAGAGATAAGTAATTAGGCCGAATCTGGATTGGTTCTGGCATGGAGATAAATGCTGAGAAAGAAACAACTTGGAAGGAGCAAAGGAGATGCATTTGTTTACTAAGCTGCAGACAGATTTAAGGCCTTGAGGAGTGTAGAGAAGATTTGTATACATTTATGTTTAATCTCCAAATGGGGCTGGTTGCCCTTCCCATGAAATGTGATTTGAAAAAGTATTCGTCCATTTTGTAATAGATCTTTGATCTTTATTTTTCCACTCCTTCAGGATAGTATTGGGGACATCATTTCGTAATTGTTTTTTTTTCTTTTTCTGGTGGACATGTCCATCTTGCATGATAATAATGGTTACACACAGTGAGACATAATATAGACATATATCTGACTTTTCTAAACCAATATAATTTCTCTGTATAATTTTAAACGAGTTAAATTGTGTTTTTTTCAATATAGAGTTGAATGAATCCTTAAATATATAATAGCTGCAAAAGCCAACAAATCAACTATTATTTTCAAAAAGTTAATGATGTAAGACCATCAACCAAAATATAATGCTGAATGTATTGAGTTGGTATGTGATTATTATATTATATACATTCACATATTATGTACAAGCACAATGTGCTTCACCACAGGCTGTTTTTCTATTAAAATAACACTTTTATGGAAGTTATATGGACTTGAGCTGTTTGTTTTGCAGCAGGGACTTTCTTTTCATTTTAAAGTCAATTCAAACTTGTAATAGTCAGTTACTTTCCAATTGCATGAGACCTGAATGGCAATATATTTAATAACACTTTTCTATAGGTATCATCTATTGCCAGGGTTTTCAACCAGGGAAAGCACTGCAGGGGGTCCAAGCTCCACTGAGAAGAATTATCATAAATCTGAATAAACAATAATTAGATCAGACAAGCAAAAATAAATGTGATCAAACTTTATAATCAAGCTTTTTATATTGGGTTGCAAAAGTTGAAAACGTGCAATCTATCTATATTCTGATACATAAACGCATAAAAAGTCTAGATGCTGATGATCGATAGTTGAAATTTCTTAGTTTTAATTAACAGGCAGGCCTAATGAAAACAATGCGGCGTAATAACGCATTTCCACCAGCAGATGGGGTCATTGTCCACACGCGGTCATGCTGTCCGGAAGACAGATGTAAATATTTTCATGACGTAGAGACAAGAGACAATCTGTGTACCCATCCTCTACTGTCGTAGCCTACACCTCTAGAAATACTCAGTTTCTCCGTGAATTATCTATTCTTCGAAACAACCTCCATCCTGCCTGACAGAGGACCATGCGAGGTTGACAGCATTCTGTCTTTATTTATATATTTACTGTAAAGCAAACAGCGATTGGTAGGGTGTGATAGGCTATTCATAGCTTATGCATCATTGCTGTGTCGGCGAGTGAGTTAGTGTAGTCTGCGGATCAGATTGCTCCTGTTTGAATTTTTCTTTTTACTCCCGAGAAGCAAGCTATTAGGATTCATCATGCAAAAAAGGAGGAAGCCAGAGCCGATCCAGCTGAACCCAATTCCAGATGGGAACGCTGTAAACGGAACCGGGGCCACAGAGTGAGTGGGCTTGTCATTTCATGTCGAATAAGCTATTAGAAGACTTCACCAAACCAGTTGCTTCATTCATGGATTGTTTGGCTCCTTAAGAATATTGATTTGATACTTAATAGATTTGGCATTGCGTAATCTGATTGTATTAGGCATTAAATTGCTATTAGTGTGGATATTTTTGAGGGTGTGTTGGTGTTTGTAAGTGTCAACAAAATTAAAGCCCACGAGTGAACTGTAAACTAAAGGTGAATATTGGTTGACTTACATAATACCAAATATGGGTCATTTTGCAAAATGGGTGCCTTTTTTAAGTTCAATAAAGTTACTTTAACTGTCAGATTATAAACATTCTATCAGATAATGTCAAATCAAGTCACTTTTATTTATATAGTGCTTTACAGATTGTGAAGCAGCTACACAGTAATAATCAGGAACATGACGATCATGATGAAATATGAGACAAATTCTGCTGTAAAGCAGCTCTACAGAAAACAATAGTGTCATTATTCAGCTCAAGTTAGTTCAGTATTGATTCAGTTCAGTTCAATAATTCTGTAAAGTTAATCAATTATAAAATTAGTTCAATTAAGCTATAAGCTGCATTACAGAAGACAATAGTATCATTATTCAGCTCAGTTCAGTTCAATAACCGAAATTAGTCAATTATGAAAGTCGAATCAGCTAAAGCAGCTCTGTGGTGTCATCATCGTTGAAGTTGAAGTGCAGTCAAATTGATATTAGTCAATATTAAGTTATTACACGTTAATAAATTGCATTGTGCCATCTCAAGCTAACTTAATAGATTGTAATATATGTTGGAATATAGCTATGAGACTAGGGTAGATGGTTTTAGTCCACAATATTTCTGTTTTCACTATTTTTTAACAAATAAATGCAGCCTTAAGCATTAGAGACTTCTTTCGACCCCAGTATAGAGTTATTGAATATGTTTTTTGCTGTGCTTAGAAAATTGTTTATTTTAACAGTAAATGTTGGTCTCAGTTATTTATTGTTAGGCCTTTTAATAGGAAACACAAAATGCATGCTGTTCGTGGAATGACCCATATATTAGTGTTTAGTATCCAACAGGTGCACATAAAAGTGCCGCTTCTCCTGCCACTAAGATCAATGGGAATACCTTATCACATTTGGACAGAGCAGCCAACACAACACGGCTGTCCTCTGTAGTATGTTGTTCAGCCATAAATTAGGCTAAAAAATGTAATATTATTAAGAGCAGAACTGGAGAGATAAAGTGCTTACAGTTGTCAATGTGTTTAGAATGTGTAGAGGCCAAAAGATCCTAAATCCTAAAAAAGATATGTAAATTAATGTGACAGTGTTCACTGAGCCCAAGTATCCACCAGTTTACCTCTGTATGTGATTGAGGATTTTAAACTGACCACCATATAGATACAAGTAATGCCGTATTGATTTGTTTGCCGGCTTCACATCCCCATTGACAGATATGATGGCCACCTCTGTTGGTCCTACCTTCGTTTGGCAGGCCTGTGATTTTTCTCCTCTTGATGCCGAGCCAATGACAATCCTCACGGCCTGAGCCAGTGGTGCATGTCATTGCCTCTTGTTTTGTAGAGCTCATTTGAGGGCTCAGACACTTTCCCCTCTCGTAGTCTCTCCATTTGGCATTAAGAGACTATTTATTATTTAAGGATAAAGTTTCTGTGTGGTATATAGAAAATGGTTATTATTTCTACATAAATAAGAAGTATTAGCTGTGCTCTAGTGCTACAGAAGTGATGTTTGTGAGAATGACGGTAAAGTAGAATTACATTCCTTCCTGAAGAGTAGGACAGGCTGTGGCGAGCTCGCTTTGGAATGTGTGTGTGTGTGTAGCGGTGATTCAATCCTGTGGAAGTCAGTGTTATAGAGAGAGGCTCAGTGGAATGTTAAATACTGTGACAACACTTTTTTTCTAGAAGTTTTTGCTTTAAATCTGTCGTGGCAAGCCTATCTCAAAGAGTGCAGTTAATATTATTTTCTAAGTTCTTGCTTATTGCTTGAGAAGAACTTCATATGCATCACCTCTTTCATGCATTAACTAATAATGGAAATTAGAAGTAAGAATGCAATTGTAACTGCCTCCAATGACGAGTAAACTGATTTACCAGTCATAAATATGATCTTAACATCAATAAAACAAAGTTTTTTTTAAGACCGGATGTGATTTTTTTGAATAAGCGACCTTTTAGCGGCGAAAATTACATATTGTGCCTTTAATATTTTTGTGGAAAATGTAATAGTAATACGTTTTCATTTGAATTGCTCATGTCATTCACATTAGAAAAAAAGTGTCTGACTTGCAGTATGTTGATATTTTTAAAAGGTTGCTGTCCAAATGACTTTACTTGCCAAAGCCAGTTTTACTTGCATTTGACACTTGACATTGCTAATTTTGTGTGCTGCCAATATTGTTTCATCTCTCTCAATTAGCAGCAGTACCTCTGCCGCTATTGTTTCTCATGAGCTCTATGCTGCATTGTCTTTTCAAGATAATCAGTAGGAAACCACACAGTGTTACAGTGTTACACAATCACACCACACACACACACCATGGCACCATCTGCTGCTCTCCATTTTACTTAAAAGCACTGTTGGGTGTATGAATGCTCTATAGTGCATCAAGAAGCGCTTGATAATTCCCATACATTCCCTACCCTAATTCTCTTCCTTTATTGTGCTTATGTCTGAGTTTAAATAGCTGCTTTACAGGATGACACAGATGTATCCACAGGAATGATTTATGGAGCATATAGTTAAATATTGAACACAATCTCTGGTTTTGTGCACCTCCCCAGAGAAAAATGCTATGCTTCTGTCTAACCTCAGCTGATCCCGGTGCCCGGTGCTGTTTACATTCACATTTCAAGGCATGACATATGAAGTTGACCACTTATTTCCTGTGCTTGATCATACTGTATCCACACACATCTTCAAAAACACTTGAAAAAAAAATAGAAGTGAAGTTATGATTCTTTCAAGTAAAAGTTATGATTCTTTCAGAGGCTTTTCTGTATTTGAATCTCAAACCATGATCAGCTTTTACTCTTCATTTTCTATGCCATTTTTGTATCTTTTCTCAGAAAGAATCTTTTATGAAAACATAATGGTGTATCAAAGGGTAGACTAAATAATTTACTGCATAGTAGTATTGAATTATTTATTACTTTATTACAAGTGGTTGTAGCATGCTGCGTTGTCACTACATCCTATAAATTGATCTTGTATGCATGTGTGGATGTGGATGTGGTCTTTTTAAATTAAAGATATGACTGTAGTTTCAATTAATTGATAAACTGTTATGAATTAATTTTTATTAGACACTCTTCTTGATGATGAATTTCAGTTATAAATCACAGAATCCATTACAATTAAGGTGAAAAACCCAGAATTTCAGGTAAAACTATAACAGAAATTGTGATAGCACCCTATTTTTGCCTTACAAACTTTGTGTAACTTCGCTGATTTTCAACCTGCTTTGTATTATTACAATGTCGTGGTTTATGTAAATGAACAATGTTTACTCGTTCCCTGTGTTACCTGGACAGAGAAATTTATGGTTATTTATTTGTCCGCCGGATGACGCAAAGCGCCAGGCAGCTCCAGGGCTTTTGTGAAAACGGCAGTTTCTTTCAGTTTTTCCAACACTGTGTTCGTGGTCATCCAGTTTAAAATGTTTTTCAGATTTTCCGTTGCAGCGTTCTCTCAGTATTTACGTATTATAGCCTAACTCATTCCCAAGACCCGCTAAACGTTTACTCTTTAAATTCTTGCGCCCGGGAACAATCAAAAGTCGACACCATTATGACTAAGTTTGCTAAGAAGTATTTCCTACTAAAGCAGTATTTAACTGGTAAGTGTATTCATAGCAGACTGGTGGGAGTGGCCTTGGACGGCAACATGTCCAGTGCATTATGGGTGTTGAAGTTTTCCTACCTATTTGGCAAAAGGGAAGGCAACAGCTCTATTTCTCTGTCGTCAGGAAGCACTGATTTCATTCTTCTTTTCATTGAAGTGCCCTTTTACCAATTGAGTTTTTGTGATGTATTGAACAATCTTGCTGTTAATTTTATAAACCAGTTTTGCAAATTATAAATCATTGATTTATGTTATGCATTATATAATATGTTGTCATTGTTTTTCAGAAATTAGTTATGTTGTATTTTTTTATAATATAACAAATAAGATAATTTTCAGATATTACTGCAACATTAAAACCCTAGCAATGTTTTGATAAAATAAAACATAGTAAATTTTAAAGGGGTCTTATTATGCCCTTTTACGAAGACTAGACTATGCTTTCATGCTTGATTACACATTATTTTTCACATAATTTACATTATTATATTATTACAGCACCTCTCTGCCCTGTCTGGCCCTAGTCTCAGCCTCATACGTCACGCCCACGGACCGCTGGCTGAACGTCTGATTCATATGGCACACTTATCTGGAAACACTTCAGGAGTTTCGAAGTCGTCATCAGATGGGTTGAATTCTACAGGATATCCGCGAGACGTGTGTGTTGCGTTCTTTAACGGTTCCCTGGAAAAAAATGCTGTGACGCCAAATTCCCTCGTGGAAGAAAAACGCCGTCGTGTTTACAACTGTTACAATGAGAGCTTACCAGGATCAACTAGACGCTGGATTTTCAAAAGTATGTGAAGTTCGTGGCTGCATTGTTGTAGTAAACTTGAACAACGTTCTTGAATGAATCATTTATAGATGCAAGTCTGGCCCGAACACGCGTTTATTTCATGTTTTGATGAAGCCCCTCCTTCCAAAATACGAAATATTCTGTGATTGGTTAGCTGGCCCACACTGTAAAAAATAAATCCTTAAAATAACGGAAAAAGTACTAGCAGCTCATTACCTGGACATTATCCAGTAATTTTACAGACATTTCCGTTAACATAAAACGCAATGAAGTTCAAAATTCTAAATACAGGTAAAACACCTGTAAAAAATAAATACGGAAAATTCTGTAAAATTTATACAGTACATTGTGCCCTATTTTTACGGATTTTTTTAGGGTGCAGTGTGTTGTGATTGGCATTGCTGAGCGCGTCTGGAAATGTCACATCCCATAACAGTGAGCTCTAGTACTCCGATGTAAATATTAAGGATGGCGTAAATTTCAAACCAAATCAAGCCTGATTCAGATTTACGAATGTTAACAAACAAGAGGATCGTACGGAACAAATTTCATGCACGGACTTTGCAAGCACTGATTTCACAGGACATTTCAGAGTGGAATGTTTTATTTATTTATTTTTTGTAATTTTCTTATACATTTTAGATACAAAGTTATACACCATTTAATCATGATATTTGTTGAAAAACGATGGTAATACAAACAACAATCAATCACAAAATCATGGATGATTTTCCTAAGGGGCAGTGAACAGTCTTACAAAAGCGAGAGCTTACAAACGCTACAGTAAACACTCTATCAACACTAATGTTGGCTAGCAGGCGAGCGGAGCCAAACAGCTTTGCCCTTTGTTTACATCGTAGCAACAACATAAAACTTATAATTGGAACTGTTAATAGAAAACGCAATTACAAATAATAAGACATACTAACAAGTTGTGATCCACAAACAACAGACTGTCCGACAAAGTGGGAACTGCTCCGTGCGTAGCTTTTGTGCGTAGCCGGCATTGTACTATCTTAGTTTCTGGAAGCTGTTCTCCGTAAAATGTGCAGCACACAGATAAACGTTGGGGTTATAATGTTCAGGAACAGTGTTTAAAATAAATTTTAACCACTCTAAGTTCGTCAGCCTTAGGAAGGTCAAACAAATGAGTTTTCTCTTTGACATAGCGACAACACTGTCTTCTCTAATGCAGCTCAACCAGGCCTCTGACCTTTTTTGCATATTCTGTGGGCGGAGATTATTTAAATGAGTAACATTGTGACTTTATAAGATCAGGGAAAAAAACGCGTTGTAGTTCTTGGAAAGTGGATTCTGTCTCCCTTTGGAGTGGACTTTGAGCTTTGTAACCTTGTAAATCTTTTTTATGCTCAAACAGCAACATTACACAGTAACTAAAGTTGAAAGTTAGTTAACTTTTCATTAAACATGAAAATGTTACTAAAAATGAAATGTATCTTTTTTGTGTGTGTGTCGTGTGGCCAATAAAATGTTAGCATGGCATTGCCAAGTAAAAATATGAACTACTGGTCTGACTAGGCCAGCAGAAATACCTTGCAGTGGAATCATTCTGGATATGGAGTCATTGTTCGCCCTCCTACATGCAACACAAGTTTCTGAGTATTTTTCTCCACTCTGGCATCTTCTGCGTCCTTCACCATTATCACGTCTCCACCACAGCGCATCCACGCCACCCACTTACACCCACACAGCAGCCTCGTAACCATGGTTATAACTGGCCTTGCTGTGAAAAATGAAAACACTTCGCCTAATTCTGCATATAGATGAGACAAAGACATCCTGGAGTACTTGTGGTGCTCTCATCCACCTGAGTCGTGCCGTCTGTCCTGGAGCAAAGCGTGTTGCGATATGTTGCAGACTGATCAGCTTTGATGTAAATTTATGTGTGTCACTTGTTGTGGCCTGAAACATTGTTCAATAGCAGGACAACATGTTTTCCATCTGAATTGGCTAAATGTTTGAAAGCCCTTGAGGCTCATGGTGTCCGATGGTTCTGAAACGTTAATTTGAAGATACAGCCGCATCACAGATATCTGTGTGGCACCAGAGCTTTGGGTTATTTTTTTCCCCCCACTGAAACACAAGCTGCAGGAAAGATTAAGTTTAAATAATTCTTAATTGGTATCAACATCTGAATCATAAGACTTTTAATTGGTTCATTTGAAAGCAAAAAAAGATCCTTTTTTTTCTGGATTGACCTAAAATCCACTTGGAAAATGCATTTAAGCCATGGTGAAGAACGGTGTTGTTGGAGGAGATGCAGAGAGGATGGAGAGCAGAGGGTCATGGAAGTCCACTCTTCCAGTAGAAAGCTAAGGAAATACATCACCATGACAACAGGGCCAAGGGAAAGGCTTGCATGCTTAGAGGAACTCTCTGTTTCCTCAAACAAGAGCTTTAGGAAGAAGATATTATAAAGCCCTCCCACCACTTACACACACATTGTACAAGAGCGTATTCAATAACCCTACATGTTTTCTGCCTTAAGGATAGGAATATGTTTCAGCATGCAAGCATTTGGCTTCTTACTGATCACTAGAGGGGAAACCTTCTTGTAGATTGACATATTAATGTATAACAAAAAACAGGAATAAAGGCCTGTTCACGCCAACAATAACTACTAAGATAACTATATTAGCGTCCACACCAGCGGGCGATATCATTCTGTTTATTCTAAGCGCATGCTTGTCTGTCAATTTAAATGCTCGAGCTTGTTACAGCAGGATGGATTCTGATTGGCTGTCAATGTTTTTATCGTTCATCCGCTGCAAAAAGAAAAAAAATCGTTCTGAAAGTGATTCTAAAGTTATCGTTTCTCTGTGCCGTTATCGTTATAGCTGTGGCGTGGACTCTGCTATTTAATATTGAGAACGATTTTTAGAACTATATCTTTATCGTTATCTTTATAGTTTTTGTCCTTGGTGTGAACGGGCCTTAAGACTGTAGCAGTGTTATTTTAGTATTATTTATATACTGTTATATTATTTATTCATATTTTGAAATAGCTTTTATTTTTTTATTTTCAGTTTTCATTTTAATTTTATTAATTTTTTTGTAATTTTGTCATGTGCTTTTGTCATTAGTGTTTTTTTTCTTTAATATTGAGAACGATTTTTATAACTATATCTTTATCGTTATTTTTATAGTTATTGTCCTTGGTGTGAACAGGCCTTAAGACTGTAGCAGTGTTATTTTAGTATTATTTATATACTATTATATTATTTTTTCGTATTTTGAAATAGCTTTTATTTTTTTATTTTCAATTTTCATTTTAATTTTAGGTTTATGTGCTTTTGTCATTAGTGTTTTTTTTATATTTCTATTTAGCTTTAATTTATTTTTATATAATTTTATAGTATTATTTATATACTATTATTTATTCATATTTTGAAATAGCTTTTTTCAGTTTTCATTTGAATTTTAGTTTTTTTAGTAATTTTGTTATGTGCTTTTGTCATTTAGTGTTTTTTAATAATTTAATTTTTAAATAAATTTATATATAGTAATTATTATAAATAGTAATTTATTTTTATATAATTTTCAGTGTCATAGTGTAATTTTAGTACTTCAGCTTATTTTATTTCATTTTATTTCATTCAGGCATTTCAAGTTTAATTGTTTCGTCTGATATTTATATTTTATTTTATTTCAGCTTTTTGCAATTAATAAAAATTATTTTTAATAGTTTTAGTTCACAATAATAAACCTGCACTGTTGTTTGAAAAATGGAAAAGGTGTCAAGACATGATGTAGTTTTGTTATATTAATGTAATAAAAAATACATTAAAAAACGATTTTGTTTGTGTTAGAACAAATCTGGAAGCTCTGCAGAAGAAGCTAGAGGAACTGGAGCTGGATGAGCAGCAGAAGAAACGCCTGGAAGCTTTCCTTACCCAAAAGCAGAAGGTTGGAGAGTTAAAAGATGATGACTTTGAGAAGATTTGTGAGTTGGGTGCGGGTAATGGAGGAGTGGTCTTCAAGGTCTTACACAGACCCTCAGGCTTCATCATGGCCAGGAAGGTAAGTTATGGTGAAGCAAACTTTATATTTCAGTTTCAGCTTCAAGTTCGCAAGAAAGGCCACTGAAGTCCATTGATTGTCACTTCCAGCCTTGAATCGATCGGATGCCGTTTTAAAGCTGCTTGCCTCAGAAAGCATCAGCTATTCATGTCATCATGTCTTTTTATAGATTGGAAGAAGTTAGACATTGCAGCAATAAGCCATGACATTCTGTTCTTAGCTTGCTGACTGGATACTATATGGTAATTGCAGTTGAGTCAAATGACACTTTTCCTAATAAACTTATCCAAGAAAAGACATCTGCTTTTTAAGCCAAATTGCCAATAGTCCACTACATACTGTGATGAAACAAATGGTTCTTAATATGAGCGCTCCCAGGAAAGAAAACAAGCTGAAGTGCAGTCAGCACACAAACTCCAAACAACTCATTTACAGCATGAAACAAAGAACTGACAGTATGCATGCAGAGAAGTAACTCTTCCTTATCAGCTAACTATATAATGCAGACAGCCTGGCAATTACAGAGAGAAGCTCTGCCTGGTACTGAAAGAAATTAATGAGGCTTCAGAATTATGCTTAGCACTGCACTTATTAAGACAAAATCGCAACATGGTAAACATCAGTATGAATGTAAAACGTAAAAATATGTCAACGTTTCTTCAATTTCAGGGGTTGATATTAAAACAAACTTATATTTTCATGCAGTTGATCCACCTAGAGATCAAGCCAGCAATAAGGAATCAGATCATCAGAGAGCTGCAGGTGCTGCATGAATGTAACTCTCCCTACATAGTGGGCTTCTACGGGGCTTTCTACAGTGATGGAGAGATCAGCATCTGTATGGAGAACATGGTATTGTGTCCTCTCTTGTCAAACATGAGAGTTTATCTGTCTATATATAAATATATACACTACTGTTCAGTAGTTTAGGGTCAACTGGAAATACGTAAGAATAATTTTATTCGTCAAGGATGCATCAAATCGATCCAAATTGACAGTAAAAACTCTATTGTAATATAAGGCATTTTTCTATTTCAAGTAAATGCTGTTCTTTTTTACTTTCTATTCATCAAAGAATCCTGAGAAAACCAAATATTAAGCAGCACAACTGTTTTCAACATTGATAATAATAAGAAATGTTTCTTGAGCAGCAAATCAGCATATTAGAATGATTTCTGAAGGATCATGTGACACTCAAGACTGGAGTTATGATGCTGAAAATTCAGCTTTGACATCACAGGAATAAATGACATTTTAAAATATATTAAAATAGAAAACAGTTCTTTTAAATTGGAATAATATTTCACAATATTACTGTTTTTGCTGTATTTTTGTATCAAATAATGCAGCCTTGGTGAGCATAAGCGACTTATATATACAGTATAGTATCAATATCCTTTCAGTATCCCTACACTGCCTTTGCTTTTATAGGTACTATATAAGAGTAACTGCTGAATATATTTCTATAAAAAAAATGTATAGGATGGCGGCTCCCTGGATCAGTCCCTGAAGAAAGCCGGCAAGATCCCAGAACAAATACTGGGCAAAGTTAGCATTGCGGTCGGTATCTCTGTAACCTATCTCAAAAATATCCTTGATCTCTTATGGACTGTTTCCAAAAAATAAGGCTGAAGTACATTGCTTAATGTTTCTGGACCTGTTTTCTTTCCATTCATACAGGTGATAAAAGGCTTGTCCTACCTGCGGGAGAAACACAAGATCATGCACAGAGGTGATTGGTGTCACGCTATCTCAAACGGTCATCTGTTCATTTACTCTTTCTGTTGACACAGTATTTACTGCAGGGAAGACCTTGTCTTTTTCTTGCAGATGTAAAGCCATCCAACATCCTGGTGAACTCACGTGGTGAGATCAAGTTGTGTGACTTTGGTGTGAGTGGACAACTCATTGACTCCATGGCCAATTCGTTTGTGGGCACCAGGTCCTATATGTCTGTAAGTTTACATTCCCAGCAAAAAAAAAAAAAAAAAAAATCTTTCAGATCTCATAACAACAGTATAAACAGTATATATAAAACAAATATATATATATATATATTAGTGCTGTCAAGTCGATTAATCGTGATTAATCACATCTAACATTAACATTTGTGTATATATAATTTATATAATATATATATATATATATACAGTGGTGACCAAAATTATTAGAACACCTGACAGAACTGAAAATATTGACCTTTTTTTGCCTCCAAAACATGATTTAATTTCATAATGTTCATGAAACATGCAGATGGTTGCTCTGACCATCAAATATCAGATGAAGTGAGTCGTACTGTTTTTATCCACTTTGAACTTTAATATTTGGTATGTCCACCTTTTGCAGCAATTACAGCAGCACATCTCTCTGGCATAGTGTCAATATATTTCCTCTGAGAACTTCAACACTAATGTTATCCCATGCCAAAGGCTTTCCTTTGAATGTACAATAGATCTGTCCAGTTTATTTTCCAACTCGCCCCAAATGTGCTCGATGGGGTTGAGGTCCAGACTTTGAGGGGGCCAGTCCATCATTTTCAATGTTCTAGCAGATTTCTTCCATCGCAGGTAGTTCGGGCAATAGTTAGAAGAATGTTTCGGGTTATTGTCCTCTTGGAAAATAAATCCAGGCCCAATGAGACGACTCCCAGATGCCAAGTGTTCTATGTTCTAATAATTTTGGCCACCACTGTATATATATATATATATACAGCTCTGGAAAAAATTAAGAGACCACTTAACATTGATTTCTTTATGTTAGATGCGATTTAATCGAATATAAATAAATATATATATATATATATATATATATATATATATATATATATATATATATATATATATAATATTATATTATTTTATTTTCTACCACATAATTAGGTTCTAGATCATTTGCCAGTGTGATTCTTTCCTGGATGTTTGATTTGGAGTATCTCAGGGCAGCCATCTGTTTGTTCAGGCTCCTGTTTTTCATCATATCTCTTCCTGTATGATAATATTAATTTCCTCTCTGTATGATTCTCCTCCCTATTTTCTGTCAATCTGTAGCCCGAACGCCTTCAAGGGACTCACTACTCTGTCCAGTCTGACATATGGAGCATGGGTCTCTCTCTGGTGGAGATGGCCATTGGACGCTTCCCTATCCCACCACCTGATGCCAAGGAGCTGGAGCAAATCTTTGGTCAGCCCCTCGAGGGGGACCCCTCCGCCAGCGAGACCTCCCCTAAACCCAGGCCCCCTGGTCGACCCGGCAGCTGTGAGTGACTGTTTGCCGTCCTGTCTGCAAGAAAATGTAGAAACTGATCAATTGTGTTCAAGGTGTTTCTGACTATAAAATAAGAAAATACAGTGATTTTTTTTTTTTTTTTTTAAATCTGTTTGCCTTGTCAGCATACGGTCCAGACAGCAGACCTCCCATGGCTATATTTGAGCTGCTTGACTATATTGTCAATGAGGTAAGTTTAAAGTGGTGCTTATAAGATCACTAAACAGCTTTATGGCAGTGAATTAATTAAAGTGAGGATTAATTGGCTGCTTTACTTAGGCTTAATGGAGCGTTTTTGCTTTTTCAGCCACCTCCTAAACTACCAAGCATCTTTGGTGCAGAATTTCAAGACTTTGTTAACAAATGGTAAGTAAAAACGTAATGTTTTTCTGTAGCTCACCTATTAGAGCATGACACTAGCCATAGGTCATAGGTTCGATTTCCAGGCAACTGGCATACTGATCAAATGCAGAGTGCACTGAAAGCTGCTTTGGATTAAAGCAACTTCTACATGCACAAATGATTCTTCAGTGGAGCTTGCTGCGCCATCTAGTGGTTGAACTAAAAAACAGTTTGAAATCTGTTTCCGTGCTACGGAGCCCCTAAATGGACATGGAGAAGGACATACATTAGATGGGAGACTCACTCGCAAAAGTATTGTGTTCCCTCGAGAACTTTTGCAGAACAGTTTTGCGTCCCATCTCATGTTTTTCTATCACCAAAGTTTTGACATTTTTCATACTTTGTTCATTGGTTTTCCTTGTTTTGCTCAGTTTAATCAAAAATCCAGCAGAAAGAGCAGACCTCAAGCAACTGATGGTAGGAACAATCCTTTTCTGTCAGTCCTCATATACAGATATTTTCTATTGTAAAAATGCACCTCATACATCTAACAATTATCCTTTCAGGTCCATGCCTTCATAAAGAACTCCGAGGCAGAGGAGGTTGACTTTGCTGGATGGCTATGCAGCACCATTGGGCTAAACCAGCCAGCAACTCCAACTCACAGTGTGGGAATGTGAGAGCAGCCATCTTTTTCTAAGCCAACCATTTAGTGTTTCTTCACACATCTCCAGTTCCAGCCTGAGGCCAACAGCAGTCTCCTGAACCCACCCAGTCTTATTTTAGATGTTGTCTTGAGTATTAACAAGCATACCGCTGTAATTAACAATGCATTGAACCTCCGATAGGGCGCTTGAAATCTGTTGCATCAATTATCGGTTAAATGCTTTAATCCATGAGACAGATATTACATACATTTAACAAAATCAATGTCATTTCAATTGCAAAAGCTATCAAAAGGCTGATACTACACTGCGCAGGAACTTAAATGCAAAGGAATCCCCCTCTGTCAACTTGTGATCATGATATACTTTTTTACATTTTCAGCTATGGTGGTTACATTTCATTGTTATATTTTGTGTTCTGCTTTATTTCAATATGGTGAATGTGCAGTCTTTAACTCACAAAGTGAGAGAAAAATCAGTCATTTAACTTATACAAACTTGTATATTATAATAAGAGATTTATTTAACAAATGACAACTGATGGAATGTGGCAGTGCTTATGTGGTATGCAGTGGATTAAAAAGGACAGATTTATCAATTTTCAACAGTTGTTTTATTTGAAAAGCATTTATGAACTCCATAGTCTGTTTGAGCCCTAAGCTTGAGCCGGAGCAGCTGCAGGCTTCTTGGCCTTGGTCTTCTTCACAACCTTCTTCTTCTTGGATTTCAGCATCTTGGCCTTGACCTGCACAGAGTTCACAGGTTTAGAAATTGCTCAGCTAATGACCAGACAACTGGACTTGTTGGTCATGAGGGTACTTACGTCAGGGTTGTGTGCCATGATAGCACGGCGACGTGCAGTCTTGGCGTAGGGGTTGAGCTTCATCATCACTCTCAGGTTCTTCAGAGGGTTCTTCTTGAACACTCTGCGATTAATCTTGCGGCTGCAATTTTAAAAAGTAACATGTTACTCGACTTGTACTGTAGACTCTAAGCCTTTGTGATTCAAAGCAAGATGGCTCAGAACTTCCAATACAATCACTAGTCAGAAACACGGACCAGAAGTAGGACTCTCATCATTGCAATGATATGTTGGCAATATGACCGTCAAAGTAACCACAACTTACTTAACAGGACGAAGTGCCTTCTGGACTTCCTCACTCTTGATGATTCTGTTCAGATCTGTGTTGTTCATTTTGTGCATAGGCAAGCTGGAACATGACAAGGCAGTAAGTCCACAAGCTTATGTTCAATATCTACAAATTTTAAATCTAGGAGTTCATTTGAACAAGTGTGGATTCAGACCACCATATGTTGACTCAGAACTTCTAATGTTATCATTGTGTTCATAAACACGGACAAAGTGAAAGCTCGCTTTTGTACCAAGCACAACCAAAAAAAGGATAAGACCGAAGGGTAAAGGAACTCACTTGTAGTCCACTTTAAGGGAGGAAGCTTTGCGCCAAGTGCCATAGAGGCCATCAAGCTTGCGGAAGGCACCCTCGGTCCAAATGCAAAAGCGTCCGACGTGTCCACCTGGAGCAAGCTTTAACAGGTCCAGTCTGCTAACGGATTGCAGTGTGACGCCTGAGAAAAGAAACCTTGTGGTTAATGATTTTACAACTATCCAGACAAACAAAATCTTTCGTGTTCAAATAGAGTCAGAACTTCCACTAAGATCATAATATTCATAAACACGGACCATGAAGTGGATATCATCATATATAAAGTGTGTTCATGTGAAGCAAAAGTCAAATACAAAATCGCTTTGCGTACCAGGGATGTTTCTGAAAGCTCGTGTCACACCGTTGTCTTCGTTGTAGATGATGCATGGTCCTTTACGCTGGATACGTCTTCGGTTCCTCATCTTACCCTTACCGGCACGCATACGCTGAGAGGCGTAAACCTGGAGACCAGAAATAAACATCAAAAAGATTTAATAGTAAACTGCAACATTTTCAGCCAATATCAAGAGTTTGAGGGTATCAGTTTTTTGTTTTATGAACAAGCCTTAATAGTTAAATATATGTGAACTTGCTCAGACTCAATATTTCGTCAACCTTCCATGCCAGCATGAGACAGAAGGCAACTGTCGCTGTGCGTAGAGTAGGACGCAAATTACACCATCACAGCAAGGGTTGAAAGATTTAAATGCCGTAAACTGCAACATTTTCAGTCAAGAGTTTGAGAGTAGCTCACCTTCTTGATGTCATTCCATGCCTTAAGCTTCTTCAAGAGAAGCACAGCTTCCTTAGTCTTTTTGTATCCTTCAACTTTATCATCAACGACAACTGGTACTTCAGGAATCTCCTCAATGCGGTGACCTGAAACATTTGGCATTTGTTAGAAGTCAGGGAAACCAAATAAAATAAAGTTTAATCATGGTAATTTTTTTAATATTCTGTATTTATTACTGTTCTCAGCCTTCGAAAGGGAAAAACCAATAGTTTGATTCGGCCCTTCTGCAAACTGAGGTTTCTCTTGCACTGAATTAAGCAGAATGCCAATAAGGTGGCAACCCACATAGCATAAATACAGTGCCTAGAGGCACTGAGATTATATGGACCCCAGAGAGACCCAAACTTTATGAGCACTTGTTCACTCACCTTTGGCCATGACCAGGGCAGGCAGAGCAGAGGCAGCCAGGGCAGAGCAGATGGCGTAACGCTTCTGGTTAACATTGACCCTGCGGTGCCAACGGCGCCAGGTCTTTGTGGGGGCAAACATGCGGCCACCACGACACATCTACTGTGGAGTCAAGGGTCAACATTTCACACTAAACCACTGTTCACACCAATTTCAACATCTTTCAAACCAACATACATATTTGCATGTTGTCACTGCAATTTTTTGAAGAGCTGTTCTTTGTGTACCATAGTGACTGCTGTATTTCTGCATTTCTACAAAGCCACCTACTGTCAGAGTGAATTTACACATTCATTCAGCCCATCTATCGTTTTTTTTTGTTGTTGGTGTGAACAGGCCTTAATACTTAAAGATATGGTAACTTGCTCAGTCTCAATATTCGTCAGCCTTCCACGCCAGCATGAGACAGCAGGCAACTGTCGCTGTGCGTAGAGTAGGACGCAAATTACACCATCACAGCAAGGGTTGCTTACAATCAATGATTTGATAAGTTGTTTAAGTAAATAGCGTGTTAGTTCAGGATACATTTCCAAAAGCACCTTGCCCGGAGCGGTGGGTGCCACCACCGCGTACACGGGGGATACGGGCCACGGCTCTTCCTGTGCCCCAGGACTCGGCGCTGGTCTGGTGACCTGAAACGACACACCTTTTGGAGTTATAGTCACATAATACAATAGTCAAATATTTCAGAAACAGACATGTCTCATCAGAACTTCCATCATAATCAGTTGTCAGAAACACGGACCGAAGTGGAATATCATCATTGAAGCGACGTTTTAACTCTGGGGATTTAAAACACTCACCGGCCTGTTCGCTTACAGCATAGGGCTGGCGCTTGTTCTTGCGCATGTTGGTGTGCACAAAGTTCACAACATCAGGGCGGATGGGAGCCCTGAACACTGCAGGCATAACCACATTTTTGCCGGTTGTCTCCCCTTTCTCGGAGTAGACCGAGACTAACGGTCGGGCACAAGCCTAAAACAAAAGAGACGTATCATTAACTTCCATACATTTCCAGGCTTATTCATAATAGAACTTTGAATCTTGCTCAGTCTTAGTTTTCATCAACCTTCTGTGCCAGCATGAGACAGCAGGCTACTGTCACTGATCACAGAGTAAGACGCAAATTACACCATCATAGCAAGAGTATCATTTTCTTTTTGGGGAAAATAAAGTAAATACAGTGAGAAAATGTGAATTAGTGTATTAAAGTAATAGTTCAGCCTAAATAATTGTGCCATGTCTGCTATCATTTACTTACCCTCAGGTAGGTTGCTTGTGTGACTATTTTAATATTTGTTACAACGAGGATGAATAAACGACAAACTGTCATTTTAAAGTGAACGATCCCTTCGACACTTGTCTAATGCATCCCAAATTTGAAGCTCCTGCGCTCAAACACAAGACTACGCCACAACACGCTAGGTATTTCCAACTATGTTCCTACATGTCAAGGATGTTAAATTATACTTAGATCACAAATTGTGTTTCTAAAGAGAAGAAATTAATTTGATTCATAAGAACGTCTGAATATTGGAATCAGCTGCCAAATCATGACTACACGTGTATACACGCCGCACTGGATCAAAATGGCTGCCGAGATACGCTGTAGGGCGAGCATATTAGCTAACGCCTAACATTTCAACCAAAAACACAACTCATGACCTACATGCACGTAAAACAATGAAATGCATAACATTTATTGAAAACATGGTCAAGTCGGGGGGAAAAAGACCTATTGTGCTCACCATTTTAGTAAGTTTTCACGGCTCGCCAGGAACCACGCTCCTAACTCGATGGCGGCCACGGAAGAAAAGGAAGAATGAAGCACTACACCGGCACTTGCATATCCATCCGACATATGTCACTTCCGCCGAAGTCGGCGGTTTCATTTCAGCTTATTTTATTAATATGATCTGGATTTAATTATAAAATTATTTTGAATCATTTATTAATTTAATGACAATGAATTGTAATAAGATAACTGCGATAAAATAATAAACGTGGCAGTATATGTTTTGGCACTATTTAAGTAGTGGACGCTGGCGGTTGTGTCATATGGAACTACTTTCTATAATTAATTGAAATATGTATAAATGTTTGGATTTTTTTCGTATTTAATTAATCGCATTTTAGATAAAAATGATATAGATTTTTTTGTTAAAAAATCGTTTTTGTTGTTGAAGATTCATTTTTAACAATAATAGGCGTGGCAAAAGTACGTCTGCGTCGTGACGTACATTTGGCGCGCTGTAATCAAATAGTTTGTGTCGTCTAAGGTTTTCATTCAAACGGGGAGAATTTGTTAATTATCTCTTTGTTTTCAAACGAAGGGAATGGGATCCAAAATAGTCTCGGACGCCAACGCTTTTGTTAAATTTCTCAAGTGAGTAATTGTTATTTTTTCTACTGCGATTGAACTTGAATAACTGGCAGGTCTGTCATGTTTTGCTATGTACAGTGTATGCTATTTACGTAATTCATATGTTTACGTTTACTCATTTCTTTCCGTGCCTATTTTAGGTTATGTCAAGATGAAAGTAAAGACAACTGCACGTATATGGTAAAATCAATGTGGATACAGATGTATAGAGAAGATGCTCAGTCATAAGTGTTGAAAATAAGTTGTTTGTTTGTTTTAGGATGATATTTCAGTACTGCTGGTGGAGAAGGAAGAGCTTTTACACAACATAATAGGTGGAAATCAGCCTGTCTTTGTCTGTGAGAAAGCAGTAAGTCAGTTTATGATTGTATATATTATGTGCTATTCTTATTTACAGTAGACATGACATAATTGTGAACTTATTTCATGAAAAAGCAACCAAAGTGTGAAGCAGAATCTGCAGAAACTACAGCTGACACCAGTGTTGTTGAAGAGATACTTTATAAGGTGGAACAAGACCTGGGGCCTCAGCCTCTCTCTGTCATGAAAGCCAGGTGAAAGAAGCCATTGCAATATAATATGATTAAAGAACTATTTCTTGCAGTGCATTACTGCACTGCATTTATTAATTTTGTAGATTTTTTATTTTTTTTAAAACTAGCTTTGTGATTATGAATAATCATAACTCACTTTCTTCAACCAGGCAGCTGCTGTCGTGGTACACCATGGCTCACAACCCCAACATGCCCCGGGTGGAAGTCCCAGGCACCCTGCACCCTCTATGGGTCCGTTGTGACAAGTCAGACCCATGTGCCACTGCCTGGCTTGGAATAGAAACTGTCTACAGTGGGAACAAAACCAGTGGTGTCAAACTGTATACAGTCTGCTGCAAAGGTAATAACACTCATTACTAATGTATTACATTATGGATCCAATCCAGTAATTTTACCCAGAGCCTTCTCTTATTTTCCAATTTCCAGCAGGTCCAACAGCAGATGAAACCTCTTTCACCACATTGGATGAGCTTAAACAAGAGCATCAGAATAGACACCATTCTTCTACAGTAAGAAATTTCTCCTATACTGTAGGTACCTCACTATTAGATATTGATATTAATCAGATTTTTTTTCAGGTGGTGACCAAAGGCTATGCACAGTTCAACATGTTTTGCTCCTTGAAAGAGGAGAGCATGATGTTTGAGTCTCAAAGCAGTGTAATAGCGAGTCTGACATGGAACAATGTGGAGAAAGTCTTGGAGTGTCCTCCCTTGTCTTCGAAAGCAACTCTGGTCAGCACCTATGCCGCATTCATTTGCCTGTGACACTTTAGTCAGTTAATCTGCTTTGTTTGTACTGTATATTGGGGATACTTATTATTATTATTATTATTATTATTATTATTATTATTTATTTTATTATTATTATTTTTTATATACAGAATATCAAAGTCGCAGTTGGAGACATAAGAAGTCCATTGTATCAGACGCACAGAGAGATGGAGTTCCTTCTGGTAAGAAATTATTTTAATATACTATTATAGGGTTTATTTATATATATTTTTTTATATGAATTAGCTTTTATTTTTATTTTATTTTAAGTTTTAGTAATTTTGTTATGTGATATTTCTCTTTTTTTTTTTTTTCTCAGTTTTTTAAAAAAAAATTCTATTTGGGTTTAATTTATTTTAATTTCAGTTTTAGTAATTTTGGTATTTCAATTTAAACTTATTTTATTTCTGTTAGTTGCCAAAGGCAACATTTTCATTTAAGTGTTCTTTATTTCATATTTCATTTAAGTATAACTTTATTTAAGTTTAATTTTGTCATCTAAAGGCCTGGGTATTAATTTTCCATGTGTGTGCGAGCCTTTAAAAGTATACTCCTTTTGCCGTGAGCATGAAAAGAAGCGTTTGGCGTGTGCACACTAGTGGACTTTGTTTTCAAGAATTCACGTCACTCACACATGCGCTGTTGTATGCGCATTTTCTGCGGACACAAAAATTGGGCTGCGTCCAGACATCCACGGATCCTCCTGATGATGAAAATTACATCACTCGAACGGTGTAAGGACCGTCACGGAATGTGGACGGCCGAACTGCAGTAGATTTGTTATAGATAGAAAAATGTTTCACTCTAATATATTGTTTACAAATATATATATATATATATAATATTATTATTATTATTTTTTTTTTAATTTAATTTATTAATTTAATGTCATTATTATGTTTATTTTTAAACACTTGACTAGGCTCTGGCAGAGGGTTTGAGAACAGGAGAAACTGAATGGTTGGAACCAATGGAGACTCAGTCTGCAGTGGACCTGACCAGATCACTCATAGAGGGTAGATACAGTGAGATTGATCTGTGATATGTATACATAGCTGCGATATGAATTATTCAGATTTTCTCTGTGTCAGCCTTGCTTTTATAGTGTGTTTGAGGTAGATTAATTATTATGTTTCCTTCTTATTTTAGAGCTTGAGAACCTTGCCCATGGAGTACCAGGACACACTGCCAAAGTTTCTGAGGTAAATTTATAATATAATGAGGGTCGGATTTACCTCATATTGGGACATAGGCAAAATAAATTTTTGGGCCCCATCTGTATTTTTTAAATAATTTAAAACTGTGTTGTGGCATTATAAATGTTCAAATATTGCATGTGTCATTATATTATTAACATTTTACCAAAATCAAGCTTAAATTAAGTTATGAAGTTTTTGACCAGCAAATGTCGCTTTTTTATTAGACGGCCGCATCTGAGAGGCTGACCAGAATTGCTTTAGAAGACAGTGTTTCTTGAGTAAAGAAAACGCTGTACATATTCAAACAACCAGTTCTTTATTTACCTTTGCATTGCAAACAAGCAGAGATGGTCCAAAAATGTGTGCAACATTTCATGTTACGAGTTTTAGTCACAAGCTCTTTTTAATACTTTTCATTGTTTAAACATTTGCAAAACCAACAGATAGACATAATGGGTGAACAATTGTTATGATTCATGTAGAAAAAACAAACAAAAAAAAGACGAAATATGAGATACAATACAATGTTTCTGCCCGACAGTGACAATATTTACATTTTTATTAATTTATAAAGTAATTCTTGTACTGAGTTTTAGCATTAGAGTGAAATATTAATAATAAAAAAAAAAGATTTCTTCTCATTGTAATTGGGCCCCCCTTGACGTGCAATCAGTGGCACGTGCCTAGAATGCCTATGCATAAATCCGGCCCTGAATATAATCTAATATATATTAATATAATATTGACAGTTCTCAATCATTCACTTTCGTTATATTGAAGTGTAGCCAGATTATTGTTAAAAAATTCACCTTTTGTGTTTCACTGAAGAAAGAAAGTCATACCTATTTGAATGACATCAGCGAGAAAATAATGTCAGAATTTTGATTTATAGGTGAATATCCCTTTAATCTTTTGTAACAGAAACAGAAAGCTAAGACAGATGCTACTGCAGCCTTCAGCTCAATGGTGATTGAGAGAGGAGACCTGGATTTTACAGAACAACTGTGGGAGAAGATGAGGAGGAGTAAATATTAGCTTTGCAAATTTTCACAAATACAGCAAAACAATTTCACTGTAACTAAATTTATTGCCATTTTTTCCTCATAGGTGTAACTTCATATCAAGACATAACAGAGTGCCTGAAAATTGTTGTCAAAGCAGTGAAACTTGGTAAAATCAAACCATGGGTGTGTGCAACTCCATGTCTTCTGTTTAAATGCATTAAAGATATTTTTTGGTTAAATATAGAATTTTTTTTTTCAACATTAATATTTTAAAATAGTGTGTAATGAGGGTATTTTTTCCCCTTAGATCCACAAAGACAGCAGTAGCACTCTCAGTAAGCTGATCCTGCAGTCGTACCAGCAGCAGATAGACACCATGCCTCTCACTGGCCTCACACCCGCTAATATGCTCTTAGAGTTGGGCCTGGACAAGATCAGGAAAGACTTCATCAACTACCTTGTTGGTACATTAACTTTCAAATTTCAAATCTAGCCCTTCTTTGGTTTATAGTTCATCTGCAAATTAGCTACATAAGAAAGTTCATTTTTAGATGCTCAAATACTTTTAAAGACTTGATTCTGACTTTATTCTTTTTTTAGGAAAGGAACTTACAACTCTCAACTATTTGGTAGGAAACACTTTTGATTTTTTTTTAAAGGTTAAGGTGAATGTGAACATTATGGTGCTGGAGTGGTTTATGCATTTTATCTGTACTTTTCAGAGTTACTACTTGGCCACTGAGGTGGAGTTGCAGGAGCAAGTGATAAGAGTGAGGAAACTGCACCACCTGCTGGAGATCCTGGGCACCTGCAGTACTTTCCTCAGTCTTCCTCATGACCGCCTTTTCCTTTTCACTCAGTGAGCTTCCTGCCCTTTCCATGATTGATATATTAATCAAATGGTGATTCAAAATGTAGATAAATAATATATCATACCATTTTTCGCAGGAAATTGTGGTTTATGATCATAAAATGATTTAGGGTGCACTTTTTCCATCAGAGAACATCCTTGATTGCAATAAGGATGGTGCATTGCAAGAGATTCAAACAGAGAAAAATAAAACTAATTTCAGTAGCTGGATCTTGGTAAATGTGTTCTAACCATGATATTTGATGTCAGGTCCTGTTTGCAGTACTATAAAACATCCAACTATGATGAGGACCACATCTTCCAGTTGCAAATTAAGCCTGCCCTCATTAGCTACTTTTATGAAAAGTGAGTTGATGCTGCATTTCTTATGAGCTGTCATATTCTTTCTGTATTACTTTCAGTGCTTTGGAGTAACTGATTATTATATGTAATCTAGATTATGTAATCAGATGAAATACTTGTAATTATATTAAATAACTATTCAGAATACAGTTACATTTAGGGCTGCACGATTATTACAAAAAACATTCCCTTAAAATTGTAATTGCGATTTATTAATTACGATTATCACAATTTAAATTGAATGATGTTTTGAATAGCTTTATACCAATGTATGAAGCAACTGCATGCTATATTTTTATATGAAACCTTTTATTGCTTTTCTATAGGATTAAGCCTCAAATGTAAACTATACATTGGTTTGATTTCTTTAAGTAAAAATATGCATGGTATTATGTTATACTAAAACTAAAATTAAAACAATGCAAAAAACCTTTAACCTGTAGAAAGAAAGAAAAATACACACATCTTAAGCACACAGAGTAACGATTACGTAATTGTGGCATCCGTAATTGTAATCACGATTAGAAATTAGATTAATTGTGCAGCCCTAGTTACAATTATTATTTATTTATTTTTGATCACATGATTACTTAGTATTCATAAAATGGCAGTAAATTATTCAGAATTCATTCATTGATTCTCCCTAATTATTCTTTTTATCTTTTAAATGTTCTTCTTTCCAAAGTTTTATGGAATTTAATTATTAACTTTTCATAAATGTATGAACCCCCAGCATTTCCTTCCCAAAGTAATGTAATTCATGTTGATAACAAAAAATGCAATCATTTTTCTTTTTTCTTTGTATTTTTTTATCAATATGGTACAAGATTAAAATGTAGTCAGATTATGTTACCTAAAATGTGTAATGAAATAGATTACATTACTAACTCATTTTTATCATCTAATCTGTATTCAGTAATGGACTACAATTTGTAAGTAATCTACCCAGCATTGATTACTTTGCCATTTGATGTAGGATGTGTTAAACAGTGTAATGACATTCATAAGTATGAATTAACGTTGATTTATGTTATTCTCTCAGGGAGCAGCCATTCTCTTGGGGCATGGAGGTGTCCAGTGGACAGGGGTCTAAGGAAGTCAAGACAGCTTTGTACCTCAGTGACAAGCCCTTAGTAGACCACATCAGTTTTGACTTAGGTGAAGTCACCGTCTTTTGTTGTTGAGTTTGTTGAAAACAAAAAGAAATATGACATTTTTAATTAATCTTGTCATGCATATGCAGATGTGCCGCTGGATGAGTCTGTCAATGGAGAGTGTGAGAAGATATCTTACTACAGGACCATGGTGAGCTGTAGCCACATCAGCTTCACTTAACACCGGTAAGACTCCATTTAATGCAAATGTACTGACAGAAAAAAGAAATAAAGTTCATATTCATTTTTTTTTAATGCAGTAGTTTTAATTTGTGGCACTTACTGTGTACAATGCTGTTCAAAAGTTTTTGTTTTTGAAAGAAGAGTCTTCTCAAAAACATGCTCATCAAGGCTGCATTTTATTTGAAAATACAGTGATATTGTTACAATTTAAAATAACTATTTATTTAATATATTTTAAAATGTCATGGCAAAGCTGAATTTTCAGCAGCCATTACTCCAGTCTTCAGTGTCACATGATTCTTCTAATATGTTCATTCGGTGCTCAAGAAACCTCTCAAGAAAAATTTCTTATCACAGTTGAAAACAGTTGTGCTGGTTAATATTTTTGCGGAAACTGATTTTTTTCCCCAACGATTCTTTGATGAATAGAAAGTTCAAAAGAACAGCATTGATTTGAAATAAAAATCTTTTGTAACATTTATACATGTCTTTACTGTCACTTTTTTGATTAATCTAATGCATCCTTGCTGAATAAAATCAATTTCTTTCAATAAAAAAAAATCTTACCCCAAACTTTTGAACGGTAGATGTTTAAGATTTCAACAGGGTTGAAAGCAACTGGTTTAGTCCACATAGAAATAATATTCAAAACTGGATGACTGCTTGCCTATATCATTTAAAGGTACACTGTGTAACTTTTTTTTGTTCAAAATCCACAAAGTGATTTTAAGTCAAAATCAATCCTTCCAAAACATGTTTTTGTCTTACCCTGATTCACTATGGTAAGCCTATTATAAATGTTTATATTTTAGATGCATCCCTGAAGTGTCTGTAGAGACCGTGTCAATTAAACTCCCCCCTGTAAATGCCGCATCGACACGACATCCTCATTAAACCCGTCCCCGGCGTGACGACTCCAATCTTTCGAATAATCCTACGAATATCTATTGATCTAATATGACTTCTGACCTGTAATGTTGCCAGAATCATAATCATACACTATTTGTTCGTCGGCCAGAGGAGAACTGGCACCCCGACTGAGCCTGGTTTCTCCCAAGGTTTTTTTCTCCATTCTGACCCTGAAGGAGTTTTGGTTCCTTGCCACCGTCGCCTTTGGCTTTTGGCTTGCTCAGTTGGGGACACTTAAATTTCAACTATATTACTGATCTGCCCGCATTGACACTATATGATAATTGAAATGAGCTAGATGACATCACCGTTTTCTCCAGAGCAGCTGTACAGCCGAATCAAATTCTGTTGCATTATTTTCCTGTTACCACTGTGAAGCTGCTTTGAAACAGTTGGCATTGTAAAAAGCGCTATATAAATAAAGGTGATTTGATTTAGACCTGTCGGGATGGTTTTTGTGGGAAACTCGCCCGTGCGTGTCTTGTCATATCCGGAAATAGAGAAAAGTTGCTCTGTCTACTTTGCGTGTATGGTGTGGAAGTGGTATAGGCTATTCACAACAACCGAGAAAGGTTTCCATGGAGCACGCTAAATCTTGAACCTCTGGGGAATCACCTGTTTTTAAAAAAAAAAACAGGAGAGTCTGCTGGCAAAAAGAGAACCTGACAGAGCTCGTAATAAAACAAGAATCAACTTTGTCTTGGCTTTTCGGAGATTATCTATTGTGAAGAGTAATTTCATTATGTGTTGTTGTAGCGCTGCACTGGAATTTATTTTCAAGGAAGTTCTTTGTCTGTTAATAGGTATAGCTACAGTAACGTCTTCAACTAGTCAGCTTGAGATCCTTTCCATCTAAACTGGTTATATCTCTTAAGCCTAGTACTGAATGTTTTATGAGCAGTAGGATAACCATATTCATCCGCACAGTAACACAGAGCCAAAGCACAACCAAAACAATGTCTTCCACAAAATGCATGCAGTTTTTTTTAACCGTTAGAGGGACAAAAGTTACATAGTGTACCTTTAAATTCTGCATAGTATCCTTAACCTCAATGTCCCTGCCTGCAAAGACTATTAAATAAGAAACAAGGGCCTAATTCAGTTTTTTTTCCTTATAAAAAAAGTGAGCTAGTTGTGCTTGCGCAGCAGGAACATGAGAAAGACCGCGCTGATCAAAATGCAGAGGGTGCACACCGTGGGAACCACAACCTCAGTCACCATCTCCATGTGGCTGGTTAAAGGATCTGAAACAAATACACACAGATGTGTTTATCAGGCCAAACATGTTAGTGTAGCCCAGTCATCACACTGCTTTTGCATAACAGAGCACTCAAAGGGTTAATATAGTTCTCTTCTAGCTGTTGTGTGTTTATGTGTGTGATGGCTTACCATGAATAAGTCTTAGAATATTGGCAGCCGTATTCCGCTGTTCCTCTAATGAAGAGAGAGAAATAATCTTAAGGATGGCATCAGGGCATATTAACCCTTTGAGGGCCGCTGTGTAAGCTCACAGTAAAGCGGCACAATTCAATTGGGTTATAAGAAAAAGGATGTCATCCACATCAAGCATCCTTTTAGTTTGACACATTAGTATACACTGGCTGTTTTTTTGAAGATTATACAGCACATTTAGTTTGAAATATGAGAGAATTAGCAAAAGCAACATTTTAAAGGTTTTTTTTTTTTGCTCATAATAAAAACCTCAGCAAAGCAAGCTCTGATTAAAGCAGCAGTGAGTTCACCAAAATTTATGTTCCATATAGTCCATACACAATTGCTCCTGATGAAAACTTCCGCAAGTAAAAACCTTCTTCATTTTCTCCATCTAGAAACTTTTTCCGATAACCTATAAACCTTTAAAGACAGACCTACTGTGAGCTATGAGATTATTAATTAATGGTATATAATGTTATGTTTTTTTTGGAAGCCATCAGCCAACATTATTTAAACATATTTAAGTAGTCAAGTTTAACAGTGGAATTTATGGTGAAAAAATATATTACCCAGGATTCTGTGAAAAAAAAAAAAAAATCTTCACCAATTAGAGAATTGAAACAAAAAGAATTCTTTAGCGCCACCCACTCCCATGAAGCACTGCGAATGATGTAATGGAGTCAATCTCCCTACGCTCTCAAACTACTTAAATATTTGTGTATATATACACACACTCACTGGCCACTTTATTAGGTACACCTTGCTAGTACTGGGTTAGATCCCCTTTTGCCTTCAGAACTGTTTTAATTCTTCATGGCATAGATTCAACAAGGTGCTGGAAACATTCCTCAGAGATTTTGGTCCATATTGACATGATAGCATCACAGTTGCTGCAGATTTGTCGGCTGCACATCCATGATGTGAATCTCCCGTTCCACCACATCCCAAAGGGGCTCTATTGGATTGAGATCTGGTGACTGTGGAGGCCATTTGAGTATAGAGAACTCATTGTCATGTTCAAGAAACCAGTTTGAGATGATCTGAGCTTTGTGATATGGCGCGTTATCCTGCTGGAAGTAGTCATCAGAAGATGGGCACACTGTGGTAGGCTGTGGCATTTAAATGATACTCAATTGGTACTGTGTGCCAAGAGAATATCCTCCACATCATTACAAGCAGCCTGAACCGTTGATACAAGGCAGGATGGATCCATGCTTTCATGTTGTTTACACCAAATATTGACCCTCTCATTTGAATGTCGCCGCAGAAGTCAATACTCATAAGACCAGGCAGCGCTTTTCTAATCTTCTATTGTCCAGTTTTGGTGAGCCCGTGTGAATTGTGTCCTTAGTTTCCTGTTCTTGTCTGACAGGAGAGGCACCGGTGTGTTCTTCTGCTGCTGTAGCTCATCTGCTTCAGTGTTTGACGTGTTGTGTGTTCAGAGATGCTCTTCTGCAGACCTCGGTTGTAACGAGTGGTTATTTGAGCTACTGTTGCCTCTTTATCAAGCTCGAACCAGTCTGGCCATTTTCCTCTGACCTCTGCCATCAGCAAGGTATTTTCGCACACAGAACTGCCACTGGATATTTTCTCTTTTTCAGCCCATTCTCTGTAAACCCTAGAGATGTGTGAAAATCCCAGTAGATCAGCAGTTTCTGAAATACCAACAACCATGCTACGTTCAGTCACTTCAATCACTTTTCTTGCCCATTCTGATGCTGAACTTTGAACTTGAGCCAATGGTCATGACCATGTCTACATGCCTAAATGCATTGAGTTGCTGCCATGTGATTGGCTGATTAGATATTTTGCGTTAACAAGCAGTTGAACAGGTGTACCTAATAAAGTGGCCGGGGAGCGTATATTACATATGCATATTTTGCAATAAATGTAAAATATATGGTTTCTATATACATAATCAACATTTCCATGTAGTTAAAAGCCGTTAAGTACATGGTCTTGTACCTTTCTCTTTTTGTCTGCTCTTTTAAATACTTTTTTTTTTTTTTTTTTTTTTTAACTTCAAATTAACGATTTACCTCATAGCAGGTTGGTTTGGTTCATGACTTATTACTTTTAAACAAAGACTTTTTAAAAAAAGATTATTAAAGAATGGAAAAAATACTTCCAGAACCAAGGCCATTAAAAAGTGAGCAAGCACTGTTGCACTCTACAGTATATAGAACATTCTAATGAAATAAGGTTTCTCAGTGTACTGCTCTTTAATGTTCATATGTACTTCAATAGCTGATCTGGCTTTTTTCTTTATGGGGGCATTTAATTAAGAATATACTATAGAGCCATTTTAATATCATTCACTGAAGCTTGCAGGATATGGCCTCTGAAGATTTGAGATATTTCAGCTTCTCAGGATTAGAGTAGGCCAAAACTGAGTTGCTTAATGTTCTCTTTATCCGACTACACCACATAATCATTTATGGGTTTTTTAACGACATTGTTGGAAGTTTGCCAAGCCAAAAAGAAAAGAACAAGTTTTTTCTATATGTAACCTAGTGTTTAAACTTCATCATGCACTGGCCAAACCTTTGGCATCTCTGCATGATCTTTATTTTCCTTGGATTTTCCATCTAGCTGGAGGGGCAAACAAAGAAAAATCCTGTTAGAGGTTTCATCTCAGTTTCTGTTTCAGACCTCCCCAAAAGTCTTTGTCGATCCATTCTCATGGTAAGCATACCGAGTCCCTATGGACACTAGTGGCTAAGTAGAAACTTTGTCAAACCACAAATGAGGTTAGCATAATAAAACAGTGGAGATCCAGATGAAGGCAAAGAATGTTCTCATGCACTGTTCAAGGGGAATTTGTACCCATTGAATTTGTTCTTGATTAAAGGCTACATGATTATTCCTTTTTAGTCTGTGATCAACAAATGGAATTTTTCCTTGTTTGCCCCGGTTCAACTAAGTTAGAATCAATGATCCTGACCTGCAGCCAGGAGCTGATTGCTGGTGGAGCAAGTCTCTGTAGCTTTCCTCTTCCAGTTCTCAACCTGCCGATGATGATGATGATGATGATGATGAATCAGAGCATATGGTCATTGTCTCATTTAGTCATACTGTTCTCTTACAGATGGAGGTTTGCACAGATGGACACTCCTTTCAAGATTCCGTTCTGATTCTACTCTAATCTGTCCTTTTATGTGGTATTTAACTTGTTTGTTTCATTCTGCTAATTACACCACCTTTAATACACAGATTATATAAACAATTATATATAAAATTATGTTTTGTATCACCTGAAAATAAACATTTGGAACATGTCCAAGGCAATGATTTGGAGTTTGTTCAATATAAGTAAACAGAAAAATAATTAAGAAAAAACATTTATATGGTAATTACATTCTAATCTTGTCTTCCAAGACATTTTTGTTGGTAGATAACCAAATGAGGTTGTTGCCATATTCCTAAACAGATATTTAATTGGAAAATGTTCTCAGCAAATTTTTCATTGACTCTAAATAGCATGTTTCAGTACTAAAACAGATGCTCTAATCCAAAGTGTTACCACAAGATGGCTGTCAAACACTCTGGAGCAGAATCAGTTTGTTTAAAATGTTAATTAGCACTTTCCTTAAAAATAACTTTTATTGTTTATCTGTGAGTGTGTGTGGTATATATCTAATGTCTCCCTCCAAAGTTTTTTATGTGTATATATTTTGTAACTGTGTGTGTATATATATACATATCTTTTTGTGTGTTTATGATTTAGCTAGAGTCCTTGTAATGTATAAAACTGACATTTTTAACATAAGCGAAAACATAAGGAGAAGAAATTAAAATTTTTATGTCTTCAGAACTAGGTAATTATAACCTCCATTCTTTTCTTTTTAGTAACGTATAATTGACAGTTGAACAATATAGATGTTACCTCTCTTTGATTGGGAAATCCATTAGACTTAATGATGCGTTTGTAGAATTGAACAGAGGCCTTGGGGTAGCGAGGTTTATTTTTGTTCTTGAAGTCTACGTAGTATAGGCCGAACCTCTCTGAATAACCCTCATCCCACTCAAACTTGTCCAGCAGAGACCAGGCGGTGTAGCCCTTCACATTCACTCCATCCCTGATAGCTGCAGGATAACAAGAAATAAAATACAATGATAATGTGTAAAATTTGTGACAATTCTGTCAAACATTTATGACTGTATGACTTTATTCTGGAGAACACAGAGTTTAATTTTTTTGTCCATAAAATGAAAGTCAGTGGGGTCCAATATTGTTTTAAACCCCATTGACTTTCATTATATGGACAAAAACAGTTGAAACATTCTTCAAAATATCTTCTTTTGTGTTCCTCTGAAGAAAGAAAGCCACACTGGTTTGGAATAACATGAGGGTAAGTAAATGATGACAACATTTCAATTTTTGATTTCTTTAAGGAAGTCCATCCATTCATTGATTAGTTACCTTTGAGCATCTCATTGATGTAATCCTTGTAATACTGTATCCTCCAGTCATCACACAGTTCTGTGCACATCATCTTCTCTGAGACCCCGTTCTCAGTGATGAAGATCATGGGGTTCCCATATTGAGTCTTTAGAAAGTCAAGGAGCATAAGTCAAGAGTTTAAAGACTTGATTATATTTGATCTGATCATACATACACACTTTTTCTTATAGTATTCTTGACATGATACTGTCATGATACAAAGACATTAGTAACAAAAAAAAATTTAATGATATGAAACCAGTGGCTTTTAAACGACAGCCTTTGTGCACCTTTATAAAGTTGAGCAGACGGCGAAAGCCCCAAGGAACTGCGTAGAGCCACTCTGAACCAGGATCAGGCCAACGTGGGTCGACCAGCTCCGCTATATCCCGATCTGAGAAGAAGGTGGTGCCACGGTTGGAAGGGAAGCTCTTTTGGGTGATGTACCGTGTCGTGAAGTGTCCCACACCTAGGAAGTCACAGGTTCCTTTGATGTAACTCTTCTCCTGAGAGGAAAAGGTGGGAAGACGAGACGTTCCCAAGCCCTGCTGTGCGCTTTTCCTCCCTTGGATACAAAATTGGCATTAATATGCTGAATTGTGCCATTCTTGACCTCACATATTCAACAAACATCTAATTTGAAACAGTACCTATGAAATCCTTCATCACTTGAGGATAATCTCCATGGAAGATGGGTGTAGCAAACCAGCCAATATAAAACTGCACATATCTCTCTGCAGCCTCAATGTCTTTCTGATTTGTGATGTCCACAGGTTCTCCCCAGTCCCCGGACAGTGAAATACCAACCATACCTGAAGAAAGCAGCCAAAGGGTTCAGAGGGTGTAATTTTTGATAAACTAACAGACATTTGTAAGCTCATACCTCTTTGTTTGCTTCGCCACTGAGAATCGTAAGTGTGCCAAACCTTAGCATGTGCCTGTTAGTAAACCAACACAAACAGTACTGCATATATCTCCATTATGAAATACTAGGGTACAATATTCTGTCAAGGGAGTGATGTTACCTTAATGATGTGGTGAGCTGCTCTGTAGGCCCCAGTGCCCCTGAGCTTCAGTCCTGGAGCATGTTCTCCAGTTTCATATCCTTCCACTGCCACTGACTGACACACAATGAGCACATTAATAAGCATATCATTTTCACATTTATTTAATTTGCTGGTATTAAGTAATACTAATAAGATATATAGAGTGAGCATACCCATGGGTTATTAAAAGTTATCCAGTATTTCACACGGTCCCCATATCGTTCAAAGCAAAGGTTAGCAAAGTCATTGAAATAATTAATCATGCTGATGTTCTGCCATCCTCCATATTTCTCTTGCAAAACCTGTCCAAATGTACAGACAAAATAATAAAACTTTCCAAAAATGTTACAGACAAATACATTATTAAATCAGGCAATGCAGTGGATAGGTTACATTTAATTCATTAAATGTGTATATTTTTACTTGCCAAATCTTGACGGATATTGTTGAAAGATATGCCATAAATGAATTAAATTGACACTTGATGAACTGACTGGGTTAAATATTGTATTTACGTTTCACAATTGAAAACATGGATGTGAGGACAGACGAGAACAGAAAGGTGTGGTCACATACATCAGTGAAATTTCGGCGCATTTTCATGGGCAAAAAAGGTCCTATAGACTGAACATGTAATGATGTCACAGTTTTCTCAAATTTGCGTTTTGTAGTTTACACAGAGACGATAATTGTATCGTTTTCAAAAACGTGCACTTTGAAACACATATTCAAATCTTTGCAGTTTCAGGCCTCCCAAAACGCCATTGTTGTGTAAATGAACGGCCAAAACGCATAAAAAGTTTTCAGTTTTTAGTCGTGCAACATGTTTTTTTTCTAAGTCACTTTCACACCAAACAGCATTTTGGTCAATGTGGGGAATCCGCATGACCAACTTTGCGTAGGGAACTTTTTTGCGCTCATGTGGAACTCCCGATCGCACTGATTCGCCCATGAAATTTAATTGAGAAATGGCAAATGTGACCATATCTTAAACAACCATTTTACATTTACACAACAACAATGTACTTAAAATTAAAATAAAATAAAAGTTGCGTTTTTCGCCTACAGATGACAACGTTGTCAAAACGATCCCCTTTCTCACGGATCTGCTAAAACGACTAAAAACGCTGTATTACGCTGACAGGCCAGTAGTTGGCAATGTCACTTTGTAAAGAAACAAACGCATTGAAGCACAGCTCGCACAGAAGTCAATGTCAAACAAAGTCTCTTTATGAACACAAGTGAAATCTGCTTTTTTTGCCCTCACAAACCCTAATGCTCAAAATAATTAATTGGTTTGATTAGGGTAAACTTAAATTAAATAAATTAGTTCAATCAAATTAACTTTTATGAGCATTTAGAACTTTCTTTTTCTTATGAGTTCACAAAACTGACACATTTTAGTAATAGTAATTGTTTAATTGTTTTGAGTTTTATGAACTTGTTTCTTTTAATTTAGACAAACTTAACTGAAACTGGGCTGGGATTTCTATTTCCCAGCATGCTTTGCCATGACACTCGAAAGAGAGTGCTAAATGCTAAAATTAAGTATTATAGGCTATATAATGTTTTTTGTGCGAGATGAATGTTAAGTGGGAGATTTAGAGTTTAATGTTTTGCTATGCTAATTAGAAGAGGTTCTGTTATGTTGGGTTTTTTGGGGAGTTTTTTTTGGTTATCATCATGGTAACAAGTAAATGTTCTATACTGCCATACTTATTCAGCAATTGCTATACTATGCTAATGCTATCAAAGCATTGTTATCAATTGGCAAGTTAGCATTTACTGAATTAGCAGCCAATTTTCCACTACTAAAAATATTTAAATTGAGATTACATGAGAATTTTAAGATAAATGTATGAACCCTATAGAGCCCTATGAACAGAAGGTACATGCTTAACAGCTTTGTTTTCATTCACTAAAAAAAAAATATATATATATACCATTTAAGATCTATTCATTAAAACGTTCTTGAGAGGTTAAAAAATCATACAATATGATATTAAGCACAATATTAATACTGGATATATGCAGGAGGAGTACACACCTGTGGCAGGTCCCAATGATACAGGGTCACAATGGGAGTGATACTATTTTCAAGCAGCTCATCAATAAGAACATCATAATACTTCAGTCCTTTCTCATTCACATGGTCAGCTGCAAACACAGAAGTGAAAGTCAAATTTAATGGGAATTTATTGATACCTAATGTCCTACTTGGAGCCAGCAGTACAGAGACTTACACCTTAAACCAGTTGGCATGATCCTGGGCCAGGAGATGGAGAACCGATAATGATTCAGGTTCAGCTCTTTCATCAACAAAATGTCATCCTATACGAGAAAATGAAGCAAACTGTTGCATTTCACAGAACATTTAGTAGTCAATCAGCATGACAAGAACCAACATGAGCACCTTGTTTTTGTAGTATCCTTCACATGAAGAGTCTCCAGTATCATTCAAGAACGTCTTTCCCTTCTTATGAGTGAACACATCCCAGATGCTCAGTCCTTTCCCATCTTTGTCCCAGGCTCCTTCTGTCTGATAGGCTGAACTGCCGGCGCCCCATGAAAATCCTGACAAATGAAGCGAAACAGTATGGAACACGTCTAAAACATTTCTTCACATCGAGTCTAATTTAAAGTGTTATTAAGTTTTATTATTGATATCCATGAAAATCTGTTCATTTCCCAAGAGCCTTTGTGGCTGAGAAAAAGGGATTCGTATGGTATTTTTGGGATCACACCATTTGGAAAAGTGCCATAATAGAAGGAGTCGTGGTTGTTCGCTGACCAGTCGAAGTCCTCAGCCGCAGACAGACACAACACCAGCACAAGCACATGACACGCTCGTCCAACGCGGTGTGGCAGCATCATATTCCAGCGCTCTGCTCTGACTCTCATCAGCACCACACTCTCCTGATCTGAGAGGTAGTTACCTTTTCACAAGACATGATTCAATGAATCACTCTGACTAGAAACAATGTCTTTTGCCTAGTAATCAATTATCAAAACCTTTTTCCAACATCAAATAAAATTCTCACACTCATACGCTCATCACATACCTCTCACAGAATCTGCATTGACCCCTGATGGAAATGCCTTTAAAATCGATGAAAACTATCCGACATCCAACTCTGTTACTGTTCAGCCTGGGTGGCAAAACACTGTGCTGGACTAAAGGTGGTCTCGTGACCTCAGTGTAGACCCATAAGCCTTTCTATTGAGGGTCAATGGACTGTGATCACATTTTGCAATGGTGGGCAGATCTCTTATAAACAAGGGTTTCACTCTGTAAGCAAAGTTAATGTTGGAGAGGCTGATACTCTTGTGTTTACTATAACAATGACAACATATATGGTGGGATAAACTGACCCAAAATATTACACAGCAGGTATCTAGGCTCTTATTCTGAATCTAAATATTATTGACATGGATTTAAAGGGATAGTTCACCCAAAAGTGAAAATTCTGTCATTAATTACCCTCATGTCGTTCATCTTCGGAATACAAATGAAGATCTTTTTGATGAAATCTGAGAGCTTTCTATTCCTCCATTGACAGCTACGCAACTGACACTTTGACGCTTCAAAAAGTTCATAAAGAGATTGTAAAACTAGTCCATATGAATTGAGCGGTTTAGTCCAAATTTTTTGAAGAGACACGATTGCTTTATATTAACAGATCGAATGTAGTGTTTTATTCGCATTTAAACATTGATTATAAACATATATATAAACAGTGAATATAAACAGAAGCTCAGCCAAACTTGCTTGACAAGCAAGAACAAACCTCTTTGCTGAAGGTCAAATGTGCTGCGTAACACACGAGAATGAACCTCATTGGTTCTCGCACGTCAAATGAACATGATTGAGCTTTCGTTTACCACAACTGATGTGTGAGTTGATGAATGTTTATACGTGAATAAAAGCCTAAATTGAATCTCTTCAGAAAATTTTTGACTAAACTGCTCAATTCATATGGGTTAATTTTACAATCTCTTTATGAACTTTTCAAATGTCAAAGTGTCAGTTGCGTAGCTGTGAATGGAGGGACAGAAAGCTCTCAGATTTCATCAAAAGTATCTTCATTTGTGTTCCAATGATGAACGAAAGCCTTACGGGTTTGGAATGACATGAGGGTGAGTAATTAATGACAGAATTTTCATTCCCAACAATCCCTCTAATTTGTATTTTCCATTGAACATTTGTGCCATCATTTGTGTGTGAGTATATATATACACTCACCTAAAGGATTATTAGGAACACCATACTAATACTGTGTTTGACCCCCTTTCGCCTTCAGAACTGCCTTAATTCTACGTGGCATTGATTCAACAAGGTGCTGAAAGCATTCTTTAGAAATGTTGGCCCATATTGATAGGATAGCATCTTGCAGTTGATGGAGATTTGTGGGATGCACATCCAGGGCACGAAGCTCCCGTTCCACCACATCCCAAAGATGCTCTATTGGGTTGAGATCTGGTGACTGTGGGGGCCATTTTAGTACAGTGAACTCATTGTCATGTTCAAGAAACCAATTTGAAATGATTCGAGCTTTGTGACATGGTGCATTATCCTGCTGGAAGTAGCCATCAGAGGATGGGTACATGGTGGTCATAAAGGGATGGACATGGTCAGAAACAATGCTCAGGTAGGCCGTGGCATTTAAACGATGCCCAATTGGCACTAAGGGGCCTAAAGTGTGCCAAGAAAACATCCCCCACACCATTACACCACCACCACCAGCCTGCAGAGTGGTAACAAGGCATGATGGATCCATGTTCTCATTCTGTTTACGCCAAATTCTGACTCTACCATCTGAATGTCTCAACAGAAATCGAGACTCATCAGACCAGGCAACATTTTTCCAGTCTTCAACTGTCCAATTTTGGTGAGCTCGTGCAAATTGTAGCCTCTTTTTCCTATTTGTAGTGGAGATGAGTGGTACCCGGTGGGGTCTTCTGCTGTTGTAGCCCATCCGCCTCAAGGTTGTGCGTGTTGTGGCTTCACAAATGCTTTGCTGCATACCTCGGTTGTAACGAGTGGTTATTTCAGTCAAAGTTGCTCTTCTATCAGCTTGAATCAGTCGGCCCATTCTCCTCTGACCTCTAGCATCAACAAGGCATTTTCGCCCACAGGACTGCCGCATACTGGATGTTTTTCCCTTTTCACACCATTCTTTGTAAACTCTAGAAATGGTTGTGCGTGAAAATCCCAGTAACTGAGCAGATTGTGAAATACTCAGACCGGCCCGTCTGGCACCAACAACCATGCCACGCTCAAAATTGCTTAAATCACCTTTCTTTCCCATTCTGACATTCAGTTTGGAGTTCAGGAGATTGTCTTGACCAGGACCACACCCCTAAATGCATTGAAGCAACTGCCATGTGATTGGTTGATTAGATAATTGCATTAATGAGAAATTGAACAGGTGTTCCTAATAATCCTTTAGGTGAGTGTATATATACACACCGATCCGGCATAACATTATGACCACCTTCCTAATATTGTGTTGGTCCCCTGCTGAAAGAGGCCACAGCCACCAGGGAATACCGTTTCCATGTACATGGTCTGCAACAATGCTTAGGTAGGTGGTACATGTCAAAGTAACATCCACATGGATGGCAGGACCCAAGGTTTCCCAGCAGAACATTGCCCAAAGCATCACACTGCCTCCACTGGCTTGCCTTCTTCCCATAGTGCATCCTGGTGGCATGTGTTCCCCAGGTAAGCGACGCACCCGGCCATCCACGTGATGTAAAAGAAAATGTGATTCATCAGACCAGGCAACATTCTTCCATTGCTCCATGGTCCAGTTCTGATGCTCACATGCCCACTGTTGCTGCTTTCGGCGGTGGACAGTTGTCCCAGTTGTCTAGCCATCACAATTTGGTCCTTGTCAAACTTGCTCAAATTACGCTTGCCCATTTTTCCTGCTTCTAACACATCAATTTTGAGGACAAAATGTTCACTTGCTGCCCAATATATCCCACCCACCAGAGGCGGACAGTAGTGAAGTGTTTTTACTTTCCAAGTAATTTTATTTTTGAAGTATATGTACTTTATTAGTGTTCTTCTTTGGAAACCGTTTACTTCACAACAGTCCAAAACATAATATTGTACTTTTTACTGCACTATGTTTCATATTGAATATCATTTAATACTTAATTACATTAAAAATTGTATACTTTTACTCAAGTAAAAGTAATTCAAATTTTACTTGAGTACAAGTAAGAAAGTACTATATTTTTAATGTAATTAAGTATTAAAGGTAAAAAAACAACTTTTATTTATGAAATGTAGTGCAATAAAAAGTATGACATTATAAATTATGCTTTGGAATGTAGTGAAGTAAAAGTTTTCCTGATAACACTGATAAAATATATACTTGAAAAATTTACTTGAGTAGAAAGTAAAAATACTTCACTACTGTCCGCCTCTGCCACCCACTAACAGGTGCCGTGATGAAGAGATAATCTGTGTTATTCACTTCACCTGTCAGTGGTCATAATGTTATGCCTGATCGGTGTATATATACACTATATTGCCAAAAGTTTTGGGACGCCTGCCTTTACATGCACATGAACTTTAATGACATCCCATTCTTAATCCGTAGGGTTTAATATGGAGTTGGCCCACCCTTTGCAGCTATAACAGCTTCAACTCTTCTGGGAAGGCTTTCCATAAGGTTTAGGAGTGTGTTTATGGGAATTTTTGACCATCCTTATAGAAGCGCATTTGTGAGGTCTGGCACTGATGTTGGATGAGAAGGCCAGGCTCGCAGTCTCCTCTCTAATTCATCCCAAAGGTGTTCTATCGGGTTGAGGTCAGGACTCTGTGCAGGCCAGTCAAGTTCCTCCACACCAAACTCGCTCATCCATGTCTTTATGGACCTTGCTTTGTGCACTGGTGCGCAGTCATGTTTGAACAGGAAGGAGCCATCCCCAAACTGTTCCCGCAAAGTTGGGAGCATGAAATTGTCCAGAATGTCTTGATATACTGAAGTATTACGAGTTCCTTTCACTGGAATAAAGGGGCAAAGCCCAACCCCTGAAAAACAACCTACCATTATCCCCCTCCACCAAACTTTACACTTGGCACAATGCAGTCAGGCAAGTACCGTTCTCCTGGCAACCGCCAAACCCAGACTCGTCCATCGGATTGCCAGACAGAGAAGCGTGATTTGTCACCCCAGAGAACACGTCTCCGCTGCTCTAGAGTCCAGTGGCGGCGTGCTTTGCATTGCACTTGGTGATGTAAGGGTTGGATGCAGCTGCTCTGCCATGGAAACCCATTCCATGAAGCTCTCTATGCACTGTTCTTGAGCTAATCTGAAGGCCACACGAAGTTTGGAGGTCTGTAGCTATTGACTCTGCAGAAAGCTGGCGACTTCTGCGCACTGTGCGCCTCAGCATGCGCTGACCCCGCTCTGTGATTTGACGTGGCCTACCACTTTGTGGCTGAGTTGCCGTTGTTCCCAATTGCTTCCACTTTATTATAATACCACTAACAGCTGACCGTGGAATATTTAGTAGTGAGGAAATTTCATGAATGGACATATTGCACAGGTGGCAACCTAGATAGGTGCAATAATTCCATTCGTGAAATTCACGCTTAAATTCACTGAGCTCCTGAGGGCGACCCATTCTTTCACAAATGTTTGTAGAAGCAGTCTGCATGCCTAGGTGCTTGATTTTATACACCTGTGGCAGTGGAAATGATTGGAACACCTGAATTCAATGAATTGGAGGGGCATCCCAATACTTTTGGCAATATAGTGTATATATACACTCACCTAAAGGATTATTAGGAACACCTGTTCAATTTCTCATTAATGCAATTATCTAATCAACCAATCACATGGCAGTTGCTTCAATGCATTTAGGGGTGTGGTCCTGGTCAAGACAATCTCCTGAACTCCAAACTGAATGTCAGAATGGGAAAGAAAGGTGATTTAAGCAATTTTGAGCGTGGCATGGTTGTTGGTGCCAGACGGGCCGGTCTGAGTATTTCACAATCTGCTCAGTTACTGGGATTTTCACGCACAACCATTTCTAGAGTTTACAAAGAATGGTGTGAAAAGGGAAAAACATCCAGTATGCGGCAGTCCTGTGGGCGAAAATGCCTTGTTGATGCTAGAGGTCAGAGGAGAATGGGCCGACTGATTCAAGCTGATAGAAGAGCAACTTTGACTGAAATAACCACTCGTTACAACCGAGGTATGCAGCAAAGCATTTGTGAAGCCACAACACGCACAACCTTGAGGCGGATGGGCTACAACAGCAGAAGACCCCACCGGGTACCACTCATCTCCACTACAAATAGGAAAAAGAGGCTACAATTTGCACGAGCTCACCAAAATTGGACAGTTGAAGACTGGAAAAATGTTGCCTCGATTTCTGTTGAGACATTCAGATGGTAGAGTCAGAATTTGGCGTAAACAGAATGAGAACATGGATCCATCATGCCTTGTTACCACTGTGCAGGCTGGTGGTGGTGGTGTAATGGTGTGGGGGATGTTTTCTTGGCACACTTTAGGCCCCTTAGTGCCAATTGGGCATCGTTTAAATGCCACGGCCTACCTGAGCATTGTTTCTGACCATGTCCATCCCTTTATGACCACCATGTACCCATCCTCCGATGGCTACTTCCAGCAGGATAATGCACAATGTCACAAAGCTCGAATCATTTCAAATTGGTTTCTTGAACATGACAATGAGTTCACTGTACTAAAATGGCCCCCACAGTCACCAGATCTCAACCCAATAGAGCATCTTTGGGATGTGGTGGAACGGGAGCTTCGTGCCCTGGATGTGCATCCCACAAATCTCCATCAACTGCAAGATGCTATCCTATCAATATGGGCCAACATTTCTAAAGAATGCTTTCAGCACCTTGTTGAATCAATGCCACGTAGAATTAAGGCAGTTCTGAAGGCGAAAGGGGGTCAAACACAGTATTAGTATGGTGTTCCTAATAATCCTTTAGGTGAGTGTATATATATATATATATGTATTTGTTGCATCATTTTTCTCCAGAGCTGCCCCCACTCTTTTTGTGAAGTGTAATACATTGTTAACTGGCATTTAGAAAATGCTGAATGCTGGTAGTGTTTTTACTGCATTGCAGGTTCATGCCGTGGTTGGGAGGGGGCAGAAGTCTGTTGTCTCAGAAAATGTAGTTTATTATATTAATAATTTTGACCAGCAGAAGAAATGCGACTGTCTGATCATCATACTCGCCTTTATTAGCATGTACCTAGGGGTTAATGTAAAAATGTCATTCACACATCATACATTTACATCAAGGCAACACCAAAACACCAAACCAAACAACCTGCATCACTCCAAGTTGAAGTCTATTACGCTGAGCACCTTCAAAGTCTGCAGTAAAGATGTTTTTCTCTAAGAAAACATAGAAACTCTCTGTACATTAACAATGAAGTACAAAAAAGTTATAATACTGGCTCAGCTAGAACAATTGTCATGCCCATGCATACACAACCTATTCCACACACTCAGTCTAAATAGAAAAAATACCTCTGCGAGTTCACAACATGAACATGTACATACATAATACTTGTCATCAGCTTCATAATCTTAAAGCATTCAATCTGAAATCAATACAATACAATATTAAATAAAGCCTATACAGTACAGCATCACTTGGTAAACACCATGAAATAGGATTGGTGCAATCTTTAATTAATATGTATTTAAAAATACATAAAGTGCAGGCTTGGCCAACAGCACAGTTATAGGAGGAGTTGTATTTGTGCTACACATACTTCTGGAGGATTTTATAGATGGTGAACCAACAGTTTATCTAAAGCAACACCAATCTAAGACACAGAGAGAGAGTTTCAGTCTCTTTCAGCATGCCAAATGTGCAGATTACACACCTAAACACAGGAGTAAATGATAACGCTCTCTTTGCAGGCACAGTCAGTAGTCGTCGTCTTCTTCCTCATCTTCTAGCACCATATCAAGATCATCATCTGCATCATCGTCATCGTCCTCTTCCTCCTCGTCTTCTTCTTCCATGTCATAGTCTGTTTGAGCACCCAATACTAGTTTGGTCTGGTTGATCTCTGTCTCATCATCCAGGTTGACTTCCACCTGTGCATAACAAATGCAAGTGTAATAAAACGTCATTTTTTAAAAGAACAAGATCCGAAAGATATAAAGATCCTCATATTTAAAATAATAGTTCACCTTCACTGCCATTCAGCCTGCATTTATTTACAGTAAAAAACAGTATATTGTGAAATATTACAATTTAAAATAAATGTTTTCTGTTTTAATACATTTTAAAATGTAATTTATTCCTGTGATGGCAAAGCTAAATCAGCACACAGAACGTTCCCCTAACGTTAGTATTTGGTTCCCATTTGGTTCTTTTTTTTTTAGAACCAAATAATAACGTTTTAGAAACGTTCTTTTAAGGTTTTATTTTTTGCAACCATAAAATAATGTTCCCAGAGGGAGGTTATGTTTAAATAACCTAAAAATAACTTATACAGAACGTTCCCTAACGGTTATTTTTAGGGTATTATTTTGCAACTATAAAATAACGATCCCAGAATGTTGCAGGGTGGTTATTTTTAGGTTGTTATTTAATAACCATGTAAAATTACCTTCCAATTAAAACGTTGCAGATGTTTTTGTGTAATGACCTATACAGAGCTCTGAAATTAGTTTAATACAGCATTTATGTTGAAATGAGATCAATCAAAACATGCTATAATGATCAAATAAATCCAACTTTATAGCTAAAATATTAAGCCAGGGTTAAGCATAGTGTGAAAAACACAGAAATCATAAATTCATAGGGTTGTGTACTGTGTTAATTTACTGTGCGCATTTGATCTGATACTTTCTCCTGTCTTCCACATAAAACAGTGTACTTGCGTAATTTTTCGCGTAATAAATTTCATATTTTAAAATAAATTAATGTTCAAGTCACTGTTATTTGGTGATGAAGAAATGTTAAATCTTACATTTACCCCTTGAAATATAGTATATCTTACATATTAATGGACAAATTTATGGTTGATGTGTTCGTATTATTAATTGAACAATGAATAAAAACAAGATGGTTGTTTAATACTGATTAAAGGCATCCATACCGCTTATACTATACTGGGAGTTTATGATTACTGACGTACAGCGGGTTAATGATATTGGAGTAAAGAGGTTAGGGGAACGTTAGAATAACATTAGAGGAACATTAAAATAGCGTTCTACAAACCAAAAACTATTTCTGTTTCTGTTAAGAAAACTTTCCTGGCTAACCAAAAACAAACCTTAAAAAAGAACAATCTGGGAAACAAAAACTAACATTCTGGGAATGTTCTAAGAAACCAAAAATTGTTGGCTGGGGTTGTGTGGGTTACTCTCATGATGCTTTTTTGTCCATTATGGAGCTTTGCAGTATAAATCACCATTCACTTTCGTTGCATAAAAAAAAAACGAAAAAACATTGAACAAAAATAATAGCTTAAAACAATATTGGGGGAACAATATAATTTATTATAATTTTAATATTATAAAATATTCTTATTTTTGAGTGTAAGACTCCGTAAAGTAAATCCCCAGTGTTTAGAATAGTGGAAGAACAATGTTTTTTTTTTTTTTTATATGTCTGAATATGTGGTGTTGTCCTCTTGTTTATTTACCTCAGGGACAGGGGCTTCATTTGGGCTTTCTTCAGACTGAGCACTGATCATTGACTTTAGGGTCCCCTCCTCAAACTGATGAACATAAACAAAGACTCAGTTTTATGCTCAAAGATCACAATGAAATATTTACATACGTTTGTTCTTACCTTAAGTCTGTTGAGCTGATCTTGCAGCATGACTTTTATTTTCAGAAGAGTCTCCTCTTCCTTCTTGAGCTCCTGAAGACGACTCAGCATAGTGGACGAGTGTTTCTACAGCATTACTGCACACAAAAGCACAATAAGAAAATGCCTTTCATTGCTCAATTACAGAGCATGGCCTCGGATTTCAGAAACAAACATCTATTGCTCTATATCAACAATAAACAATGTTGAAATTAATTGTACAGCCTGCAAAGTCAAATCATAGATGGAATTTGTAATCGTGCATGCTGTTTGGTTTATGAGTACATCATGTTCCTGATCTCCAGTGGTTTACAGGCTGCTGTTGCTTTTCTCTGGGAATTACGCTTTCATGCCATTAGTTATCGAGCAAAATTATTATTCAGACATTTAACAGACATGACATCTAAATGTCCTATGTAAAACAGTGTCCGAACCTATTTTAGAATAATGTACCGTGTACAATCAGCTCATTTAGCAAGAATGCTAGCGGAAATAAATACAGTTACAAGCTATTTATTTCTTTAAGCATTCAGTTCTTTTTTTAGCCTCGTAAACCAAACGACGTGACTTACTTTATTGGTTCAACACGCTCTGTAGAACATGCATGATTTCGATTATATTGTTTATTTATTTTCTTCTCAACTCCACAGTTGTAGCATTCTGAAGAACATGTCACGCGCACTTTCAGCACGCATGCGCATAAAGCACGTGAAGCCTGAAGAGCCAGGAGTGCCGCAGGTCTGACCAGAGTCCTAGTTAAAGTTAGCTTCTAATTTATGTAATATAAATAAAAAATATATAAATAATAATATAGTATAGTATATACAATATATAAAAATATAATATAATATAGATAAAGCACGTGAAGCACGTCTGAACTGACCGTTCTTCTAGTTAGCTTCTAATTTATGTAAATAAAAAAACATATAGGCCTATAATAATATAGTATAATACATAGGCCTACAGTATATAAAAATATAATATAATATAGATAAACATACATAATATTTGTCGGCGCCTCATTATAATTAGGCTACAATAATTATTTCATTTTATATTTAGTTTAATTTATATATACATAATAAAAAAAATATTATAATAAAAAATAAAATCTAGAAACTATATATATATATATATATACACACACACACACACACATATATATATATATAGTTTCTAGATTAAATTTTTTATTATAGTATTAATTTTTTATTATTTTATATATTTATTATTAATGAGTTAATTTCATTTTTAAATATATTTTATATTCTTATTTTATATGTTAATAATTGTTTAGGCTATATAAAACAAAATGGCAAATATACATGATAATGTCGGTAATGTAATTATAGCCAGTGTTTACAAACTTTCATCTAGTCATAATAATTACCCTCATATATTTAGTTTTTTTATATAGGCCGAAATATACAGTTGTTGTAAACATTATTTTTTAAAATAATTTTAATAGGCTATATTCTAAATTCATATTTTATATGTTTGCAATTGTTTATATTTTATCTTTTTTTTAAATAGCACTCAATCGCACCTCATCCTTTACTGACAATAATAAGCATATCACATATAATGCATATTATGACACTTCACGGAGCGCACTAGTGACGCCATGTGGTCAGTTTGAGGACAGGCGCGTTACCATAAAAGATGGAATGTTTGGAAAGACATCAAAGTCCAAATAATATTAAACAGTATTCATGTTATTCATATTCATTATTTTAATTGATAGATAACCTATATCTATATGTAGAGAGAGAGAGCTAGTAGAAACAGAGAGCATATGGTATAAATTTACATCTGTCCCCCCTGTACCTGCTGTTCTGTCCTCACCTGCATATGGAGATGTTTGAACTGGCAGGTGATAACTTTACAGCACCAGGAAGCCTAATGCATTGCAAATGTAATGCATGTTTCGAGTCCAGCACACAAAACACACACTCTGCTTTTTAGATGATTTGCACCACATTAAACAGCTGAGCTGATATTATCCTATCATTGTCTCCATTTGAGTCTATGGTACCATTAGAGGGCATTGTTCTTTTATTCAACTGCCTGATCTAATAAAACCTTCAGTGTCAGTTTGAAAGCAATGGACGCTCAGAAGGGTATCCAAGATTATTTCTTGGGAACATTATTTATTAGGACCGTTTTATGTATCACACACAAACCATATTATGCACTGTCCTTATGCATGTTTTGCATTAGATGACTGGAATTACTTACAAGACATAAAAGGAAACCTTGTGTGATATACACACAAACTGTAGTCTCCATGCTACCTTTTTGGGAGATTTAAGCTACTTGCAGGTACCACCTCAACACATCAACCTGTTCAGATGGAGTTTGCACGTGCCCAAACAATTCCCAAAGAGGGGACATAAAGAAAAAAGCTAATTTAAAGAAAGCTCACATAAATCACAGATGGAACTCATTGATGTTCATGAAGAACATCTAAAAGCTCTCTTAATCAGTCTCTCAAAATGCTAGGAGAGCCCATTAGGTTCTTTTATAGGGTTCCTTGACTAAACCCATCCAGATGTCTACACTGATACACAGTATGTGAGCACCACTGGACAGAATAGAGAAGCTGTCTGAAAGATATTCCTGTGTGTTTCATGCATAAATCATGCTAAAATATTTATATATTTAAATTATTATTTTTTTTTTTTAAAAAATCATTATTAATGCTGTCAAATCGATTAATCGCATCTAACATGAAAGTTTGTTTATATATGTATGTGTGTATACATATATACAGTATATATATACACTGAACAAAATTATAAACGCAACACTTTTGTTTTTGCCCCCATTTTTCATGAGCTGAACTCAAAGATCTAAGACTTTTTCTATGTACACAAAAGGCCTATTTCTCTCAAATATTGTTCACAAATCTGTCTAAATCTGTGTTAGTGAGCACTTCTCCTTTGCCGAGATAATCCATCCACCTCACAGGTGTGGCATATCAAGATGCTGATTAGACAGCATGATTATTGCACAGGTGTGCCTTAGGCTGGCCACAATAAAAGGCCACTCTAAAATGTGCAGTTTTACTATATTGGGGGGGTCCGAAAATCAGTCAGTATCTGGTGTGACCACCATTTGCCTCACACAGTGCAACACATCTCCTTCGCATAGAGTTGATCAGGTTGTTGATTGTGGCCTGTGGAATGTTGGTCCACTCCTCTTCAATGGCTGTGCGAAGTTGCTGGATATTGGCAGGAACTGGAACACGCTGTCGTATACGCCGATCCAGAGCATCCCAAACATGCTCAATGGGTGATATGTCCATTGAGTATGCTGGCAATACAAGAACTGGGATGTTTTCAGCTTCCAGGAATTGTGTACAGATCCTTGCAACATGAGGCTGTGCATTATCATGCTGCAACATGAGGTGATGGTCGTGGATGAATGGCACAACAATGGGCCTCAGGATCTTGTCACGGTATCTCTGTGCATTCAAAATGCCATCAATAAAATGCACCTGTGTTCATTGTCCATAACATACGCCTGCCCATACCATAACCCCACTACCACCATGGGCCACTCGATCCACAACATTGACATCAGCAAACCGCTCACCCACACGACGCCATACATGCTGTCTGCCATCTGCCCTGTACAGTGAAAACCGGGATTCATCCGTGAAGAGAACACCTCTCCAAAGTGCCAAACGCCATCGAAAGTGAGCATTTGCCCACTCAAGTCAGTTACGACGACGAACTGCAGTCAGGTCGAGACCCCGATAGGGACGACGAGCATGCAGATGAGCATGCAGCTTCCCTGAGACAGTTTCTGACAGTTTGTGCAGAAATTCTTTGGTTATGCAAACCGATTGTTGCAGCAGCTGTCCGGGTGGCTGGTCTCAGACGATCTTGGAGGTGAAGATGCTGTATGTGGAGGTCCTGGGCTAGTGTGGTTACACGTGGTCTGCGGTTGTGAGGCCGGTTGGATGTACTGCCAAATTCTCTGAAACGCCTTTGGAGACGGCTTATGGTAGAGAAATGAACATTCAATTCACGGGCAACAGCTCTGGTGGACATTCCTGCAGTCCAAATGCCAATTGCACGCTCCCTCAAAACTTGCAACATCTGTGGCATTGTGCTGTGTGATAAAACTGCACATTTTAGAGTGGCCTTTTATTGTGGCCAGCCTAAGGCACACCTGTAAAATAATCATGCTGTCTAATCAGCATCTTGATATGCCACACCTGTGAGGTGGATGGATTATCTCGGCAAAGGAGAAGTGCTCACTAACACAGATTTAGACAGATTTGTGAACAATATTTGAGAGAAATAGGCCTTTTGTGTACATAGAAAAAGTCTTAGATCTTTGAGTTCAGCTCATGAAAAATGGGGGCAAAAACAAAAAAGTGTTGTGTTTATAATTTTGTTCAGTGTTTATGTATGTGTGACCATACACTGATCAGGCATAACATTATGACCACTGACAGGTGAAGTGAATAACACTGATTATCTCTTCATCACGGCACCTGTTAGTGGGTGGGATATATTAGGCAGCAAGTGTAAGGATTTGAGTGAGTTTGACAAGGGCCGAATTGTGATGGCTAGACGACTGGGTCAGAGCATCTCCAAAACTGCAGCTCTTGTGGGGTGTTCCCGGTCTGCAGTGGTCAGTATCTATCAAAAGTGGTCCAAAGAAGGAACAGTGGTGAACCGGCGACAGGGTCATGAGCGGTCAAGGCTCATTGATGCATGTGGGGAGCGATGGCTGGCCCGTGTGGTCTGATCAAACAGATGAGCTACTGTAGCTCAAATTGCTCAAGAAGTTAATACATCGCATCGCAGTTTGTTGCATATGGGGTTGAGCGATTGAACAGGCGGGAAACCGAGATCACATGAGGGTAAGAGGGAGTCACATGACACTAGACAGGAACCATGACTATGGCAATATACAAAACAAAAGACATGAAAACTTGAACTGAGAACAAAAACCTAAACAGGCGTGACAGTAGAGAACAAGACAAAGATACAGTATACCTATCAAAAGTTTGGAAACATTACAATTTTTTTATGTTTTTTAAAAAAGAAGTCTCTTATGCTCACCATTTATTTAATCAAAAATACAGTAAAAACGGTAATATTGTTATTACAATGGTAAATATACGGTAAATATTACAATTTAAAATAATTGTTTTCTATTTTAATCAATTTAAAAATGTAATTTATTCCTGTGATGCCAAAGCTCAATTTTCAGAAGTCATTACTCCAGCTTATAAATGCAAATAAATGCTGTTCATCAAAGAATCCTGAAAAAAGTATCACCATTTCCACAAAAAATGTTAAGCAGCACAACTGTTTTCAACATTGTTAATAATAATAAGAAATGTTACCTGAGAAGCATATCCGCATATTACAATGATTTCTGAAGGATCATGTGACACTGAAGACTGGAGTAATGATGCTAATAATTCAACTTCACCATCACAGGAATAAATTACATTTGAAGAAAATATTAAAATAGAAAACAGTTCTTTCAATTTGTAATAATATTTCACAATATTATTGTTTACTGTATTTTTGATTAAATAAATGCAGCCTTGGTGAGCATAAGAGACTTCTTTCAAAAATATAAAAAAAGTGTAATTTTTCCAAACTTTTGACAGGTACTGTATTGTATACCTGTGTTTTTATGCATAATGCTAAAATATGTATATTAGGGTTACAATTATGTTATTTTTTCCCCAGTTATTTATTATTATTTAATTATTTCAATTTATTTAAAATAAACTGCACTTTACCAAGGACTAGCATTACAGCATGATGCATTTTGAAAATTGTTCCGATTACATCATTGTGTATTTCGTACATGATATAGGAGTATATGATATAATTGCAGAGAAGGTGCTTGCGTGAAGCTCATTCGTGCAAGGCTCTCCTACTGATTCTTATCAGCTCCTCAATCGTTGCTTTCAATCTCCATGTATCTCATGTCAGGATGGCACCAGCAGACATGTTGTGGTAGATGTGGCACGTCCAGATAAGCTTTTTTTGGCCAGGTGAAAGCCAAGGCAGTGGCTGTGGCAGAGAGACCGCCTGGTGCTGCCGTCCACAGGTGAGGTCACTGGGTTTAGTGAGTGCACAGAGCTTGGATGATGGTCACTGGAGACATATGAGGCTCTGATAACACAAACCTGGCCAAGTTCACCCACCTCTAATGTCACGTCTACTCTCTTTCTAGCCAGACATCCAAAGAGGGCTTATAGTGCTTGCAGACTGGACAGAAGGATGTAACTGGAGCGCTCCGTCAGTGCATGGGGAGCCCATAGTGCTGCTGCCTGCTTCTTTTGGGGTCAGAGGGGAAATGGTGCAGGGCTTACACAGCTGCCAGTTCCAAGCACAGGCATGGGAGTGACGCAGCGAATGAATGTGCTGGTGGTGCGTGATTCTCACGTAGCATGGCCAGAAAAATAGTTCACTCTAAAAATCAAATGAAAGAAATAAGAAATAATTTTTGCTTAAACTAATTTGTTTACAGAAAGCCTATTCCAATAAATTAAAATTGTATTTAAAACGAATTAAATAATAAAAAAATTATTTATATATACACAACAATATAAAATGATAAACAATAAAAAATATTGCAATAAATCAAATTAAAATTTGACTTTTTATTTTTTATAACTTCAGAGCATTAAGCTTTTTAATGATATACAGTGAATATAAAATATAAATAAAATATAAATAAATAATTTGTAATAAATAGTACCAGTATAGTAATATAAAATAAATAAAATTTAAGATTACATTTCAGAGCATTACGATTTTTTAATAATATGAAATCAAAGGAAAGAATTAAGACAATAAAATCACATAAAAAATAAAAAGAAATATATTTTATAATAGTTTATAAAATAATGATATACAATAATATTAAAATATTTTCTAGATAAAATTTTTTTAATGTAAGATTATTTTTCAGAGCGTTACGATTTTTTTTCATAATATAAAATATTAATTAAATTGTAAAGTATTGCACCACCTAATGTATTGTATATTTACATCGTATAATAAAAAAAATATTTCATAATTTTCCAAAAATATAAAAAAAAATGTGTTATGGTAATGAGAAAAATTGTGGAAAAAATTGGAACAGTAAAAGTACATTAGTAAAAACAGACAATCGTAAAAGTAAAAGCACATTGTGCCTGATGAAGACCTGACAGGTCGAAACGTTGCACTGTTTGTACATTTTTGGAGCTGCAATTTCACTGTGCAGACATTATTTTTCTTTGTTAATTTATTGTTATCTTTTTGTCCTGCACCTGAGCCCAATTTGGGTTTTGGATGTTTTCTGAAAGTAAAGCATAAACATGCATCACTCTAATGAGAAGTAGATGTAAAATATGCATAATTGTCCTTAAAATAACATCATAATGAACTAAAACTTTTATTTTATAACTATTTTTCTCATTATTAAGTGATGAAATATAATGTATAAGCCAGACATTTCATGACAGGCTTCTTGAGATATTCAGGACATTCTCATGGTGGGCTTAACTGTGGACTCTGGCTCAGGGGACTAATGTGCTGCATATACCAATCTGCGCCCTGCAGAGCCCCCAGTTGCCTTCTCCCTGTCATCACAGGGGCCGGGTTGCTGCTGGCCTGCATTTTCTCACAGTGAGACCTTTCCTCGAGCTGGCTGGTTGAGTGCTGTGGGGGCTGCTCCAAGCCCAGCACTGCTCTGTTTGAAGGTGCTGTATGACTGAGGAATGCGGAGCTGGGCCTGCTGTTTGAGGGGCCTCACAAAAGGGAAAGGAGGAGGGAAAAGGGAGTCGGACTGAGCCAGCAGGATTGACCTTTGGACAGTCAAGTCAGGAAGTTGTGACTCAATTTCACAAAGCAGCAGTGATGGAGGGCTGAAAAAAGAAAAAGAAAAGAAAAGAAAAGAAAAAAAAAAATATATATATATATATATATATATAATAATAATAATAATAATAATAATAATATTATATATATATATATATATATATATATATATATATACATATATATATATATATATATATATATATATGACAAGATAGAGAAGAATTCATAAAAGAGGAGGAATGGAGTGGGCATGGTGCATTTTTGAATGTCCCAAGCTCTAGCAGTTTAACATGAGAATAATATTCTTTTCATTGTTCTTTATATCAAATTGGTAACAGTGCCAAAGTATGTGGTCACTCTTGTCAAACAATCCATTTTCATGCTCTGCTTTCTCATTCAAAAGATGTTTATTTGTAAGGGAGAACCAACAATGCCGTTACACAAAATTAGACTGAACTTGTCGTTTACCATTTTTCAAGCTGCCGTATTTTTTTCCCACAAAATCTATTCTATAAATGAAAATGCACCAACAAACAAAACCATAATGACCAGGATGTTACCCCTTGAGCCTGTAATGGTGGAAGGAGCCCTGTGCTCCAAGGAAAAGGAAAAGTGTGTGTGGGGAGACTTCAGACTCTTTGTTTTCAAAGCTCCGTCTCAACCTTCACCTTTCCCATCCGTTCACTCTTCCTTCTACACATATCGACTCGTGCATCCAGACACGCACGCACATGACACATCTGAAGTCTCGGCATATACACTTCTGCACGTAGGCCTATACAACTATGTGAACACAATTGTCCTCAAAAGACTCTATATATTGGCCACTGTTCAGAACTAGAGCATTAATTCAATATAAACACTGCCACCATTAAACCACAGAGTAAGGCATGATTCCTGTTTTTGGGGGGAATTCTATTTTTTCCCAATTTTCGGTTTCACTTTCAAGGTGTGGCCTTGCGTTCCCTCTGCGGCGGTGTTTAAACACAGTTTACAGACTCAAGGCTGCAGTCCGTGTCTGCTGTGAAAGTGGGCGAGTGCGGATGTGTGAACACAGTGAGGTTCTTTATGTGCGCTCCGATTTTCGCACCAAATGAATCACCTGCTTTGAGTTCCCGCAGTGGGTTATTATGACATCAAAGACCATGATTAATAAAAGAGTCTCAGACCATCATCAGAACGACCACAGAAATGCGACTTGATCAACAGAGTGGTCTGTGTCTGTACAGGGTATATGTACGAATCAAGGGTCCTGCCATTAAAAAAAGCAGATAAGACAAGCTTACCTTCTCCCAATGACTTAAAGGGATAGTTCACGGAAAAAAGAAAATTAGCTCATGATTTACTCACCCTCAAGCCATTCTAGGTGTATATGACATTCTTCTTTCAGACGAATACAATCAGAGTTATATAAAAAAATGTCCTGGCTCTTCCAAGCTTTATAATGGCAGTGAATGGCTGCCCAAAATTTGAAGCCCCAAAAAGTGTATCCATCCATTATAAAAGTAATCCATACGGCTCCAGGGGGTTAATAAAGGCCTTCTGAAGCAAATCAGTGGGTTTTTGTAAGAAAATATCCATATTTAACACGTTATAAAGTAAAATATCTAGCTTCCGGCGGACCACCTTCCATATTCAACTTACGAAAAAAGCATAACTGGGTCGGATGATGTCGGACGTAGCGTAAGCATTTTGAACTGCGAGAGGCGCTACACCTTCTTCGTAGACATAAATGCAATCCAATAATTGTTCTTAACTATATAAAAAAAGTTTAGCAAAAAAAAAAGTTCAAATTTCATTAGTTAAGTCATTTCTCCATTTATTTATTTTTTATAAAATGCCACAGATTACAACAAAACTTATAATGTGTATATATAATGTGTGCCCAAAAGTAATAACTTTTCAGTAAAAGCTCTGACTGATTCATAAGTGTTTTTTATTCACTAAAAATGCTCATGGGGAGTCATCTGTCTCAGGAATTAGAACGCACTGGTCACGCTGTATGTGATTCACTAAGAAGAACTGTCTCATAAGAATCATTCGCTTGGGAATCAGACTATATTAGAATCGCCCTATGTTTTTGATTCACTCAGAAGAACTGGCTCAGAAGAATCATTCGTTCGGGAATCGGATTACATTAGACACGCTGTTTTTGGCCCTGTTTATACCTGGTATTAAAGGGATAGTTCACCCAAAAATGAAAATTATCCCATAATTTACTCACCCTCAAGCCACCCTAGGTGTATATGACATTCTTCTTTCAGACAAATACAATCGGAGTTATATTAAAAAATGTCCTGGCTAATCCAAGCATTATAAATGGCAGTGAATGGCAGCCCAAAATTTGAAGGCCAAAGAAGCGCATCCATCCATTATAAAATAATCCATACGACTCCAGGGGGTTAATAAAGGCCTTCTAAAGTAAATTGATGGGTTTGTGTAACAAAAATATCCATATTTAAAACTTTATAAAATAAAGCCCGTACATTTACCCACCCATAGACCCTCCCCTCAAAGAAATCAGGACAAAAATGGTCAAGTGGACAAAAGAGATGGATTAAAACACCAGGTGTAAAGGGTATGTGTCTCCCTCATCTACTTGTGATCCGATTGACCAAAACACATCTAATTACCAGGTATAAAAAGGGCCTAAGATGTGTTTTGGTCGATCGGATCACAAGTAGACGAGGGAGACACATTCCATCTCTTTTGTCCACTTTCGACCACGTCTGTCCTGATGAGGTCTAGGGGTGGGTAAATGTATGGGCTTTTTCAGATCTTTCGATCTAATGGATGAAATAAGCTCAAGCAATTTACATATGAAGGCGACCGAAGATGACGGAAAAACATACGGAGAGCAGCAGCTTTCGTTTCTGCTCTGATAGTCGCAAGACCACGTTGAATGCTGTGAGTGCGTGTGAGAAATCAGGAATGGTAAGAGACATTGTTCCTGGTAAGTTTTTCATCTTCAAACTAAACTTTCTTCAGCTGACAAAGTTTAAATCCTGCCTAGCGTGCTTCTGCTAGCTGTGGCTGTTCAAACACATTCGATCACGTGAGCGTCTCTACACTAGGAAAGCAATCTGTTTTCGACTACCTCTGGAAGTGGTCGAAAGTGGATAAGGTCAAAACGCTTTAGACCCCGTTTACACCTGTATTTAGAGTCAGCTACTTGATCCGATCGACCAAAACACATCTTAATACCAGGTGTAAACAGGGCCTTTGATACATTAGGAACCAGCTCTTAAGAATAATTCGCATGGAAATTGCACTACACTGGACACATGTATGTTTGAGATTTACTAAGAAGAACCGACTCATAAGAATCATTCCCATGAGAATTGCACACACTACACAGGCCATACTGTAGCCTATGTTTTTGATTCACGAAGAACTAGCTCTGCGCTGTAGATTCATTTGCAGTGTTCCTAAACCCTTGAAATCTGGTCAGTTTACAACGGAATGGCATTGATGAGAGGACAAACGAATGATGTGATTGGATGTTGAAACAAGCTTTTATTTCTAAAAGCATCACTCAAATGTAAGTCAATGACAAACTGTCACACTAAACAAACTGAGTGTGGAGGAGAGCACTAATCAAAGCAGCGCAAATGATGCATGGTCATATTCTGGCAATAAGTCCATATGAGCAGCGACCCCAGTAAAAAGGCCTGTTGATTAAGGCTGGACTAAATGGAGAGAGCTTCTTTATGTTACAGCCGGGGAACGCCTCAGATCACGCATGTGGTTTGTGTGAGTGTTTGGACTGCTGCTGATCTGATGTGGTTCAAGAGGGAGAGAGCCTAAACTAGTCTCCAAAGCCAGTCACTGGAGCACTGCTCTGCCACAGCTGAAACTTTTAAACTAACTGACCACCCGTATGTAGCAATCCCTGCTCTAGGAGGCCTGATTCAGAGAAGCTGGGGGGAGTGAAATCCCAAGCCGCTCTCAGACTGGCTCTATAGCTTTTGCCCTGTGGAGCTCTAGTGTGGTTAACTTACCCATTTCCCCTCGTCTGCCTGCTTGTTTACGTTTCAGAACAGCTCACCTTCAGTGGCATTTCATGTTAAACGGCTCGGTAACGTCAGCACACAAGACATAATTCTTGCTGTTTTCATTTGTCATTGTTTTCCTTTCTTCCTTCTCTCTCACATCAATAATTCATTACAAGTCAATTTTTTCCTTCCCCTTTTCATGTGAAGGCCTTTTAATTCCAGATAGCATTCTGCACGGCTGAGTGGAGCGCTGAAAGATTTTTGGAGGGAAATTTTAACTCTATTTATTCTCTTTCTTCTGAATGCCAAAGGAGAGGAAAGGAGGAATTAGGAAACTATTAAACATAAATCCACCCTGAGAAAGGGCGAGAAAGGGTCTATTTAGCTAAATGTCAAACAGCAGTCAAAGGTCAGGTGCCTGTCCTTTGTAAGTTTTCTTTAGAATGTACAATTGCATAGAATGTACAAAGACACAGATTTTGAATTGCAAAGTTCAAAGACAAAGTTCAAACAGAAATAAAAAAATTGTCATTATTTACCCACTTTCATGTTCTCCAGGCCAATTCACACTGCACCGACACTTAGTTGGATCAGCATGTTACCCCTGTCGGAGTCTGTTAGAGCTTGTTTTCGCCGATTAAACATGCTGAATTGGAGTTAGAATGTCTGAGAAGTGACATGCTGTAATCTGGTGACTCTCGCTGTTGGTCTGCGTCTGTCTGTGCAGTGTGAATTGGCCTTATGACGTTCTTTCTTCCATGAAGCATCAATGGTAATTTTTTGAAAAATATCCTGAACCTCCTTTAATGAGCTATAGTTGACCATGACCAAATCATTGAGTCAGTAAGTTGTTTTGAAGAACTGAATCAGTCCAATTATTAAAAGAACCATTTAGACCATTTTGTAGACTGGATCCAATGATTAATTTATAAGATTCGATGCAAAAGAACGATTAGTTCATGAATTCATCATCTCTGCTTTTCCAATGAGCACATAAATATTTCACACAAAGCTATGGCTTCAGAAAACTTGGAAGTCATTTGGATTTAAGAAACATTTATGGTCCTTTTTGAAGCATGACAGCTCCAGCCATTATTATATTAAAGAAAAATAGGCAGGATATTCATCAAAAATGCACCTTTTGTGTTCAATGGAAGAAAGAAAGTCATGCAAATTTGGAATGACATGAGGCTGAGTAAATAATGACACTTTTCATTTTTAATTGAACAATTGTTATAATTACTTTATGTATACTACTCTTCAAAAGTTTGGGGTGGATAAGATTATTAAATGTTTTTTTAAGTCTCTCATGGCTGCACATATGTGATCACAAATACAGTAAAAACAGTAATATTGTGAAATATTACAATTTAAAATGACTGTTTTCTATTTATATATATTTTAAAATGTAATTTATTTCTGCAATGGCAAAGCTGAATTTTAAAATGCAAATTATTGCATCCTGAATAAAAGTAATAATAATTTATAAAAATAAAAAAAATCTTACTGACTCCTAGATTTTGAACTTTACCCCCAGTTTCACAGACAAGGCTTAAGCCTAGCCCCAGACCAAATGTTGGAGCTGTTTTAACTGAAAGCAACTTGCACTGACATATCTTAAAATATATCAATGCCATTATTTGTCTCAAGATGCACACCAGTAATGTTTTTTTCTAAGGCACGTTTATAAAAACTACTTAAATGTCCTAACTGAACTAAGGCCTAAATCTGGCTTAATCTAAGACCGGTCTATGAAACCAGGCCATAGTTTATCTAATCCTAGTGTATCAGAGTTCCTCTGGCAATAATAAATGATTGCTGTTCCTACTTCCCATCTAAATCAAATCTATTTAGTGGGACCACTAGGTTTTTCTCTCTTCCCCATTGTTACATATCCTTGAGACATGGCCTCACCCTAAAACTCATGCGCACAGACACTCAAATTTGACAAACTTTTTCTCACTTTAGAGTTCCAGTGGGCTGATGAAAGCTTCAACAATGTCATGAACTAGCAAAACGGAGTGCATTACTGATGTAAGGACTAGACAGACTAGATGAGAACTGAAAGGTGTAATTTCTACAGTGCTAAATGAAATTATATAGTTGAGGGAAACTACTAAAGGTGGAAAAGGGTTACTGAGTGTTGTGTGTCATACCTGAATATCATTCAGTGCATGCAAGGTAGAGTGAGGGTCCGTATCAGGGCTGGGAGGCCTGCATTGACTGTGTGGTTTGTGTCTGTAGACTGTAGCTATACACTGAAAAAAAAAATGTAGTGTACAAACAATTTTCACTCAGAAACTGCTAGTACATTTTACAAACAAACAATCACCAATAAACTTTGTTTTATCTACAGTGTATAAGGGTGTTAGTCTGCATTAGCTTCAGGGAGAATGTGTGAACACACTGACAAAACCATTCATTTACAAACACTTCCACACTAAGGTCTAGCACCTGCAGCCCAAGTGCAACCCTGATCAACACACAGCTGTGTGTGAACAGTATAACAGCGGCATTGCACACTTTGATCGACACGACACATAGGCAGCCCTGAGCTGCAGAAACATCACACATCTTGTCTGATATTCTGCATGTGCAAACTGTGAAATTCCAGCCGTGCGAAACTCAACCCGTGACAAATGATCAGCCAGGGGAATTCCAGTGGGTCCGTTGCCATACGGCAGGGCGTGTGTGTGTTACTGTGGGTCCGTTTGGGTTCTGTGTGGATTCCTCCTAACCGCACACACTGATCCGGTGGAGAACTTGGCTCTGAAGCTACAGGAATCCATTTTGGATTATTATATTAATGTTAAGCCCCGAGGGGTGGGGTGCTGAGTTAACACTACCCTTTAGCAAGTCCAAGAGACAACTATTTCACTTACTCACTTATAGACCACAGTTAAAGGGATAGTTCACTCAAAGATGAAAATTATGTAATCAATTTCTCACCCTCCAAACCAGTAAGACTTTTGTTCATCTTCAGAACACAAATGAAGATCTTTTTGATGAAACCTGAGAGCTTTCTGTCCCTCCACTGACAACCTACACAACTACCACTTTTCAAGGTAGTAAAAGACATCATAAAAGTAATCCATGTGACTCCAGTGGTTTAACGCTTTTAATAAACAACGTTCTATGAAGCAACGCGAGTGCTTTGTTTGCGCAAAAAACATAATTTACCACTTTGATATGCATTCACGCAACAATATCTGCTCTCGAATCAACACAACATGCATGCGTCGTGGTGCTCTCGTGAACGCACTTTGGAGATTCATATTTTTGGGTTCATATTTATGGGTTTGGAACAACGAAGGTGAGCAATTAATGACAGAATTTTAATTTTTGGGTGAACTAACCCTTTAAAGTCAATGTGAATTGCTTTTGCAACCCATTTACTTTTATCTTCTGTAATGTGCCATATTTATGAGTAAAGTAGGATATTCAACAAGAAAATCAGGATTTTATCCACTGGAAATTGATTAGTGAAAAGTAACGAAAAATAAAGTAATTTCTGAGGAAGAGCAAGTTAAATTTGTTTACATTAATATTCCATCAATCCATTCATTTCATAACTGGAAATAATGATAACTTGATTCCATGGTTGATAAAGTAACCGCTCTGGAGTGTTTCCCCAAAACCAACTATAGTCGCAAGTTCCATTGAACTCTGGTAATGACGGAACTTGCGACCATAGTTGGTTTTGGGAAACACACTCCTAAAGGACTCAAGTTCATTCAGTAAAGGATCATCAGAATGATTCAAGCGTTTGTGAGACTTTTTGAACTATTAATTTAAATGACTGGCTCAAAAGATTCACTTGTTCATGAATTGAATTGTTTGTTTTTTATTCACAGGCTCATATTCACAGTATTTTAGTAAGCCCTTCAGAATAAGACCAGAAACATGCATTAAAAAAAAGTACATTTTGATTTTGATTTACAACTCTAGTTACTGTTTGCCAATTTACCCAACCAATATTAGAGGATAAGTCACATTAACAAGAAAAAAAAAAAAACAAACAAAAAAACAAGATAGACTAAAACTGCAAACACAGAGGGAAGGAGAAAGATTATTATAAGTTACAGATGATTACCTTCTGGTGGTATGCGTTAATGCATTCAGAATTCAATATGCAATACATTTTCACTCCAATCTGTCATCACTATTGGAATGCTTGCATTTTATAATCTAAATACAGCGCCGTAAAATTTTTGTACGGTATGCAATAATGTCAACATACATCCAATGCCACAGCGAGCAGCATAATCATACACTGTAGCTGCGAAACCTGTAAAACGTCCATTTATTTCCAAAGTCCGTTAAACAAACGCAACTCAACAGCTGATGTCATTTCCTGCCATTTCCCTGCCTGGGCTGGATGCCACCAAATACCACTTTCCTAAGCCATGCTAAAGTCAAATGAGATCTCTAAATGATTGAGTCTTTTACAGCTCATTTCCAAACTTCCATTCACTCATGACATTTTCAACAGCTTTACTCGCTGCAGCCCTTCCCTCACTACCTCCCTGGTACTTGTGTGACTTTGAGTCTTCTAATGGATTGATTTAATATAAAAATATGGAAAAATAAATTAAGTTCATGTGCCTGGCTGAGCAGCAGATGACGTGGTCATCCCAAAACCAACAGTTGCCTCTCTCCAATAAGTACGGAGGTATTTCTGGAGCCGTGGGTCTACTCTGTCTCTTTTCATTTCACTCAAACAAAACTGGAAGTTTACATGGTCAGAAATTTTTTTTATGGTTTCTCTGTTTCTGGTCACATGGCCTGGTATCCATCAACATCATCTTGTGTTGAGGTTGAAGTCACAAGGGTGGTTCTGTAAGTAAGCCCTTTCTTTTTTTCAAAGATATCGACCACAATCTGGGGCTGATGGTGATCTGTGCCAGAAAGAGACGGCTGCAGATTTCACAAGAATGCTTTCAAGATCTTAACAATTCCTGTGTATGTGTTCGACAAGGTGTTATCAGACCGATCTCAATCGCACAAGTCATGGAGTATGACTTCTAGTTCTGGCATGTCTGGAGGCACGCACACATCGGGGAGAAAAAGCCCCATCATGTGAAGCACAAAAAGTAGGATATGGTACAGAACTTATTCTGCTGTGACAGTTATTTCTTGTCCATCAGCTTGATTGTTCACCCAAAAATGACAATTCTGCCATCATTTACTCACTCAAACCTGTATTAGGGGTGTTTCCTCTGACGAGGCAAGGGAAGCAGTGCCTCCTCAAAAAACCGAAGGAGAAACTAATCCACAGTACAAAAATAAAACAATGCAAATATTACAAAATATGCCATTAAAAAGTGTACAAATCACTCATTTTTCTAAAGTGACAGTGGAGCGTTTGAAGTTCCAGTGAAAAGTAGAGTTTGATGGGGGGTAATTGAGAATGAAAGGGAAAAAGTCACGTAAGAAACGGCATGGGCTGCATCCGAAATCACATACGTCCCAACTATATAGTAGGTGAAAAACAGTATGTGACAAAAGAAGTATGTCTGAATTCACAGTACTCATAAAAGAGTAGGTAAAAGTACCCAGATGATCTACTACTTACAGCGAGATTGTGAAGTCTGTATATGATGGACACTTTACTATCCCATGAGGCTAGGGGAGAGGATTTATGAATGGCAGTGAAGCGACATAATTGACGCTGGTAGGTCACATGATAATGATAACATGGAGAATGTAGTACGTCCAGATTACATTCATACTACACACATTCATACTATATAGAACATACTTTTTTAGCAGTCGTGAAGTAATTACTTATTCAAAATGAGTACCTACTCAAGCAAGTATGTGATTTTGGACGCAGCCAATGTCTCCATTGTGCTATGATTGACTATGGAATGACACCCTAAACACTTACGGCCTTCTTACGAGTCCGCACTTTCGTTCTCATGGACTTAACAGACACTCGCACGCGGCAGCCATTGTAAGTCCACAAGACCGTAAGTGCAAATGAAGTGTGCCATTTGGGGCAGGGCCTATACGGGTTATGCACAACAAACTACCGTAAAAGGTTGCATTGCTTCCGGTTCGGGTCTTTTGTATGTGCTTTGTTAAATATAGAGCTGTTTTACTCAAGATGCTTTCAAAGGAGCGAGCAAAGATGAGCATAACAGATATGCAGATTGATATCTAAAAGTTTTTTTATTTTTCTTCTTCTTACTAAAATTTGCATATTAAAATCAAATAAAACACCAACGATAAAAATAACTAGCTAGGTTAGCCGTGACTTTAAAAGTCCATAGATATCGTAGTCAGTTCATACTGCTAACACTTTCTTCAACAAGCAGATGTGATGAGACCTGTTTTCCTGTTCATGTGATGTTCGGCATAAAGCCTATTGCGCTGTTCACATGATAACCCACCCCTTCTCGTTTTCATGTGCGTTCTTACAAATCGGTCTGAATGAACAAAAAATAATGGTGTTAATGGAAAGACTAATTAAAAAGTAAACAACTCACCCACTTGATATCACCGCTTTATGTCATGTTACTTGCAGTGTTTGTTTACTGAGCTTTGATGACTAAAATCCTCAAATAAACTGACTATTAAAAAGAACAGATAAACATCAGTTCACAAATAATTATGAAATTTGATACTATGTTCTTAAAGTTAATATTATGGAATAAATGTAAAAATTATAAGAAATATACTTTATTTTAATAAATGGACCAATAATTACAAAAGTTTTGGCTGATAGTGTAGTAATTTTTTACCCTTAAAAATTTGTCAACATTAACTGGAACATGATTTTATATTTTTTTTAGGATTTTGCTGCCTCATTTTAGAACTCTGCTTCACGCCACTGACCTGTATGCATTTACAGGTTTGTTTATTTATGCACGAGCGTTGCAGTCGAGGTGCATGCAGCAGAATCTCCTTTTATAGAGAAAGACAGTCTGGAAAGCCCACAGCGCAACTGTTGGGTAGATTTTGGGCCTGCCGGAGAAAGTGTTGTGGAGGGGCCACAGGTTTGGTTGCTAAGCGACGAGGGGTGCGCAGGTTTGGGGTAATGAGTGAGAGCTGTCTGCTCAATGTTCCGGGTCTTGACGAGAACAGACATGCTGGCCTGGGACTGCCTGTGTGGAGCTGCCACCATGGCCACCTGCTCACAGCAATCATCACCAATGCTCAGGCCAGCCACTGATACAGCATACAGACCCAATTAAGAGCCCCTGCATATCCCCCTCCAACCAGCCATCACTAACACTCTTGCCGGGCTGACAAGGCAGCCTTTTTCCCCCCTAGCACAACTCTAATTAACAGCGGTGGATGAAGAGAGGCCAGGCAGTGTGGAGCTACTAAGAAGGCCCAGGGCTCTGGGCAGGTAATCAGCTTAAATACAGGTTTATTTCCTGTCCTCTGCATCCTGCTGCGTCCAGCAGAGAGTGCACTCTTTTATCTGTTTATCTCCAATTTTCTCTGACTTGCATCATGTCTTTCAGACTCACTGTCACCTCGGCTTAAGTGCTGGGTCTTGGGCAGCCATCTTCTCTGATCAGATGCTTTCAGGAGACGGGCTTGCGGTTAGCTTTTCTGACAGTGTCTGGTTGAAAAAGAAAAGAATCAAACAAATTCAATGAATAATTATTTATAAATTCTATTTGATTATTAGTCAATTAAATCATCAGATAAATGTACCATTAGAGTATTTAAAAAGTTTTTCTAATAAATTAATTAAAGGAATAGTTGCCCCCCTCCCCCCCCCCCCCAAAAAAAAATCAGAAATATATATTATATTATATTATATGCAATAGAATATTTTGGGGTTGAATTTCCAGTAAAAATAAATTATTATTTCATGATACATACTATTACTAAGATATAAAATTATTCATACCATGATATAAGATACAGCATACCACACATAGTCACTCGCCAAGTTAATAAAAAATAATTATTATAAAAATTGGAAGCGTGGCACTTACAGGTTAAAGGGATCCTGCTTTGTGGTCCTTGAGTTTTCCAAAGTTGAATAGCCCTCTTAAAAAGCAATCCAAAATCCAGTCAGTGAAGTTTATGACAGTTGAATATACCTGCAAAATACATATACACAAACTACTGCTGTTTGTCAAATGCGATGGATTAGAAAAATTTAAGGAAATGGGATCTATGTGATTGTTTTCTTTACTGTAACCCTAGAGATAATGGAGTTCAGTTTGACTGTAATAGTAGTAAGAAAAGGCTGCAAATGACATTGTGAAATGAGCTCATTATAACGCAGGATTAAGCGGATGCTGTGTTCCAGCAGCAGCGAGCCCTGGACGGGGGAGAATTTCCTCTTTGTGCTGAGGTGTTGTTGTTGGAGGCCTGTGGATGGCTGTCGTATGAAATATCCTTTTCCCTCTTTCAGATTTGACTCTTGCTCCAGGCCCATGACTTGAATTTTGATTTGGACAGGTTGGTTTGTGGAGCTCAAGTTCAACTCCGTTGGCAGTTTTTGGGGCACTGTGGTAATACTGATTAATAAATTTGATGTTTGTTTTTTCTATCATTCAACAGGTCTGGAATTGGGTCCGAGTTTTTCAAATAATATTGGCCTACAAAGCCAACAGACCCAGCTGCTTTTAAGCATAAAATGCCACTGTATTTCATTTATGCTGGTAATGTTTAAACAAAAACTTGGAGGCTAAAACCACACAAAAGGCAAATTAACTATCAATACTGTGCTATTGTGCTACAAGCACTACTTAAAACTTAAGTTACTTCAGGGTAACTATCCATAATAAGTCACTTTATATAATCAACATCTTAAATTAGCCTAAATTGGTTTGCTGGTTTCAAGTAGTCTCTCTGCCTGATAAGCTGAAAAGTAGCCTACCCAAAACCCTTTTAGAACCAGCCAGACCAGCAAACCAGCTAACGTTAGGCTGTTTTTTCTCCCAGAATGGCAATAATGTTATCTACAGCAACTTTGACACTTGCAAAACTGCCCACCAGACTCAAATGAAACAATTAGAAAATAGTTTATAGACAATATTGACCCAAATGTTATATTAAGATTTTAGATCAAGCTGGTTTAAACCTGTAAAGGAATCATTTCACATTACAATTGCGATCAGATACGTTACTTTCGTTTAAATGTAACACTATTATTCCATCTCGAAGAATTAATGGCTGAGAGAAAGACTGCACAACAAAACTCACACGTTTTTTCGCTACTTCCGGCAGATGGCACTGTTCGTCACATGGGGCTCCTCCGCCGTACAATGCATGCGTGAGGCACATTCGTCCAGAGACCAATGAAATGTTCATAGCCTTTTATCAACATAAATTATGATAATAATTTACTGGTTAAAAAAAAAAAGAAAAAAAAAATTCTCTCATCACATACCTATTCACTTCCACATAGAACTTGACCTCAGACACAGAACTAGAGGGGGGAAGGATTAAAAACTGAAAGATCCTTTTGATAAGGATTTTAAGAAAGGCTATTGTTCTGACATTGTAATTTGCGTTATTAGTCACGGGTCACTGTGATCCAAATATTATACCCATATATAATAATATTTATGTCTAAAAGTTCGTAAGAATACCTGAATAAAACGTTCACACAACAGCACGACTCACGAGAATGGTTCCTGTTAAATACGGTTGCGTTCACACATAGTTCGGTTATTAGCGAGAGACAACCACATTTTATAACCAAACTATTTTTTTTTTTTTTTTTTTTTTACTTTTCAGGACTCACAAACGCATTTTTAGTAAACCATTACGTGAACGGTACCGTAACAGCCTATGTTACGTCATATGCACTGGTCGTGACCGCATTTCTTCCACCGGCTCTCATCTGTTCTGCGTGACCCAAGTGCTGCACTCTACACAAAGGTAAAAAAGATTTATTCACGTCTAAATTAAACCTGTAAAATATAACATTGTCAGTTGTGATAAGATTTCCAGATGTTATGGACGCTGCCACGTTTATTTTTCTTTGTAAATATGATTGTCAATTCCAAACGCTCACCGTAAACGTAGCCATGTGACATCCTGTGACATGTTCTGAATCGTATGCTTTACTAGTCCCAAAAACTAAAGTCACTATGAAATCCTAATTGACATTTCTTATTTTTATGGATTATTCAGTGGGTAGATTACTTTCAAATTGTAGCTAGTCCGTTACTGATTCCAAATTAGGCCTACATGACAAAAAATCTAGTTAGTAATGTAATCCTCTACATTATACATGTTAGGTAATGTAATCCGACTACTTTTTGATTACTTTTAGATTACTTTTGACCTAACTAGTTTATCACATTAAATTGAATAGGATAATATTGTTCCATATTGATATAAAAATAAAGAAAGATAAAGAAAATACATTCTTTGTTATCAACAACATGAAGTGCATTAAACATTAGATTACGTCAGGGTTTCCCAGACTGGGGTTCGTGAAGGAACTGAAGGTATGTGAGTTTAATGAAAAGCTAATAATTAAATAAATAAATAATTTAATTTATTTTTTTAAATAATAAAGATAATAAAAAAAGTGTTTGACATGACATGTTTCACAAGTGTTTTAATAGTGTAGACATAGAAATACATGGTTAAATGACTTGTTGAGTGATAATTCAAATAATAATTAATATGTTCGTCAGGAGTTGATTAAATATGCAGTGTTGAGAAAACACTTCTTAAAAGTGAAATGATTTCTGTAAATCCAGTGGTCAAATGCTTTGTGGCCTCTCAATTTAGAAGACCTGTGAGCTATATAAGTGATATGCTTTTTTAGAAAGGAAAATTTAAAACATGAAAAAGAAGAATTAGGCAGAATCAATAAATTATGAATGATTTATTTAGCCTGACAAGCCAGACCCACATCAAGATGTTGGGTCTGGGAACACACCATTGGCAGGGCTCAATCCGAGGGGCGGGATAAATGGTTGTCTTGCATGAATTCCATGTTGGGCCAGGCTGGCTAATGCTGGTTAGAGCTGGTATAGTTCTGGTGGACCAGCTCAATCATGCTATTCTCAAGCAAAATTTAGCCAGTGTAGTTGGTCCATGCTGGGAACTGACAAACCAGCAACCAGCATCCCATACTGGCCCCAGCATTAAAAAGAGCAATGCTGGATTTTTCAGCAGGGTAGATTTATTCTTTTTTGGGATAATAGCTAGGGATGACAGTAAGTTTTAAAAAAAAAAAATAAGCAAGTAAAAATGTTTTTTTCCACATTTCTGTGTGGTTCTCTCCCAAAAGTCACCTTTGACGTAGTCTCACATGGCTACACTTGTGATTTGTGGTGTTCTGGTATATTTTGCAGTTTTGGATCCACATTTTTGACAACTAAAAATTATTTTTACCTGCTGTTGCTGTCATATATATATATATATATTTACTTTATATTTGAACCACAAGTCTGTGGCCCCTCTCGGTAGAGATTCCTTTTCCCTTAGTAGGTTCCTCCCAATAGAAATCGGTTCCCAGGGTGTGTGGTTATCGCAGGGCCCCCATGCCGTGCGTGCCGTCCGCCATATGCAGATATACATACACAGAAACGCACACATAATTTTGCCTTTTGGGTTAGAAACGTAGATAGTGGGAGCTAGTAGGTATTGCAAGAAGAAAAAGTGGAAAATAAAAAAAAATCCTGGTATTTCTAGGATTGGCCCAGGCCTGGCAGAGTCTGCACCAGGGGTCTACGTCTCTGGGGTCTCGCATTCTCTCTCTCTTTCACTCTCTCAGTCTTTCCCTCGCACAGCCCCTCAATATCCCTCTGTCTCTCACTCCGTGGGGCCGCACTCTGGATGAAATTTCAGCAGGGTATGAGGGAATGGTTCACAGAGTTTAGCACCTTTTTTAACATAGGCAAAATAAATGACTTCTCCTAATGCTCTAATTGGCGGTGGTTTCATGATCAGGTATCATGGCCTTCAGGCTTGAAGCACCTCGTTGTTTTTCCCTGGCCTGCTGAAAGAGCCCGTCTGTATACCTCTTAATGTCTTGGCTTTTATTTTTTGACAGTTTTATAATTTGAGAAAGTTTTTTTTTTTTTTTTTACCTTTAAGAACTCAGAGGAGAATTTTGAAATAGTCCTAAAACTCTTTATTAACGACTAGATCTGGATGAGAGAATGAAGAGAGTAAGTGAGGAATTAAAAAGATGTAATGCATAGGAAGACAAAGAGTGTTTTTGCATGTTCAGTATTGTCAAAAGGAGGCACCTATATAATTTATTGAACTTAATTTATTAAAAAACAAAGTATTTCTAATTAACTTTTTTTTTTTTTTTTTTTTTTTACAAAACAGTGTTTTGGTAAATTTTACTTAAATATGAATAATAAATATAATACTTAATTTATAATAAATAATAAATGGGCATTGATAAATCTTAATCATTAACAGTAATGTAACATTATACCTTAAGAACACCAGTCAGCCCAACAGAACATATGCTCAGAGTCTATTTTTATTTCTTAAGCTTACAAATCCAATGTGGTTGCTTGGCAGCAATTTCAGTGTGTAGGCCTTCTACTTACATGAATGTAGAATCCAACACAAGAGTTTATGTTTATGGTTTACTTTAAGATTAAGGCAGTTCTCACATAGTTTCCTTTATAAGTACTTGAATTTCTATTGTGCAAAGGTTTTATGATATATGATGTAAAGTTTGTGGAGAAGAGCTACTGTAGATCAATTTGTCTGTTGCAAGGAGGGAAGACAGACTGTCAAATCCCCTTTTTATGGTTTTGAGTTGAAAGAACTGCATCGGAATAATTCCTTTTATTTATTTGAAATTTTTCCCCCTTCCTGCTCTGGTAAAAGCATGATTTTGATGCCAGACCTTTTAATCTATGCCAGAATGGGTCCATGACGCTGCTTGCTTGTAAATCAGTGTTAGTAAACTGAATTAATGATCAATGAATCAAGCCTGCTCACTGCGCCCAGACAGCCTGGGCCTCTGCCCAACACCAGGCATGACACAGCTCAGCCATTATGTGCATTCAGCTACAAAACAGGCATTTGCTCTTTTTTTTTTTTTTTTTTAACAGGGAAATGCTAGACTCCCTTGCAGAGATACTTGTAATCAACCTGTGGTTGTGGATCAAAAGATAGCTAACTGTCATGAGCAGTTGTTCTGTATTCAAGTGCTGCTTTTTCTTCTTCCTTAGTCTGAGTTTAATTAATATGCAATACAAATATTTGCTTGCTGTTAACTTTTAAGCTCTGCAACTGTAGCAGGCATTGCAGTACCTCCTATTAACAACATTGTTCAAAGAAATTGCTATTTATAGAGACCTCTGTCATGCTAAGTGTCCTCTGTTTGTTGTGAATGAAGCATAGTGGCGGTTATGATAAGGTTAACTTGATTAGGATGGGAAAGGGGTTTAAACAGTTCATAGCAGCAGATAAAGAGTACTGATATTGTACACTGTCTAATATACAGTAGCTATCAGCTCTGATCAAAAGTTTGGCATCAGTAAGATTTTGAAATCGGTAATATTTCCTGCTCGAGAAACATTTCATGAGCTTTTCCACCCTAAATCTGACTCATTGGCTGTTTTTTGTTGCTGGGACTTTAAGACTTACATGTAAACACTCTACACATGAGAAACGGTGCTTTGCTGTGCTCATTGACTTTCATTGGCTCATTGTGCTTTCTCATGATAAGATCCCTTTATGTAACCACCTCATCTACTCTTTCTGTCTAAATTGGCGCTAAATACCTTTAAAACTCAAGTCAAGTCGAAGGCGCAAGCAAGTCAAATCTGTTTACCTTCATTGTACTCAAGAAATATTTGAGCAAGTGAACTTGTGAATGGCTGTTGTGCCAAATGAAGGTACCATACAGTGAGAGCAAGTGTAAATGAGTTGGTTTAATGGTTTTGTTATCATATTGTTGTGTCTTTCTTCTCCCCTTCAGAGCCACCAATGTCGTCTGTTGCATGTGATAGATAGATAGATCAAAGTGTACATGGTCAGCTTTTTCTGTTCAAGACAAGAGAGCTCAGACCTCAATTTGTAGGAGTTCTTGGCGAGCTGCAGGCGGTTTTATACATCAGTGAGGGACACAAACTGCTGATGCTGGGAAAGTCTGTGCGTTGTAGAAAATATTGTAGAGTCTTATTAACTTTTTTGGCATTGCTTGCTGTAGTTCAGCCACAAACCCCATAGACATAGTTATCTCCATACAATAATACAATGCAAAAAGTAACAAAGGATATGAAGAACACACTTGCAGAATACATATTAGATGTTATTGCGCAGAATCTGAATAGCATACTTTGAAAACAAGCTCATTGTTATGCTAGTCTGTCAAAAATAACTCTGAGCACTGTTTCCTAAAAGATCCGTTATTGTGTCAAGGGTCCTTTTGCTAATAACCTTCAGCTGACTGGAAGAGAAAATGTTTTTGCAGGATTCAGGGTGGCAAAGGGTGAAAGAGAGAGACATGAAACTGTGTTTCCTTTCCTTCATACTTATTTTGCTCTTACTCTTTCTCTTACTTCTTCTTTCTATGCTATTGTGTCACTGGCCGCTCTTTGAACCTGTGTGGTTGTAAGCAGGCGTGAGTGCTCTCCGTCAGCAACAGGTCGGTTTGAAGACAATACTGTGACAGGAAGAGGCTCTCCTCTGGCCTCCGAGACCCCAGCCACACAGCCTGTGCATGGGCCAAGGAGCCTGTGCTGGGGGAATAATGAGAGGAAGAGGGGAGGTGAGGCTTGAACACTCAATTACAGCTCAATTACTGTATCCTTAGAGCCAAGAGTGAAAAATGTGAGCACAAAACCGACCATATTTACAGATGCTCTGTTCCGAAACCTAGTTAACTGACTCATAGGCAATATTTTAAGTCATCGTAGGTACCATAGGCGGGGCGTGTGTAAGGCTGGGCAAGGCTTAGCATTCCCCTAGCCACGGACTTGAGGCTAGTGTGGAATTTTCTCACTCAAACCACTGTCTTCTTTTGCTTCTGATTGCTTTTAGAGGGAAAAGCTGCCCATAACTGCTGGTCTAGGATCAGTTTTCTCCATAATAATAGCATATTGGTGAAACAATCCAGTGCGCATATGCGTATATGTGTTATTGCAGCGTTGAGCAATGTAGCCAATCACAAACATATCTGTTGATTTCTTGAACGCAATGGCCAATCAGAAGTGTTTAAGTTACCACTGAAAAAAACTCCTCTGAGTTTTGAATGGTGAGTGGATTCTGAACTCTGCACGCTCGCAAATCCTCTCATAATAACAAAGTGTAGACATTATGTAAATAAGAGATTCACTGTCCAGACAGCTTCATTTATTATAACAGAACTTTGTGAGATTGCGATGAATTAAGATCGATGGATTAAGAATCTTAAAAAATTAAGATTTTTTTGTGATTTATAGAGGGAGCACTCTTTGCACGCTTTCTGCCATGCCAAATCCCGCATACAGTAGCCTATGCTTGCTTTAATTTCTGTTCAAATTAACAGTGGTTTGTGAATGTAGATGCTTTAATAACAAATTATTTATCAGGAGCATTTGTGCTGGGCTGTGTAGGTTGTGTGACGACACGTAAATTGAAACTATTACAAGGAAATGTATGTGTTTTTAACGGGGATGCACATCTCCTAGCCTTACCTTGGAGTTAGTTCTGCCTATGGTAGGTACCCAAAATGTAGGCAAATTAATTATACTCTCTTTAAAGGCAACAGCCCCCAAATACAGATGGCCCCAAAATATTGATTCCCTTGCTAGGGACCCCTTCCTAAAATATGAAGGTATGTATGTAAAAAAAAAAAATTAAATGTTAGGGCTGGACGATTAATCTAAAAGTAATCGAAACCGAAATTCAGAACCTCTAACCGACGTAATTTTTCCATGTCGGTTATTTCGTTTTTTTATTCACGTGACTCCGCCCCGTCAGTCACATCAAGTGCAGTTTGCAGGCACACAGAAAGATTCAGGAGCAGTTATCTTTGTTTATACAATCTGGATGCTCAGACTTACTATGGTAATTGCATGTTTTACATACAGGTAAGTTAATCGCCGTTCTTATATGCGCTGCTACACGCACACACAGACGGCGCGCGCAAGCCCCGAAGCCAGATCACTTAAATTAAATGCGTTTAAAGGCTTGCCAGTTTGAACATTCAATCGATTTTACACTATTCAAGAACAACAATATGGCAAACATCTCCGTTCAGTGCTCGTGAGCTTTTTTCTGTGACACAGAGAGCCGAGTTGTGTCGTGCCTGACTGAAGCCAGATCACTTTCACTTGAGTCCTCACAAAACTTTGTCAGTTGTATGTTTTTTTAAGGCCTGACCATTTGAACATTGAAGCTATTTTAGACCATCGGATGTGTATTATGTTGATCTAATGCCTGATATATTGTGATACACGAACACTCATACAGACAATAGCTCGCACATCACGTGAAGATCGCGGGCAGAGAGGAGTGCAGAAACTCATTGTCAAGGCTGTCCTGTGATTTATTACTAAAGTAGCTTAGAAACTCAATGGTTATAGCATAGATTTGTCTACCTTTGAAGTAACTACAAACCACAGCTTCATAATTAATAGAAGACGGTATGACTAATACAGACACACAATCACTCTCTCATTAATGCACTGCTGTGCTAATTTATCTGTCTCTGATGCCTACAACTAACTGTAATCTGTAATCGATTAATCATCCTGTTTTCATCTGTTCCCATCCAATAAATCGTAATAATCTTTGTGCTTTGTTACTATTGATATGAAACAAAGTCTCAGATTTCAAATTACGTCCATTTTATTACAAAATCCAAAAACATAAATCGTTTTGTCGCTCTTGCGCAGCTCAGCTCAAGAGAAGCGGCACATGAACTGATCTTCTCTTCCGCCTTAATACCAGTTACAGCGCGAAATAAACATGAATGAGCATCTGAAAGTGTGTTGAAAGATACAGTACAACTTACCGAATCCGTATCATGTCACATGGAATAGCTCAATCAGTGTTTCAACCGCGGAAAGACCTCAGTAAAACAGCTGGTGAACAATGTCACATAACGTCACATTTACCTCAGAAAAACCATATCCAGTGTCCATGAACTTGTTAGTCAGCTAGAAAAATTAACTCTAGAGAGGAGCATTTTGCTAAATATATGCACCATATTACATATTCATTATAATTTTATGTTTTTCAATATTTAATGCATGTTTGAATAAATCTGGCAAGTTTTTATGACAGCCATAATTTAAATGTTTATATTTCAAAAAACGAATTGGAGTAGAAATATGTAATTGTAAAGTTAATATTATAACTTTATTATTATAAAAAAAATCATTGAGTGTAATTTAAGTGTTTGTACAAATCAGTTAATTTTTACCTTCAATATAGTAGGCTAATGTAGCTTAGTAGGCTGACTCCCATAGTTTACAGCATTAGTTAAGAGATTTGTTTTCCTTGAGAAAATTTGACATGTATTGTACCTGATATATATCCAAAATAATCGATATTGAATCGAATCGAATCAAATTGCAAGCTTGTGAATCGAAATCGAATCGAATTGCAAGCTTGTGAATCGAAATCGAAACGAATTGTGAAATTTGTGTCAATACCCAGCCCTACTTGTTAACTTCCATAACACAAAAATTCATCACTATTCCAAAGTTTAGGGTAAATAGTTTTTTTTTTTTTTTTTTTAATAAAGAAATTATACTTTTATTCAGCAAGGACACTAAATTAAATTAAATTAAAAATTAAATTGATCAAAAGTGATAGTGAAACCATTTATAATGTTTAAAATTGCCATTTCAAACTGTCTTTTCAACAAACAATCCTGAAAAAAATTAATGTATCACGGTTTCCACAAAAATATTAAGCAGCACAACTGTTTTCAACATTGATAATAAGAAGAAATGTTTCAATTCAGCTTTGCCATGACAGAAATAAATTAGGCATACATTTTAAAATATTCAAATTAGGGCTGGGCAATCGATTAATCGCATCCAAAATAAAAGTCCATGTTTACATAATATACACTCACCTAAAGGATTATTAGGAACACCATACTAATACTGTGTTTGACCCCCTTTCGCCTTCAGAACTGCCTTAATTCTACGTGGCATTGATTCAACAAGGTGCTGAAAGCATTCTTTAGAAATGTTGGCCCATATTGATAGGATAGCATCTTGCAGTTGATGGAGATTTGTGGGATGCACATCCAGGGCACGAAGCTCCCGTTCCACCACATCCCAAAGATGCTCTATTGGGTTGAGATCTGGTGACTGTGGGGGCCATTTTAGTACAGTGAACTCATTGTCATGTTCAAGAAACCAATTTGAAATGATTCGAGCTTTGTGACATGGTGCATTATCCTGCTGGAAGTAGCCATCAGAGGATGGGTACATGGTGGTCATAAAGGGATGGACATGGTCAGAAACAATGCTCAGGTAGGCCGTGGCATTTAAACGATGCCCAATTGGCACTAAGGGGCCTAAAGTGTGCCAAGAAAACATCCCCCACACCATTACACCACCACCACCAGGCTGCACAGTGGTAACAAGGCATGATGGATCCATGTTCTCATTCTGTTTACGCCAAATTCTGACTCTACCATCTGAATGTCTCAACAGAAATCGAGACTCATCAGGCCAGGCAACATTTTTCCAGTCTTCAACTGTCCAATTTTGGTGAGCTCGTGCAAATTGTAGCCTCTTTTTCCTATTTGTAGTGGAGATGAGTGGTACCCGGTGGGGTCTTCTGCTGTTGTAGCCCATCCGCCTCAAGGTTGTGCGTGTTGTGGCTTCACAAATGCTTTGCTGCATACCTCGGTTGTAACGAGTGGTTATTTCAGTCAAAGTTGCTCTTCTATCAGCTTGAATCAGTCGGCCCATTCTCCTCTGACCTCTAGCATCAACAAGACATTTTCGCCCACAGGACTGCCGCATACTGGATGTTTTTCCCTTTTCACACCATTCTTTGTAAACTCTAGAAATGGTTGTGCGTGAAAATCCCAGTAACTGAGCAGATTGTGAAATACTCAGACCGGCCCGTCTGGCACCAACAACCATGCCACGTTCAAAATTGCTTAAATCACCTTTCTTTCCCATTCTGACATTCAGTTTGGAGTTCAGGAGATTGTCTTGACCAGGACCACACCCCTAAATGCATTGAAGCAACTGCCATGTGATTGGTTGATTAGATAATTGCATTAATGAGAAATTGAACAGGTGTTCCTAATAATCCTTTAGGTGAGTGTATATCGATGCGTTGTGTATCTGTCTGTGCAATATTTTATTGAGCCTTTTCTTTTAACAGTTTAAAAATTCAGTTACCCTCTGTGTGAAGAACAATATAATCTCTAGTCCAGTGTTGTGATCTAACAGACACCCGGTAGAAAGTTACACGATTTAGAAACAGCAATAAACTCCAGATAAAGTCATTTTATGCGAAACCATAGAGCGTTATCTACAGATAAAGCATAATAACAGGAACATTGAATCATCTTGGAGAGAGTTTCATCGTTTTGACTGTCGTAACTGAACGCGACACGCAGTTTGAAAGCTGAATGGAGAATGACTGGCAGCTGCATTGGAGGGAAGCATTTACGTGAACTTGAAAGCTTTTATACTAGGGCAAATATTCTTGCGTCAAAATGAATCAGAGTGAAGCTAATAAGCGTTCTCCATATTTTCAGCAAAAATCTAATTTGTCCATAATACTAATATTTGTATACTTGCAGAATAATGTAGGGAACGTTGCCAGTGGAAAATATTCCTGAAACACTATATCAAAAATAAAATCTAGACAAAATAAACTTTTTTTTTTTTTTTTTTACCAATTTTGAGCTGTCTTCAGGCATTGTTTTCATTGCGGTGATTAACAGAGAGGTTAACACAGGAAAAATATTTTTTATTTAAAGGTGGATTAGTTCAGAATATAAACGGAATGGTTGTAACAGCACTAAGAGTGACTTTTGGAAAAGACTGGTGTGAGAATAACTGACTGTGACGTGTGTGTTTGTGTGTATAGAACAGCCTGTTTTTGTTTTTGAGGGACCGCCGAATGTTATGTTGAGATGAGAGCTAAAGAGACCCAGGCGGTGTTGATATCCTGAATACTTACGACCATCCACGAAAAATAAATGCCACACACTGGCAGATCCCATTAAAAATCAAAGGCTTTTCAGGACATATCTCTCTAAAATCATGGTTGGCACACAAGCTGCAGGAAAACACATTATGTTCACATTAAGAGCAAGCAAGAAGAGGTCATATAGGGGATCTGTTATGGAGAAGAAAGTATCAGAACAACATGTTTTTGAAAAGTCTCTTCCATGCAAAGAGAGCAGAAGGGACAGTGAGGCCTGTATTGTGAGAGACCTGAAGGCACGCAAGTGTTTGGATGACTTGGAGGGGGTTTTCTTCATGCAGCCCCTGTTAAATTATCCAAATACAACCACATCAGTATTCATCTGCACTTTATCCCCCGAAAAGCAGCTTATCTTGACCACACACTGACAATGTTCTATGGGAGATGCCCAAGAGATAGCCGACTCTGGCTTTGAAACCCCCGCTCCGCAGCTTAGGGGCATAAATAAGCATGCTGATATTAAACTAGTCAAGGAGATCAGCTGAGTGTTTTAGCCTGGCTGAGGCCCTGAGAGTCAGATGGCTGGACATGAAACAGGAGAAACAGATGAGCCTCTCAACAGACCAGGATCTCCATAGACAACCCTTTTATTGGTTTCACCATTCAGCTACCTTCTATGACCGCATATAACTTGAATGAAGACTCATAAGTGAATTATTTATAACACTCTACATAAAAGGGTGCTACAAGGTCTGAGAAGAATTTAAGAGGGAAAAAAATACAAAATACACAATTCTTATGCTCAACAAGGCTGCTTTTATTTAGTCAAAGACAGTAAAACTGTAATATTTTGAAATATTAATATGATTTAAAATTACTGTTTTCTATTTGAATTAGTGCTGGCCAATCGATTAATCGCATCCAAAATAAAAGTCCATGTTTACATAATATATGTGTGTGTACTGTGTATAATTATTATGTATACACTCACCTAAAGGATTATTAGGAACGCCATACTAATACTGTGTTTGACCCCCTTTCGCCTTCAGAACTGCCTTAATTCTACGTGGCATTGATTCAACAAGGTGCTGAAAGCATTCTTTAGAAATGTTGGCCCATATTGATAGGATAGCATCTTGCAGTTGATGGAGATTTGTGGGATGCACATCCAGGGCACGAAGCTCCCGTTCCACCACATCCCAAAGATGCTCTATTGGGTTGAGATCTGGTGACTGTGGGGGCCATTTTAGTACAGTGAACTCATTGTCATGTTCAAGAAACCAATTTGAAATGATTCGAGCTTTGTGACATGGTGCATTATCCTGCTGGAAGTAGCCATCAGAGGATGGGTACATGGTGGTCATAAAGGGATGGACATGGTCAGAAACAATGCTCAGGTAGGCCGTGGCATTTAAACGATGCCCAATTGGCACTAAGGGGCCTAAAGTGTGCCAAGAAAACATCCCCCACACCATTACACCACCACCACCAGGCTGCACAGTGGTAACAAGGCATGATGGATCCATGTTCTCATTCTGTTTACGCCAAATTCTGACTCTACCATCTGAATGTCTCAACAGAAATCGAGACTCATCAGACCAGGCAACATTTTTCCAGTCTTCAACTGTCCAATTTTGGTGAGCTCGTGCAAATTGTAGCCTCTTTTTCCTATTTGTAGTGGAGATGAGTGGTACCCGGTGGGGTCTTCTGCTGTTGTAGCCCATCCGCCTCAAGGTTGTGCGTGTTGTGGCTTCACAAATGCTTTGCTGCATACCTCGGTTGTAACGAGTGGTTATTTCAGTCAAAGTTGCTCTTCTATCAGCTTGAATCAGTCGGCCCATTCTCCTCTGACCTTTAGCATCAACAAGGCATTTTCGCCAACAGGACTGCCGCATACTGGATGTTTTTCCCTTTTCACACCATTCTTTGTAAACTCTAGAAATGGTTGTGTGTGAAAATCCCAGTAACTGAGCAGATTGTGAAATACTCAGACCGGCCCGTCTGGCACCAACAACCATGCCACGCTCAAAATTGCTTAAATCACCTTTCTTTCCCATTCTGACATTCAGTTTGGAGTTCAGGAGATTGTCTTGACCAGGACCACACCCCTAAATGCATTGAAGGAACTGCCATGTGATTGGTTGATTAGATAATTGCATTAATGAGAAATTGAACAGGTGTTCCTAATAATCCTTTAGGTGAGTGTATCTTCCCTTTGTGTTTTGAACTTTTCAATGCGAACGGAGCGCTGCGCGCTGTGACTCCATGTTGCTTCAAGCGCATCATCCTGCGCACGGGATGCGCATACGCGCTTTGTGCCGCTCTGTATTGGAGCCTTTCATATATAATACTTTTGCACAATGAAAGATTATTAATAGCCTTTCTTGTTCTGCCCTATCAATAATATGTTGCTGCCTCATTAAAAAAGCTGCGCTATACATTTAAAATAAATGTCTTTTAATTTCTTAGTATATAGGCCCTATTTCTATAAATATATTTACGTGTTTTTCCTGAATGTATTTTACAACAGTGTAACATTTTACCAGATTTAGTGCTACACTTATTCACTTTTATTTGTTCCCCACTAAATGTTTTTTTTTCCCACTAAATGTTTAGATTTTATACAATTATTGTGCACTCATGATTTTTCTAGAGTAACTTTTGCTGCTGAATTATCCGCTAATCTAGTTTATCCACCATCTAGTTTATAGTTGTATTTTTGTCATAGATTGTGATTTATATATTTTTTTAATTTGTTGTTTTTATACAACAAATAATGAAGTTTATAATGTTGTCTGATTTAGTAGATTGTGTTTAACACACAAAAGAGTGATTATCAGTTCAACACACTGAGGTATAGAAATTCTACATTAAATGGGTCATGAACTGAGAAATCAAATTTTCCTTGAGCTTTTGACATATAAAAGGTCATCATACTATAAGAATATCGTGTAAGTTTCAGAACTGAAAACTTCCTTGTTAGTCCAATAAAAGCTTTTATTGACACCAGGCCCAGCAAACGACAGGTTTTTCAAAGTGGGAATCTATGACGTCATAGGGAGGCAAGCACCGCCTCTGCAGAAGAAGATCAACGCCTACTTCATCACTGCCTGTTTAGCCCCGCCCACCGATTCACGCATTACATGCAATAGAATAGGTAGCCTAAAAGTAACATAGACCTACGTGGTGTTAAACCAGATCGAGCTACCAAGCAATAAACATGCCGTTGAGGATTACAAAATATTGTGCAGTGCCTGGGCTCGACAGTAATGCATTATTCATTGTACAGTCAGATGTTCTTTGTCGGTGTGTCAGTAAATCAAACCAGTGACTAAACGTCAACTTGCGTTGTTTCTCTTAGTAGGATGAAAATAATCTTTTATTTAACGGTGATTAAATTCTATAAGGAAAAATGATCAAAGAAAGCTCCCTTTGCAATCGTTGGAGCAGCGAGCGCTGGAGCTGTCAATCAAATGGCGAGAGTTTATCAGTGACGCGTTTATCAGTGACTCCCGTTTTATTCAACGAATCTCTTAACTATATCACGTTTGCACTGTTAGTGAAGATGAAAGCATTCGTTAGTGTACAGAAACTGATTTGCAATGACGAGATCACTGCTTTCATGCGCTCAGTATGTCTGTGATCGGCTACAATGTTCATCTCTGCAAACTTTCATGCCACGATGTGAATATAATGCCATAGATCTGAATATAATGCCATAGATCTAAATGTAATGCAACACTTTTCACGATTAGTTAACCATGAGAGCTGTAATAGTAAAAACGCTCTAAAAGAGAGAGTAATACTTAGCTATTTCAAATGGAAAGACGTTAGCCAATCACAGCAGTGGGCGTTTACACTGAACTCTCACAGCAGACACGCCCCTTAAAACAGAGCGTTCAAACCAGAGGGCTAAAATCAGGGTAGGAAAAGTGCCTTTTATTTATAAATTATGACAATTTTTGATGTAAAAAGCATTCTAACATTATAAGTGTACCCCAGGAAACATCATAAAACAATAAAACAACGCAGTTCATGACCCCTTTAAATTTTTAAACAAAACTGCACTGGTATCGGTATAGGCCGATACTCAGAATTTTTGGTATCGGATCGGTTCTGAAAAAATGGTATCGGTGCATCCCTAGTTATGTTGAAGGTGGAGTTCACACATAAGTTTATATTCTGTTAACATTGACTTTCTTACTCCTGTGGAACACTAAAGAAGAGCTTTTTAAAAAAAATCATACAATATAAGTCAGTGGTGTTTATTGTTGTTTTGGACCCCATTGACTTTTATTGTATGGACAAAAACAGTTGAAACATTCTTCAAAATATTTTCTTTTGTGTTCCGCAGAACAACATAAGGGTGAGTAAATGATGACAGAATAACATTTTTGCATGAACTATTCCTTTCAAATATGTAAAAAGTATGTCTAATGCTTAAAGGGTTAATAACCCAAAAATGAAAATTATCCCATAATTTACTCACCCTCAAGCCATCCTAGGTCTATATGACTTTCTTCTTTCAGCCAAACACAATCGGAGTTATATTAAAAAAACATCCTGGCTCTTCCAAGCATTATAATGGGAGTGAATAGTAACTGAGATTTTGAAGCCCAAAAAAGTGCATCCATCCATCGTAAAAGTAATCCATACGGCTCCAGGGGGTTAATAAAGGCTTTCTGAAGTGAAGCTGTCACATGTCTGTCTTGTCTTGTTTAGCACATGTTGTGTTTTTGTTATTTTCTAGCCATGTGCTTGGGTTTGTCATGTTTGGTCTTACGTCATGTCTCCGGTCTATTGTCAACCCTGCCCATCTTGTTATCTCATTATTGGTTTAATTGCCCCACCTGTTCTCCCTCATTAACTGCCTTTATAATCTCCTTGTGTTTGCAGTCCTGTGCTGGATCGTTGTCTGATGTCTCCTGCTCCATGTTCCTGCTCCATGTTCCTGCTCCATGTTCCTGCTCCATGTTCCTGCTCCATGTTCCCGCTCCATGTTCCCGCTCCATGTTCCCGCTCCATGTTCCCGCTCCATGTTCCCGCTCCATGTTCCCGCTCCATGTTCCCGCTCCATGTTCCCGCTCCATGTTCCCGCTCCATGTTCCCGCTCCATGTTCCCGCTCCATGTTCCCGCTCCATGTTCCCGCTCCATGTTCCCGCTCCATGTTCCCGCTCCATGTTCCCGCTCCATGTTCCCGCTCCATGTTCCCGCTCCATGTTCCCGCTCCATGTTCCCGCTCCATGTTCCCGCTCCATGTTCCCGCTCCATGTTCCCGCTCCATGTTCCCGCTCCATGTTCCCGCTCCATGTTCCCGCTCCATGTTCCCGCTCCATGTTCCCGCTCCATGTTCCCGCTCCATGTTCCCGCTCCATGTTCCCGCTCCATGTTCCCGCTCCATGTTCCCGCTCCATGTTCCCGCTCCATGTTCCCGCTCCATGTTCCCCCTCGTGGGTATTTTGTTTGTTTGTTTTATTCTATTATTTAATAAAATCACCTTTCCTTCCTGCACTTGAGTCCTCGCTCCTTTATACTTACCTGTTCCTGACATAATGATCCAGCCATTAGAGGACTCAGCAGAAGATGGGTATCTTCCTTTTTCCATCTCCCCCCACTGAACGCTCCAACTATCTGCAACTCGCCAGTTATGTGAACTCTCGTTACATCCGTCAGCAGGGGGCTGACGTGAGGGACTTTGCCTGCAGTTTTCTCATTGAGGTTGATCACATGGTCTACACTGAGGCGGAGATTAAGGAGGTGTTAAATATCTGTCTGGACATGCCCGGGGGAAATGGAGAAGCTGGGGCATCTGGGATTCTGGGACTTTGTCCACCACTTCTACCATCTTGGTGAGCCAGAACATTCACGGCCAGCGGAGTCCCAGCCCACTGACTGTTCCCTGCCATCTACAGTCAGTGGAGGCCCCAGCCCTCTGGTGGTCCCGAGTCTGGTGGTCCCAAGTCCGGTAACAGTCAGAGAGACTGTGGGTGACCGGGAGGTTGACCCCGTCAGTCCTGACATGGCCAGGAGGGCTGTGCTGGGGTTTTATGTGGTGGTGGTCTTGCGTGCTTGGGAGGAGCACAGGGCTTCCTTCAGAACTTCTGAGGTTATTCCTGAGCAGCCCGCGGTCGTCCTGGAGGAGTTTCCAGAGCTGCCGAAGTGCATTGCCCTGCCGTGGCTAGCCACTGACCAGCGTCCTGAGAGGGCTCCAGCCCGTGACCAGAGTCCAGAGAGGACTCTGCCTTCCGTTTCGAGTCCAGAGAGGTGGCCTCCTGCACTGTGCACGCCGCCCTGGCCCCCTGAACTGTGTGCGCCGCCCTGGTCCCTTCTAGGACTTCTTGGCCTGTCCCACCTGCTCTTTCTGTTCCCCATCCTCCTCCTTAGGTGTTTTTTGTTTCAGGTGGAGCGTCTGGTAGCCGCTCTGTAGGGAGGGGATAATGTCACATGTCTGTCTTGTCTTGTTTAGCACATGTTGTGTTTTTGTTATTTTCTAGCCATGTGCTTGGGTTTGTCATGTTTGGTCTTACGTCATGTCTCCGGTCTATTGTCAACCCCGCCCATCTTGTTATCTCATTATTGGTTTAATAGCCCCACCTGTTCTCCCTCATTAACTGCCTTTATAATCTCCTTGTGTTTGCAGTCCTGTGCTGGATTGTTGTCTGATGTCTTCTGTTCCCTGTCGTGCTTTTTTTGGGCTTCAAAATCTGTTACTCTTCATTATAAAGCTTGGAAGAGCCAACTCCAATTGTGTTTGGCTAAAAGAAGAAAGTCATATACACCTAGGATGGCTTGAGGATGGGTAAATTATTGGATAATTTTCATTTTTGGGTGAACTAACCCTTTAAGGAGTGTAGTTTGATAAACTAGGCTATATATAGAGGCAATTTTATTTTTATTACACTCTAAAAAATAATTCATTGGCTTAGTAAATATCAAAGTAATTAACTTTTATTAACTTAATAAAATCTCTGAATATCATTTACTTGATGGTTTGAGTTGAACATACCAAAATAATTGACAAAAATCCAACAGTTAAATTGTCTAAAATTTATAGTATTTTTTTTTATTTTATTTTTTTTTACTAAAAGAATTTAGTATTTGAATAACCAATTTATTTAAAATATACTTAAAATATTTGTGAAATTATCAAAATATTTGAGAATGGAGAATTAAATTGATCTGTTTCAAGAACCACAAATATTAGGCTACTTATGATTATTAATATTTAAAACACACTGAAGAAAGTAAGTTTACTCGATTAAAACAATGCACCCCTGCCCCACCATCCGACGTGACGACAGCTCAACGGTTGAGTGAGCGCGGGCTGTTTGAATTCTCTTCAGTTTCCAGAGTAGTTCCCTCTTCTCAGCGTCGCAGAATTGGAACATTTTCCTCTGTGAAATTGAGGTTTGTGTATGTTTTATTTTATCAATGAAATCATTACTGTGCTTTAAATCATTTTATTTAATGCAAAACAACATACAGGGACGCAGTGTGAGCCACCTAAACGAGTGTCTCGTCCGTCTTTTTGCGTGATTGAAACACCTGATGATGCCTTGCATAAAACACAACTTTATTTCTAAAGTTAATGAATATAAATAATTCGGATGATAAAATGTTCTCAGAATTGTGCAATGTTTGTTTATTGGCAGGTTATGGAGTCATCTTTCAGCTAGGAGTGAAACGCAGGATGGCGGTCTGAAGTTCGAAGTCCACCCGCAGAGCGCGAGTCCATCTCAGGCTCGAGAACCACCGCTGATCGGTGGAAATGGGATAACAGACCGGTTGATTACACTTTAATTACTTTTAAATGTTTAATTTTTACTTCTAAAATGTTTGTTACATGAGTTTAAATGTTGGCAATATTGTATACATGTCAAAACCGTAATATATGTTGTATTGCTGTACTCATCGACAATAAAGGCCAATGTCATGCATAAGTGTAGTTGTGTGGAGTATTTTACAAAGGTTTAGAGGAAATAAAGTTAATATTACTCATAAATAAAAAGTTACTATAACTCTTTTTTTTTTTTTTTTTTTTTTTTTTTTTTTTTATTAAACATTTACTCCGTTCATACGGTATGTGTAATTGATTTCACTGCTTTAAAATTTACTTGATATTTTAAGTGTAAAAATGTTTCAAAAAAATTGAGTAAATCATAGTAAAAGTTGTGTAGGAGATGTGGTAAAAGTAATTCAGCATTGTTATTCCTCTAAATTATGCTTACTACTTTTTGTTAGTCCTATCACCTGAAAATACAGACAGTGTTCAGTTTAATCAGAAATCCCAGTCAGACTCAGCCTCTTTCTGCAAGCGAGTACTGCATTCATTTTCCACTCAAGTAATTTTTCTAAAGGCTGGGCCAAAACAACCTCCCTTCTGCTCATTAGCTCTTGCACTGCCACCTGCACTACACTTAACTTAATAATGAGATCCAATTAACAGCAGCCCTGGCCCCACTCCAGTTGCATTGTGGGTGAGTGCGATGGAAGGAGTTGGCTGTACATGGTTTACTAGTTTGCACAGAGATATGGGTACTAATGAAAGATATTTCAAGAACTGCCTTAAAAGTTATGTAGGATTGAAAATAATCAAAGATATTTGAAGTTGAACAAAGACATTTGCTTCACTGTTTTCAACCCCCATCTTTCTTATCAGAAGGGCCATTTGGAATTCCTAAAGCCAATGAGATGCTGAAGGCCTGTAGGCCAAAATGTGTCACACCTTTAGTACAGTGGGGGAAGTTTGGTCTGATTGGTCAGTTTGAATGTCACATGGTCAAAGAACAGATAAAAAGAAGATGTAACTGTTGCTCTGGCTCCTCTTTTATTCTCTCTTGATTCTCTGGCTCTCTCTCTTCTTGGGGGCCTTCTCTTTGGCTCTTCTCTTCTTTGCGCTCTTCTTCCCTTTGTTTTTTCTCTCTCTCTCTCTCTCTCTCTCTCCCTTTCTATCCCTCAGGTAACATTCATGCTGGGTACGATTAATGGTACAAGTTTTTATCATCTCATACATCTATTTTGTAACTATTTTAAGTGTAACCATAATCAGAAATTGTCATTAAATCCTTTCTATTACAAATGATGTGCTAACTAGTTTTGATTTGGTATTGACTTTGAAGTGCTACCTATTGCAATACAATATCGTCACATTATAGCAACGCTCTCCCACATATTTTGCTATTGTAACTGCGCTTATTTCCGTCGTTGGTATAAGTTGCAGTGGGTGGTAAAGATGAGAAATGTACAGTTTTCTATCCTCTTGCTGATAACGTTTCTTTAGTCTTTCGGCAACCCTGCAGCCTGAACCACTGTAGGTGACCCACCCTTACAGTTACAATATTTTAAGAGTGAAGTTGTTAAAATACTGTCTCCAAGTCCCGGTTTAATATGCAGAGACGAGGAAAAGTGGCATTTGTAGGGGTTGTAGGTTGTTTTCTCCGAAAAGTAGCTCAAAGCATTGCTGTGTTTGAAAATACTGACTCATCAAGATAGACTCAGCCAATGGCGTGAGATTTGGCGGGGCCAATCTATTTATCCGACCAGTGGCAGGTATAGGGATAGATTTCGGGAAGCCTGTTTGAAAATTAAATAATTTGGTTATCAATTTTTCAAGTGATTCATAAATGAAAGTTGGCATGAAATGGAGATTGACCCAGTCTATTTTCAAAACTCATGTTATTGATCTTATTGTGAACATACATTTATTTTTAATTTACTTAATTTGACCTCTCAATTTTGAATTAAAATGTCAACTCGAAACGACAAACTTCTATCTGGTGACATATGCCGCACTTCTCAAATCATTTCATCCGCATAAACCCTGCCCCTTCCTTACAATCAGGTGCAATTGCTCGCATTCAATAAACAACTAGTGGATTGAACTAGGTCTCAATCTGTTTCGTTAGGATGTCACAATATGGAAGAAAGATATCAAGACTTGAAACACTTTACCTTTAATTAAAACTCTGATCTGTTTGTCTAATCCACAGTCTTCATTTCTATTGGTCCAAGTGGCTGCAGTGAACTCTGGCCAGTCATTAAGTCCATTAGGTTTGCCACATGTTCACCACAGGACTTGGCATGGGTGGAGGAGAGAAAGAGGAAGAAAAGCAAGAAAACAGAGAGACCGGAGCAGAAGCATTTATTCATGGCCATGTGTCTAACTGCACTAGAATTAGAAAGGAAAAGGGAAAGGGAGGCATTGAAGTGTAGGCGGTTTGCCTGGTGGCTTTGAAGGGTCGATGGTGGCCTGAATGTTAGGTCAGCAGGGGCTTAATCACTGTCTTTAGGGATGGTCCAGATGGCCTTAGGGGGTCTGTAAGACATGTGCCCATCGCTCTCTCCTGATGGCCCCATTACAGCTTGGTCCCTTAGTCAGACCCCACTTTCCTCTGCCAGTTCACTGAACCCAGGCAACAAGTACAAATAAACAAGAGCACGATCACATCCCCTTAAAACACTGTTTACAGCCATTTATTTTTTGTTCCTGGTGGTGTTTTTCTTGGGTTTCTAGTGCTGCTTGCTGCATTTCTGAGGAAATACCACCCAGATCTTAATAGGATTCAGTTGCATTGGAGAAATAAAGCAATGTGTTGCTCATTCTCACCAAGGTTGTTTGAGACTTGTGTTGTGATTACTTCAAAATACTTCACATGAGAATCAGCCAATGCGTGGAGACTAAACTGACCTAATTTTGGCTTATTGCAAGACGATTGGTTTGGACCTTTACAGCGAATTATCTTTTAATTATTATTTTTTTTTTTTGGTTCTTTTTGTTTTTCTCTTCATGGTATGTGTTGTGTACATAAGCAGAACGTGATGACTTGTGTTGGACAGCGAGAGGAAGGAATAATTAAATGAGAGGAACTCTTCAGATTTTCCATCCGAGAGAGTTGCAGTCTGTATATACTGCCGGATCCAGACTGGAGCTTGGTGATGACAGCCGCAACTTCCCAGAGTGTTGGGACAACTTCAGAGGCCAGTGTTTGTTCACCTGTTGGACCTGGATGGCCTGTGACTTCAGATGATATTGAATCATGCTGACCCTCACCCTGAGCTCTCACCACATTTGCTATTATGACTTCCTGAATCACGGAGAACTGTTTCGTAGGACGTATAGATTATTTATTTGTTTATTCATTCATTCATTTATTATATTTTTTAATGTGGACTGCTTAGTGTACAAAGTCAGTGGGCAGTGAAATGGTGAGACAGTGTTTGAGTGAGCTATCAGCAAAAAGTAGGTGCTATATGTGATTTCAGTCATTTTGCTTATTTTCGCTTGAATTAATCACTGAATTAGACCATCTCATTTTTACACACTTTGTGGTGTCTGCCAAGTCTATTTGAGGCTGGTTGGGTTGATGCCAGAATGTTTTATTTACATCAAACAAAGATTGTATAAAGCAGCTAGATTGCATTTCAGTCTCTTATTGATTACATATAATATGATTATTATAAAAGTATTAAAATCACATTTTAAAAACATATCTCAGATGCAAGCTGACATTCAATCAACAAAAGGTGGATTGAACCAGGTCCGTTTCATTTTGATAATCTGTTTCATTCAGATGTACATCACAATATGTAAGAGAAGATCTTGCGTTATCCCAAACGTTTCCAACAGTGTTTAAATCCAGAGAAATCGGCTATTTTAACCAGGACACGTACCGAGTCCATGCGTCGCTTGTCAATGACGTCATATCTGTGTTTCCCTTGATTTCCAGTTTTACTTTCGCAGAAATCATGGAATCACCAAAATCGCTTTGCGTTTTATCAGACAGGTGAGCAACTGTTTGGATACATTTATCAACAGAAAACTAATCACTGTTATATAGTGCACTGCGGTTAGTCTTATTGTTTGAATTGCCTGTTTTCTTGATTTATCGCGAGTAAATGTTATTACCAATTTTGTCAAGTGGCTATAGCATAATCAGAGAGAGCTTTCTCCATCATACAATATATTTTAAAATGTATTGCATGTCATTTAGCAACACAAGTCATCCACTTTTTATTAATATGATATTCTAATATCTAGATTACTGCAAAGTGCAACAAGTCTCTCATACCTGCCACCGGGTAGCGAATGCACAGAGTAACGTTATAACATAACTTTCAACATACTCAAATGTATTTAGTCTGATTATTATTATTTTAACCACGTAAAACAGCACTGCGTTACCCCACATGCGCAATGAAAAGAGTGAAAGCGGCGACTGCAGTGCATAATAAAAGCTCCGCTGGCCTCGAAACGGTGTGTATCGCAGGTGTCTTTCATTAACATTTGCACCAGTGGCCTCGTTCAAATTGAATACATTAGCTCATCCATGAACAATATCTTCCAGATTCTGTTGGATTCCTTTCCGTCGGCTATGAAGGAGAAGACGACAACTCCCATGAATCCACGCTCGTTAACGGTGTCATCAAGCTGCGCCTTTGTTTTGAATAAGTGACCTCTAGCGGTGAAAATTACATATTGTGCCTTTAATAATATATATTCTTATATACAAACCCGATTCCAAAAAAGTTGGGACACTGTACAAATTGTGAATAAAAAAGGAATGCAATAATTTACAAATCTCATAAACTTATATTTTATTCACAATAGAATATAGATAACATATCAAATGTTGAAAGTGAGACATTTTGAAATGTCATGCCAAATATTGGCTCATTTTGGATTTCATGAGAGCTACACATTCCAAAAAAGTTGGGACAGGTAGCAATAAAAGGCCGGAAAAGTTAAATGTACATATAAGGAACAGCTGGAGGACCAATTTTCAACTTATTAGGTCAATTGGCAACATGATTGGGTATAAAAAGAGCCTCTTAGAGTGGCAGTGTCTCTCAGAAGTCAAGATGGGCAGAGGATCACCAATTCCCCCAATGCTGCGGCGAAAAATAGTGGAGCAATATCAGAAAGGAGTTTCTCAGAGAAAAATTGCAAAGAGTTTGAATCATTACAGTGCATAATATCATCCAAAGATTCAGAGAATCTGGAACAATCTCTGTGCGTAAGGGTCAAGGCCGGAAAACCATACTGGATGCCCGTGATCTTCGGGCCCTTAGACGGCACTGCATCACATACAGGAATGCTACTGTAATGGCAATCACAACATGGGCTCAGGAATACTTCCAGAAAACATTGTAGGTGAACACAATCCACCGTGCCATTCGCCGTTGCCGGCTAAAACTCTATAGGTCAAAAAAGAAGCCATATCTAAACATGATCCAGAAGCGCAGGTGTTTTCTCTGGGCCAAGGCTCATTTAAAATGGACTGTGGCAAAGTGGAAAACTGTTCTGTGGTCAGACGAATCAAAATTTGAAGTTCTTTTTAAAAAAAAAATGGGACGCCATGTCATCCGGACTAAAGAGGACAAGGACAACCCAAGTTGTCATCAGCGCTCAGTTCAGGAGCCTGCATCTCTGATGGTATGGGGTTGCATGAGTGCGTGTGGCATGGGCAGCTTACACATCTGGAAAGGCACCATCAATGCTGAAAGGTATATCCAAGTTCTAGAACAACATATGCTCTCATCCAGACGTCGTCTCTTTCAGGGAAGACCTTGCATTTTCCAACATGACAATGTCAGACCACATACTGCATCAATTACAACATCATGGCTGCGTAGAAGAAGGATCCGGGTACTGAAATGGCCAGCCTGCAGTCCAGATCTTTCACCCATAGAAAACATTTGGCGCATCATAAAGAGGAAGATGCGACAAAGAAGACCTAAGACAGTTGAGCGACTAGAAGCCTGTATTAGACAAGAATGGGACAACATTCCTATTCCTAAACTTGAGCAACTTGTCTCCTCAGTCCCCAGACGTTTGCAGACTGTTATAAAAAGAAGAGGGGATGCCACACAGTGGTAAACATGGCCTTGTCCCAACTTTTTTGAGATGTGTTGATGCCATGAAATTTAAAATCAACTTATTTTTCCCTTAAAATGATCAATTTTCTCAGTTTAAACATTTGATATGTCATCTATGTTGTATTCTGAATAAAATATTGAAGTTTGAAACTTCCACATCATTGCATTCTGTTTTTATTCACAATTTGTACAGTGTCCCAACTTTTTTGGAATCGGGTTTGTAATATAATATATATGATTATTTATTTATTTTGATGTATGTATTTTCCCCTAGTAACAAGAAAATAAGAAAATACTGTGTTCAGAACTGTGTTTAGTTTACAAATACTATTAAAGTGCATGCCCCTATTATGAATTTTTTAAAGGTTCCTAATTTTGTTTTGGATGTCTCCAACAATAGGTTTACATGCATCTAAGGTCAAAAAACAGTTTAATTTGCTCATAACATACATTACCTCTTTGGAAGTGCATGCAAATAGATTCGCAGCACAGAAAACAATCTTCTCGACATGTCGACAACACGACATATTGCTACAACATGTTGCTTCTCAGCTACAGCTATAGTGTTTGAGGGCAGGTCAAAGTAGACGTTGTTCGTGGGCTGGCATTATGTACATTTGTTATAATTTACCTACGTAGATATGTTACGGAAGTAAGACTGGAATTACTGACGACTCTTTTCAGCGGTTCAGAATCATTTTTTTCTTTTAGGAGACAATCCCTCAGTTTCACAGACAAGGCTTAAGCATATAGTCCCAGACTAAAATGCTGAGCTGTTTGAGTGGTTTGAACTGAAAGCAACGTGCACTGCCATATCTTAAAATATGTCAGTGCCATTGTTTTGTCTCAAGATGCACACCAGTGATGTTTTTTTTTTAAGGCACGTTTATAAAAGCTACTTAAATGTCCTAATTGAACTAAGGCTTAATCCTGGTTTAATCTAAGCCCTGGCTGTGAAACTGGGCCAATGAGTTTATTTGTTGTGCACTTTGATCTTTAAAACTTTGCAGACCTTTTACATTCACAAACAGCTATATAACACTGCATGAAAGGTAATATTTGAAAAAGCAATAGCATAATAGGGTAACTTTAAATATGTAATATGTCTATTAAACTACTGAACTCTAAAGCTACTGAACATCTCAAGATTAAAATGCAAAATCATTCTGACAGCATATTTCAAAGGTTTTCAAGAATCCAGCTACCATACAATGTCCTACTGTTCTTTGAACTGTTGAAAAGAATGAAATAGATACTGAGATACTTCCTTTGAATAAAAGAAGTCAAAACATAGATTTGTTTATGACTTCTTTCTTAAAACTCCCTGTTTATTTTGAAATGGGGTATGCAGGTTTTCTTGTGCCCAGTGGTATGGACTCGTGCCACAGAAATACTCATAAACTGCTGTTTGGCCCATTCTGAGAGCTGTTTCCATGACCTGCTTTCTAACAGGCACAAAGCCGAGCATCTGTAAGAAAAGTTCTGCTTTGCTCAGGGTGTTCTTTCTCACTTTCTTTCAAAAGGTTCCATATTTTTCTTATTCATTCTTTAATTTGTCTCCCACCATCAAGTTTAAACACACCATTTGTAAAACAGCCAGTTTCAGTTTCCTTACTGTAAAGTTTTTCTTGCTCAGACTAGTCCCTTTAAATCCTTTGCAGACCTAATAGAGATATCAAAACATTCTTGACTAAATCTCTGATCATGTGCTTAGTACTTAGGTTAAGAAAACAGAAACAGAATCTTAAGACAAAACATCGTTGGCTGTTGTTTTGCTCCCCCTCACGGCACAGCAACAGGAAAGAGTGACATGGAGGCAGAGAGAGTGTTTTTTCAGGAAAAAGACGTCACACTTTCTCGTAAGCCTTCTTAGGCATGACCCTGACCACATTTTAGCGTTTCCTGTCACCTTCAATCTTCATTGGATGTGTCCCCCTCTGCAGTGACATCAACAGGAAGTACCTGTGCCTTACATTTTGTTGCTAGAGAGCTCTTATTCAGAACAGTTTTGGGGTGTACTGGCCAACAAAGCTTTATTAATTTTTGTATTTATTTATTTTATTCATTTATAATTAAAAGGATTACTGTCCAATAAAAACATAACTAAATATAAATTAATCAAAGCCATATTTTTTTCTGGCACAAAATAGTGGCATTTAGAGGAACCCATAAATTAAAATTCTGTCATCATTTATACACCCTCAAGTTGTTCCAAACCTGTATGAATGTCTTTGTTCTGCTGAACACAAAAGAAGATATTTTGAAGAATGTTTGTAACACGGTATGGTTACCCATATACATTAAAGGCACAAAATGTAATTTTCTCCGCTAGAGGTCACTTATTCAAAACAAAGGCATAGCTTGATGACGCCTTGATTTCGCGGAGTTGTTGTCTTCACCTCTACAGCCGGTAGAAACAATCTGACGGGACTCAGGCAGAAATCATATTCATGGATGAGCTAATGTATTAAAGATTTATTAATGTTACTGTAGTATGAAGCAGGGTGGGGCTGAAAGCCGTTGGAGCGGAACGAGGCCGCTGGAGCGATTGCTAATGAGAGACAAGCACGACACACGGCTCGAGAGCAGTGGAGCTTTTATTATGCCGCAGACGAACGCTTCTGCTTCTTCCTGTCATGTGTATGTGGGGTAACGCAGCGCTGTTTTAACATATTAGATACTTTTGAGTGTGTTGAAAGTTATGTTATAATGCTACTATGAGACACATGCCCACTGCAATAAGCTAGATCGATATTAGGCATGGTAAAACATGGTACTCGCGGTAAATCAAGAAAACGAGATTTAAACATTAAGACTAACTGTGTTGAGCTATATAACAATAATATATTAAAGATATATTGTTATATATTAAAGATAGAAAGATTGCAGGGATTCAAATCACCAAATCTGTTTTTAAATCTGTTTATTTACATGAAACATCTGAAGGAACCGATTCACTAGAATTAGGGGTGTCGCAATATACCGGTATTGGTGATAATCGTGATATTCAAAGCACGAAATATCGACATCGTGTTAATTTAGGGTATGACAATATACCGGTATTGGCGATAACCACAATATTTAAAATGAATAGGACTGATAACATGACAGGTAAATACTCCAGTGCCAATACCTGGTTGACCTCTCAGATAGAGCCCTGCACGGGCCTCAAATCTAGGCCCTAGCCCGGCCATGGCCCAAGACGGGCTCTAGCCCGGCCTGTGTCAGACAGTTTATCAAAAATCTCTGCCTGAGTCTGACTGAAGCCTGTGGGGTTTTTTTTCTCCCTCCTTATTACAGACTGTTGCAGCCATAAAAATAGTTCAGCTTTGTTTTAATGTCAAAGTAATTATATTTTGTTTCGTTTCTTTATTAAGTTAATTTAGAAAAAATGTTTGGAGTAATTTTTGTTTGTTAAATTAAAGTTTTTGTTGTTTGATCAATTTAGCCTCTCAAATCAACACTTGACTTGTCTTGCCTATAATAAAATCCATAGATATAAAACACTTAAAGCATATCACAATGTTTAAATGTTTACTATCACCACCACAGTAAAAAGGCATTTTTGACAAGCTGAGGCAGGCTGCTGCTGCTCGCAACGGCGCTCGTAAACGAAACGGGCTATAGCTACAATCTAAACTAATAATAAAAAAAAAAAAACATGCAGGTTGTCTTACCTTACACCTCCGCAAAATGAATATAAATCCGATCTTCAATTCCCGCGCTATAAATTTAACGGAGTTCACGTCAACGAAAGCAAAAGATTTGAGCTGCATTTTATTTATCATCAGCTCATTTCAAGATCAAAGGCCGCAATAGAAGAAAGAGCGACCTAAGCACTGGTAAGAGCATTTAGTCTTATTAGTTTTAATGAAGATGATTGTGTTTTTGAGCCTCTGAGACTTAGGCTACTTTCAGTTTCACTGGCGGCCATTTGCGTTGCATTGATTTAACGCTTTAGTGATAGGCTACTCATTTGCGGTGATGCGTGTTGCAGTGTCACTATGTCATATACACTCACCTAAATGATTATTAGGAACACCTGTTCAATTTCTCATTAATGCAATTATCTAATCAACCAATCACATGGCAGTTGCTTCAATGCATTTAGGGGTGTGGTCCTGGTCAAGACAATCTCCTGAACTCCAAACTGAATGTCAGAATGGGAAAGAAAGGTGATTTAAGCAATTTTGAGCGTGGCATGGTTGTTGGTGCCAGACGGGCCGGTCTGAGTATTTCACAATCTGCTCAGTTACTGGGATTTTCACGCACAACCATTTCTAGAGTTTACAAAGAATGGTGTGAAAAGGGAAAAACATCCAGTATGCGGCAGTCCTGTGGGCGAAAATGCCTTGTTGATGCTAGAGGTCAGAGGAGAATGGGCCGACTGATTCAAGCTGATAGAAGAGCAACTTTGACTGAAATAACCACTCGTTACAACCGAGGTATGCAGCAAAGCATTTGTGAAGCCACAACACGCACAACCTTGAGGCGGATGGGCTACAACAGCAGAAGACCCCACCGGGTACCACTCATCTCCACTACAAATAGGAAAAAGAGGCTACAATTTGCACGAGCTCACCAAAATTGGACAGTTGAAGACTGGAAAAATGTTGCCTGGTCTGATGAGTCTCGATTTCTGTTGAGACATTCAGATGGTAGAGTCAGAATTTGGCGTAAACAGAATGAGAACATGGATCCATCATGCCTTGTTACCACTGTGCAGGCTGGTGGTGGTGGTGTAATGGTGTGGGGGATGTTTTCTTGGCACACTTTAGGCCCCTTAGTGCCAATTGGGCATCGTTTAAATGCCACGGCCTACCTGAGCATTGTTTCTGAACATGTCCATCCCTTTATGACCACCATGTACCCATCCTCTGATGGCTACTTCCAGCAGGATAATGCACCATGTCACAAAGCTCGAATCATTTCAAATTGGTTTCTTGAACATGACAATGAGTTCACTGTACTAAAATGGCCCCCACAGTCACCAGATCTCAACCCAATAGAGCATCTTTGGGATGTGGTGGAACGGGAGCTTCGTGCCCTGGATGTGCATCCCACAAATCTCCATCAACTGCAAGATGCTATCCTATCAATATGGGCCAACATTTCTAAAGAATGCTTTCAGCACCTTGTTGAATCAATGCCACGTAGAATTAAGGCAGTTCTGAAGGCGAAAGGGGGTCAAACACAGTATTAGTATGGTGTTCCTAATAATCCTTTAGGTGAGTGTATAGCCTATAACACGCTCTCACACGTTTGTTTTTAACAATTAAGAGTAAAATGTATATATGTGGTTTAAACAACCAGATGCATTCACACTTGTCCAGTTTCATCTGAAATGCATCCCAGACCACCTTCTGAACTGATTTGTTTGAGTGATCGGATTTAAATCCGCCTCGAAAGAATTTTGGAAGAGATTTACTCCTGATCTTTTCACAAAATGATAGATATCTGATCAGAGAAAACGAATGAAGTGAACAGGTGTAAAAAGGCCATAACTCTTGCAGGTGCGCTGAAGGAACGCTCGCTACTGCTGCTGGCGGGGACTGTAAACACCAGTCAGAGCCAGTCTTGACGGTCGCGGTAGCATGGGCGTCACTAGGCCCTTTTTAGGGGGGCTTCAGCCCCTTCTGCCCAGCCCCCCTAAAAATATGTGATTAACCTTTAAAACATATGAAACTGGCGGGAGGCTTCGGCTTCCTCCCGTCTTTTAGTCTGCGTTAATCGGCGTGTTCTTCAATCCGCAGCGGCTCCGAGCAGAGGGCACGTCAGAAGCAGAGGTGTGTGCGTTTATCTGAGCCTCATTGGTCTGTCACCGCTCGTCAATGTCTAAATATTTGAGAAAACCAATCAAATCAGAGTAGGCGGGCTTTATGTTCACACAGAAGCTGAGGCTGAGCGCGAATTTTAGCAGCCGCGACTCGACTTCAAGTGCGAGATATGTAAGTAGCTAAACCAGACTGTAAAAAATAGCTAAACTAAACATTTCATATTTGACAGTCAGAAATTTTAAACAAATTACAGAAATATTCAGGCAAATTAATAAACTTTTGTCTAATTTCGCCATTTTTAATTGAAAATAGGCTTATGTAATGTGATTCATGTAATTAACAAACAAGAAATATTAACAAAGCCGTTTTCTTCAGATTAGGCATAAGATTATTAATGAATGTGTGTACATATTGTAAATTAATATAATTCCATTTGTAGCCTTCAGTAATTTAAAAAAGCTCAGCTTTTTTCAGCCTGTATTGGGCATAAGATTAGTATGTGTGCATATTGTGAATTAATTTAATAAATTTAGCTTTCCTGGTAGCCTTCAGTAAATTAACGTGTCTACAAAAATGATTCATAAAACATAAATATCAGTTAACCATGTTTACTTTCTTCACTGACGAAAATGGAAAAACTATATCAGTCATATCTGCCCACTGACATGATTTTCAAGCTATTGTTATCAATTTTTTTGGCCTTCAGAACATATTAAAATGCACATATGTAGATCATAGAAATCAAAATTTTCTCGGGGAGCATGCCCCCGAACCCCCCTAACTACCTCACATTTGGGATCTCAGTGATTATAAACCTGCCTGCAATCCTGGTTATGATTAAGGGATGTACTACAATACGGTAATGCAGAATAAGGCATTAATATTTGCTTTATAAGTAAATGACTTCGTTTTTAGTGAGAATTGGACCGTAAACTAAAGTGTTACCATTTTTTTCATACCCTCACATGGGGGCTGAGCCCCCCTAAAATGAAAATCCTAGAATCGCCCCTGCGCGGTAGCATGGTCTCGTGTTGTTTCCACCAGTGCAGCACATCTCATAGTTTCTTTTAATTAATTAATGTCTATTTACATAATGTATATTTTTGTATTTGTATTTGCAATCTAGTCATGGCCAATACAGCCTGTTCGTAGCACTTGATTTTTTTTTTGTTCAAATCTATTATACGATTAAAACTGATATAGAAAAACTGTGCAACCACATTGCTACATTAAATTTCTGAATTCGTGAATTCTTTTGGCCACAATAACTGTGGTGTGAAAAATCAAATATTGTGACAGCCCTAACTAGAATTAATCAAACTTTTTAAAGCTACATACACTACTTTATCAAAAATATTAAGCAGCACAACTGTTTTCAACATTGATAATAATAATAGGAAATGTTTGTTAAGCACCAAATCAGCATATCAGAAAGATTTCTTAAGGATCATGTGACACTGATGAGACTGGAGTAATGATGCTGAAAATTCAACTTTGCCATCACAGGAATAAATTACATTTTAAAATATATTAAAATAGAAAGCAGTTATTTTAAATTGTAATAATATTTCACAATATTACTGTTTTTATTTATTCAAAAAATCTTACTGACATCAAACTTTTTGAGCGGTAGTGTACCTAGTACAGGGACGTGAATAACTGAATATTTTTTTTCAATCTGTTAATTTAAATGAACCACCTGAATGAACCGATTTACTAGAATGAATCAGACGCTTCAAAGCTGCATATAAAAAAGTTAAGTTAGTAGTGTCACTACTCTTAGTGAGTCCCAAACACTGGTCTCAGCAGAAGCACAGAAAATCTAAATTAAGTTTTCTGCTGTAGGCTTACTCTTTATGTAAAGTTTGTGTGGATGTTAGCAAACTTAATGCAGAACCCCTATAATTTCCACAAGTCCATCATTGTCCTCGCAGTTTCAGTGTGTGTTTAGAACAGGCCTCTACCGCTTGGACAATGCAAACACACTGTCATTTTCCACATGATTATGGGGCAAACAGAGTTTAGGGAAATATTTGAATGGCACATTCTGTTTTTAGTTTTTTTTTTTAGATATATGGACGACCGCTGAAATGACATGCTAGAGACTCCTCTCCGCCCAGAGCCGAACCCTCCTTTGTTCCACAGCTCGCTTCAGCCTCTAAATTACCATTGCTGCTGCCAAGAGGAGATGCAATGCGACGTTTCCCCTCCACCACTAACAAGCCTTCTCATGTTGGGAAGACAAAGAACTTTCTGGACACAGTGACAACATTTTGGGAGTTTAGACCAAAGACTCCCTTCTTAAGATGCGACGAGTCTCGCTGTGAGACGTTTTATAATTTATAATGTCTGTCTTAAGAGGCTAGTCAACTAGTAAAGACATCAAAGTCTGTGCTGCAATAGCTGCCCTTTACAAACAGGCTTTGATCACCATTATTTGATTATCCAAGTGTTTATCTTCTTGACTTTTTACCCAGGACTTCTCAGGACACAGAGTGCTCGGTCTGAGCAAGTAGGGCTCTTGAACTTGGACGGAAAAATTTGTTTATTGCATGCAGGGCTGTGCGCTGAGTGCTTGATTTCTAAGTAGAAAAGTTTGTAGACACAGCCCTTTATGCAAAAAAAAAAAAAGGCGAGTCTCGCCACAGCTGGACCAGTGCGATCTGACGTGATGGATTGGATGTGGGCGCGCGGGCCTGTGGCGAGGAACCGAGAGCGGAACTAATCTAAAGAAATGATTCCCTCCTCTAAAGCTTCGAAACTCGACACAATCTGGCACTCATTTGACAGCTTGAAGTTGGTAACTCTTAGCCACGGTTACAAATAGCAAGTCAGGAGGAATTTACTGAGTAATAAAGACTTTTTCTCCTCTCCTGAGTTAAAATAATGTTGTTCTGGATATAATCATCTAATTAGGGCAAGAGGCTGCTCTTGGAAAGGATGAGGATCGCATTTCAAAGGGTCGTGTCTGCCAGCCTCCACACTGATGGTAAGATATCCAATGGTATGGCGGCGCGATCCTGTGTGTGTGTGTGTGAGAGACAGGAAGAGAGAGCATTCCTGTGTGCTTGTGTAGGGTTGCGTGCGACCGTGTGTCGCTCACTCCATGAATAGTATGGAAGCCATTGTGCATGTTGGATCCTTATCAGCAGTCCGTCTTAATCAGTCCTACCTTATTTCATTCTGTGTCGGCCCCTAAACTCCTAGTGCCCTCTTCATGGACCCAAAGTGGAGCTGTGATATCTTTCTTGCCCATTAAATGTGCACCGTTTACCCAGTCAACCACAAACTGGAGTTGTTCAGAGAGCGTTGAGGTGCCATATCTTGCAGACTTCCTTAAAAGTTCCTTAAAAACACATAAAATTACTAAAACTTGAAAACTGCTGATGTTTCTGATGTCACAAACTACCTTGTAACCAATCACGTCAACGTGCGGGCGGGCTTTAGCATATCATCATTACTATGCTGTGAAGCAGGGAAGTCATACCGGTATATTCTTCTGTTGATATGAAAAAATCATGTACATTTAGCAATATAGCGGGTGAATTATGTATATGATGTATATTACGATGTTATGATGAACTATATGCCTTTCTCCACTGATGTTCTATGACGTTCAAAGCGTTTCTAAATGATGCTGATTTTCAGAAGGCAGCTGTCTGACTCAGAGATGGCGAACGGGAACATGGTTTGTGTAACATTAGCAACACATTATTAGCTGTTTGATAACGTAGTCAGGCAAAAGGCTAATCATATTAATTATCGTTATGTGTCCGACGTTGTAAAGAGCGATACCTTTGTGCAGAGTTTACTACAGTAACTTTGTTGACCGAGTGGGTCTCTGAGCTGGTGTGAGTGAGTGGAGGCGGGGCTAATTTGCATATTCATGGTTCCGCGTATACTAAATGAAGCAAGGGTATAGAGTTATATTCAGGCTATTTTAAGGCATGAAGAATTTTTTTCCACAGGAAAAAAAGTTTAAATATGTCATTTTGGTGATCAAAGATGAGTTTTAAGGGATAAAATGATTGATTACAGATTACAGATTTAACTATTTCATTCTCCATTCATTGTAATTACATGCAAAAGAGTGACAAGAACAGTCTTCAGAACCTCACCTTTTGTGTTCCACAGAAAAAGAAAGGTTTGGATTGACACGAGGGAGAATAAATGACCAAATTTTCCCTTTTTTTTTTATTCCTTTAAATTTCATGACCCAAGAAGAAACCTAGGTTGGAGAGCAGGAGCAATACTTATGTTTTAACAGTAAATGGAGAGCTGGCAAGCAAGCCTAACAAGAGTACACTAATCCCAGTGCTGCATTCTGGGTAATTACAGACTCCCATGTGGACATTAGTAGGTTCCAGTGATGTGCATGTATGGCTACTTTCCCACTGCACTTGAGAATGAACTAAAAAACCTTGGTAAAGATTGACTGGTTTAGTGGGAGTTTAAAATAAGACTGAAACTTCTGTGTGACCATTCCAGCTCTTTTTGTTGCAGTTTGTGTACGTGTGCACCGCAGTTCAGACACAAATATGCACTTCAGATAGGCACTATTTTCTTGTCCGTTTTGATTCTGCTATTCCAAACATGAGGCAAGCGCAATTAACAACAAAGGTTTGGTCTTCCAAGTCTGTCGTCACACCAGGGTGAAATTTTGAAGGGGGCAGTGGAGGAAAGGGGTGATAAGTTCAAAAATGAGAAATGAGTTGAGCAGCTCTCTCCTGATCCCCTCGGCCAATCCAAGAGCAGGATGAACAGATTAACACACAGAGTGAGCAGAATTATGGCTAGCTGGTGTGCAATGTAGTCTGAAACAGATGTAGGCTACGATTGTAGTGCTGTATGTAATGCTGTCTGCTTTACCCTCTCCAATCTGGCTTCCATATTTTCAGTCACTGAGAGATCCAGCCGTAAATCATCCCACAGCGAGCACACTTCTGTCCTCCTTTTCATGTACATTCATATTAGTTGCACAAAACTTAACGCATTTTCGTCTAAATGTTTTTATCAACATGCTAAATTCGAGCTGAAGACAAAATATAGAACCCTGTGAACTCTACAGAAGAGCACTGTAGCCTTTGGCAGCTCAAGCCCAGAAATATTTCCTCCGAAGCAAGCAGAGACAGTCTTTAGGTCATTGGATTTATTTGGAGCCTCTGCTACTACAGAGGTCACTGCATTAATTGATAATCTGCTCAGCCTCGCACACTCTGTCATCTCATATTTCCACAGTTGTAGCCACTTACAGGGCATTACATTCTCCCCGGGTTAACTCACAAGTATGTATAGGATTGCAGCGGAGGGCTGCTGCAGGGCTGTATTTTTAGCGTGTTGAGCAGGTGCGATAAATCTTTTTTTTTTCTTTTCCTTTTTGCTTCTGTGGTCACGTGAACGAGGGGGAAGTTGGGACAGATGCAGGCTACTGTCACTTCAAAGGTCCAGTCCTACCGACTGACATCTTTATTTAAAAAGAGACACACATGTGCATCCACACACAGTCTTGTCAGACTGATCAGCTGGTGTGCCGAAGGGGCGGAATCGTTTCTTTCTGCGGTTGTGTGTGAAAAAGCTTTATTAGAACACTTGAACATCTCATGGAGTATATAAATACTGTATATCCATGATAGCTGTGGATATAAGTTGTATGTACTTTTTTTTTTGTGTGTGTGTTTAGATATCTATGTATCTTTACTAATTAATACATTACCTTTTTGAATGCATTAATACAGCTCCATTATGTTTACAAATAACTCATAGTCAGTTTATTAGTTGCATTATTATTACATTATTCCTATTTGAAAAGCTGTCATATTAAATAAGTACCAGATTAGTTAAATATTGATTTACTAAAGTTCTTATGATTAATAATATAATATTTATTTAATTATAAAAACATATTCATATATAATTATCTTATTATCTTATAATTCAATCAATTATCTATTATATTATTGTCACGATCTCCATTCACTAGTCCAGTCACCTCAGCACACTACGTTTCACTACGTGATTATAATTAATTATATTTATTAATTATTAAATATTAGTAAATATATTGAATTATAATTAAATATCATTTATTATTAATTATAGTTAAATATATTTAAGTATAATTTAATATATTTAATTATAATTAAATATTATTTAATATTATTTAATATAAACTACCTTTTAAAAGTTTTAGGTCTGTTAGATTTTTTAAAATGTTTTTGAAATAACTCTCTTATGCTCAAATACAGTAAAACAATAATATTGTGATTGTGATTATTACAATTTACGGTTTTGTATATAGTTTATAGTCATTTGTGTCATGTATGTTTACCATGTTCACAATAAAAATAAAACATTTCTTATTATTATCAATGTTAAAAACAGTTGTATCCTATTTTTTGTGGAAACCATGATACTTTTTTCCAGATGTGTTTGATGAATAGAGAGTTCAAAAGAACAGCTTTTACTGGAAATAGAAATCTTTTGGAACATTATAAATGTCTTTACTGACACTTTTGACAATTTAATGCATCCTTAGTATTAATAAAATCCTAATGACCACAAACTTCTAAATGGTAATATATATAAATATGTAAACGAGTGAACAAATCCAACAATTGTATTAACTGTACAGAAACATCTCTTTGTATTGTTTATGAATTTTTGATATATATGAAAAGATTGTTTTGCATTTTATGAATCTGCAACATTCTGTTAGCATTCATAAGCTGAACAAACTCTTTTAATGTCTCTAGCTGCACGTGTGACTATGTAGCTAAGCTAATGAGCGATCCTTTGGCTTGCTCATACTGTTGTAAGAATTTGAGGCATGGGAATTTTGAAACTGCGTCGTGTAATATTACATTGTGGTTAGCATCTAAATACGGAGTTAGCGTTGAAGTTCTTGTTCTCGTTTTCTATATCACAAGAAAGCAGAGCTAAAGTCAGAATCTGGTTCCAGTTTAGTTGCATAAAGGGCTTGGTTTATGTCTGTTGAATCAGTGGAGTGAACTTCTGAAGGTGTTTGTGATAGTGTCATTACAGCTCTGTGTTTCTATATTAACAAAATAATACTCACTGTAGGCATGGATGCATGAGAACCTTTAAAGATTTTTTTTTTTTTTACGACATATTCATCCACACATTGTGTTGTTCAAAATAATATGATGGTATAGGGTTGTCACGATACCAAAATTTCAGTAGTCATTACCAATACCAGTACCAGTACCAATTTCGGTGCCAAAGAAAAAAAATTCCCTTTTTCTTTTCTTGTCACTGTCAATCATCACAGTTTCTGATTCAATCACACAGAAGAGCCCTTTCTTTATAATCACTAAGGCTGTCAATCTCTAAAGTGCAAACTTACTGAATTCTGCACTCTAATTTTTTTCCTGTTATAATAAAAAACTTGTCTTATTGTACAATGAATCTCTTATTTGCATCGCGTTTACACTTTGTTGTTGGCTATAATGAAAGGATTCGCAAAGTGCGCGCACATAAAGCCGCCTCTCAGTGCTAAATTGACTTCTTTTTCGCTGCTTATTGTGCTTAAACAGTCAAATACACATAAAATAATGTCAAAATGCCGGTCTTGGCAAGTTTTCATGTTGTAAACAAAGTTCTGTTTTAAGTGAACGTAAACCGTTGAGAAAGAAAACGCATGTGTAACAGTACTGTGGGGAGAACAAGTATTGGATACACTGCCGATTTTGCAGGTTTGCCCACTTACAAAGCATGTAGAAGTCTGTAATTTTTATCACAGGTTCTCTTCAACTGTGAGTGACGGAATCTAAAACAAAAATCCAGAAAATCACATTGTATGATTTTTAAGTAATTAATTTGCATTTTATTGCATGACATAAGTATTTGATACATCAGAAAAGCAGAACTTAATATTTGGTACAGAAACCTTTGTTTGCAATTTCAGAGATCATAAGTTTCCTGTAGTTCTTGACCAGGTTTGCACACACTGCAGCAGGGATTTTGGCCCACTCCTCCATACAGACCTTCTCCAGATCCTTCAGGTTTCGGGGATGTCGCTGGGCAATACGGACTTTCAGCTCCCTCCAAAGATTTTCTATTGGGTTCAGGTCTGGAGACTGGCTCGACCACTCCAGGACCTTGAGATGCTTCTTACGGAGCCACTCCTTAGTTGCCCTGGCTGTGTGTTTCGGGTCGTTGTCATGCTGGAAGACCCAGCCACGACCCATCTTCAATGCTCTTACTGAGGGAAGGAGGTTGTTGGCCAAGATCTCGCGATACATGGCCTCATCCATCCTCCCCTCAATACGGTGCAGTCGTCCTGTCCCCTTTGCAGAAAAGCATCCCCAAAGAATGATGTTTCCACCTCCATGCTTCACAGTTGGGATGGTGTTCTTGGGGTTGTACTCATCCTTCTTCTTCCTCCAAACACAGCGAGTGGAGTTTAGATCAAAAAGCTCTATTTTTGTCTCATCAGACCACATGACCTTCTCCCTTTCCTCCTCTGGATCATCCAGATGGTCATTGGCAAACTTCAGACGGGTCTGGACATGCGCAAACTTCAGACGGGCCTGGACATGTGCTGGCTTGAGCAGGGGGACCTTGCGTGCACTGCAGGATTTTAATCCATGACGGCGTAGTGTGTTACTAATGGTTTTCTTTGAGACTGTGGTCCCAGCTCTCTTCAGGTCATTGACCAAGTCCTGCCGTGTAGTTCTGGGCTGATCCCTCACCTTCCTCATGATCATTGATGCCCCACGAGGTGAGATCTTGCATGGTGCCCCAGACCGAGGGAGATTGACCGTCATCTTGAACTTCTTCCATTTTCTAATAATTGCGCCAACAGTTGTTGCCTTCTCACCAAGCTGCTTGCCTATTGTCCTGTAGCCCATCCCAGCCTTGTGCAGGTCTACAATTTTATCCCTGATGTCCTTACACAGCTCTCTGGTCTTGGCCATTGTGGAGAGGTTGGAGTCTGTTTGATTGAGTGTGTGGACAGGTGTCTTTTATACAGGTAACGAGTTCAAACAGGTGCAGTTAATACAGGTAATGAGTGGAGAACAGGAGGGCTTCTTAAAGAAAAACTAACAGGTCTGTGAGAGCCGGAATTCTTACTGGTTGGTAGGTGATCAAATACTTATGTCATGCAATAAAATGCAAATTAATTATTTAAAAGTCATACAATGTGATTTTCTGGATTTTTGTTATAGATTCCGTCTCTCACAGTTGAAGTGTACCTATGATAAAAATTACAGACCTCTACATGCTTTGTAAGTAGGAAAACCTGCAAAATCGGCAGTGCATCAAATACTTGTTCTCCCCACTGTATAATGGATCCGTGCATCAGGTCTTAAAGTGACAGCAGCATAATATACCTTCTGCCAAATTATGAGATAATATTCAAAAATATCTATATGGTAGTTTTTCCCATGGTATCGATATCAAAATTGTGGCTAGTGAAAATGCTGACACCGTGTCTACACCGGACGCGAGCGGGGCGACGCGACAAAAGACAATAGAATCTATTATAATCAGTGATGTTGTCTACACTGGATGTTGCGCAATGCGACGCGACAAATCCCCAAGAGTAAACTGATTCCTCGTTCTATTTATTACTGTGGCAAGCAGGACAAGGCCGAGGGACTGTGAGAGAACGGCGCGAGGCAGATGGTGTGATTGCCACAATGACGTACTGACACAAAGGACAAATGCTTTGCAACGGGCGCTTTGTTGCGTCCAGTGTAGACAGCTATTAGCTGTTGCGGCGCGTCAACGGTCGTGTCCGGTGTAGACACGGTGTGAGTGACTAGTAACTTTGGAAAACCAGTAGAAACAGTGGCTGGTGAGCAAAAAAGTTAATGTCAAACCCTGCCAAGGACGTAAACAGCTCTGAGTAAAAGTCACGTGTCACCTCGGAATTATGGTAATTATGACGTGGCATAAATGCAGCAAGAAACCTTTCACGCTCAGAGAGCACTCAAACAAACACGAACAAGAGCGTTTGAAAGTAACAGTGAATGGGGATGTACGTTTTCAAGCTTCAAAAACAATGTAAGCACCATAAAAATGGTCCATGTGACTCGTGCATGCATTATTTTTCAAGTATCCTGAAGCCATATAATAACTATGTGTTAGGAACACACCTAAAATTGAGTCGTTATTACCTGAAACATTTTAACATCCACCTAAGCTCATCATGACAAAAGATTCTTTTGAGTTTGAACTTTTAAATGAATCATTTGATCTGTTTCAAAAAACCTGGTTCTGGTGTTCAGCTCACTTACTTAATAATATGGAAACACCTATTCATATTTACAATGATGCAATTGTTCTGTACTGTATAAATACTGACTTCTTTTACATTCAGTTTCTAAGTTCTTCAAACCTTTTGGTTTTTCACATACTTGGAGCAATATTACTAATGTATGATGTTCTATTGTTTACCATTAAAAAAACAGGCAAACGCATTATCTATTAATGAATCCACATTTTTAGGACATGCACACTTTGCATTTACAATACCATTTCCGCATCTAATGAGCACATATTTGTTAGACACTAATGGCAACTAACTGGCTGATGGAGGTTGGAGGAAGGTTAGATGTTGGGCCGGTGATGATGTGACGCATCCCCTCCAAGTGTTTGGGTTCCAGCGTGTCCTCAGAGGCGTCCGACGTCCCGTGGCGCTCTCTTATCTTAATGACCATTAACCATCATTGCTCTATGTCAAAGGGAGAGAAGGCGATGGAGAAAAGAGAGAGTGGGAGGGAGCAGTAGGGAGAGCCTCAGTTAGAGAATTCCTGACAGCTGATAAGAGGAAGTAGGAGATCCAGTTTACTGCACAGATAGGGCAGGAATGTGCTGCCAGAGGATGACTCTGCCCATGACTACACCGCTGCCCCTATCATACCCTGCCAAGAGCCATCAATGCTGCTTCTCTCTTTCCTTCTCTCTCCCTCTCTTATTCTCTCTCTCTATGTCTTTTACTCAGGATGAGGGCTGTTAATCCTGCATATCTGTTATGGAGCATCATAAACTCATTTAGTTTATGGCCGGAGATTGAGAATATCAGAAACTTCTGGAGCAAAACTGTCGGACAAAGAGAGAACGTTGATTATAAATAAGCATATTTCATTCAGTACTGAAAAGTATTACAGTAGTGCATTATCATTTAAAATTGATTATTTTACCCAATATTTGTGTGCGTTATGTATTTTACACAATATATTGTTAGTTAAATGTAATTTAAAAATAATTTAAGCTAATAATTTAATAACACTGTTAAATGTAATATTTAGCAAATCGCAAAATTAATATCCATTTTCATACTGTAACTGGAATATAATGTTATAATGCCTAAATCACTTTTAGCATTTAAAATGATTGAATTTTAGCTTTGTGTTTTATTTTCACATTTATTGAGACAAAATAGAATATACATTTTAATGTCTAAATAATTATCACTTTATCTGTATCGGACAGAATTTTGTTATGATGATTTATTATAATTAATAGTTAATTATGATTATGATTGTTGTTATTATTATTATTATTATTAGTAGTAGTAGTAGTAGTAGTAGTAGCAGTACTGTTAATAATATTTCTATTATTAATCTATAAATAATTATTATATAAAAAATTAGTTTTAACGTCCAGAATTTTATGATGATGACTAATAATACTACTACTACTAATGATAATAATAATAATTATTATTATTACGTTTTAAAAGGAACATAATTATCACCTTATCGGTATTGGAACAATTTTTTTTATGATGATGATGTATAAATAATTATCATGTTTAAAATGAAAATAATTATCAACTTATTGGTATTTGAAAGTAAGTACAATGTAACTGTCACCTTAAAATAAAGTGTATTGTTCTTAGCAACATGCTAGCTTCAAACTCTATTGCAATCAGTTGCAAGTCGGGTCTCTGATGCGGAGCGCTATATGTGTGAAGTGCCACTTATGTAGAGTATTTCAAATTAGTCATTTTTGGGTCTCCATGACTGTTAGGATGCTGTCTTTGAAGGCAGCTAGCTATGTAGGCAGCATGGCTTACACTGTGTGAACACTGTGAATTGTGCTGAATATCCCTATAGCCTCTAAGTACCAAATCAAAATTGACTGGACTGAGCGTCTCCTGCAAAACAAGCCCGTTATTTCAGATACATCAGCTCTGTGTGTGCATTATTCAGCTTTTAGCATTACAATGGCCGTGTCAGGCAGAGAAATGCAATCCTTGTCAGACAGTGTGGAAGTGAGCCAGCCAAACACAAAGAGCATTTCAACAGTGTGGTCTGGGCCACAAGCCTTTTTTTAAATTAATTATAGATCAGTATGGACACTGTGACTTGGTGAATGGGGAACGGGGCAGCGTTGCATGCTAAGATTGGGTTAGTGCTAGCAGAGGAGACAGAAGTCTTGTAGAAATATGAATGGGAAAAAAATTGTGACAATTAGCATGGTGGTTGTAGTAAAGGCAGCCTAACTTTCGGTTAAAAAAACCAATCGCCTTTTTGATACAGTTTGTTAAAGGGATAGTTCACCCAAAAATGAAAATTACCCCATGATTTACTCACCCTCAAGTCATCCTAGGTGTATATGACATTCTTCTTTCAGACGAATACAATCGGAGTTATATTAAAAAAATGTCAATCTAATCCAAGCCAATATAATGGCAGCCAAAAATTTGAAGCTCAAAAAATTGTATCCATCCATTATAAAAGTAATCCACAATGCCTTCTGAAGCGAACCGATGGGTTTTTGTAAGAAAAATATCCATATTTAACACGTTATAAAGTCAAATATCTAGCTTCCGGCAGACCGCCTTCCGTATTCAAAACGCGTAACTGGCGCGACGATGACGTCGGATGTAGCGTAAGCGTTTTGAACTGCGCGAGGTGTTACACTTTCTTCGTAAGTTGAATATGAAAGGCGGTCCACCGGAGGCTAGATATTTTACTTCATAAAGTTTTAAATATGGATATTTTTCTTACAAAAACCCATCGATTCCGATTCACCTTTATTAACCCCCTGAGCCATGTGGATTACTTTTATGATGGATGGATACACTTTTTGGGGCTTCAAATTTTGGGCTGCCATTCACTGCAATTATAATGCTTGGATTAGCCAGGACATTTTTTTTTTTAAATAACTCCGATTGTATTCGTCTGAAAGAAGAATGTCATATACACCTAAGATGGCTTGAGGGTGAGTAAATTGTGAGATCATTTTCGTTTTTGGGTGAACTGTCCCTTTAACATAGAATGCACATTGCACATACACACCAAAGAGACTCTGGAACTAGATTCGCTCTTCTATGTTGTCCTCTCATCCTATTCCTTTTCCCTCTGCTTCTTGTTTATAGAATTTCATGGATTTCATTGTACATGTCTTGTTCATTGGAAAAGAGTGGGTTAAGCAACTGGACCATTTTGGCAAGGACCTTAGTGGCCCCATTTCTCTGAGAACAAGTACAGGGGGAAAGAGAGAATAATCAGTAAAACCTGGTTGTGTTTTATATTATGTCTTGTCTTGTCTTTTTTCTGATGAATATCTGTACTATCTGTCCCATATTTTATGTCTGACCATCAAAGAAAATCTATGATTATAAAGCCATTGTCAAACAGAACAATTCTTATGCTGTGCTGAAGAATCATTGGCTGCATCTGTATTCAGACGGCTGCCCTCGAAAGATTCAAAGCCCTTTATTTTTATTTTTTCAAAATTGATTGATATTTCTGCACAAAATGACATGAATTTTAATCATCGTTGTACTGTTTTTATTTTAAGTTAAAAATATTTTTAATTATATTACATTTATTAGAATTTTATAATTTAATTTATAATATCATTTATACAGACTCTTTATTATTTGGAAATCAATGTTTTGAAAAGTCTTTGGTCTCACTTATAGCTGCTTGTCTTCCTTGCCAGGCACCAAATAAATGTACGCATCTGGGTTAGGCAGATCCTCTTAATCCTGCAGATTCTGTAAAAATTTGTCGGTTTTTAATCTTCTGGTCTTTCTTCAGATTTTCAGTGTGGTTCAAATCCAAGCTTTGGGTTATTGAGGACGCTCAGAGACCTGTGGTTGTGTTGCCTGATGCTTTGTAGCATGTGAAATATTAGGTATTTCAGCATGCTTTACATTTATAATGTCATTATGAGTGTATTTTGTGTTGACTGATCAACTTAATCCATTTTATAACCAAAAAGTTCCCAAAAAGTGGCTTTGACAAAGTATTTTCTGAAAGTGCTTTAAAGCAAGCACAACATTCACTGAACCACTAAGACCTGGAATCGATTTGTTTTTTGCACCGTCTTCCAACAAAACATTCAAAACTGAAGAAAAATAAGGGAGTTGGTTACATTTGGCAGACTTTATTAACTTTGCGTAATTTAATGCCTAAAATCATACCAGTTGTATGACATGATTAAAACCAGCATGTTTTCTCCCAACATGGATTTGTTTACCACAAGTCAGCCGCCCAGGCTCACATTTGATCAGGTTCAAAGGATACTGAAATTTAAAGTAAAAGCATTATAACAATCATACGTCTTCCTCCTCTGTATTCCATCCCACGATCAGATCTGATTACCACTTCCTTTGTAATGCATATGGACAAACTTACTTCCACCGTTTGAATAGGGGATTGCATCCACAACAATTAAACAGTCAGTTCAAAAGAATGTGTCAAGGTCTCATTGGCTTTCCTTGAGATGTGAACGTGAGCTTTGTCACTGTGGCAGGATGGAGAGGAGGTTATGTGTGTATGTGCAGTCAGGGGTCACTTTACATACATAGCCATCACCGCTGACCTCTCTCCTCCTCCAGCAAAAGGAAACGGGAGAACACATGGGCAGCAGGCTATAGTCGCCAAACCCCTGAACTGAACTTGACCCCAATTTTCATGTCCACAACTGCAATGTGAAGCCAGGCACGTTCACTTGTTCATACATGACGGTATCTGGGCCACTTTGAGCGCTGTAATTGCACAGGAGGAAACAAACCTTGAGAGTCAGATTATTATGATGTGTCATTAACTATGCTGTGATGATGCAACAAAAACTGGCAACATGGCAAAGGATCTGATCTCTGTGTCTATTCTTGTGTCTGAGCATCTCAGACTATCTCTGAACAATAGCCTTGGATGTGTTTTTTTAGTTTTCCCTGAATTATCTCCCCATCATGCCCTGATGATAGCGCAGAGACTGGCGTCTGAGGCTGTGATCGCTGTCAGGCAGTATCTCTCTCTTTCTATCTTTCTTTCTCTGTGCAGCGGAGCGTGGCATTATGGAGGCGGTCTGTCCAGGGGGTTGGGAACCCTTTGTCGTGAGAAAAAGTACAGAGTCAGTCACTAGCCTCTGGGAGTGTGTGTGTGTGTTTGTGTTTTTGTGTGTGAGAATGAAGACAAGATGGCACCGGCGGGAGGGCAGAGCAGACTGGAGCCAGCAGGGAGAGGCCAGTGGTATTATCACCGGCTCTGTGCGCTCTGGTGACGCGATGAGCCGTTATCTCCATCGTCATCGGACTCTTTGTCTGCCGCTGAGTCATGGCCTGTCCTGCTCCCGGCCTGGAGAGGCAGGGTGAGCCGCTGTTAGCAGGGCTGATCTTATGATCTTGGTGGGTGCAGCAGGAGGACATCTTGCCTGTGGACCCATCATGCATGCCCGCTCCTTAAAAGGCTGCACGGAAACTGCTTAAGGAAGATCTTTGCACTCCCCTTAAAACTATCCTGAAAATATATCCTTGGTTGGTCAACGATCCAAAGACTAGTGACGTCTCACTTCATGTTGTTCAGATAGGTGACAAGTAGCAAAAATATGATTTTTTTTTGGCCTATCAAGACTCAATTCATTTTTAATAGTTTCCCTTTTGAAAACCAAATCAACTTATTATTGTGTTAAAATTACTATGATTTCTATCATATTTACATATTTGCACTGGCTTCCAGTTAAGTATTGAATTGATTTTGGATTGCAATCTTCTTCATATCCACATTCCTTCTCGTACTATCAGATGTTCTTCATCAACTTACCACATATTCGTCAGAACACTATGGGGTCTAGAGCCTTTAGTTATGCTACCCCTCATTTATGGAATTTATGGCTTCCCCTTGGTGTGAGGCTGCAGTCCCTGGCTGCACCTCAGGCCTCCAGGCCCATGTCTCCACCTCGCACTGTCAGCCCGTTGGCTCCTCCCCGGCTCTGCATTCCCTCGTCTCCATCGTGGCCCGTCTGCCCTGGGACTCCTCCAGGCTCCCTCATCCTCATTAACCTCGTTCGGTCATCGCTTGGCTTCCGCCACGGACTTCTGAGTCTTTGGCTGTGCCTCGACCCTCCACCCCTTTGGCTTCACTGGGCTCCTCCCTTCCTCCAGGTTTTCTGTTCGTCCTTGCTCGCTCCAACGTCGCCCCGATCAGCCACGTCTCCGTCTAGGTACCGAGAGCCAGCAGCTTCACCTTGGGTTTCCGAGCCGTTGATGTCGCCCTGGTCCATTGGCCTCTCTGCTCCACTGGATACTCCACGCACCCTGGTTCCGCCTCTGTCTGTCAGTCCCCGGGTTCTGCCCAGCCCTTCAGCCAAAGCTCCACCCTGGCCCATCCTACTGTTGGCTCCACCATGGTGTCTGTATCCACCGACTACTCCTGGTCCCTGTCCGTCATTAGCTCCACTCCCAACTTGTCTGCATTAGTTTTTGTTAGTTTCCATGGCTACACATTAGTTTTGATGTGGTTCAGCTGTTCCTGTTTAGTTCCCTCTGTTAACCTGTGTATATATACTTCCTGTTTTGTTTGCTCATTGTTCCGTGTCGTCGATGTTTAATAGCTGTATTATCTGTTTTCCTGAGTTATCCCTCTAATTAAAGAATATTTGTATCTATTCTCCTGTGTCGTGTCCTTACAACAGCTGTGACAGTCGCGAAAGGTGCTTATAAATAAAATGTATTATTATTAAAATGTATCATTATTTGCCAGGCTTGCATTAACTTGAATTATATTTTGGAATAATTACGAATTTGTAATGTTGTAATGATTATGCTGCTTAATATTTTTGTGGAAACCGTGATGCAATTTAGTTTTTAAATCAGATTAAAATCAGATTTTTGAAAATGTGTGAATGCAAAATGAATGCAAGTGTGTTGATTTTCTTGATGTAATGTCATTGTCTGAAGATATGGATGGAATTTAATAACTTAACAATGAAACAATGAAAAGTAGGCTTTGTTCACACTGTACATAAATCCCATTTGTTTTTTTGTTTTTTATCTTATTTTAGAACTGACGGTCTGTCAGGTCTAAAATAAGATTAAAAAAAACAAATGGGATTTATGTACAGTGTGAACAAAGCCTACTTTTCATTGTTTCCCATTTTGAGCCACACCTTTTCCTTCTAACAAACTGTTCTGTTTCTACTACTCTTCTTAAAGGACATCTTCAGTGGGTTGTCCCACCCATGTCTTCCCGTTAATATATATTTTGCTGGCAGAAGCATGACTGAAGGTGCAAAGGGTGTCAGTACACTGTTAACTTCTTTTAATCGTTTGTTTGCTTTTAATTGTACTTTAATCTGTTTGACCTTGCACGCTTGCCTGCTTCTCCATAAACCCTAATAAACTGGGTTGAGCAATCATATCAGTCTTCTGTCAAGGTCTCCAGTTTTTATGGTCTTATGTAGCTATACATATTTAGGGATAGGTGAGGCTGATGGTAAAATCACAATGGTCTTTCTTCAGATCGTGCAGAAATTCATAGTGAACAGCCCATAGCTATGTATGCAAACATAAAAACAGGTATTGAGTATGTTGGGGCTTTACTGTGGATTAACCAGTCTGGACTGGTACAGTCATTAAACCGCTCCTAAAAGAGGAAAAAGAATGCTATGTTTGGAATCTGGTTGAAATATTTAGTTTTTAATTGTCAGTTTGTGGTTGTGATTTTCCTGAGCGAAATATTTGCTTGTGTTGCCTGACAACAGTTTTCAACTGTCTTTTTTGGGCAGGTTTAACTGGACGATGATTTGGATCCTGTAATGTTTCAGTGGTGGTTGTTTGGAATGACTTTTCCTTTCTTGGACGGACCACCTCTGAGAGGAACTTGTTAAAAGATATTGAATTAAAACAGATTCTTTAGGATAAACAAACTGTGGCCTCTTTGTATTGAATGTACCATGGGTTAGCTTCTCCATTCTGACCTCATTCTGTGTTTGACGAGTTGATCCGGTGCCGTGACAGGAAGGAATGGTAAAAACCACACCATGTGGATAGAGGACTGTGTGAAGTGGATAGAATTAAAGACCTCAACCCATTGGCCAGTGGCGATTAGCGAAGGGCCTTCTTTGCTATGGGCTTGTCTTTGAAAATTGGCATATTATTAGACGGCTGTCATTTTCATAACCACATATCACTTCTAGAGTACATTATATATACAATACATAGATATAGATTGATACTTAACTACACTTCAGTATGTTTGTGTATGTATGTGTAATGTGTGTGTGTGTGTGTGTGTGCATATGTATGTATATATATGTGTATATATACATATACATACATATACACTATATTGCCAAAAGTTTTGGGACGCCTGCCTTTACATGCACATGAATTTTAATGACATCCCATTCTTAATCCGTAGGGTTTAATATGGAGTTGGCCCACCCTTTGCAGCTATAACAGCTTCAACTCTTCTGGGAAGGCTTTCCATAAGGTTTAGGAGTGTGTTTATGGGAATTTTTGACCATTCTTTTGTGAGGTCAGGCACTGATTTTGGATGACAAGGCCTGGCTAGCAGTCTCTGCTCTAATTTATTCCAAAGGTGTTCTATCGGGTTGAGGTCAGGACTCTGTGCAGGCCAGTCAAGTTCCTCCACACCAAACTCGCTCATCCATGTCTTTATGGACCTTGCTTTGTGCACTGGTGCACAGTCATGTTGGAACAGGAAGGGGCCATGAAATTGTCCAAGATATCTTGGTATGCTGAGGCATTAAGAGTTCCTTTCACTGGAACTAAGGGGCAAAGCCCAACCCCTGAAAAACAACCCCACACCATAATCCCCCCTCCACCAAACTTTACACTTGGCACGATGCAGTCAGGAAAGTACAGTTCTCCTGGCAACCACCAAACCCAGACTTGTCCATCGGATTGCCAGACAGAGAAGCGTGATTCATCACTCCAGAAAACACGTCTCTGTTGCTCTAGAGTCCAGTGGCGGCGTGCTTTACACCACTGCATCCGACGCTTTGCATTGCACTTGGTGATGTAAGGCTTGGATGCAGCTGCTCTGCCATGGAAACCTATTCCATGAAGCTCTCTACGCACTGTTCTTGAGCTAATCTGAAGGCCACACGAAGTTTGGAGGTCTGTAGCTATTGACTCTGCAGAAAGTTGGCGACTTCTGCGCACTATGCGCCTCCGCATGCGCTGACCCCGCTCTGTGATTTTATGTGGCCTACCACTTCGTGGCTGAGTTGCTGTTGTTCCCAATTGCTTCCACTTTGTTATAATACCACTAACAGTTGACCGTAGAATATTTAGTAGTGAGGAAATTTCACGAATGGACTTATCACGGTACCACGCTTGAATTCACTGAGCTCCTGAGAGCAACCCATTCTTTCACAAATGTTTGTAGAAGCAGTCTGCATGCCTAGGTGCTTGATTTTATACACCTGTGGCCATGGAAGTGATTGGAACATCTGAATTCAATGATTTGGAGGGGTGTCCCAATACTTTTGGCAATATAATGTATGTGTATATATACACTCACCTAAAGGATTATTAGGAACACCATACTAATACTGTGTTTGACCCCCTTTCGCCTTCAGAACTGCCTTAATTCTACGTGGCATTGATTCAACAAGGTGCTGAAAGCATTCTTTAGAAATGTTGGCCCATATTGATAGGATAGCATCTTGCAGTTGATGGAGATTTGTGGGATGCACATCCAGGGCACGAAGCTCCCGTACCACCACATCCCAAAGATGCTTTATTGGGTTGAGATCTGGTGACTGTGGGGGCCATTTTAGTACAGTGAACTCATTGTCATGTTCAAGAAACCAATTTGAAATGATTCGAGCTTTGTGACATGGTGCATTATCCTGCTGGAAGTAGCCATCAGAGGATGGGTACATGGTGGTCATAAAGGGATGGACATGGTCAGAAACAATGCTCAGGTAGGCCGTGGCATTTAAACGATGCCCAGTTGGCACTAAGGGGCCTAAAGTGTGCCAAGAAAACATCCCCCACACCATTACACCACCACCACCAGCCTGCACAGTGGTAACAAGGCATGATGGATCCATGTTCTCATACTGTTTACGCCAAATTCTGACTCTACCATCTGAATGTCTCAACAGAAATCGAGACTCATCAGACCAGGCAACATTTTTCCAGTCTTCAACTGTCCAATTTTGGTGAGCTCGTGCAAATTGTAGCCTCTTTTTCCTATTTGTAGTGGAGAAAACTGCTTAAATCACCTTTCTTTCCCATTCTGACATTCAGTTTGGAGTTTAGGAGATTGTCTTGACCAGGACCACACCCCTAAATGCATTGAAGCAACTGCCATGTGATTGGTTGATTAGATAATTGCATTAATGAGAAATTGAACAGGTGTTCCTAATAATCCTTTAGGTGAGTGTATATATATATGTATATGTATGTATGTATACACACACACACACACACACACACACAAACACATATTTACAAACTTTTATGTTAGATGCGTTAGGGTAATGAAAATAAATGTATATTCTCATATACATATATTCTCAGAAAAGCCTTAATATCTTGAGTAAATTTACGTGGCTTTATGTATTTTCCGATATTTTTACTGGAAAATAAGACAAAGATACAGAGTAAGATAATTTTTTTGCATTCTAATTGTGAAACTCTGACGTCCTGCAGTCATACATCTTAATATCAGACATAAATTTATGTGGCTTTATGTATGTTCTGATATTTTTACTGGAAAATAAGACAAAGATACACATAAATTTATGTCTGACATTAAGATGTATGACTGCTGGACGTCAGAGTTTCACAATTAGAATGCAAAAAAAAAAAAAAAAATCTTACTCTGTATCTTTTTCTTATTTTCCAGTAAAAATTCCAGTAAAAATATTCTCATTTACATATATTCTCAGAAAAGCCTTAATATATGTACGATTTTTTCGTTTTTGCATTCTAAATGTCAGACATAATGTCAGACATAAATTTATGTGTATCTTTGTCTTATTTTCCCGTAAAAATATGAGAACATACATAAAGCCACATAAATTTGTCTGACGTTAAGATGTATGACTGCAGGACGTCAGAGTTTCACAATTAGAATGCAAAAAAACAATTCTTACTCTGTATCTTTGTCTTATTTTCTTATCAGATTTTTTTTTGCATTCTAATTGTGAAACTCTGAAGTTCTGCAGACATAGTTATGCTACTGAGCTCTTAATAAATGTTTAAAATATAGCACATAACAATAATGAATAATTCTTTATAGCTGTAATCACTTTTTCTCCATGTAGTGCTTTCATTTCATCGAAGACTGCCCCCCTAGGCCTCCTCCCCCCCATTCCCAACCCCGTGCCAGACTGCTTGACACCTGAGAGCTATGATGCTGTTATTCCACCTCACCCTCCCGAATGCAGAGGACCGTATTTCAGGAGAGCCCCGTTTCCTCCGCCCCCTACCCAGGCTCTGTTCAGTGTCTGTCTGCCTGTTTCAGGTCAGCAAAAATAAGCAAGAGCACAAAAGAAACCGCCGTCAGTCCTCAGGCGCTGACTGTGAGGTAGAACGACAGAGAGGGAGAGAGTGAAAGAGAAAGAAAGACTCAGTGCCAGGTCTGAGAAGGATCAACTGACCTGACAGCAGCATGAGCTGTATTATACCTTGCCTGATGTGTTTATTTAGTGAAAAAAAATAATGTCATAATCATAACTCAAAGTCATAATAACTGCAAACAGATCTGTTCTTAATCCGTAATCATTAAATCCTAATCAGTATTTTTTTTCCCCGTAAAAATCTAAACATCCAAAGTAAATGTACTAAGTGTATAAGATAATAAGGCCTTTACAGAATATATCTTGAATTAAGTTTGTTTTCATTGGTCCAGTAGTTTTTTTTTCTTGTTTTAAGCACAAATCTAAGAGAATTTATTGAACAGAATGTTATTAATATTAATAATACAATAATATATATATATTTTTTTAGTAGTGTCCACATATGTAGGATACAGTTGTCATAAATAGTGATTATAGAACGTCCCCTTGGCTTTGTTGCATTATTTGTAGGCAGCATGTTGGTATATTTTGTTTTGCTCTCTTCTGCCTGAGCATTGAAAGAGTGTGAGTGAATCTCAGTGTAGCTGACATTGTGTTTTAAGGAGTGAGGCTGCGCTTAGACACACACACACACACACACACACACACACACACACACACACACACAGAGACAGAGAAGATTGTGTAGTTAGGAGACAGGGATATTTGAAGCAGATGTGGGCTTAGTCCAGAGCTGAGCCAAAGCGTTCTCGCTGTGTTATTGATTGCCAATCTTCTGGCATGTTTGGCCTATCAGCATCTCCGCAGCCATGATGATCAATTGTGATAGTAGGAGGTATTTAAAGCTGGAAGAGAATTTAAGGTATTGGGAACATGGCATATTTTATGTTGTAGAGATCAAATAAAAACAGACAAGGATGCTCTGGAATTTAAAATGATAGCACACCCAAAAATTCTATCATACGTTTTTCACCCGCATGCCATTCCAAACCCATATAACTTACATTGTTCCATGGAACACGAAAGGAGATGTTTTAATATAGGTCTTAAATCACAGTTACGTTTGTTCATGTTTACATTTTGTAACACGAAGTTTGACATCACCACATGGCACATACTATGAGCCATATCACATAAAGGGTTAGTTCACCCAAAAATGAAATTTCTGTTATTAATTACTCACCCTCATGTCGTTCCAAACATGTAAGACCTTCGTTCATCTTCGGAACACAAATTAAGATATTTTTGATGAAATCCGAGAGCTTTCTGACCCCTCCATAGACAGCAATTTAATTAACACTTTCAAGGCCCAGAAAGGTAGGAAAGACATCGTTAAAATAGTCCATGTAACTCCAGTGGTTCAACCTTAATTTTATGAAGTGACGAGAATACCTTTTGTGTGCAAAAACAAACAAAAATAACGACTTTATTCAAAAATTTTGTTCTAGCCTGTGTCGGGTGCGGTGCGGGTGCGGGACGGACGTGCGGTAGGCACGGGTGGGCTGCGGGTCCAGTAGCCAAGATTATTCGACTCAATCCGGTACACAGTGATAGGCAGATGCTGCTTCCAAACGGTGCCGTAATTGTGTTCACGCTCTGTCTGCAGACCGTTAAAGGCTTCTGCGCGACTTGCCCCTTTAAGCACTGCCAGTCGCGCTGCATCAGATTGACAGCTATAGTGATTATATTAAAGGGAGCACGCTTTGCTTGCTTTCTGTATTTAATCTATTCACAATATGAATAAAAGTTTTAGCCTATTTTTCATGCTGGTAAAAAGAGGACCAATGGTCACATATACACTGCAGAGTTTCAGAAGAGCGGCGTTTAAATGCAGAGTGAAAATATATCCGCTAAAATATTTAGTATAAGCATATAGTTATATAGGCCTACTAAAACACTGTTCTGTTAGCTTTAGGCTACTTGCAATGTGTTTAATGCAATCAATGTTTAATACATTGGGGAAAAAAAGTTTAAAGGCTTCATAATGTGCATTATTAGTGTATAATTATTATTATTAGTAACGTTAAAAATTAACAATTTATTATATAGGCCTATATATTTTTTTTTTTATCAAATTGTCAAAATTTAGAGGGGGTGTGTTCCAATAGTTTTTGCTGTGATATCAAAATTAATACTTAGAACCGTGAAATTTTATAGCCCTAGTGGTAACGGATACTGAAATTTTAGAATCATGACTATTTTTTTTATTATATTATTTTATTTGAACCTTTTATGCATTTCATATTTATTATGTTGCCTCTGTGTCTATGATTATGACCTGTAAGATAGCCACCACGCTCAGGAGCCCTCCAAAACTTGATATCACATCCGGTGATAGTCAAGATGGAATTAGCAGACGTGAAAAAAAATCTTGCTAGTGGAAATTTCAAAACAGTACACAATTCGTCGTCGAAAATCAAGTCCGAAGTTTGGGAGAAATTTGGAGTAATTATCGATAGTGAAAATAACATTGTAGTGGGCTTCGCTGCATGTAAAATTTGTCTTAAAGTCTTATGAAAGCCGCAAGACTGGGACATCGTCATTGAGGAAGCACATCGACAGCTGTTGCATTTCAAAAACTAGTGGTACAATCGATCGTTATCTTACCAGGAAAACTGCTAAATGTGCTGCGACGGGAAGACAAGGATGCTGTAACCCAATTAGCTGTTAACTTTGTGTGCAGTGACATCAGATCTTTTGAAACTGTGCATGCTTACATTACATGAAAAAAATAAATGTTTTTTGTCTACTTCGTGTGGGAAATTTAATGCAGGTGCGGGTCGGGTCGCGGTTTTCATGTCAAGCGGGTCGGGTCGGGTACGGAATTAAATGAGTGTTTCTGTAGGATATTGGGTCGGGTGCGGGTTTATCAAACAGGACCCGTGCAGGACGTGAACAGCATCGGCTGCGGTAGTAGAACTCGAAAGCGCTGCACTGTTTACAACGCAAACTGCGTAGGAGATTGACACAGGCTAGAACGAAATTGTTGGGAGTCACATGGACTATTTTATCGATGTCTTTCCTACCTTTCTGGGCCTTGAAAGTGTTAATTAAATTGCTGTCTACGGAGAGGTCAGAGAGCTCTCGGATTTCATCAAAAATATCTTAATTTGTGTTCCGAAGATGAATGAAGGTCGACATGAGGGTGAGTAATAAATGACAGAATTTTCATTTTTGGGTGAACTAACCCTTTAATTATTTAAATTATTTTATTTATTTATTTATTGGATGCTTTATATTTTCATTGAGTAACTTCAACTCCCTATACTCTTAGAATCTATAAATACGAGTAGTCCCCTCTCTTCCTGGGTCTGACCAGCTAGCCATGTCTGTGTCTCTTCCCCTGCTCCCCGCACTGATGTGGCCCACTGATACATTTCACTCTCACCAGGCAATTAGGCAGCTCTGCCCTTTGCTGTGAAAAGAGCGAGGGAGAGAAGAAAAGAGGAGAGATTAGGGCTGGGAGGAGAAGCGGTCAGGGGAGGGCAGGGTGCAGTCAGAGTGTCTACTTCCCCAGGCCCTGGTCCATTCTCTTGGCTGCCACGGCCCCGACGCCGCCACTGCCTTTCTTATCAGCCTGCTCAGCTCAGCACAGAGCAGCTCAGCACAGCGGCGGCTCAAACAAGAAGCTGTTTATCTGAGCTCAGCCTTGTATCTACACTCTGGCTCCAGTCAAATCTGCCTGGCCAGACCAGCTCCCAAAAAACACAGTCTGCAGGGGGAAAAAAGACAGAAAGAGGTTACAGAAGGATAAATCAATAGAGAAGCACCCTCTGTCTCCACGCTTCACTATCCCACAATAGCTCTGTGCACGGTTCTTGTCTTTATTATATTCTGTCCTGTCATCATTGTTTCCTTCTCTGGGAACTTTGAGTTTTTCCACAAAGCTGGCATGTTTGGCCGTAAATAAACTACGCACGCATGTATGTTGCTCTTTAGCTTTGATCTTTTTGTTTGTGGGATTACTTGCGTCAGCGTTATTAGTTAACTAAAACTGAAACCATTTTGTTACTTAAAATAAAATAAATCTGAAATAAATAAAATAAAATAATCTTGCCAAGGCAACATTTCTCATATTCATTTAGTTTAACTTTAACTAAATTTACTAAAACTGAATTAAAAATGACTAAAAACCATATAGACATACATAATAAAAAACTAATAGAATAACAAAAAAACATAAATACTAAAATCTTAAATAAAATGAAAATGGAAACTATAAAAATGAAAACAAATTCAAAATATTGATTAAAATATAATAGTATCTCCAAACATACTAAAATAACACTGATTTGCATAGATTCTGCTGTTGTATACAAGACTAACCACAGAATGCCAGTGGATAATGTTGTATTTGGCTTTTTATAAACATGTACCTGCATGTAAATCCCAATACATTCACACAGAAGCAGAATCTCGCTGTCAGACGTGTGTTTGGAAAGGCTAAATACTGTTCATACACAGTTTTGTAATGAAAGAGGTTGACTACATCATACAGTATAACCAACGTGGCTACCTTAAATATTAAGGCCTGACTAATTGAATTTTGAGATTGAGTTGGGTTGATACATGTTCTATAAACAGAACAGACAATCGAAAATCAGTTGACGTCATATTATTATGGACAAATACACTCACCTAAAGGATTATTAGGAACACCTGTTCAATTTCTCATTAATGCAATTATCTAATCAACCAATCACATGGCAGTTGCTTCAATGCATTTAGGGGTGTGGTCCTGGTCAAGACAATCTCCTGAACTCCAAACTGAATGTCAGAATGGGAAAGAAAGGTGATTTAAGCAATTTTGAGCGTGGCATGGTTGTTGGTGCCAGACGGGCCGGTCTGAGTATTTCACAATCTGCTCAGTTACTGGGATTTTCACGCACAACCATTTCTAGAGTTTACAAAGAATGGTGTGAAAAGGGAAAAACATCCAGTATGCGGCAGTCCTGTGGGCGAAAATGCCTTGTTGATGCTAGAGGTCAGAGGAGAATGGGCCGACTGATTCAAGCTGATAGAAGAGCAACTTTGACTGAAATAACCACTCGTTACAACCGAGGTATGGAGCAAAGCATTTGTGAAGCCACAACACGCACAACCTTGAGGCGGATGGGCTACAACAGCAGAAGACCCCACCGGGTACCACTCATCTCCACTACAAATAGGAAAAAGAGGCTACAATTTGCACGAGCTCACCAAAATTGGACAGTTGAAGACTGGAAAAATGTTGCCTGGTCTGATGAGTCTCGATTTCTGTTGAGACATTCAGATGGTAGAGTCAGAATTTGGCGTAAACAGAATGAGAACATGGATCCATCATGCCTTGTTACCACTGTGCAGGCTGGTGGTGGTGGTGTAATGGTGTGGGGGATGTTTTCTTGGCACACTTTAGGCCCCTTAGTGCCAATTGGGCATCGTTTAAATGCCACGGCCTACCTGAGCATTGTTTCTGACCATGTCCATCCCTTTATGACCACCATGTACCCATCCTCTGATGGCTACTTCCAGCAGGATAATGCACCATGTCACAAAGCTCGAATCATTTCAAATTGGTTTCTTGAACATGACAATGAGTTCACTGTACTAAAATGGCCCCCACAGTCACCAGATCTCAACCCAATAGAGCATCTTTGGGATGTGGTGGAACGGGAGCTTCGTGCCCTGGATGTGCATCCCACAAATCTCCATCAACTGCAAGATGCTATCCTATCAATATGGGCCAACATTTCTAAAGAATGCTTTCAGCACCTTGTTGAATCAATGCCACGTAGAATTAAGGCAGTTCTGAAGGCGAAAGGGGGTCAAACACAGTATTAGTATGGTGTTCCTAATAATCCTTTAGGTGAGTGTATACGATATATTTTATCAGTAATATTAGGGATGTAAATATTATGGCCTGACAAATTTAATTTTGAGATTGAGCTGGGTTGATACACTGTAAAAAAAAAAGGAAAAAAAAGTTGTTTCAACTTAAAAAAAAAGTAAACTGCCTAGTCAACTCATATATCCAAGTTGTCATTTAGTACTTCACATTTCAAGTTGACTAAACTTCAAATTTTAAGCCAGCACGAACACTTACGTTTTTAAGTTGAAACAACAAATTTTTTTACAGTGTACATACTCTATAAACAGAACAGACAATTGAAAACCAGTTGACGGTAATATTCTTATTGGCAAGTTTTATCATTAATATTAACGTTGTACACCTCTCTTTAGTAATTAAAAATGTCAGAAAATAGGGTATTTGTGTGGTGGGAGAGCGAGAGGAGAAACTGACATATATGCATAACATTGTTGAAAGCAGTGGATGCTGCCCAAAATGCTTGCCTAAAATATATAAATGCTTAAAGATGCAGTACAAAGTGATATTTAACATCCTTATTGGTCACTATAGAGTTAGAGAAAGGGATTGACTTCTGTTACATGTACAGGACAATTTGAGTCACACCTGTAAATACAGTTGTCAATCCCAAACTCTGACGTAGTCATTTAATAATGCATCTGAATAAGCTTCAAATGCCTTGGCATTCCTGAGATGTGGGGCAAAAGTGAACCCTTAATTCCTCTACTATCACTGTGGAGGGGAACTCAGGCAGTCTGAGAGACATACCAGCAGATAGATATGCTTCAGCTATCTGCTGTTTCTGCATTTATTTAATAAACAAGCAGTTTGAGTGGAAGACAGAGACTGACAAGTTATTCGATGGGATTGACAACTGTATTTACAGGTGTGACTCAAATTGTCCTGTACATGTAACAGAAGTCAATCCCTTTCTCTAGCTCTATAGTGACCAATAAGGATGTTAAATATCACTTTGTACTGCATCTTTAATGTAAAGGAAAGATAAATGAACATAAATGAAAGCACACTTTAAGCACTTTTTTTGTATGATTGACAGGTGCATCAGGACGTGGTCACATGTGTTTTTAACTACCTCTAAATGTAGTTTGAGTGATCCAATCCCGAAACATTTTAGACCTCATTTACACCTCTATTTAACCCTGTCTGCTTGAGATCGGATCACAGATGTGTGACTTTGGTGACTTCAGGCATAACAAGTTTGATGACTGAAATATTAACACTTTTAGGACATAAGGGGCTTTTGCACCGGAGGAACATTTTTATAGTTCCTTTAACTATTGGCGGAAGTACCCGCTTTTTGGCATGTTCACACCACAGGAACTGGGAGCGATTTTAACTATAGGAACTAAATTGGGGGAACTAAATTAGCTCTTACTTCAGACTAGGGTCCAACCCAGCCCAATAGAGTAGTGCAGGTATGACATCACTTTGTAGGCTGGAAACGAGTTAGCATTTTAGCACTTCCGGTTCCCAAAGTCAATGTGTTTTTTGGTTAAATGGCTGAAATAAGGTCTTGTTAACACAAGCTCAAGACACTTTCACGTTTCATTCTACGACATAAAATGCAATCAGTATTACCACACTTGTGATGTTCTGAAGCTGTTACATATTTTGAAAAAGGCGGTTGCTAACAAGTGGCTAAATGGGACTACAGAGGCTGTCGGGGAGATTAAACATCATCACGCCGAACAGGTAAACTCAGTCTGCTTTTACAGCTTCGTTATGCTTATAATTGTGCTCTTATAAACTATTCTAACTCAAACGTTCTGGGAAAATGTTTGTTAGATAAAAACTGAAAGAGTTGTCGGAAGCTTAGCGAAGGTGACGTTAAAGTTGAGCGACCGTGGTGTAGTTCGTTTATAGCCTACCTTTAGCTCTTTACTTCTGGCGACTGCATTTAGGCTTCAAATTTCATAAAAGTTGTGTTCTTCTGTGATAATTATCTTGATGGACAAAACGTGTAAGTATCATAAACTTTTGTTGATCGCAGAGTTTGTTTTTTGTGATTAATCCAAAAGCCTATGGAAAAATCCTATTGGGTTTTTGTCGAGGGAACCAGTGTGATGCTAACTGCCGGTTGGCCTAAGTGACGTCATACCTGCACCACTCTATAGAACCTACCAGTGATGCAAGTTTACGTTGATTGGCCGAACACATGCCATACGAAAACACCAGCACCCGCCATTTTTAAAAAGCTGTGGAAACGCACAGTTTATATGCTTAGTCAACAAACTAACTTCACAAGCATGGAAAACAGCAATAGAGAACATTTACCTGTGGCCTTTGTCTGTGTCGATGATATGCACTGCAAGTTGTCTCTTAGGCCTCCTTTTAGCTCTTTCAATCGCATAACTTATATGGCTATATTCCATTTCCGTTATCACAAAACCCACTACACACAACAAAAACACAGCTCCGATCACAACGTCCTCCATCTTCCAGTTGTTGACATTCTTGACTTAAATGACGTCACTGTCGGCCGGCTTACGTCACTTCAGAGTTCCTACTGGCAGTGCGAATGGAACCAGGAAAATGGCCCTAGGAGAAATTTAGTTCTTGGGAGACCGCCTTGAGTCCTAGCTACCCGGTGCAAAAGCCCCTATTTACACTTTATTCAGTTTACTAAGCAAAAAGGTTTTCTCTTTATATCCCATATGTCCCTGTAGGCATTTTGGCATAGATTGCAAGAGACAAGGCTTTTTTTAACATCTGTGGTCAGCATATACATCATTACTGTCGCCAGTTTTCAAAAACACACTCAGGAGGACTGCATTGACCCACATATTTTTAGTTAATCTAACAGAATTTTAACTGATAAGGCATAGATAATACAGTATAAACAGGCTGAAATTTTGTTCAACTTTGTTGAACATGTGAATGCAAATCTACAGTGCTGCAAAATTGTGTGACTTAAGCAATGCTTTTAGAACCTATTTAAGCCACTGTAATTAAATGAGGAGGATTATAATTAACGTGGCCACAGTTCCATTGTGGGTTTATGTGGGACTTTGGATGTATATGTCATGATAAAAAAACATGTACAGTGGGGAGAACAGGTATTTGATACACTGCCTATTTTGCAGGTTTTCCTACTTACAAAGCCTGTAGAGGTCTGTAATTTTTATCATAGGTACACTTCAACTGTGAGAGACGGAATCTAAAACAAAAATCCACAAAAAATCACATTGTATGATTTTTAAATAATTCATTTGCATTTTATTGCATGACATAAGTATTTGATCACCTACCAACCAGTAAGAATTCCGGCTCTCACAGACCTGTTAGTTTGTCTTAAAGAAGCCCTCCTGTTCTCCACTCATTACCTGTATTAACTGCACCTGTTTGAACTCGTTACCTGTATAAAAGACACCTGTCCACACACTCAATCAAACAGACTCCAACCTCTCCACAATGGCCAAGACCAGAGAGCTGTGTAAGGACATCAGGGATAAAATTGTAGACCTGCACAAGGCTGGGATGGGCTACAGGACAATAGGCAAGCAGCTTGGTGAGAAGGCAACAACTGTTGGCGCAATTATTAGAAAATGGAAGAAGTTCAAGATGACGGTCAATCTCGCTCGGTCTGGGGCACCATGCAAGATCTCACCTCGTGGGGCATCAATGATCATGAGGAAGGTGAGGGATCAGCCCAGAACTACACGGCAGGACCTGGTCAATGACCTGAAGAGAGCTGGAACCACAGTCTCAAAGAAAACCATTAGTAACACACTACGCCGTCATGGATTAAAATCCTGCAGCGCAAGGTCCCCCTGCTCAAGCCAGCACATGTCCAGGCCCGTCTGAAGTTTGCCAATGACCATCTGGATGATCCAGAGAAGGTCATGTGGTCTGATGAGACAAAAATAGAGCTTTTTGGTCTAAACTCCACTCGCCGTGTTTGGAGGAAGAAGAAGGATGAGTACAACCCCAAGAACACCATCCCAACTGTGAAGCATGGAGGTGGAAACATCATTCTTTGGGGATGCTTTTCTGCAAAGGGGACAGGACGACTGCACCGTATTGAGGGGAGGATGGATGGGGCCATGTATTGTGAGATCTTGGCCAACAACCTCCTTCCCTCAGTAAGAGCATTGAAGATGGGTCGTGGCTGGGTCTTCCAGCATGACAACGACCCGAAACACACAGCCAGGACAATTAAGGAGTGGCTCCGTAAGAAGCATTTCAAGGTCCTGGAGTGGCCTAGCCAGTCTCCAGACCTGAACCCAATAGAAAATCTTTGGAGGGAGCTGAAAGTCCGTATTGCCCAGCGACAGCCCCGAAACCTGAAGGATCTGGAGAAGGTCTGTATGGAGGAGTGGGCCAAAATCCCTGCTGCAGTGTGTGCAAACCTGGTCAAGAACTATAGGAAACGTATGATCTCTGTAATTGCAAACAAAGGTTTCTGTACCAAATATTAAGTTCTGCTTTTCTGATGTATCAAATACTTATGTCATGCAATAAAATGCAAATTAATTACTTAAAAATCATACAATGTGATTTTCTGGATTTTTGTTTTAGATTCCGTCACTCACAGTTGAAGAGAACCTATGATAAAAATGACAGACTTCTACATGCTTTGTAAGTGGGCAAACCTGCAAAATCGGCAGTGTATCAAATACTTGTTCTCCCCACTGTATCTGTTTGTGTGTGTGTGTGGACCCTTAGCAGGAGCCTCTGTTCTATAGTTTACTTTAAATGCTTCAGTTGCCAATATTCATCTCTACACACTATATATTCTTTGCCTATACGTCAGCTTCAACATTTCAGTTTCATCAGATTTTTCAACAGCTGACAAAAAAGCCTTTCATTCATAATCAGGTATATGTAATCTATAGCTAACATCTCCAAGGCGCCACTCCAAAAACCTTAGCAATCATGCTGAGAGAGCAGTGATCTTATGTTTACATAGTCAAGTTCAAGAGCCGACTGCAACCATTAAACAGTGGGCAGGATAGAGATGGACTGATTGTCTCCCTGCTGATAATCACGAGACGGAAATGACTCAGTTTGTGTTTATCAAGCGCCATAACACGTCTGAGAGCGTGCATGCATAATGGCTGATTATTCAAATGATGACAGAGACATGTCAAGTACAGGCTTTGGGCTTACTGTGACCAAACAACACAAGCATATGTATTAGACAGTTGCAGCACGTTTGTGTGCAGTATTTCAGCAGTATATTTATTTGTATGACAAAATATTTAAAATGTATATGTAATATGATATAAAGAGCAGGAAAATATTATTATTATAAATATATGTTAATAGCTATATCACTATAGTGCGCAATTAAAAAGGGGAAAGCAATCAATCCTCATCAAAGGGAATCTCCAAGTAAATATGAAAAGCTGTCAATCTGCTGATATCTGCACTGCCGCCCTGTTTTGAATTTGGTAAAGTTCAAGCTTGTCTTTTATCTTTGACCTTCATATTTCCCAGAAGTCTTGGTCCTCAGAGGGAGCTTAATTATTTTCTTCTGGATGTTGCATAAATGGCACAGTGGGTAGATCTGACTCCTACCCACTGGATCCAGGCGTATTTTTACCACTGGTTTGGGAAATCCACAATCATGCAGAAGAGCATGGTTCTAATTATCATCCTTAGATTGCAGTCTTTCAGGGCCAGTCTCTCTCTCTCTGTCCTGTCTCATCAGGGTAAGGATAGTGGTTCTGTATTCCTGACCCAGTTTGAGTGCTCTCAGCTCGTCTTCAGCTGTAATTTTGCCCCTCCTTGCACAGTGGTATCTGTTCACTGATTCTTGAGTCACATTCCACACTTTTCACTTTGATATTTATCAGAGATGATCACCAGTATGTTCTGTACGAATGTAACACATCTCATTTAAAATCTTTGTGAGCATAAGAGAATGGATGTGTTTGTGTGTGTATATGTATACAGGGCTTCTTTGCTCACCAGCCACTGTGACTAATGGTTTTCCAAAGTTACTAGCCACTGGCCACAATTTTGACATCAATACCATGGGAAAAACTGCCATATAGATATTTTTAATACTACCTCATAATTTGGCAGTAGGTATATTAGGCTGCTGTCACTTTAAGACCTGATGCACGGATCCATTATACTGTTACACATGCATTTTATTTCTCAGCTGTTTACATTCAAACATAACTGACTGTTTAAGTGAATATTCGCCAAAACCGGCATTTTTGCATTATTTTATGTGTACTTGACTGTTTAAGTGCAATAAGAATTTTCTTCATATAGGTATAAAAAGAAAAATTAAGAACATAATTAATATTGCTTTATAATCTGAAAATGTAAAATATCTATAGCAAAATAAACAGCAATGTTTGAACAAAACGAATATAACACATCTATTTTTAAATGCACCAGTGCATTTACCGCCATTTTTTGTGTTTTAAATGCATACGATAAGAACAAGAACAAAGAAACAAAGTACAAACAAATGGTCAAATAAATACAATAAAACAAAGATACAAATGAAATACGTACTTTAATCTCAGGAAGGTCTACTAACATTACTGTTCGGGTAAAGGCCTACAAAAGACATTTAATAAAGTAATCAAATATAAAATAACACTGTATAGTTTTCACTGTACAAATTGATAGATTAATGCTTTTTAAAGCTGCTAGTATCTTTCTCTTCGCCTTTTGTTGTTTGATTCACATTAATGGCACAATCGTCAGGGTTTATTAGACTCTGCCCCTTTAAGACCGAATGCAGATCTAATAATATACATAATATTTTCTCCTAACTATTAACGCCCATTTAAGACATATACTAGGTTTAAGTGAATACTCTCCAAGCGGTCATTTTGACATAGGCTATTTGTTGTGTGTATTTGATGGTTTAGACGCGCACACGAAGCCTAAAGTACTATAATGTGCAAGTTGCGGTCGGTTTCAAAGCGCACACGCATAAACCGCCTTGAAGTTGGAAACTCTTTCGCGGATAATTGTGATTTTAATAGCACTATCTATTTATTAACAAACACGTCCCGCAATTTAGCAACAGTAGAGACTGCATTTTACAATAATCACCGATTGTGCTGATTCCGACGTTAAGTTTGGCGTTTAGGGGGAACCAATGCTCACAGCTGTGAAGGGAAGGAAGTTGTGCAATACGGAACGCGGCAAGTTTTTAATAGTTTTACCTCATCTATTTACAATTCTTGGCAACCAAAATCGAAAATACAATTAGATTAATATCACAGGCCTGAAGTATAACCAGACTAAACTTTTGTTGGCCATCGTCACTCATTAAGCATGGACTGTTGTGTCGTGCGCGCTGTAGCTCCGCGTGAGAGATCGCTCTCTCTCTCTCTCTCTCTCTCTCTCTCTGTCTTCTGGTTTGCGACTAGCAAAAATGTAACACATGGTTTAATATTATTGCTTATAGAAACGGCTGGCAATATATAATTCGCAATATAACGTCTATGTTGAAATAATAAATAGTAAGTATTTTCTTCGTTTCTCCAGTACCGACAGCAGAACCGATAGCATCAGGGCTTATCGATACTGCGGTCTTTCATAATTTAGCACCGGGGCTCATTTAATACCGGGTTTCGGTACCCATCCCTAGGTATACAACATGAACACTTGGCGTGGACTGTTGTCAGGGTAATTGTTAGTTTGTGGCTCTGTGTTTGAGTGTGCACACATGTAGGCCTCCGGCGCAATGAAAGCTTTTATGAGTTCACATTCAGAAATGACAGAGAGCTGCTGGAAAAACAGAGCACCGCAAGCCGCTTTTATTAACCCGTCTTGCATCTCATACATACTCCACTGTGTATCCTAAGCTTTTTATCAGTACGTGCCTTTCATATATATAGCCTAATTCATATTTCATTACGCTCAGAACAATGGTCCATACTTATTTTTCACAGATCTTGTCAGTATGGAAAAAACATGTTAGTATTCTCATCTTCTGTCATTCAGTGTCAGAAAAGTATGTGTGAATGTTAGTTTTGTCAGTTGAGTAGCATCAGGATTTAACTTTATCTAGTATGAGTCACTTAAAGGGATAGCGTAGCCTAATAAACAAAGAAAATGTCATCTGTATCTGTTTTAATCATACTTTTTTTTTTTTTTTTTTAATTGAACCCTCATAAAATCATAATTACACTGTTTTTTTTTTATTTATTTTTTTTATATAGAGTTTTTGTATGTGTGGTTTGGATTTATACACATTTTTTGACATTCTTTTTATTCCATAATAGTTCACCCAGAAATGAAAATTCTGTCATTTAATTTTTTATTATATAAATTTACATCGTTCAAAATCATGATTTCAAGTAGCAATCATGAATTATTGATCCAGTTGACAAAACTGATTTGACTGACAAAGCATTTGTATTACTTTAAAAAAAACTTGGAATATAGCACATGATTCAGACCGACCACTTTTGTGATACTTTTACAGAGCTTTGCTTTTTATGAAGCTTGACAGTCTCACCATGCACTCTTATATAAAGCTTCTTTATTGGTATCAATGGCTCCATGAAGAACCTTTAACATCCATTGAACCTTTCCTTTACAAAAAAAGTTCTTTAGAATATTTAAAAAAATATACTTTTAAGAACTGTTCACTGAAAAGAAACCCAAAAACCTAAACAATAATTCAGGGGATCTGTTACCACAACTTAAATGCATGGTTGCAAGTTACAAATTCTAATTTATTGATTTAATTAAACATTTTAAGTTGCAAACATTATTTTGTTGAGCTCAGCTGACATAATAACGTTAATCATTACATTAACTTATTATTGTGTGTAATTTAAACTCAAATTTTTGCGTTAATTGCGTGTATTAACTTAATCAAATTGTTTCAATAACTTTGAAAATTGGATAGTGGATTTCTAGTTCCCAGTATGCTTTGTGCAGGGCTGGATAAGGAGAAAAATGTTGAAATTAAGTGTTATTTGTAAGGAATAATTGACGACGGGCCGTTGAATTATTAGTGTGTGCATTATTTTTCTAATAATTCAAAGTCAATTATTCTGCTTATACTACAGTAAAACATTGTTCAGATGATTTATTTCAAGACATTGTCAGGTTTTTGTCCTTAAAACCCTCTTGTGTGCAGGACTAATTTCTTACGCATCTAAACCCAAGCCTCCGTTACTAATTCCAAAACGTAAGTTTAGAGCTAGTAACGGAGGCTTGAGCCACTGATAGCAGAGAGTTATGCAGTGAGTTACTAGAGAGAGAGAGAGAGAGAGCGTATGTGAATTACCTCAGGCTCAGTCTGTGCGTCTCTTATAACAGTGTTCGGCAGCAGCGTCTACTAATTGAAACTGTAAGAACAGCGTGTTTATTACCTCGCTGGTGAGAAATGTCATGTGGCTTTTAAGTTGCTAAACTATTTTACTGATAAAATCGCCAGAGCAATGCTGACAACACGTTTCTGTGCGAGTGTGTGTCTGTACGGTATGTGTGTGCTTTTGAGTGGGACAGCAGAGAGCAGGAAAAAGAGAGTATGTGCTTTCCGTACATAATAAAATGTAATTTTGTGGCAAAAAACATGGAAATAATTTGTTGTTTTTATCCTATTGTTTACTATATTTATTTGCTTGGTCAGTGTCATTGTGGGTTTTGGTTATTTTGCTGTTGTCGGCTGTAAGGACCTTTTGAAATAACTGAAATCATTTGGCAAAGTGATATGGAACTGTAATGCGGTCAAGACCTGCCTGGAACTACTTTAGCCGTGCGTTTTCCTGAAAATAATTGCACACCAGAACTTTCGCTAACCAGTCAGATTCAAGCATTCAACAGCCCTGTAGTATAATATGTGTTTTTTTTTATGTGAATGTTGAAGTTTTTGTGGTTATCATTGTGCTGAAGAGTAGATGACATGAAAGTAAACACTGCATTTGCTCTACAAGCAATGCCAGTGTCTAGTAATATCTTGTTAATTGTATATAAATGCTAAATAAGTTACATGTAGCATGTGCTATGATGATAGCTGTGGATTTTAACTGAAATAGATATGATTAATTGGTTCCAGGGCTACAACTAGTTGGAGTGACTTAAAAATTTGTGTTTATGTTACAGATTATTAAGTTCCTCTAACTCAATAGAGTTTGTTGGTTGAAAATAATTTCATTCCAAGTTGTCATAATTCAAAAAAATGTTTGCAAACTGTTGCATCATTTTTTTGTTGTCAACACGTTATTTTTTTATAGTGTATGTTCTTCTGTGGCATTGTTGCAAAAACCCGACCAAAACCTCCAAAAATCCAGTCCCTGTGTTCTATGGCCTGAACTGTTCGTATAATGCCTTTAAACCATTGAATGGGGGGATAGGGGGGCAGTTTGTGTGTGTGTGTGTGATAGTATGTGTTCTGGGGCCTGGAGCTCCGTCTAGGTGGGTGGACAGCGCTACTGCGAGGCGCCTGTAGAGCTGGGAGCTGCTAGGCTGCTGAGCTCTGTGTTTGTGTATGGAGCGCAGCTCTCTTATCTCTGGGCTGTACTGACGCCACTCTCTTCCTGTTTAAAATCCGTACTGCTGATTTTTCTCTTCTGCTAAACTTTGCCTCCCTCACTCCCTGGCTCCTTCGGCCTTCTTTTTTTACTTCATTCGGCACTATTCATGCTTTGTTGTTAAGTGTGTTTGTGTAAACTTTCATATTAATTTCAGTATAGATTACCAGTTGTCATTGCCATGACTTGTGCAAGAGATTGGAATGTTGTCTCCACGGACACTCACAAATGTTTTGGACCGAAAATATTCAATTTCTAACTTGAATATCTAACTGAAGGGAAAGAAACAGTGGAAATATTTGCATAATCGACGACTGTGAGATTCCCAGAGCCTCCCATTGCAGACAGGACATGCTAATATGGCAGCTAGACAGGAAATATCTGCACGTATACATACTCAAACACAAATGCTTCAACACTTACATGCACATGTATGCATGAAATGTTTATGCTTAAAGGACTTCCGAATAGTGTAAAATGAATGGGTCTGCATGGATCTGTACACTCAAAGAAGCAGTCTTTATGCCCATTTTATCACACTCCGTAGACAATTAAAAAATATATATTTAGTATAACTTATGCACATTATTCATTCATTATTGATTTATTATTTAATGTAATTAGGCCCATATTTTGTATAAACAAAGTCTTAATTTTCGCATGAATGTGCAGTCAAAATCTCTTTACTTAAAGTATCTACTTGCATTTCATTGTGACTTTAATGTTTCAATATTTTGTGCATTTTGATGATTTTTATACATGTTATCCTGTAAATAAATCTCTATATTTATAATTAGCCTATTGATTTCCATGAATGAATTTGTTATGTTATAGACATTTTAAGGTTGAGGCTTGTAATGCTCCTGAACTAAAACATATGAGTACTTAAAGGGCATTTCTTATTTCAAAATACCTCAGATGAGTATAATAATATTTACTCTGCTATCTGAGGGCTGCCAACACTTACACTAAAGTTATATAATTTCAAAACACTTGGCTTTGGGAGGAGTTTATATTCTTCTGTTTTCGTTGTGCTTTTTTTTCTGACAGAAACCAAATCAGTACCATCTAAAATATATAAACTCTGCGTCAGGCTGTCTCACCAACTAGCCTTTCCAGTTGGTATTTGGTGGACGTCACTTGTCTTCCTCTCCCCCGTCTGCCACGTACAGTCGCCTGGATGGCCGCTTTTGATGGCGCCATGCACTTGCGCCCCTCTGCCGTGTTCAGGAACGGCGTGGGGGCAGCCTGCTATCGACGAGGGTTTCTTTCCCTTTCCTCTGTTTTCCACTGCATTTCCTTCCTCATTTTCCTCGATATTCTCTCCCTGGCAATGTGAAGCCAGACACATGCTTATTGAGAAAATGAACAGATAAATGAGGGGAAAATCCTCACTGGCTCTGGCATTCATGCAGCACAATGTCTCATACTTGGCCCAGTCACAGCCCTTATTAACTATAAGAAGGGGTTCCTCAGTGTGGTTGACATATAGATATGGTGTAAGAACATTTCATTCGCGATGTGGAACAACTCTGGATCGTCAGGAGTATTATTACTGTCAGAGAAACTCTAGCATTATGTATCACTTCTGTTGAGACTGAAGTATCAGATTTCTTCTGCTGAAAATGTATGATTACATGCTGATGTTTAATCTTACACTTTCAGGGTAGGTTGTGTGGTTCCATCCTATTAGTTTTGTTAAGAGGAAGCCATAAAGCACACTACTGTCCTTTTGAGAGGTAAAACCTCAGAGTCTGCCATAAGCTTCACCAACCTTATAGATCCGCGACTCATAGGACATTCATAGAACTGCAGCACAGGCCTGTCAATTTCCCATCTGGTTTAAAGGGATAGTTCCCCCAAATTTTTTGTCATCATTTACTCACCCTTATGTTGTTCCAAACCTGTATGAGTTTCTTTCTTCTGTTGAACACAAAAGAAGATATGGTTACGAATGTTTGTAACCAGACAGTTGACGGTAGCCATTGACTTCCATAGTATTTTTTTTTTTCTTACTATGGAAGTCAATGGGTACCTTCAACTGTTTGATTACCAACATTCTTTAAAACATCTTTTTTTGTGTTCAAAAAACCATCAACATCTGGTTACCAACATTCTTTAAAATATCTTCTTTCGTGTTCAGCAGAAGAAATAAACTCATACAGGTTTGGAACAACTTGAGGGTGAGTAATTGATGACAAAATTTGTTGACAACATTTTTGGGTGAACTATCCCTTTAAGCATTTTCTTTGATTTTCTATGGGAAAACGCCTAATCGTTTCGACTAATGAAAAGCTTCTTCACAGCTTTTTGAATGCTTTGTGCTATAGTCAGTCTTTATAGGCAGTCAATAGAAATCAGTCATAAGCTTCAAAAGGGGCATTTTTCGGTATGTTTACATGCAGTAATTTTTGTCAGTCTGAATTAATCTAATCCAATTTCATATTATGACAGATCTGTTTATATGCACTCTAAACATTTGTAGTACATATATTCTGAACAAAATTTCAGTGCATCAGTTTTCGGAAACCACAAGCATAATTGCTGTATTTGGTTTACATGCTAACATTTGCCGTTAATCTGATTATTTATGATATATTTGAGACTCTGCAATTGAATATGAGCTTCCTGAATAGTACATACAGACTCAGATCTATACATAAACCAATATCATGCTGAATTTCATGTGCAGCTCTAAGCTTGGGCATCATGGCAAGGCATAGCATTCTTAGTAGTGAGTCACACCTTAGTAGAAACACTAGCCCCGACCTGGCGGCCATGTTTTTGTAACAAACTCTCACCAAGAATCTATGGATCAAATGAATTCAAGGATGTTTTTATATCAACAGTGAAAAAGCACAGTTTACTCAACTCTAAAGGAAGCAACAATAAATCAACCCCTCGTCCTCTCGTCCAGACACATTTCCTTGTGTTGTGCGTTTATGATTGAGTAAAGTTGGGATCAAGGATTTTTACCATGGCAGATATATACCATACTACTGCCAGACGTTTAGAAATGTATCCCGGGAGGGTCTTTGAATGCAGTGTAGTTTTTTAGTGCATACTAGCAGCAGGGTTATTATAGTTAACTAAAACTGAAACCATGAAAAATATTTCCTATTTTCATTTAGTTTAACTTGATGTACTAAAATGATATGATAATTAATAAACATACAACAAAATGACTAAAACTTTAGCTAAAATTAAAATGGAAATGGGGAAAAATAAAAATTCAGTGAAACTAAAATAACACTGACTAGCAGAGAATAAAGCTAGCCATTGATAGTCAAAGACTTCAGAGAGGCCGACTCTAATTTTTTCATTACATTGTCTATCTTAGATGGCCTTTCTGAGTACATAAACTCCACAAGGATATCCTCCCCTGCCACTGACTGTGAGTTACCCATGAGGCTGTGGGGCTACTTTGGGCCGCCCATTGTGATCAGGCCTGTGCACTGAGGTCATGAGGGGAGCCAGACTGGCAGGCACTCTGTGGCTTCCTCTGAGATACCAGATCAAGTAAATCAGAATTAGAACTCGTTAGCCCTTCAGGAGCCCTTATGACTGCGACTCCTCGCTGAGCACCCGACGGTACCAGAGAGGCGGCCCACTGTGGGAAAAAAGGTGCTGTTTAGAATCTTTGAAGAGGCCGTGTCAACAAGCATTTCTTGTGTATTTGTTCCCCTGTCGTGCATTCTTTTGGTGTGGTGAACTTGAGGCTGAGTAAGGCTGAAAGTGTTTGTGTTGGTATTAAAGCACAAAGGCCCAACAGATGAGGCCCATTAAAGGGATAGTTTAGCCAAAAATAAAAATTCTGTCATTTACACACCCTCATGTCGTTTCAAATCTGTAAGAAATTTCTTTCTTTTTCAGAACACAAAAGTAGATACTTTGTAGAATGTTTGAACTAGGGCTGACAAGTAATCAAAATAAAACCGGAATTGCGGGCATAGTGCAATGCAAAGCGTCGGATGCAGTGGTGTAAAGCACGCCGCCACTGGACTCTAGAGCAACAGAGACGTGTTTTCTGGAGTGATGAATCACACTTCTCTGTCTGGCAATCTGATGGACGAGTCTGGGTTTGGCGGTTGCCAGGAGAACAGTACTTGCCTGAATGCATTGTGCCAAGTGTAAAGTTTGATGGAGGGGGGATTATGGTGTGGGGTTGTTTTTCAGGGGTTGGGTTTTGCCCCTTAGTTCCAGTGAAAGGAACTCTTAATGCTTCAGCATACCAAGACATTTTGGACAATTTCAGGCTCCCAACTTTGTGGGAACAGCTTGGGGATGGCCCCTTCCTGTTCAAACATGACTGTGCACCAGTGCACAAAGCAAGGTCCATAAAGACATGGATGAGCGAGTTTGGTGTGGGAAACTTGACTGGCCTGCACAGAGTCCTGACCTCAACCCGATAGAGCACCTTTGGGATGAATTAGAGCGGAGACTGCGAGCCAAGCCTTCTCGTCCAACATCAGTGCCTGACCTCACAAATGCGCTTCTAGAAGAATGTTGAAACTGTCCCAGAAGAGTTGAAACTGTTATAGCTGCAAAGGGTGAGCCAACTCCATATTAAACCCTACGGATTAAGAATGGGATGTCATTAAAGTTCATGTAAAGGCAGGCGTCCCAAAACTTTTGGCAATATAGTGTATATGCGCTGCTTGTTTCACAGTAATACATGGCACTGTGTTCATTTACATGTTGTCAGCTCATGATCCGTTGTTCTCAGCATCTCAACAGCGACTCGGTTCGCAGTAAAGGTGCCTCCACACAAATCCAACTCTATCTCTTGGGTCGCTTGTTATAACAGGAACACGAAACAGGAAACGCAACATGCGTCAGTCATCTTTTCAAAGTTCTATAAGCACTTATTTAAACAGCCTGTTAAAGCTTTTAGAACTTTCTGTGGTTTTCACCCCAAAAAATTATCATTATTATTATTATTAAATACTTTTTTTTTATTTTACAGTGAAATTGTAATATAGTAATATTACAATAGTAATATTTATTATTATATTAATGTTTTATATTTTGAATAATAATAATGATTACTATTACTATTATTGTTATGACTATTACTATTATTATTGTTGTTGTTAATCATAATAAAAACAATAAAATAGTAATATTACAATAGTAATATTTATTATTTTGTTTCATATTTTTAATAATAATAACAACTATTATTATTATTTTAGCCGCATTGATATAGCCCTACAAACAAGCACAGCAAAGCTGGGGCCTTTTAAAACCCATATTTTAAATCTTAATCACAATTTTTTTAATCAGAAATATTGCAATTCGATTCTTTTCCTAAAAGTCATGCAGGTTTGGAATGACATGGGTGAACTGTCCCTTTAAGCTGCTGAGATCCATGGCCTCTGGTGCCAAGCTGTTACTCTATCACCTCTCAAAGAGATCCATTTTTCACTGGCTTCCCCAGACCATAAAGACAAGAGACAAACCAATTGATTTTAATATGGCTCCCATGTCAGGGGAACTCAGGAGAGTGGACATATGGAGATTAATCTCTTCTGTGCCATGTAGCCTATTGGTATATTGGCTGTTATGTGTGGAGGAGGGCTGATCTAAGGCACTTTGGCCACCTCTATTCAAAGATGTAGTTTTTCTATGTGGTTTGTCTGCTCAGTGTTACTTCGGTGAACCTCTAGTCCAGTGGTTTTTAACCTTTTTCAGTCAAAGGACCCTCCTTGTTCGACACCTGAACATATTTGAAGGACACTTCCATATTTTTAGCATTTTAATTTGGAATTTAAATAATTTATTAATTGAAATACTTTTAAATCATCCTCAGACCCTCGAGTGGGCCCTGGTCCCCTGGTTGAAAACCACTGCTCTAGTCTAAATTCCCATTGACTTGGCCTGAGTGTGCGCATGCCTTTTTGTCATTTAGCTGTAATGTTGATTGATGTTCTAATCGCAATGGGTCTCGGCATCTGTTGTGTCATTGACTCGTCAAGTTTTCAAGTTAATCAGTCACTTGAGAAACCTGTTTACGTTCGGTGTAAACTGCAGCAGTAAGAGATAGCTTAAGGGGAATAAGCGGGAAATAGATAACTTATTTTTGGTTTGGATACAGCAAGTTTTTGAAATGTGCTCATGAGGCCTGGCTCAATCAGCTCTGGAGCTTTGCAAATGCAGTGAGAGTGTCTGCCAGCTGTTTTCTGTAAGGCTGTGGTGTCCTTTTCAGGTTAGAAAACTCTTGGGCTCCAACACTGCTCCATGCCAGCCTTACTTTCCCCCTTTTTCCGAGTGCTCCCACACCAGGTTATACTAGGACTGTGCATTTTGTGAACCAAGCTTTACTTGTCATTTTTGTTTTTATTTATAACATGCTTTATATAAACCTATCAATGTCAAATAAGAGAATAAAATATAATTGAAAGAATAATTATAAATTTAATAGTAATAAAATATTTAGGAGAAGATTCAAGAGAAGGAAATTACATTTCTACTGGAGTGTTCACATAGAATCCATTCTTGTATTTAAAAAAAGTGGACAAAAGAGAATGCAGAGGTGTTTTTTGTTTTTTTAAGTTAAACAGTTTTGAAATAATTTTGTAAACTACCACCCTGACTCATCCATACCTTATACTTGATTTAAATTCCTCTCTGTGCTATTTCTCTGTCTCCGTTTTCTCCCTTTTCCCTTTCTGATTTATTTCGTCAGGCCGGATATAGAGGCATAGCACCGTCATTACTGCCTATGTTCTGTGCACTTTCAAAAAAGTGGCCCTTCTGGGAGGATCAGGCCAGGGCAAGGCTGAGGGTCACGGTGGAAAGTGTGCCCGCCATGCCAGAATAAATCAAGAGTGGGGAGAGAGGGTCACAAGGATGACCTCAGCAGCACCAGCAGGGCTTAAATCACCCAGCTTCCCTGGGTGGAGAGAGACAGTGCGAGCTACGTAATGAAAACAGCATGTTCCATTTGACATAGCTGCTGCTCAAACAGAGGGTCTGCTTTCCAACACACTCTGCATGGTCTCAAAAGCAGCAAGGATTCTGTCCAAAAGCTGGTCAAGTATTTACTGGCAAAAATTTTTTTTTTTTTTTTTTTAAATCAGTAGGTCTTGTGAAGAGGTCAGTATGCCACATTTCTGTTTGAATATGTGTGTATTAATATATGCAAACAAGTGTGGGGTCATTAAGTTTCTTTAATTTTTTTTTTTTTTATTTGAAAGTCACTTATGCTCACCAAGGCTGCATTTATTTGATCAAAGATACAGTAAAAACAATAATACACACACAAAATTGTAATTCTTACTTGTAAAATATATATATTACAGTATATATTACACAGTATATACACCGATCAGGCATAACATTATGTCCTAATATTATGTTGGTCCCCCTTTTGCTACCAAAACAGCCCTGACCCGTCAAGGCATGGACATGGATCATTAGCAGATCCTTTAAGTCCTGTAAGTTGCGAGGTGGGGCCTCCATGGATCAGACTTGTTTGTTCAGCACATCCCACAGATGCTCGATTGGATTGAGATCTGGGGAATTTGGAGGCCAAGCCAACACCTCAAACTCGTTGTGCTCCTCAAACCATTGCTGAACCATTTTTGCTTTGTGGCAGAGCACAATATCCTACTACATCCTACAGTTTCCATGAAAGGGTGTACATGGTTTGCAACATTGCTTAGGTAGGTGGTACGTGTCAAAGTAACATCCACATGGATGGCAGGACCCAAGGTTTCCTAGCAGAACATTGCCGAAAGCATCACACTGCCTCCACCGGCTTGCCTTCTTCCCATAGTGCATCCTGGTGCCATGTGTTCCCCAGGTAAGCGACGCTCACGCACCCGGCCATCCACGTGATGTAGAAGAAACCATGATTCATCAGACCAGGCCACCTTCTTCTATTGCTCTGTATTCCAGTTCTGATGCTCACGTGCTCACTGTTGGCGCTTTTGGCAGTGGATGGGTCAGCATGGGCACCCTGACTGGTCTGCGGCTATGCAGCCCCATACGCCACAAACTGTGATGCACTGTGTATTCTGACACCTTTCTATCAGAACCAGCATTAACTTCTTGAGCAATTTGAGCCACAGTAGCTCGTCTGTTTGATCGGACCACACGGGCCAGCCTTCGCTCCCCACGTGCATCAATGAGCCTTGGCCACCCATGACCCTGTCACTGGTTCACCACTGTTCCTTCCTTGGACCATTTTTGATAGACACTGACCACTGCAGACCAGGAACACCCCACAAGAGCTGCAGTTTTGGAGATGCTCTGACCCAGTCGTATAGCCATCACAATTTGGCCTTTGTCAAACTCACGTAAATCCTTACGCTTGCCCATTTTTCCTGATTCTAACACATCAACTTTGAGGACAAAATGTTCACTTGCTGCCTAATATATCCCACCCACTAACAGGTGCCGTGATGAAGAGATAATCAGTGTTATTCACTTCATCTCATAATGTCATAATGTTATGCCTGATCGGTGTAAATAATTAAGTAAGAATTACAATTTAATTTTTTTGCCTTTTTTTTTTCCATTATTTTTTTGACTGAACTTGGCACAATTCATTCTGGTAATGTCTTTTTTGTGAAGGACACATGCAACAGTTTCAGTTTCAATATATCTCCAAAGAAGACAGATGAGAGTACTGGGAGTTTATGCAAGCTGTTGGTATGCTAGAATTATTCCCGGTACTGCGAACAGCAAAGTGCCTGCACAAACACTGGGCCACGCATTTGATTTTTAGATTGGTTATAGTCAGGTAAACAACCCATAGCAGCGGTACGTCACCGATCGTTACTCAAGTCTGTGGAAACACATGGCCGGCTCGCAACCATTCTGGTGGAAAAAGGGTAACAGTGTCACCTCAGCTTCTTCCATCACAAAGATGGTCTTTGAGAGGTGTCATGTGGAGCATGAGAAAGACAGGACACAACTGGGCACGCAAGTGTCCTTTATCAGAGCTGACCTCTGTTAATCTTGACCTCTTGTTGGTTGTGTCCACCACCTCTCCTGCCTCCCATTAACAGAAATTGGCCTGATGACATACTCTTCCTGTGTCTGCCCCTTTGCAGGCCCCTCTCTGACGAAGGGGATGGCGAGGCCCAGCATAATGCTCTATTTTGGGAGGTCATTTTGAGCCGGACGCCCTGTCTCCCCAGGACTGCCTGTCTGCTGATAGCCTATCAGATTGCTGGCTCTTAAAGGGGAGACGCTGCCATTTACCAGCCTGACGCCAGGCAAACCAGTTATCATTATCAGGACCCCCGACACCAGATTAACCGCTCCCAGCGCTAATGAGCATTTTAAGAAAGGGTAACGTGGGAGAAGCAAAAATAACATCATGGGCACAAAAAAAAAAAAAAAAAACAGTAATGGACACTCCTGGAATAAAACCTGATTAAATCAGTATCTGCCCTTTCATAATATAATGAAATAATATTATAACAGGACAGTTGATCTGGAGTAATTGAAGATATCATTGACATGACCATTAATTTAAACAAACACATAGCAAAAATTCTCTGAGCTTTCTCTAAGTCCCCCTGAACTCACAATTTTTTGTTAGTGGGTGAAGATCCTCTTTTATGACTCTTATTTCAGAGTCCAGTATCTCTGAAGCATATTTTTATGTACTGTAATGGCTTTGACTTGACTCTCTTTTTCAGTTAATTCTGATGAGAAGGTTTTTAGGTTTTTAATGAAGTGAGACCAGATTTGGTTTTAGGTTTTTATTTATTTATTTATATATTTATATATATATTTTTTTATCAAAGATAAACTTTAAAAATATTTATATATATATATATATATATATATATATATATATATATATATATATATATTTTTTTTTTTTTTTTTTTTTTTTTTTACTGTTTAACCATTTATATATTATATACTGTATATTTACATATATACGTATATAAAAGCTTATATAGACACACACACACATACACAGCTACCATATGTAGCTGACATGATGCTTAATTATAAACAAACAAGCAAACAAACTTTGGTCCCTCTGTATAAAATGCATGTTTTTATTGGCTTCTTACTCATTTGCAGCAATAAGAACTTGGTCTCCATGACAAGTTCTTCCATAAACAATGTTTACAATCCTCTATCCCTGATATTTCCAAAGGATGTGACTAAGTAACTCTCAGATATCCAAGCCAAGCTCAACACGTGCAGTGAATAATCCAGAGACTGAGTTCCACAGCACAAACAAGTGTTATGGGTTGTGGTGTTGCATTCAGACGAGAGGTAATAGCACATATAAATTTAAAAGTTATTCACACACACACAAATTTTATTTTTTAATTTATTGATGTTTTCTTTGGTATTCAAATTATTGGGGTTGCACAGCTGACGAACAGTACTTGCATTGGCTTATTTCGTTCTATCTTTTCCCTTGAAAAAGTAAAGTAAGGGATTACTCTTAATTTTTCTGTAATTTGATTAGTTACTTCTGATGTAATTTCATTAAATACTGTATAGATTATAGAACATATTATTTATTTATATTTATATTATATATATTTATTTATATTTATATTACATTTATATTATTTATTTAAAAGAATCAAAAGAGCGGTTTCATCCTTGTATTGCTAAACTGGTCAAGGTTGATATAGGATTTAGAAAGTAATAAGTAATGTAATAGAGAGAGTAATTAGTATAGTAATCTAATTACATTGTTGAAGATGTAATTAATTACTTTTTTTAGACTACCTTAACCAACACTGCCTGCTTGCTTTGCTTTGCTCTCATTGGCACATTTTAAGCCTATCACCTGAGGCGTTATCCCATATGATTAATCACTCTGCACCCACACTTTTGTCGGGCACCTGTAAAACCTATTTCAGTAAGAACTTTACCTCTGAATGCCATATTCACGGCCTTTTTGTTTGATCTTATAGACCTTATGCGCCAGACAAAGAAGCGCGCAGCCATCTTTAGAATTTTGTCTTTGAACTTGTGTTTTTGTGGTAGCTCTGTATATTTCTATGGCATCGCTGTCAAAGAGTAATTAGCTGGTGAAGTGGATTTACTTATTGTACAGTTAACAAAGGTTATCATGAGCATTGTAATGTTTGAAGCGGATGTCATAACAATTATCAGTAGAGCGGGAACGAGCGGTTCGTTTATAAATCTGTAAGATCTTACCTTCATGCTGTGGAAATACAAAACCGGAAGACAGAACACAATGCAGCGCTGAAGCGAGTGCAGCGCTTAAAAGGGGCGGTGGTACATAAGGTCTACATAGTCCAATCAAGAAAGGCACAATGGTGACTGCGTAGGATAATAATTATAGGGTGTGGTTTCATAATAAGAACAAGCCTTTTCATGCTTGAAAGAAAAGTTTATACCCATTCACTTGATTTTATGTGCCGTTTTGTGTTGTAACCGATCAGTCTGTAATTCCTATCATGTAAGTGGTGTGTTTTTGAGGATGGCCTCCAAAAAAAAAAAAACACTTGCTCTGTGGGTATCAGAAGAAGCTGGCTATTAAAAGGGCCTGTGAATGCTATGTCAAACATCAGCCCACATGCTCAATTACACTGCCATGCAGGAATGCTGTTGATCTGCGTTAACAAAGCCTATGGAACAAGCAAATTCCAGAAGTAACAAGGCAATATACTAAACTTCTCAGCCCTGAGGCTCACATTAGCACTTGAGCGATGAGATTTGCCACATCACACTTCAGATCGTCAATTAAGCTGGAATCCAACAACAGATGGTCTTCATTAGCACAAGCAAACCGTAATGAGCAAACAGCTACTGATGCTTTTTTTCTCATGTTTTTGAGTCATATACATTCAGAACTGCTAGTGGCATCATAAAATGGGCCAGTCTTGTTGGTGCACAGTTTGATGGGGTAAGCTCAGGGTACATAGCTGGCACTGTGGCCCCGTTTTTTTCTGTGCAAATGAAGTTTGTGAAGTCATAAAAAGTGTCTGTGGATGATGTCATTCTTGGCAATTTGGTTCCAACATGGGTTTTTGGAGTGCTAGATTTACTAGCGTTTGGGAAACATTATAAAGTACAGTGGTTCACATTGAGAGAGCTTGTGCTTTCTCCAGCGTTCCTCTGCTCTCCGCCACCGTGCCATGGCGGCACACATTAAAAAAACACTTTTATTAAAACATTTTGGACTTTGGACAGGACTTTGATACTTTAATTTCACCCATTTGGGAATAGGATATTCCGCCCTTCTTCGCCCTCCAAGAAGTAGGGCTTTTTTTGATGTAGCGTGTTATGAATTGCAGAATCGGTAAAGCGTCCACGGTGTTTCAGCAAATCAGGTCAGCTTCAACTGATTTACCAAGACAAAACTACGGCTGTACCAGGCAATCGTACAATCTGTGCTAGCGAAACACGGACAATTACAGCACGGAAGCTCAACGTGTTTCATCAATGTTGCTTGCACAGGATTCTGGGGGTTACTTGGTGCAATCAAGTTACAAACAAGGAAATTCTACGGCGAAGTGAATCTAGGAAATTGCAGGATATTGTGGCAGAACGGCAAATGCGGTTGGGAGGTCATATTCTTCGCCTACCAGATTATCGATACTTAAAGACCACGGTGCAATGGAGCTGCAAGGAGAAACAAGGCCGACCCCGTAATACATGGCACCAAACGTTCGGAGAAGACCTGCAAAACACTGGCGTCAGAAGGGAAGAAGTCGCAAACGCTGCCTCACGAAAGACTCGTTGGAGGAACCTTGCTGCCCTATGCGCCTTGCACTGACGGAACCAGTGATGAGGATGGTGTTATGAATGCTTTGTTGTGCTAAGTCAATAATCTGTTATTGGTGGAGGGTATGCTAAGTGTGTTTAGGGCCTACATGTGAATGTTTTTGCCAGAGTGCAAGGACTGGGTTGTGCCAAGGTGTGAAAGTCCGCCTGGTGCCAGTTTATTTTGGCCCTCACTCTTTTTCTTCTGTATGTGTTGGCATCTTTTCTCACACAGTATTTTTCTTACTGTAATGGATCCTGGTTACTACTGCAGGCAATCCTGAGTAAAACTTTATGAATGTATAAACCTTTACATAAACATACTGGCTGTAATGAGCCTAGTCTAGTATTTTGATACACTTGGTTATGATCACATTTATACACTTTTGTACATTAGGTATAGGTACATTGATTGGGCTTGGCTGAAAGGTTGCATAGTTAAATACTAGCTGTTATTCGGCTATCAGATTTTTCAGTGCTTCAGGGATAGTTGTCTCTTATAGCAAACTTGGTAACAAACTCGGTAACTATCTGTCATATTTCTTATAACTGCCAATCACAGCTAATTATATTGTAGTATATAATGGCCTGGTTTCACAGACAGGGCTTAGGAATAGACTTTAGTTCAATTAGGACATTTAAGTAGCTTTTATAAACATGCCTTAGAAAAAACATTACTGGTATGCATCTTGAGCCAAAACAACGGCTTAAAGTCGCCATGAAGTTTTTTGGCTTTTAGTATGAATATGTTAGCCTTACTGTTATCTATAAACTAGTGTGCTCCAAAACAATGCCAAAATTCGTATTTAGAAGATATAAGCATTCAAAACTTACAGTCTCTCACTTCTGCCAATATGGATCAATGATTTTGATGACATCACACTGCACTTCAGCTTCTCATCAGATTTTCTGTCCAATCAAATGCTCTCTAGAATCTAAAGCGTCCCGCCCCCTACATTATAAATAGACGCTGAAGCTGCGGCTGAAATCTGTCACTTGTTCACTTGTTACTATTTTCTACATAGTGAATGGAACATTGTGCACTATATAGGGGATAGGGAACAATTCAGACAGTGTAAATATGCTTTCCATTGGGGCGAATGAAGTCTGGTTTCGTGTTTAATGTTACGCGAACCTCCGCAGCGTGCACACAGTCTGCTGCGGTCCAGAGACACAATAGCACAGAGCGGATCATATGCTCAAGTTGGCGCAGACCACAAAACATATCGGACCCATTTGAATTCTACACAAAATGCTATATTTTAAAGCAATAATGGAGGATATTAGGAGGAGAAATGGTTAGGGATTAGGAGGAAACTGAAGCTTACTCAGCTCTGGCCGAGCTGTGATATAATCTGAATGCTATTGGCTGTTTTAAAAAAGGGGAGGGGCTGATCGGTATGGCCCGCCCTGTCTTCCTGTTTCAGTGCTGCGCGTTTCAAGGCACTTCAGTGGGCCTTTAAGCCTTGTCTGTGAAACTGAGGGTGAATGTGATTAACTATAACAAATGTAACATATTAGTATAATAAAATATAACTTAGTAAAAGCATAAAAGATTACTTTTGACCTAACTCGTTTATCACATTGATTTGAGTAGGATAAACTTGTACCATATTGATATAAAAATACAAAGAGAAAGAAAATATATTCCATTCTTTGTTATCAACAACATAAAGTGGATTAAATATTACATTACATCAGGGTTTCCCAGACTGGGGTTCGTGATGAAACTGCAGGGGGTTTGTGAGTTTAATGAAAAGTTATTTAGTAATTAAATCATAAAAATGTAAAAATTAAAAAATTAAAAAAAAAACAAAAAAAAAGTGTGTTTTATTTGTTTACCTGCATGCTATGTGACCATTAACAGACATCGGAGAACACTGAACTTCATTTTATTATTGACCTAACTTATTAACTTAAAATCTCAGGGGGTGCTTCAAAAACGTGAATCTGTACATTTTAATGTGTTTGAAAGACAAAGACTTCAAAATACAGTAATACATTTACAATACAATTAATGTGTTAATCAGGAGTTGATTAGATATGCAATGTTGAGAAAAACTCTTCTTAAAAGTGAAATGATTTCTGAAACTCCAGTGATCAAATCCTGTGTGGCTCTCGGTTTTCAGTGATCAGCTAATGACTAGTGTGTGCAGTTCCACAAACCCTGAAGACCTTCTGAACGCTTATAAGGCTTTTTTTAGAAAGGAAAAAGAAGTAGTACAGAGAATCAGTGAGTTATGAATAATTTACCGCCGTTTTGAGAATAACATGTAATCATGTAATCAATAAAAAAGTAACTGTAGTCTGATTACGAGTATTTTAAAATGTAATATAATCTAATTACAAGTATTTAATTTTTGGAATCTGATTACGTAGTCCAGATTACATGTAATCAGTTACTACCCAGCTCTGTCAATAAGGTACTTCACCTGCATAAGCTTCCATTTCAGATGTGTGAAGACACACAACTAATCAAATCAAATCAAATCACTCAGGAATCCAAAGGGTTGGCCAAGCTTGGAAAATAGTACTTTTCCCCATATCACAGACTTTTAAATGCCTCAAACAAAACAGTTGAATATCTTTAAACATTGAACTTCACAAACTTTTTTTTTAAATCCAGCATTTAGTTGCTCCTCTGAAGCATGGGACGCGTGGAACTTGTAAACACGGCTTTTGTTTCCTGGTGGACCGTTAAAGATCCCCGCACACTATGGCTCTTGGAAAACCTGTAGAAGTCAGCCAATCAGATTTAGACTTTTGCCTTTATCCCAGTGCTGTTATACTGATATATCAGTGCTCTTGGAACGCTCCTTATCCAATCAGATTCGGGAATCATAAATAACTGTTGTATAATTGAAGATGTTGTGATTCCGCATGCAATGTTATAGTCTAACATGACGTCAGCCCGAACCTAAGTCAACATCTTATTCAGATTAAACACAAAGTTTTATAAAGGTATCATTACAAGCAATTAATCTGCCAAAGAAATCAAAAACAAAGTTTGGGTGGTTCACAGAAGGAACAGGTTGTCTTTCCCAACAGGGTTGCCTTTCCTCAGTGAACAAGCCTCTAATTTAGGGCCTAGAGGAATGTGTGTGTGTATGTGTGTGACTGGGTTTAAATCAATCTGGCAGAGACAGTGCAATTAGAGGTTTTGACTTGGTTATCTGGCTCTCAAAGACAGACTGTCTCCATGACCCACTGAACAAATGCTGATAAAAAGCTGGAAAATATTATTCTTCACATAAGTGTGTCTCTGGTTTGGGCTCTGGTGACCCAGTCATATGGGGCTCAGCCTCGCCGTCTCTGCCGGTCAGGAAGAGAGATAGGAAAAAACACGCAACACTCAGATAACTAAACTATTGATCTGCATTCTGCGACGCCAATCTCTAAAACCAACTATGTGATGGAGACACAGCGCAGGTGTTCTGATTTGATTTGCTTCCCTTGTCCAAGTATTAATAGTCGTGTTTCCCGGGACTTGTTGATGTAAACGGGGACATTTCTGATTTATTAGTCACTTTTTAGTGTGTCTTTAAAGAGCCATTCCTGCCTTTCTGGGGTCGTGACTTCTGACAGCGGCATGACAGAAAGCATGGGAGGAAAAGGTGCAGTGTGTGGAATGTTTACAGGCAAGCTTGGAAGAGCAATGTATTAACGAGCCTAAATTATTTCCAGATTTATTACCCGATCCATGGTTCCAAACTCAAAATTGCATTGCACAATATTTCATCTTAAACTTTTGCTCTTATAAATCTACCCAACATTTATTCAGTCTGAGTCAGTGTGTCATAAAACAACATAAATATACAAATCTACATTTTTTCTTTTTCTGTGAAACAGCCTACATTCTTAAACCTGACCTGAATTAAGGGCTCGTAGTTCTTGAGGAGCTGTTAAAGGGAAATTATGAAAATTCTGTCATCATTTACTCACCCTCATGTTGTGCAAACCTGTATGACCTTTCTTCTGTTGAACACAAAATGTTTTGTGTTTTTATCCATACAATGAAAGTCAGCGGGGTCCAAAACAACACTGAACCCCATTGGCTTTCATTTTACGGACAAAAACACTTCAAAATATCTCCTTTTGTGAAGGTGAGTAAATGATGATTTTTATTTTAGGTGAACTATCATTTTAACTGTCCTTTCCTAGACCATCCAAAGTGTCCCATAATCATACAACTGTAACTTTTATTCCCTTGCGTTCCTTAAGCTTCTTCAGTGGTAGAATGGACCCAGAATGGGCCTTATCGGCAGGAATGTGATGGTGAAGCCACTGACAGCCCTTCCCTTGGGACATGAATTAGCTTGACTGGTACAAAGAGAAGATGACACACGCAGCCTCTGGCCCCGTCTGCCTGGTCTACCCGTCTCCAATACAACCTAGTGAATCAGATTGCTTCCAATTAAAGATTCAACCATCTTTTTCCCAATACCCACCGTGCTTTGTCTCATAACAGAGACATGTCTTGTGGCATTTACAAAGAATCAAATGATTGTACTGTATTGGATATAGAGGGGTGGGGTGGGGATGTCTTCTGTCTTGGTCTCTTGTAGCATTGAGTGAATAGATTAGCTGCAGAATCCCCTCTACTCCAGTGCCCTCCACCCCCACTGCGTCCACGGCCCTAAGTGTGCAAGCCTGTTTCTCATTAGTTTCTGTCCGTACTGAACTCCCTCGCAATTTCCTCATGGAGAATTAATGCCTTCTGCTCTTTGAATATATGACTGCTGTCACAGGCTGGTGCATTTTATTGTTTTGTTGCATGTACTCTTTTTCTCCACTGATTTTCTTCATACAGTCTTCCACACACTCCTCTACACAAGTGTTTCAAACTTTTGTCTTCAGGAATTTTAATATATACTAAAAAATGATGGTCCCACAGGAACACAGACCAGAAATAAGTGTTTTTCCATCCATCCATCCATCCATCCATCCATCCATCCATCCATCCATCCGTCCGCCCTTCCATCCCTATATCTCTTTCCATCCATCCTATTTCTATCTATCTATCTATCTATCTATCTATCTATCTATCTATCTATCTATCTATCTATCTATCTATCTATCTATCTCTCTCCATCCATCCATCCTATTTCCATCCATCCTATTCCTATCGATCTCTATCTCCATCCAATACATCCATCCTATTTCTATCCATCCATGCCTATATCTTTATAGCTCTATCCGTCCATATCTGTCTATATCTATCTCCATCCATCCATCCTATTTCCATCCATCCATCTCTATCTCCATCCATCCATCCTATTTCTATCCTTCCATCTCTATCTCATCATCCATCCTATTTCCATTCATCCATCCATCCCTATCCCTATCTCCATCCATCCATCTCTATCTCTTGCCATCCATCCTATTTCTATCTATCTATCTATCTATCTATCTATCTATCTATCTATCTATCTATCTATCTATCTATCTATCTATCTCTATTTCCATCCATCCATCATCCTATTTCTATCTATCTATATCTCCATCCATCCATCCATCCATCTAGAGTGGAAAAAAATCATTAAATTAATATATTTTCTTCATCCAAATAAAAAGTACTTTAACTTAGTTTTATCTGTTAAGTAAATAAAATATATTACTTAATTACTATTACTTATTGCATAAGTGGACAATTGGATGGGAATGACTGCTCTATAAAATCTCTTCCTCTATCTTTTCATTTATTTATGTTGCATCATCCTTTTTATTAAGGAAATGCCTAATTTCCTCTCTATATTTTCTGCAGCATTTAATTTTTGTTAACATCACAAAATTTTAAATGTTCAAAATGAATCTTCTAATTGAAGAGATACGACGTAATGCTTACCGTTGCGCATCATTATGTCATGAACAGCTCATTTCATGCAACATCGCTGCTGGCAGGACTAAATGTTCAAAGCAGTCTTCAGTGACTGACTAGTCCAATATGAGACATTTCTGCAGCTTTAAGAAGAACTCCCTGTAACTGATCGAAGAAAGTTTATATTTCAGATGTGCCATAATACTAAGACAGGACATTAATATCTCAGATACCTCTCTCCAGATACCATTTTTCTTCCTGATTCCTGGGGCTTTTGTCTGCATGTATCTCTCGTTTGTGTTTAATTTGATTTGTTATCCTCTCCCTCTGAAGTGTCAGTGCTGTACCAAGCTGGCGTGACCACTGGATTATTACCCAGGGGTCTCCAGTGGTGCGGACAGCCTGCTTTGCTGGTCACATAGAGAAGAGCGGAGCAGGGGGACAGTCTGTGTGAACAGCTGGGCCCTGTTTTCAGCCCTCTGACTCAATTACCTCATCCACTTTGAAGAGCTCTTTTCATACACACTTTCACATATGTAGCAAACATTAGGGTCAGTAGAGTATACACTCTTAAAAACAAAGGTCCCAAAAGGGGTTTTTCACAGAGATGCCATAGTAGAAACTTTTGGGGTTCCTCAAAGAACCTTTCAGTGAACAGATCTTAAAAGAAATTTTTTTTCTTAGTGTGAAGAACATTTTAATAATCTAAAGAAACTTTTTCTGCTATAAAGGGAAGGTTCCATGAATGTTAAAGGTTCTTCATGGAACCATTGATGCCAAAAAGAACCTTTATTTGTAATAGTGAGGATTTATTTAATAGTTTTTACTAAAAACGTAATTTAGTAAAAACTATTTTTAAAGTATTTTTTATTTTATTTTACAATAAAATGTCATGCATTGTCTTATTTTATATATATATATATATATATATATATATATATATATATTAAATAAATGTATTTAGAATTTAAAACTCTAATATATCATTTATAAAACAATATTTAATTTTTCATTTTTACTGTGTATATGTAAAGGAAACATTTAACAGTTAACATAGTCATTGCAAAATTGGTACATATACAGCCCCTAACTTTTGTAGGATAGAGGAGGAATTACTCAGCGACGACCTCGGGAAATAATTTACGGGGTGAATAATCAATTATATGATGTTAGCACAGTTACTAATATCAAAATATCCCAATAATATGTAAATTACACTGAATATGTGTTTTGTACTTAAAATAGGCTTTGTTTTTACAGACATAATCTCCATAAAACCACTAATGTCTTTCCTTGGCCAAAAACATCATCTTAATGCTATTCCTTGTATACTTTTTGCATAGCTCTTATAATGTTCCCTTAAAAATGCTCTCTTTTCATTTATCATCAAGTGATTGGAGTTGAGAAATGAAATAATTACTGCCAAAACCATTTGAATGCCAAATCTCTCAAAGCTTACATGGTGTTGGACAGAACTTGTTTTATCGTTGTTTCTCAATGCTTGAAAGGTAAAACTTTGCCTTGGGTGAAGCATTTTATTTTAAAAACATGTGTATATTGCAATAGCCAGTGAATAAAGTCACTAATCATTTATCACAGAACCTCCTGCAGGCACGAAATTGCACAAATATGATCATAAAGAAACAATATGGTCAGAAAAAGCCCTTCCCGTATTAAGAGTAGTAGCTTTAATTCAAAAAATAGTGCCATGTTTCAGATATTCTAGCTAAACTGCTACCTGTCAGTGGACAGGTGGGTGAATGGCTATCATTAGCACTATTATACTGTGAGGTGGACTTTTCACAGATTTTTCAGGAAAGTGTGAGAATGATTGAACATGGAGTGCAGTGCTGCAATAACAGTTTTCTTTGCCCTGTCTAACATGTGATTAAGTTACAAAAGAGAATGTATTTGCAACAGGTGCCTCTAATACGGAGCAGGCATGAGAGGCTCCATGCTCTCTCTTTCTCTCTCTCTCGCTCGCTCTCTCTCTCTAACCTCCCTCTCTCTAACCTCCATGAACCTGCCAGGGAAATCTGATTCCTGCTTACACACAGGCAAATACTACTCTTAGTCGCAGAGCAAGGGGCAGAAGTAGAGGACAGGTGTGTGTGTGTATATATGTACATCACTGTGTGACTAATACTAGACTTTTGGGATGGTTGATGATTAAATCCGATGATTTTTCATTTATTTATAGTTTGTTTGACTATTTTTGAGAAGTATGTAATGATTGAGTTATCTATCTACATCTGTATTGAATCAATCTACATTTTATGAAGTGTTAATAATTTTAACATAAAAAAGTAAGATGTTAAATTTACAGCATTGCCTTTTTATGGTGAAAGGGGCATGTTTAGATTGTTTTATTTTATCTTATTTTTAGTTTTGTATTGCATTTTATGTTGTTTTGTTAGTGTTTATTGCATTGTTTTAATGTGTATGTATGCTGTAAAAAATTATTTTCATGATTTGTTATCACAACCTTTTTTCTTTTGTCAAATCAACTTATATAATTAATAATTAAATTATTAAATTATTGATCATTAATGTGGTTCAGATAACATAATGTTTTGAGTTTCTGTTGATTAAACCAATCTTCTTCATTGTATTAACTCAATTTTTTAATTTCAGTGAACTCAAATTTTTAAGGCAACCAGGTAACTTTTTTAAGTTAAACCAGCAATAATTTTTGACAGTGTACATGACATAAAGATTTCTTAAACTAGCTTCATGATGAGTTAAACACCTAGTAAAGTAAATCATATTTGTTTTAATTTTAATATATGCTAATCATTTGTATTTTGTGTGTGCTTAGATCCCTTACGTGAAACAGTTTTGATGTATATATTTCTAATTTTGGGATACTTGGAGTCCTTATTGGATGGTTTGGATTGGAGTTGGATCTCCTCCCACACAGTTTAATTTCACATCCTCTTGATCACTTGATAAATAAGGCTGTCAGCACAAGTCCATTGTTAAGACTGTATTTACATAGCTTCTTGCCGAATAAGCGTGTCAAATACTGTGCTCTGCTTTTTGGCAAGCTGCCGGGAAATTTATTTCATTCAGTGTCAATTGTAACAACAGTGGGCGTCGTCTATTTGCGTTTTTCTTCCTCTTCCAACCAATCCCTGTCTCCGGGGGCATGTCATAAATATTGGGGAACCAATCGGCAGTGTTTATTGCTGAACTTTTGCTACTTTGAGCAAGTTAATACACTGAGAGACGTCGCCCCGCCTGCTCTACTCCAGCCAGTCTTTAACCCTTTATGTGCATGAGTGAACAAAATAGCACAGAAAGGTGATTTGTACTTAAGACAGTATATAGTTCATGCAAAGTACAAAGTACTATATATATATTATAGATGTTTTTTGTCTTTTTTAGGACAGCGCAATGCCAATGAAGTAGCCTACATTAAAATGAAAATGGCTCAGACCAAAAGGTCAAAGATTAAGGTGCATTGTGTTTGCATGAATGTTTTACATCTCCGGCTATAGGATAGTATTTTGGGAGGGTTGCACCTCACAGGCATGACCCATTGCTGGAATTCACACCCGAATGAGAGCCACTTGCACCTCATGAGGTCATTCTATGGAATTTGCAAGCTTCCCAATCTACTGAAAATTCCTCATGTGCAGGTAATGCACACTTTGCAGCACAATAACAAAAACGTTTTAGAATCTGATTTGGATGTATTTCCCAGGTACTTTTATGAGGAACATGGCTGATGTAAGATATGTAGAAAATAGTAGAGCAGTTCTCAAATACATATAAATGAATGCAAGAAATTCAGAGAAATTAGAAAATGTATACGTTATATATATAGACACAGATACAAATGTTTATACTGAGTAATTCTTACTAATTAAAAATGTTTAACTAATAAAGAAATGAATAGCACATTTGAGAAATGTCATTAATGTGATCACTCATGTGAAACTATGGCATATCATAAAAAGCTGTTTTATTCTACATGGAGAAGGTTGCCCCTTCATGGACACCTTCATGTTGACACCATGTCATCCAAGTGAATTAATTACTACAATTAATCATAAAAATAATAATAATACTAAAACAGTAGCATTACAGCCACCACACTCTCTGCGAAATCTCTCTGTTTAGAGGTCATATTTGTTCCATATTCTCATGTGTAGTATGGGAAAATATAGACAAAAATAAAGATAAACAAACTTCATGCATCCAAACCTATAGGTGTCAGTATAAGGTCCAAAACTATTGGTACTTTTGCAGTAATAAGAGGCTGCTAGATAGGCTATAAATAAAAACTTTCTGAGTTCACTTTTAAGGACTTTTATTATGCCTTGCAGATGCCATTGAACAATGTCTTATGCATATATCAGATGATTTTTTGTATTATAAAAAAAAGAAGAGTGGTAAGTTATAGAATGTAGACGCATGCAAACAGCTTCCGACTCCACAAAACTCGAAATAAAGTTATGACTGCAGTAAAGCTGCATTAACATCATCTTTGAAATGTTTGTTAAATAATTCTTGGATTTTTACATTAGTTCTAATTTACTCGCAATTCTTCCTCTGCTTAGAATAAACAATCATCTTAGAATATATGAAGAAATAGAAGTAGATGGATGTTACGCCTTTAAGAGTTAAGAAACTTGAAACCTTGTTTGCGCAACAATCAGTGCAGCTCAGAGCCGCCAAAGTGTCTAGACTAGCACATGATGGTAGTCAGCCAATGGCTCCATCGCTCTCCTCGGGGGCCCTATGTGTGTGTGTGTATGTGTGTGTATGTGTGTGTGTGACAGGGAGAGAAAAAAAAGGAAAAAGGGAGAGAAACGGAGAAAGAGAGCGAGATCTGGGTTGCAGTTTGACCAGGTCTGAACACGGAACCAGAAGCACACTGTAAGTCCACGGATTGTTCCTTTTCTGGCTCCGGCGCTCGCACAAGGATATTTTTTGGATCGCAAAAAAAGAGTGCGCTGGAATAGTGGAAAACAACCGGAATAGTGAATTCTGTGAGGAATTGTCTGTGGATTTAATTCGCCGAGGAGCAGCTTCATTCATGTCACCAGACCCGCTGTTGAAGAGTGGATTTGAACGTGTTTCAAAGTCCGAAAACATTTAAGAGCGCGCGACTAGTGTAGCTTTTCGCGTGGGCTTTTTTTGGGTCTTTTTTTTTTTTGTTTGTTTGTTTTACAGCAAATGTATTTGTTGTAGTTAAACCCGTAGTGCATTTAAAATCTATAAACTTTCCAAACGTTGTTCACATGTAGACTACTGACAGCGCTCTTCTAAGATGAATGCGTTTCTGTGTAGCCTTGCGATTGTATGACGTTTTCTGTTTTAATGCAATATAACATTGTGCCTTCAAAACTAATGTTGTGGTTTTGCCACCAATATATGGTGCTCGGCTGTGTGCACGCGCTGCACGGCATTCGACCAACATTAATGTTGCACGAGCTCAGAAATAGTTTTAAATCGCTAAGATCTGAACGTAAATAACTCATCTAGAGTTTCAAGTTGTCGTATGTTCAGGACGAAACGCTCAGGTCTTGTGCGGCGACTCTGGAGAAGCCGTTTGATTCCAGATAAAGAGGGGGGCGATGGATATGGCAAAAGCGGCGAGGGGTCTCGAGACGATCTGCTTGGCACCAACCCAGAGAAAATTCCCAAGACGGAGTTCAGACCGATGACCCCGAGCGGGTCGCCTGGCGTGGACTATGGGGAAGTGTGTACGAGGAATCCCACCGAGAGCAGCGGTGGTGGCACCTCAGGGGGCGTTTTGGACCAAGATGGGGGTACGGTGTGTACGGTGGGAAGCCCTCGGTCTGTGCAGGACAGCGATTGTAGAACAGTCACTTGCTGTTTATTTAAAGATCGGGACCATCATTCTGGATCTAGAAACCCGGAGCCTGGCTCGTGCCAGTTCGTGCTGAGGAACATTGGTTCTTCTCGGGACCCCGGTCCTCTTGAGAGCCAGGAGACGAAACCTCGCTCTGTCATGGAGCAGGAGCTCAAGACCGCCACCTATTCGCTATTAAAAAGGCTAAAGGAGAAAACCTTGGATACTTTGTTGGAAGCCGTGGAGTCCAAAGGAGGGATGCCGAGCGACTGCGTGATGGTATCGCGGACCGAGCTGCGGTTAGGCGGCCACATGGCTCCTCCACAGCTGCTCATCTGTAAGCTTTATCGGTGGTCAGACCTGCAGCACACGGCCCAGCTTAAAGCGCTCTGTGAGTGCAAGAGCTTCGGAGCTCAGGACGGTCCGGTAGTGTGCTGCAATCCATATCATTACAGCCGACTCTGTGGGCCAGGTAAGCAAAGAAGACCCCATTGAAGACTTAAACTGACTATATTTTCTCATTATTAGGCTTTGCTTTACACCTGCTGTAATGCCAAAGGTCTTTCCTCAGGGTTTCCCCAACAGTTGCATTGAAGCTGTGTTGTTACAGTGATTCATATACTACAGAATGCCATTGATAAAATTGAGTGCAGCAGCAAAGAAGAATTTAGCTTTTCAGTGATAAAATAGGCGAATGTTCTTACTAAAATGTAAGCAATTACGTTTCAGTGCTTTAATTATACAGCATTGACTATACTGACTTAAAGAATTACAGTTTGCACATTAGTCTATCCATACCAGCTATGTAGTTACTGTACAGTTTTTATTTTCTGCTACTTTATTATTTTCCAACAATCAAGTTGTTACCATGAAACTAACTAGCTACATTGGCAGAAATAAAATACAAACATAATTAACCTATACATAAAATGCATGGCGTCTTAATTGCATGTTACTGAATGAAACATTTGTGACCTTATCCTTGATAAAATGAGGCTACTGGGTTTATTCATTTTCTGCTGGTCAATGGGTAATGTATTCTCCAAATAGTTGCCTCAAACAGTAGAGTAGTAGAATAATTGGTTAGAGGGTAGTTATTATAGCCTATTCATTTGTTTTAGAGAATTTTCCTAGAGTCTAATCTCATGTAAACACTGGCTGTGTGGCCTAAAATATCTTAAGACCAGAAGCTTAAAAAACCGTTTTTATTCTGACCAGTTCCTTAGTCATTTAGCAATAATATAGTTTAGTCAACTGCTGGATTCTTTCCTCTCACAAGGCTCATAATTACCAATACTTGTTCATTTCTATATTATAGATGTTGTTCTGACATATTTCGTATCAACCAAATCTAGTCTAAAAAAAAAAAGCAAAGTAGAGTAAAATCCCACAGATTGATGGGTTAACATAAAGGTTAGAATTCCTAGCATTCATTGACAGTATAGATTGACATCTTGTGAGGATACCATTGTGAACCCGAGGCACTTGGCAACCTATAAGTCAGTTTTTCCATAATAAATCCTCACATATTAAAGAGATACTTTTTAATCAAAGGCTTCAAACTGACAATTACACTCTTTGCTCAGCGTTTTATTGGAGTTTCTCAGAGCAGAGACGCTTGAGGGAGACAGCAGCCCCTCTCTCTCCCCTCTGTTCTCTGTAGAGACACACATAGCTCACAGGCGCTCATGCGTGTCCCCATGAAGATGGTATTTCTTTCATGCGATTGAACAACAGAGCCCTCTCAATCTTCAAACTCCATCAATGGTTTTGACGGGTTTTTTTCAAGGTTAATTTCCACAGACGACGTTAAAGAGAGAAATCCCATTGTTCAGATGTTGCCCTATGCCTGTGAGAGCATTTATCACGTTAAACAGTGTTTAAGCAAACATTTCAATGTATTTAGCAAGGGCTACATAGAAACGATCTTTAACTACGGGTTTTGTTAATCAGTGTTTAGCGATAAATACTTTTATTTTGCTTTGTGTTTGTTGTAGCTTTAGATTGAGATGGCAGTATTTACGTTTCGTTTTTTTTTTTGCGAAGACATTATCGCTTTGAAATGATATCAGTTTCAAGTTGCGCTTTAAAAGTCGCTTTTTTTCCTAAGGAGGACCCCTCATGCTATTTAGGTGAAGGAGTGGCGGTAATATACAGTTTGCATACAACTGGCGCCAGACTGACTCGCTGTGTATCTGAGTGACTGAGTTTAGGATCCTGGCAATTACTGCCGCCACTCTTAAAGAGACAGTCCACATTATGCGTTTCTTTTTCCCCCACTACCAAAAGGCGAGGTCATTACTTGTCCAGATACCTTTTTTTCCCTTTGTACCGTCGAACTTTTTCGAAAAAAAGGAAAAGGAAAACTTAATTATATACAGGCTTATACAAGTAGTTTTTGTATTAATAAATGGAAAAATCATCTGATTTATGTCCATGCCATTAAATGGTGAATCACTTAAAATCAGGCAGTGTTTTATTCAGCCTCAGATGAAATTTACCTCAGAAAGATTAAAATGAATGAAATATTTGTATATACAGGCCAATAATAGGCTATATTTAACTCCTGCACATTATTATTGTGTATGTGTGTTTACAAAAATGTTCTTTATAGACCTCCCCAAATTCAGGTATAAATGTTTTTTTTTTTATTTAAATAATAATAAAAAAAAAACATAGAGGTCATAGTATACTCACCAGAGAATGAATGTTTTAAACTGAGCTGCTATTAAGATATATGTTAAGTTTGTGCATTTGTGATTTATGTTTTTCTGTTGTAATATTTGTTGAAAAATGTATAACATGCCGAACCTACATGTGTAGCAGACTTTTTTACTCTCTCACATCTGCTCTGATTTTGGGGAAAATATGTGTGATTCTATTCTGGGGAATCTAAATCCGGAATGGTGAAATGTGAATAATAATATGAATAAGAGTAGTAAACTCTCATTGATATCTTAAGGAATTATAAAATTAGTAACAAATATTTAAAAATCCTGTACGCGAGCAGGGGATGTGTAGATTGTTTTAATTCTGCAGAAATGCTTTTTATGCAGTTTTGTGTATGCAGATTCCATATGGACCTATGCATACATTTTCCACAGTGCTGTAGAAAAGATTCCGCGTTGTCTACATTGTGTTTTGCCATTTAATATATTGCCCCATGTTTTTCAATTCCATTTATAATCATACTCTTGTCATATTTTAGAGTCACCCCCTCCTCCATACTCAAGACTTTCCCCCAGCGAAGAACACAAGCCACTGGGTAAGTTTCAAGCACGCTCTAATTGCTGATTAAATATGTATTTATTTAAGTTGTTGTTGTAAATTATAACATACATGCACATTCTGAGGGAACAGACGATGGGAGATCATTTACTGACAAATTTAATAAAGTAATCTGTGTAACAAATTGACCTAGCCAAAATAAGTCAGTGCCATCAGTTGTCATCCACTGGTTGGATCTCTGGCTTTACGGAGAGCCAAAGGGGAAGCAAAAAGTAGAACAACGTGAAGAATTTTAATGGTGGCAGTTAGGCACAGTGACCAACTGAGAGCCTGCAGCCAGTATCCGGTAGGCCCATTTTCAGCATGCCAATCTGGAGCCGGCCTGGGCTCGGCCCTGTCTGTTGTGAGGGATGCTGGGGCCTGGCACTGGGCTGGGATATCCTCTCAGTGCCATAGCTCAATATCGGGCACACTGTTGACAGGAGGTGGGGTGGAGAGAGGGTACCATCTGGAACTGATGCTTTGGTGGTTTGCAGCTCGACTTGTTAATTGTGATTGCTTTTTTTAGAGATCAGCATCTCGGAAAGCAGAGAGCAGCCTGATAACACATACTTCTGCTCAACATTTATACTGTTTATACCAATATCAATGAAACTTCATGATACTCGATAGCAAAGCAATAACTAATTGGGGTCGGTAAGATTTATTAATGTTTTTGAAGTCTCATGCTCACCAAAGCTGCACTTATTTAATGAAAAATACAGTAAAAACAGTATTATTGTGAAATATTATTATAATTAAAAAACTGTTTTCTAATGATTCTTCAGGATTCTTTAATGAATAGAAAATTCAGAAGAAAAGCATTTATTTGAAATAAAAATGACTGTCAATTTTCATCAATTTAATGCATCCTTTTAAATAAAAGTAATTATATTTGTATTAATTATATTAATTTATATCTTACTGACCCCAATCTTTTAAACAGTATGTTATATATAATATATTTATTAAGTTTAAATTAAAACAATGGCATGTTGCTTGTTACCAGTACTTTTAACATTCCTAGTTGTATCACCAAATCAAAAATGATTTTTTAAAATTTCTTATTAACTAACCAACTCTAACCAGATCCTTTATCTCCTCAGATCTGTCAGATTCCACACTGTCTTACACTGAAACGGAGGCTGCCAGCTCGCCTAACGTCACCCAAGGGGAATTCTCAGGTGAGTTTTCTCATTTAAAAATATTTCAGCTCTGAAATGTAGTGTTGCTCTGTCAGCATGGCCTGTGATACCATTGTCAGACTTTTTGCTGTTTTTTCCAGTCCCGTAGAGCTCATGTGGTAACATCTTTGTTCAAACAAAGGCTACGTGTCTGTGATGGTGACCTTGCACCAGATATTTACTTTTTTTCCCCCCTCTGCAAGAGAGAGCAGTAAGCATGCAGAGGGTGTTTTCCCTTTTAGCCTTCTTTTTTGCAATACAAATCTCAAAGTTGGGCAGCAGTATTCTGTAGACATAGTTTTGCATCCGTTTGCAGGGCCAGGAAGGGGTAAAGTGCTCAGTAAAAGTCTAAAATGCCAAGAAAACATCAAGGCGTACCTTCCGCTGCCCTAAGTTCTGCGGGTTCCCATGGAGTGTGTTTGAATAAATGAGCAAACTTTGCAGGTAATTTGGTTTTTATGTTGTGCTTTGCTCCTCCTCATTAAAGGCCATTAGGAGTGGAGAGAGTGCGGTGGAGATAAAGCTCTCATTGTGAGCCCAGCAGAGGTTCAGTGGGCCGTGTTGGCTGGCCATAGAGCCTGCCTCCCCTCCTCTGTTTTCTTTCAGAAATATTTGAGTGGGATCAAACTGTAATAAGATCCAAGCTCGCAGGGACACACACACAGTTGAGCACACCGAGTCACGTTATACGCTCTACACACAACGGCGCATATCGGAACACGCACACACGTATCAGCCTTTATGGCTCAATCTTGACCGGAGTGGGCTTTTTTTTCCGTTCCTGTAAAAGGGCCACACTGAGAGAAAAGAGGAGAAACAGTTTTGTGTCACGGTTTGAGATGAAACACTCCCCTCTTATGGAATGAAACCAACATGTTTCTCTCATAAAACTGGAACCGCACAGGGTATGCGGAGGATCATGGCCGCAGAGACAGAAAGGCTAAGTCCTTGTTTTGCAGTGCTAGAAATAGCATTCAAAGAGAGCGGGTCAATCTGCCCCCTTTCCCAGAAGGAGCTACCTGAGCTTGTGGCTTCATGCACCCTGTCACCACCACTTCACAGGCTGGCGACACTCCTTGCGCAAACAAATGATGTTTCAAATGCTTGCTGAGATGTTTTTTTCTCTGGATTGGGTCTGTGTGAACTATGATTTGCTTGTAGGTACATAGTCAGGGCTTTTTAGCCTGCATGCAGGATCATTTTTTAACTAGATATGTTTATTATTGTCCTATACTGACTTAACAAGAACAAATATAGGATGCATGTGGTTTGTTGATATTTAATGTTTAATTATGCATGCTAATTCCCCTATTTTTACATTTAGATTACATTTTCAATCATCTAATGCTCACTTATCCTTTAAAAATGTTATTAACACTGTTAAATGTAATCTTTGGGAAATGAATATTCGTTTTTTTTTATATTGTACATTATAACGTTGTGATTCCTAAATTAATTTGTAGAATTTAAAACTATTAAAGGGATAGTTCACCTGTCATCATTTACTCACCCTCAAGTTGTTCCAAACCTGTATAAATTTCTTTGTTCTGCTGTACACAAAGGAAGATATTTGGAAGAATGGAGATCTCGGCCCCCATTGACTACCATAGTAGGAAAAAAAATACTATGGTAGTCAATGGGGGCCGAGATCTGCTTGGTTACAAACATTCTTCCAAATATCTTGTGTACAGCAGAACAAATAAATGTATACAGGTATACAACTTGAGGGTGAGTAAATGATGACAGAATTTTCATTTTTGGGTGTACTATCTCTTTAAGACTGTTCACACCAATGACGATAACTATAACGATAAAGATATAGTTCTAAATAACATTCTAAATATTAAAGAATAGCAGAGTCCACACCACAACTATAACGATAACGGCACAGAGAAATGATATCGTTGGAATCACTTTCAGAACGATTTTTTCCAGCTAATGAACGATATAAACATTGACAGCCAATCAGAATCCATCCTGCATTAAAGAGCTAGAGCTGCAGCGTTTTGATATAGTCAGATATCGTTCGCTGGTGTGGAACGCTAATATAGTTATCGTTATAGTTAACTTTATAGTCAGCGTTCTTGGTGTGAACGGGTCTTTATTTTTGCCATCATCTAACGCTCACTTAAGCTTTAAAAAGTTGTAGTAAAATTGTTTTGTTATATGTAATTTTTAAAGACAAAATTGTATAGAATTTTAATATTGTACTGGCAAGAATATTAATACCGCTGTATCCATACAAGGAAATCATGTTAGTTAAGAATGCAAAATACATCATATGCAGGTCTTTTTCAGTACAGTTTATACTAATTTGTTGTGAACCATTGAATTGGCAGATTTACAGAAATACCAGTAGCTGAATTTGTAAAAAAAAAAAAAAAAAAAAAACTTTCTCCAAATAAACAAACATAAAGTATGTAGATTTGGAGAGGGTGACCTATGGAAATTCATCCCTTTCCTTTATGCTACCTGTAAAGAAATAAAAGAAACTCTAGGATCTAAAATCTAAAAGCGTTCATGCATATGGCCGTCCACCCACTCTGAGTCCCTTATCCTACCCCACCCACATGCAGGAACTAGTAAAGCTCTTAAAAGTGAGGCCTGGGGGGCCGAAGGTGGGAGGGGAGCAGATTGCAGCCCCCTGGGCGAGTGTAACTCCTGCTCTGAACACTCATCCACTCTGTCTGACAATAGCTACAGAACACATCTCAACGAGTCTGATGAAAACTCCCTGCCGCCCAAGGGCGAGATTTTAGAGAATTTGGTGTCTTGGTTTGAAAGATCTGAGGCTATTTATGTAGTAGATCTTTGATGTCTTGCTGCCTCAATGAGCTTGTTTGAAGCAATTTTCAGCTCAAATCTTTGAGTTTCTGTAAGCTTCCCTGCATAAATGTAGCATTTTTGCGTGTTTGTGCACAGCTGGGGTTTTTTTTGGCACGTCCTGGAATCTGTGTGAATTTTTCTGCATGTTTGTGTTGGTGTCTGTGATGTCTGCGCTCCTGTGTGTTTGGGTACATCTCTGTCTGTTTGTGTTGTTTGTATCTGGATGTCTATAGCTCGCCGTTTCACCCGCAGTTTCTCGTTTAAAAGCAACTGTGTTTGTCAGTTGATGTCTACACTGTGTCAACGCACAGCTATTGATTAAGTGTTCACTATGTTTTCAAAGCATGGCCGTCGGAACATGTGGTCGTGATGTGCTACACGTGTGTCTGTAAAAATGTGTGTGTGTGTGTTTCAGTCACATTCTGTAGCTGTGACTGGGTTGTAATGCAGCCCACCTGTTTCCTCACTCCTTGTTGTGGCCGTGTGGAGATCAGAATTATGCCCTTTGAAGTAGGTCTCATTGCTTCCTGTATAACTGCATGCATGCGAGTTTGTGTTTCCTCTCTGTATTGGGGTTTTTGTGATCTTTGTGGTTCACAACTCCCTGTATTGGGAGGGGGTCTCCTCGTACTCTGTGCTTCTGATGTTGACTGAGAATGTCAGCATGATTATAATGGTGGGCACAATTTTGTCATGATTCATGCATTGTTATTTGAATTGATTTGGATACACTCACTGGATGTTTCATTGGATTTTAAACAGAAGTTCATACAAATTTAAAACAATAATTGTATTCTAGTTTTTCTATACTGGTCCATCCATCCATCCATCCATCGTTATATTGTTCTATCTATCTATCTATCTATCTATCTATCTATCTATCTATCTATCTTTCGTTATATCTATCTATCTATCTATCTATCGTTATATATATCGTTATATCTATCTATCTATCTATCTATCTATCTATCTATCTATCGTTATATCTATCTATCTATCGTTATATTGTTATATCTATCGTATATTGTTATATCTATCGTTCTATAATATCTATCTTTCCATCTATTTATCTATCTATCTATCTATCTATAATATACTATCTATGTATCTATCTATCTGACAAACTTTTCTTTTCTTGTTAAAAATTACATGCAGCTTTATTAATTTCTTTGAATTTCAATTAATTCACTTTAATTTCTGAGAGCAATTCTATTTGCTAGTAATTCAGCAATTGAATTGAAATGAAAAAAAATCTCAATTGAATTCTGAATGACGCACATCCCTGCTGCAGAGCAGTAGAATTGTTTTTCCAGTGATTATTAGTCTCTCTGATGACCAGTGGCTGTTTACAAATCATTTTCAGACCAGTCATAGATGTGATACAGCTGAGAGATGCACCCTAATAAACCCACTGGAATTTGTCACCAGATGTTGAAAAGGAAGCAAATATAGCATGTTTTGATGCGTATGTGTTCATACCCTGAGACGTTGCAATCACAGTGAGAACTTGCTGTGGTTGTGTCATCACTGTAAGAGAGACCCCACATCCCTCTGAGGAACCCTGTGATGCCATTATGCTTTGTATGTTGTGTTTATTTTTTCTTGGGAATGTAGGAAAGGCGGTCGGATTGGCTGTGCGGGTAGGTTTATGAAGAGCCGTCCTGGCCTGAGGAGGAGGAAAAGCTCAGTCAGGTATAGAGAGGATTGGTTTGGTGTTCTGTAATTTGACTCTGGGCTCTCTCTTGGTGCTTTGTGATGTTTACACTGCCCTCACTGTTTTTGGGGAGTAGATCACAGCCTGGCTGGTGTCCCTAAGTGAGGTCTATCGGTGCTATATGTCTTAAAAATGGAAAGCAGTGGCTGCCTTATTCAACTGTACTGAACTTTACCAAACTGATCAGCATTGTGACTGAAAACTAAAGCCAGTGAGACCTTTTTTTTCCATCAATAAAGTGTTACTTCTGGTGTTGGTGTCCATTCTGGATCTATTCTGGCTCCGCTCAGACCTGCTGGTTCAGAGAGCCAGCTCTGCTCAGACCTGCTGGTTCAGAGAGTGACATTTGCACCATTTTAGTGAAAAAAGGAGTTAGCGTCATGAAGTTTTAAAATCATTGAATCCGAACTGAGCGGAACAGGTAGCATTGCTAGCACAAGGAGCTAGTGGTTGTTGATAGTACAACGTCTTGTCTATGTTTTCATAAAAGTGCCATTTTACAGGCCAGTAGGTGTTTTGTTTTGACTGATAGCCTGACACAAGTATAATCACATACTTTCCCTCTCAGAGAATCACAAAACAGACTTTTTCTCTTTTTGTTGTTGTTGTTGTTGATAAACTGGCAGCACTACACACAGGCCAGTCTATCTGACCTGACCTCATTTCTACAGTGCATGAAAAGGGCATCTGGAAGTACAACAATTAAACAAAGTAATCGAAGCATGTGACGCCGTGCTGATTACCACTGATTTGATTGCATCCATAGATTTTGAACAGCCTTAAAAAGGCATGTGATGTCTTCCCTTCAACTTATTAGTTGGCTTGCAGGTGATCTAGACTGTATTTCAAATTCTTTTCATTGTCAATGCCTAAATCTTTCAGATTTGTTTGGGCTTTTAAAGGGATAATTCACCCCAAAATGAAAGTGCTGTCATCCTTTACTCACCCAAATGTTAAAGAATATTTACGCTGCTCTTTTCTATACAATGAGAACATGAATGACCAGGAACATACAGTGACTACCAAGCACTAAAAAAAGCATTGTGAAAGGACCATAAAAATCGCCCCAGTATTCTGAAGCCAAACGATTGCTCATTAAAGTTAATCTTGCTTTCTCAAATTTAATTTGAGCGTCTGCATATTCAAAACTGTGTTGTCGTTACTTAATCTTAAAGGGATAGTTCACACAAAAATGAAAATTCTGTCATTAATTACTCACCCTCATGTCGTTCCACACCATAAGAAATTTGTTCATCTTCAGAACACAAATTAAGATATTTTTGATGAAATCCGAAAGCTGTCCCAAGTCCCTCCATTGCGAGCAACGCAATTTATACATTCAAGGTTAAAGTAATACACGTGACTCCAGTGGTTTAACTTCAATTTTATGAAGCGACGCAAGTGCTTTGTTTGCACAAAAAACACAATTTACCACTTTATTTATGAAAATATTGACCTGCAATCCAGTAGGGGGAGCACCACGATGCATGCGTGTTGTGAACACGCTTTGGATAATGTTATTTTGTAAATATAGAGATGAATTATGTAAATTATGACAAAACGCACATACCAGAATTACTAAAAATTATACTATAAATAAAATGAAAACTGAAAATATAAAAATAAATGACCATTCAAAATATGAATAACTATAATAGTATATAAATATTACTAAAATTGCACTGATTCGAACTTCCCATCATGTTCAAGAAATGAGGGTGAGTAAAAAGTTTTCCTTTAAATCACTAAATGTGAGAAAGATTATTGACCTTTCTGAATGTGAAGACTTTAACTGACCTGTGTTTTGTCCGTTGCTGAGGTAAACTAGGATCATGGGAGTGACATCAGCTGTGTTACGTCATTTACAACAGAACTACGAATAATGAGTTGTATAACTTTAAGAGTCTAAACAGTTCTGCATTGGGACAGTTTCAGTTTGAGCTATCCTTTTCCACTCTCTTTCCTAAAAACACATGCCAGTCCATATTACAAAAAGACAGAACAGTCCCACACACACACACCCTGCCCTGCCTCTGTAACAGTGTTACTATGCCAGTGAAAAATGAGCCACGGTGGGGTGGACAGTGCTGGGCCACCCTTTTGCCCTCCCCCCTTCATATTCCCTCACCTCGGCCAGCCTTGGTATCTCTCCCCCTCTCACTCTTTCCCTCCTTTTATCTTTTTTCTCCCTCTCCCCTATTCCCGTTGCCTGGCACGGGGCCTCAGGTTTCCACCGCAGCCCCAGAGCCTGCCCACACTCCCCCAGGGCCCCAAGTGCTCCAGGATACGGGATGTGGAAATAATGTGACTGGAGTACTTCCACCCTGCCTCCAGAAAATCAGGTTCTGCGGATTGTTTATTTGAGGGGAAGGAGGCCTCAGCCAAACATCCTGTTTTAAAAAGCTTGCCTGGGTTTTGTAGTGCAGTGGCTGCTCAACTACCCTTTTGACGGCAGGGGGAAGCTGAGGAATGTTGAAGAGAAGCCCAGCGGCCTGGAGGTGATGAGTTAGGATGTGCTTTCGTATACGTGTGTGAGAATACATGTGTCTGTGTGGCATTCGTTTGATTTCAAGTTATGTTTTCTTTTTTTTGACGGAGAGATGTACAGCATTTAAATATAACACAAGCAGTTCCGTGCCATCATGGCTATACCATACAGCTCTCCTTGAGTGTGTGTTCCTGTCCTAAATGACTGACTTCCTCTTCCCCTTACATAACACACGTAAACAAGGCAAACAAATGCTCATCAGCCAATGGCAGATAGCAGAATTATTCACCCACCTCTGTTGTATCCCACAACAGATTCCAAAAAAGACATGCATATTTGTTTCTCATCATGTTGTTTATGTCTCGTTAAAACTGTATTGTGTTTTTGTCAATAGGTTTACGTGTGTGAGCACAAGCAACTTCTTAATGAAGAATTGGAGTTAAATATTATGTTTTCTATCCACATGGTTTGACGCTATAAAGATTTCAGCGGTATTGGAAAAAAAAAGAACAAAAGAACTCAGACTGTCTGTGTGGTATTGTGGTGATATCAGTCACATATTTCACAAAATCAATATCAAGAATGACTCTTTGAGTCACTATTGGCTGTATGATAATAACTCTTTCTTGTAATTGAGTGTGGCTTTAACTTCAACCAGGCATGTTCATTTAGTCCAATGTGTATTTACAGAAAGCGTCAAAATGCAATGCTTATTTATCATCCAACATATGACCAGTGTGTCTGTCCATTTTAAAAGACACACCTATGAAGAGCTTGTGTAAAAATGCAGGCCACTTGTACAGGTAATCATTTCCTCACTTGCCCCACCCCCACCCAGTAATGAGTGAGGGATCGAGTCCTGCAATGCGCTCTGGGAAGGTTAGGGCAGCCCATCTCTCCTCTCCCTCCACCCTGCACGCCGCTGCGCCTGCCTGCCTCCTCCAATAGAGCCATTCATTCAGTCCGGGCCACGGGGTTAGGGAAACAAATAAAGAGGCAGCCATGCCATTAAAAATGTATGGAATGTCCAACTGTTAGTTTAGTGTTTTAGCGAGCCTCTTCTCAAGGCTGAGGAAGGGGGAACAATACTCTGTTGAGCGACCGTCACCGTAAAAGCTTTTGCTTTCGGCCTCCGCTGGCCTGCGCCCAGAGGGGAGCGGGCAAAAAAGGTGGCAGTAGTAGATGCAAAGGTCGTTTTTTTTTTTTCAACCACTTTCGGATTCCCGGTAATTATAAATTCCCGAGCCTGGCACCGGGGCAAACAAGCGGTGATTTAGGCCTGCGGTTTGATTGCCTAGCTAAAATAAAGTGAAGAATGTTTTCCCCCCTTCCTCCCCAGAGGAACATTGACAGTTGTGCAGGGACCTATGGCAGCCAGTATTTTTAAAACTGGGAGAGCCAACGCATTCCTCTTGCCTGCAGAATGCACTGTGTGGATTAACTGCAGGGGCCCATGGAGTCCAACATCCTCACGTTAACCTTCATTAAGAGAGAGACACAGAGCGTGCATGAAGAAACAGTGTATGGGGCACAATGGAGCGCTAGTCTTTAAACGATCAGTTCACTCAAATTTACTCACCGTCATTCTTTCTTTGTGATTTTTAGGTGAACTATTCCTTTCAGTTTTGTGTATGTCTTCTAGATATGGTGTGAGTAATTATCTGACGTAATGTTATTCTCACACTGGATACATTTGTCACAGTACATTTGCGGAATGAGTTTTCTGACTTTTTAATGTTTAATTTCTCAATTTTGTTTTTTCTGTTTCTTTCTTCCTTCTTTCTTTCTTTCCACAAGTTTGGCCAAGCAATGATGATGTTCTCTTGTTTTAGAAACGGGTGCTACAATCAAAAGGGTTGAAGGCAGTGCACACTTGTCAGGCTAACTCATATTGGCACTGGCATATTTTTGGATTTTTCCATAACTCCACATGGAGAGTTGTTTTTTCCCCTTGTGTTTGCTGCTTAAAATTATGGAAATATTATTCAGACTAACCGAGCAGGATATGCATGTCCAAAAGGGGGACTTCTATTTTACCCCCTTACAGAAGTCTAGAAATTAAAACTATCTATCTATCTATCTATCTATCTATCTATCTATCTATCTATCTATCTATCTATCTATCTATCTATCTATCTATCTATCTATCTATCTATCTATCTATCTATCTTAATCTTACACTATTTCACCAAATAGTACACAGGTATTGCAAAATAGTCAACTTATTCTAGTGACTAGAAGGAGCCGTCTGCTTTTCTTAGCATTTAAGAGTCCTTGATCCTCAAGCTATTGACTGCAAAACAGATAAGGGAAAGAGAGATAGAGATATAGCAAGAGAGACAGAGAGAGTCAGGCCTGGCGATCAAACTGCAATCACTCACTCTTTCACTCACTTAGCCACAGCACATTCTCTGATGTGATTAGTGGTATGACGAAGCACACTGTACCTGTTTTAGTTTGCCCTGTTGGTCAATCTAAACGCGGAACAAAAGACTCCCTCAGAGACACAAAACAGGATTTGTGATCACCAGAGAGCAAGAGGAACACTAAGTTGATCCGCACTAACTGGATGTATTTGCTCTGTGTCCAGAGTTTGGTCTCTCTTTCTAAATTCAATTACAGCCCTCAATGGGGAGTTCATGCCATACCTCAGTGGCCCTTATTGAGGACTTTCAAAGCCCACAGCAAACAAGCCTATTTACTTAAATATATTGTGGGGTGTTTCATGGATTTTAGTGGTATTTTGAGGTACGGTTGTCACGGTACCAAAATTTCAGTAGTCAGTACCAATACCAGTAAAATAACAGTACCAGAGCAATTAAGTACTGTTGAATTAAGTACAATTTGGTCCCATTTTGTCTTGTCCCTTGGTTATCACTGTCAATCATTGCAGTTTATGATTCAGTCGCACATTTAAATATGATTGTCAATCCAGAAACTTTGCAGTGTACTTAGCAGCATTAAAAACTAAACTATTCAGTTTTAAACTATTCAACTATGATTGTGGGTAATAAACAGAAAGCAAGAGAAGAGCCCACCCTTCATAATAATTTAGGCTGTCAATTTCTAAAGTGCAAACTCACTGAATTCTGCACTCTCACGAAAACTCACGTTATAGTAAAAAAATTTCTTAATTGTACAATAAATCAACTATTTACATTGTGTTTACACTTTGTTGGTTATGATGAAAGGAGCGTGCGTGTGGGTCATGTTGAACGGTAAGCGCATTCTGACTAACTTACTGACTAGGACCTCTGATAGGCCATTGCGTTCACACGCTCAACAGATATGATTGGCTACAATGTTCAGCGCTTGTAACAACACGCTGTAAATAGAAACCTTTGAGAGTGCTCAAACAAGAGCGTTTCAAAGCAGCGTCTATCAGCGGGTACCAAATATTGGTCAACTGTTTTTTTGCTTTTGTACCGATTGGTACAGGTAGTACCGGGATGTTTGAAAACCCTATTTTGAGTTAAACATCTGTAAAATTAAAGTATATGCTACTGGTGTACCTCAAGGCTATGTCACTGGCGCTTGACTATTTCAGTCTCTCCGTTTCTTTGTCCGTCTTGCTTTGTCTTGGTCCTGCCTGACAAGCTTTTCTTAAAGTAAGCCTTCTAGAGCTGGGTAAATTTAATTATATCTCAATAATTTTCCTTTTGATGATATTCAGTACTGTACATTATTCAATATTTGTTTGTAAATTCTTAAAGAACCGTTTTTTTTTGTTTTTTTTTACAGTTTTTTGTAAATAAACAGGAATGAATATAATTAAATCATTATTTACTCCAATATTTACTCATATTTAATATTCACTGTTTTAATAAAACTCTTGATATCTCTAGGAAACGTACATTAAAATCTGTTAATTTATTGTTGAAATAATTGAGAATATATTGTGAATATTTAGTATACTGTATAGCTATCATCAAGCCCTAGAGCCTTAAACTGTCTCTCCATTCATGTTGACAGGCCTGATACCTTACAAACTATTTGAAGTGCTCACTTGTGCATTTTTAATAGGGGAACATAAACAGTTTGCTTTGTTTTAGAAAGCAGCTGTGTAGTTACGCCGCACATGCGTGGCTTCAAGCTTTTGTGACTGAAAGGCGAAGACGGCACGGCTGTCAGGATGCATTCACTTGAGTGTTTATGATCCATTGGGCCGATCAATAGCATGCCATCATCTGAGCTGAGTATGTGTCCATCACCTTGCAGATGAGCTGTATCCAAATACACAGCTTTCGCCCTAAATTAACCTGAGATCAAGAACTGTCTCAACCACTGGCCTCGCTCCCTACTCTGAAACCGTACCTGCTGTGTAACGTTCAGCTGCCAGAGCCCATTTTCCATTAATGTATGGCAAATATCTTTTATGACAGGAATATTTGTGGTAATCAAACTCTGGTTTTCTGATAAGTTACACTTAATAGATCATAATCACTTGAATAATAGATTACCTGTATTTTCGTATCTGTTTTCCTTGAACCAGTCGGAGAAAGTTTTGGGATAGTTGACATTATATTTCTTTTGGAACACTGCTGTTTCGTCAATTTGTTTTACATTAATTTATTATGCATGTGTGTTTTTTATGACTTGCAACCTATACATTTGGTTGCCTGTATTTTGAGAGAATGAACCTCATTGGTTCTTGCTGAAGCTCAAACGTGCTGCGTAACATGAGAATGAACCTCATTGGTTCTTGCTGAAGCTCAAACATGCTGCGTAACACGAGAATGAACCTCATTAGTTCTTGCTGAAGCTCAAACGTGCTGCGTAACATGAGAATGAACCTCATTGGTTCTTGCTGAAGCTCAAACGTGCTGCGTAACATGAGAATGAACCTCATTGGTTCTTGCTGAAGCTCAAACGTGCTGCGTAACACGAGAATGAACCTCATTAGTTCTTGCTGAAGCTCAAACGTGCTGCGTAACATGAGAATGAACCTCATTAGTTCTTGCTGAAGCTCAAACGTGCTGCGTAACATGAGAATGAACCTCATTGGTTCTTGCTGAAGCTCAAACATGCTGCGTAACACGAGAATGAACCTCATTGGTTCTTGCGGAAGCTCAAACGTGCTGCGTAACATGAGAATGAACCTCATTGGTTCTTGCTGAAGCTCAAATGTGCTGCGTAACACTAGAATGAACCTCATTGGTTCTCGTACATCAAGCAAACATGCTTGAGCTTCCGTTTACCACAACTGATGTGTGAGTTGATGAATGTTTATATGTGAATAAAAGCCTAAATTCGATCTGTTCATCATAAAATCCGATCGTGTCTCTTCAGAAAATTTGGACTAAACCGCTCAATTCATATGGATTCTTTTTACGATCTCTTTATGAACTTTTTTTTGAAGCGTCAAAGTGTCAAAGCTCTCAGATTTAATCAAAAACATCTTCATGTGTTTTCTGAAAATGAACGAAAGTCTTGCGGGTTTGGAACCAAGGGTGAGTAATTAATGACAGAATTTTCATTTTTGGGTAAACTATCCCTTTAAGTAATGCATATTTTCATGGCTTCTAGGATATTGTGCAGAATCACCTTTAATCTGCTTTATTGCACCTAGAAAGTGGTAAACATTCACATACAAACACAAATCAATAATCTATCCCATGCTCCCCTATAGAAACAGCAGCAGTGTGATGTTGCGAGCGAGCTGTAGAAGGTCTGTATTTCTGGGAGTTTGTCCTTCACACTGCCCCGTCTGTTCTCATGGTAAAGGAATTCGGTTTGGATCCCCTAGTCCTTCTGGCTAAGTCTCACCCGTGGAGATCAGTACACAGATCTGTGGGTCTTTGCACCGTTTGACTCGGCTGTGGAAATCATTGCAGAGGCCCAGCAATCTGACCTGGGGAGACCGCATATTCGTTCATTTGTTGCTCTGGGCTCAGATGGCCCATGTGTTGAAATGTCAACACTAGTGAGTGTTAAGGAATCCGGAGAGGCAGGGCAGCAGTGACCGTCAGTGAATCTGACTAGCTAAGCTCTGCTTTACATGGGTCTGAGGTGTGAATCTTAGGCACATTTGACCAAATCGTCATTAACACTATAGAGCCATAGCGAAGGGATTAAAATATATGCTCACATTTGCAATGCAATCCGCTTGCAGTCTGTAATTCTAGGCTGTGAATTCTGTTTATTTGCATTTTAATAAATGCAAAACAGATTGAGATTTCATAGCCCCTTCTTGGCCTAATTATAGGGCTGCACAAGTTATTGAATAAAGAGTAATAATTATGGTTTCGGCAATGAATCATGAAAAATGTTGATTATAACATTTCATTTTTTATCTCATCCTGTTGTGTCATAATATATTTGCAGCGTGTTTTTTTTTTTTTTTTTTTTTTTGTAACCTATCACAGACAAGTAAATGCATAAATGCAGTGACTAATTAATTATTATTTATTTGAAATGTAGATTTGAAAAGTAGATGTGCAGATTTGATCTGGACAAAGAATATGTCATCAATTGCCCTACACAAAATTTTTATATAAATTTAAATAAGTTAATATAATATATATGATTTCAATTCTAAGTAACTGTAAATTTTGTCAGTTGTGCAGCCCTATGTGAATGTTGTTTTTGTTGTTGTTGTCTTTTTTAACTCTTTTTGTCACCATTATAGATCCCATGAAATGGGAGAATAAATTAAAAATGGTAAATATACATGCATATTAAGCAAATATAAATGTTTTATTTGTATATTTATATAACTATATATATTGTGTGCATATTTATATAAAAATATGTATTTTTTTTTATATAAGCCATATTTGAATGTTATTTCTCTTTGTTAATTTAACTGTTTATCACATTACAGAACCTGTGAAATGGCTCGACGAGCACAGTTTAAATTATTTAATGTTGATGTATTTCCAGGAAGTTGAGGCGGGACATATCCTATTTTTTAAGTTAGCCAATTATCTTTAGTTATGTCACAGGCATGAACCATGATTTTGCTCCCTGATGGCGGTTGCAGGTGGTATTAAAGGAAAGCACGTTGTCATTCTAAAAAGCATTTGATTGGACAAAAATCTGTGTAGTGCAACATGAGTCAGTATTTTTGGTCTGTTTTCCTGAAAGGTTAAGTAAAGTATTTTAAATATGTATATCTACTAAAAGTTAAATTAGGACTTGCATATAGATGACCTCAAAGCAGCCCCAAAACTGTCATTTTGTTCTTTAATCCAATAGCTCCCTCTCACAGAAATGCAGAAAGTTATTCCCTCTGCATGGTTTCATTGATTTTTCTTCTGCCTTTTTAGTCTGACCACTTTACAGCCCAGCAATGGAAACAAGGAGCCTGAGAAAATAGTAAAAACTCTAAAATTAATGAAGTGAAGGAAAGAAAAGGAGAACGGGTCAAAGAGAAAGAAACCCATCTGTGTGAGAGTGCTGCCCCAGTTAGTGCGTCTGGCTGATAAAGCAGTCTTTGATGGCAGAGATAGCACAGACGCCAGCCTAAATGTGGCCCGTTAGTGTGTTGTAAGTCGCCCTGTAGTGATAGTTGTCTAAAAAATCAGAGCCGTACCAAAGAGAGGCGAGAGGGAGGGAAGTATGCCAGCATTGTTTGTTATGTTTCACTTTTTCCCCTGGTCCAGGCAACCGTAATTCCAGCTTCCCTCTCTGACCCCAGTGAGAAGAAGAATGCCCAGGCCTGTCAAGAGTGGCGTCAAAAGATGAATTCTGTCCACCATAAAACTTCACTGTTCTGTTTCTCCTGCTCACATAAACACTCTCTGTCTTTCTCCCCCTCCGCCTGTCAGCGCAGTGGTACAGTCTAATAGCTGGAGGGAATCTAATCCTTGGCACAGGATAAGAGACTCAGACTCCCCCTCCATTCCCTCCCTCTCCATCTCTCTCTCTCTCTCTCTCTCTCTCTCTCTCATTCGCTCTCAGTTCAGTTCAATTCAAGAAAGCTTCGCTGCCATGAATGTTAGGATCACATTATTTCCAAAGCAACAGTGTCTCTCTCTCGCTCTGGCTCTCTCTCTCTGTCCTGTCTCTCTGTTTCCCTCTCTGGTTAAAGGGTCTGGCAGGAGTGCTGTGGAGGAATGAGTTCATCTTTTCAGAATTCCCTGGATTAGAGGGGATGAAAAAGACAGGGATGTGGGCCTGTAGTTTGGTGGGAAGAGATGACAAGCTGCTGTTTTTCCTCTCGATCTGGATCTGCCGAGAGCTCTATGGACGTGTGTTTACCCCGAGGCTGTTCTTTTCTTGCCTTTTCTCCTCCCTGCATGGTGTTTTTAAAAGCATTAGTGGATAATCACATAGTATCACCATTGAAATCAACCCCCTTTTGTGTATTTAGAGTTAATTACCTCCAACTCACCCCCAAATGAATTTTTTTTTGGTGTGGTGTGGAGGGTAGGGTGCGTGTGTGTGTGTGTGCAAGCAGATCCTCAAATCTCTTTTTGGCCTTTTTCTTTTAGTTGTTCCACCTCACATGGAGTCTCGCTCCTGTGCATCTGCAAAAATGTAATGTGAGACATTGTTTGAAATACAATATGATCAATGTATGGTCCACATTTTTTCATGCATAATTCATATTCCACCATTCCTGTTGTCTTTGCTTATAATGTGCTGCCTAAGGTCTAAACACAATGAGACGAATACATGAAACAGTTTAGCACGCTCTACAACTCACCAAGCACCTACAATCTTAATTATTTAATATTTTGAATACTTAATTTAAAATATTTTTACAGTAACATTTAAGTCCCTTTTGCTTAACAAGGCTGCATTTATATGATACAATTCTGTAAAAATAGTAATATTTTGAAATATTATTACAATTTAAAATAACAGTCTTCTATGTTATTTCAAAATGTAATTTATTCCTGTGATGGCAAAGCTGAATTTTCAGCTATTTCTCCAGTCTTCAGTGTCACATGATCCTTCAAAAATCATTCTAATATGCTGATTTGCTGAAACATTTCTTATTATTATCAGTGTTGAAAACAGTTGTTGGGCTGCTTAATATTTTTGTGGAAACCATGATACATTTTTCTTAATTTTTTGATGAATGGAAAGTTCACAGGGACTGCATTTATTTGAAATAAAAATGATTTGTAAAGTTTTATATATATATAGTTATATCTTTACTGTCACTTTTGATCAATTAAATGCATCCTTGCTGGAAAAAAAATAGTATTTCTTTTTTTTTTTAATTACTGACCCCAAACTTTTTAATGGTAGAGTATATAGAAATATTATAAGACTATTCATATCAAATTAATGACGTTTGCCATCAGTGCAAAACAGCTTAACATTTTGAACAGTAGAGGAACGGGACCTAAAAACATTATAAAACCAATATTTAGCCACATTCAAAGCCATTGTAAAATAGTTAATATACTCATGGCTGTGACTGCACATCAGTTGAATTCTTGCACCATCGCTTGGCAACCGTAAACAACTAAACTCCGCCTAGTACTGTGCTTAACAACACCCCTTATTAACAAGTTGTTCCTCGCCTTGACTTGTCTGGGACACATCCCACTCTGTGTTTTTTGCATTACTTCACGTTTCCTTGTTGCATGTGTAAATAACGTAAAACAGTCCTGCCTACTGATTGCCGCACACTTTATATACCACAATACCGCCCAGTACAGTCCAGTTTTTTCCTTGAATGCGAACGTGGCCGTCTGCCCTGAGAACGGACTGTAAATTGCATGTTTACCTTACTGTTCGAGTAGCACATCCACCAGAGCATTATGTACAAGCTCTGGATTTCAAAGGAAATACCTTTGTGGCTGTCTAGCTGAGCGTGTGTGCGTGTTTTGTTCATTTCAAGGGCTGGTATTTGTCTGAAAACAAAATGGAGACTAAATAAAAGACTTTAGCCTTCTGACAAAGTAACCTTTAGTCTCGCAGCCTTCTTAAGCTCTTGCTTTGTAAGTCAACAAGGCCCTCGCTGTTGTTTGATCTCAGCTGGACATGTTTGCTTTCCTTTGAGCGATCATGTCTACTCTAATATAATCTTTTTCTCAAGCAACGCTTGCGTTTTCGACAAATTTTGCACCTGTGGGCTGTGTGCAGAATTATACACACTCTTGAACTGTCACAAGAAGTAGTCGCTGATTGTTTTCAACTATGTAGTTTTCATGTGTTACAGCATGACAGCGTGTTTGTGAATCTTTGTGTTTTTCAGTCGTTCCAGCTGAGCCCGGGAAGGGGTCAGACGCCGCCGTCCCCTCGGAGCCGATGACAGCGTGCGTCTCCTAAGAGATTGACACTGGCGGAGACAGTTTTGAGAATATAATAACAATAATAACACACTCTACCTTTCTAATGGGTAAACCGAGCTGTTGAAAGGTGCCGGGGTTAAATGAACGCAGAACGGCGTAATTGCTCCCAGCTTTTGTCTTCCACCCCTAGTGAAGTGTGCATGCGTCGAAAGAGAGAGAAAAACTGAAGAGTTCTGAGGTGTTCTCACTTAAACTAGCACTTAGTCTGCCATTATTATCTGTACTCAAAGTGATGGGCCCACAGCGCCTAAATGTTGTTAACTAAACCGTTGCTGAGTCATTAAGGTACATGAGTTGAGATGTCCACCGCCTTTGAACTAACACCTACTCGCTGCAGTTGATGCTGCCTAAATGAGGTTTATTATACTAAAGTACCGTCATTGGCTGCGATTAAAGCCATGGTGCCGTCCGTCTGTCTGTCTTTCCTGGTCTGAGTAAGACTGTATTTCCAGCTCTGGCGGCTTGTCAGAGGCTCTTCACTGACTCATGAGTGAGGCCTCCAGGGAAGGGGAGACAGGAACTCTTGTATCCTGCTTGTTGTGCGCTTGCTGATGTGCATTTTCCACCTTCTACCTGAACACATGCACGCACACACAAACACACTACCACACGGTGCAATCATTTAAAGGTAGGGAAGGCAATTTTCGGAGTGGCTAGCAAAAGCAAGCTAGCTTTGAAAGCATGAGATCCCACCCTCCCTTCAGAGCGTCTCCAAAGCCACACCTCCTTCAAAACACATGAACGCGTACAGCAGGGAGCAAACAAAAGCGTCACGAGAGACGTTGTTAAACTACCTCATGTCTCAAAGCACATAACTTTACAATAATAATGAACATAAACAACTTAAATTGCACTGACCTGTACCACCTGCTGCAGATTAATTTCGGAGTTGATAGTTTTGCCATAGAAATGCATAAATTGCAGTTACGAACTGCTTTGAGTATAACATCACAGGTTTCCATCTCTTCCAAATTACAGTAGTTATGGCGTGAATGCAGGATAAGCTTGTTGTTTTGGTTCAGGAGGAACTGTAAAAGGAGGCTGCTGTTTCGGTTGCGGTGCTCGGTGACTGACGTCTTTCTAAAGGTCCGTATGCGTTTTTCCGTATTCGTCATCCGAAAAATTCGTCAGAAACCTTGCATACTGAGTCCGATGCATATTAATTAATTCGCAAAAAAAAACAATACAAAATGGAGTCTTCAAGCAGTGAGGATGATTTTTTTGTCCTCTCTCTTCTTAAGAGAAAAAGGAAATAATGGGTCCATCCAATCCTGAGACTGTGTAGAGAGGAAGGAGAGTTCCACCTCCTTCCTGCGGGATTATCCGGAGCGATTCAAAGTTTACTTCAGGATGTCAACGGCTAGCGACATGGAGCCGCATATTTAAAAGAAGACCACCAATTCCGTCTCTGTATTCCGCACTTTGTTCATCATACAGTGCTTTGTGCTGCGAGACGAAGTGGATCAACTTGTCAGACGCCATTCTGGATTTTGACTTTCGCTTGTACGGTGGCTCTGAATTGTCAAAACACCTCTCAAAATGCTTGCTACGGATGCAGAAAACGCTGAAAATTTATCCTGATCGAAACATTTTTATGATGAACGAAAGTTTTGGAGGCAGTGTGTAAACATGATTGACACAACGTGAGGTCGTATTTATTTTTTAATGTGTGAAAATTTCGGATGTGCAAGGACCTTAACTCTGCATAGCATAACAAACTCGCTGATGACGTGTGATGTCTGTGTGAGCAGGGTGTGCTGAGGTCTGGAAATACACACGTTCACAGGTGGGTAGGACATCGGACTGAATGCAATAATTGGATGAACATTTTATGGTCCTACACCTTCCACAAATTATATATATACAGTGGGGAGAACAAGTATTTGATACACTACCGATTTTGCAGGTTTGCCCACTTACAAAGCATGTAGAAGTCTGTAATTTTTATCATAGGTACTCTTCAACTGTGAGTGACGGAATCTAAAACAAAAATCCAGAAAATCACAGTATGATTTTTAAGTAATTAATTTGCATTTTATTGCATGACATAAGTATTTGATACATCAGAAAAGCAGAACTTAATATTTGGTACAGAAACCTTTGTTTGCAATTACAGAGATCATACGTTTCCTGTAGTTCTTGACCAGGTTTGCACACACTGCAGCAGGGATTTTGGCCCACTCCTCCATACAGACCTTCTCCAGATCCTTCAGGTTTCGGGCTGTCGCTGGACTTTCAGCTCCCTCCAAAGATTTTCTATTGGGTTCAGTTCTGGAGACTGGCTAGGCCACTCCAGGACCTTGAGATGCTTCTTAGGGAGCCACTGCTTAGTTGCCCTGGCTGTGTGTTTCGGGTCGTTGTCATGCTGGAAGACCCAGCCACGACCCATCTTCAATGCTCTTACTGAGGGAAGGAGGTTGTTGGCCAAGATCTCGCGATACATGGCCCCATCCATCCTCCCCTCAGTATGGCGCAGTCGTCCTGTCCCCTTTGCAGAAAAGCATCCCCAAAAAATGATGTTTCCACTGCCATGCTTCACGGTTGGGATGGTGTTCTTGGGGTTGTACTCATCCTTCTTCTTCCTCCAAACACGGCGAGTGGAGTTTAGACCAAAAAGCTCTATTTTTGTCTCATCAGACCACATGACCTTCTCCCATTCCTCCTCTGGATCATCCAGATGGTCATTGGCAAACTTCAGACGGGCCTGGACATGCGCTGGCTTGAGCAGGGGGACCTTGCGTGCCCTGCAGGATTTTAATCCATGACGGCGTAGTGTGTTACTAATGGTTTTCTTTGAGACTGTGGTCCCAGCTCTCTACAGGTCATTGACCAGGTCCTGCCATGTAGTTCTGGGCTGATCCCTCACCTTCCTCGTGATCATTGATGCCCCACGAGGTGAGATCTTGCATGGTGCCCCAGACCGAGGGAGATTGACCGTCATCTTGAACTTCTTCCATTTTCTAATAATTGCGCCAACAGTTGTTGCCTTCTCACCAAGCTGCTTGCCTATTGTCCTGTAGCCCATCCCAGCCTTGTGCAGGTCTACAATTTTATCCCTGTGGAGAGGTTGGAGTCTGTTTGATTGAGTGTGTGGACAGGTGTCTTTTATACAGGTAACGAGTTCAAACAGGTGCAGTTAATACAGGTAATGAGTGGAGAACAGGAGGGCTTCTTAAAGAAAAACTAACAGGTCTGTGAGAGCCGGAATTCTTACTGGTTGGTAGGTGATCAAATACTTATGTCATGCAATAAAATGCAAATTAATTATTTAAAAATCATACAATGTGATTTTCGGGATTTTTGTTTTAGATTCCGTCTCTCACAGTTGAAGTGTACCTATGATAAAAATTACAGACCTCTACATGCTTTGTAAGTAGGAAAACCTGCAAAATCGGCAGTGTATCAAATATTTGTTCTCCCCACTGTATACATATAAATACATTTAGACCACTTAACTTAATGATTGCTATCAGGATGTGAAGAGACTTTCAACCAGCATAACAAAAAATATTTCTGGAACAAATCGTCTACCCTGCCTCTGTCAAAGGCCAAATTTGTTTCTGAATGGATTTTTTTGCCACCCTTCTCCAAAAAAACAGCTTGACCACCTTGAGCTGGTATAAACACTGGTAGCTCATTTGTTGCTGGTCCAAGCTGGTATATCAACTAGAAACCAGCTACAATGTTGCAAAGCTATCTTAGGCTGGATATTTCAGCAGGGAGTGTTAAGGAAGAGTAAATCTGAAAAACAAAGAGATGGCACTGGTTAGTTTTGAGTTCTAAGATTCTAATGAGTTTGCCCGATTTGTTCTCTTCCTTCCCTGTCTCCTTTCCCACTGACACACACTCACACGGCACCGCTCAGGCGAGAACAGCCAAAACACACACTCCTCTCTCAAACACAAACATTGGCTGATATTCTCTCCAGCTCTAATATACTTAAAACACATGAACACACATGCACAACACCCTCAGGAAAAGGGCCGGTCTCTGGGCTGAGCATTGTTCGCTCCCAAGCTAAACATTAAATAGATTATTAACCTTTAATCTTTGCACCTCTGTTTAAACCCACATAGCAGGCAGTGCAGACTCAACCACCCCTCTTCTGTGTCTCTTTTTCCCTCTCGCTCACATTAAAACGGGGGGGCATTAATCATATCGCAGCACTTCGGTGTTAGACGGCCATGTGAAACTTCCTGCTGCATTGTTTCATTTTTTTGCATCTCATGGATTTAGGTATAAGTTCGAATTCAGCCCTCATTAGGCTGCATAGATGGAAGCATGTTTTCCTGTATCTTTTCTGTTAACTTAACATAGAGCTACTGACTTCACATAGATTCTTTGTGGAGAAAATCTGCAAGACAAGATCTGCACAATTGGAGTGTTTTTGGATGTAAAGGCCGGTGCATTGGTTTCGTTAGACCATTCAGGCAGAAAAACCACCTTGCAAGCTCAGAGGATGTAAGGAATTCTGTCATTTTAACATGTTGGGGCCCAGTGCGAGGGGCCATTTCAGTAAATAGTGTGTGCAAAGAGAAGTCGGTCCTGATTCCTCATATCCAAAGTGTTGTGCTTCTCATACATTTAATGTGTAGGTTTATTCGCTGTGTTGTTCCAATATATTTTGTATGCATGTGTGTGTGTGTGCTTGCATTGATTGTCTTATTTGATTTATGGGGTCAATTATTGGGCCTCTACTACATCAGATCTTGGCACTGGTTAAAGGGATGGTTTACCGAACAGTGAACATTCTCTCGTTATTTATTCACCTATGAAGGTGAATAAATTTTTTATTTTTATTTCATATTTATTCACATATGTAGTTTCAAACTCATATGCTGTTATGCCGTTTTTCAACAGAACAAGAATCTTTATGCACTTCTCCATAAATCAACCGAATACATTTATATTGACCCTACATACAGTATACAGTATACGCTATATTCCAAGTCTTCAAAAGCCTTACAATAGCTCTATTTGAGGAACAGACCTAAATTTAAGTCATTATTCACTTATTCAGGCTTTCCATTTGGTCAACAGGCACACCAGAAACAGAATAAAAAAAGAATAAAGTTTTTGGTAAATTATTTTTTTCTAATTGGGAACAATGAAGTTTACCTGTTTATCCACATTTGTGCACAAAGTAGACACTGACACAGTCAAAACGTCATCGCTTTGTCACTGATTTCAGCCATCCAAAACTATTTATATTTGTTGTTTCGACCAAATAATTTCGGTTGCAGAAATTTCAAAGCATGACTAATATCGTAAAGTTTCAAAAGAATGAAAATATAGTGCACAGTCTTATGTACTAAGATCTATACAGAACCTTAAAGGGCACTTGATATATTACAACATTTTATTGGTTCCCATCATGGGATCATCATTTTTTATTTTAATTACATTTTATGAAATAAGCAGCTCATTAACATACTTTATCACAAAAAAAAATTAAATAACCTGTTAAACAAGTATTATGGAATCTTTTAAAACATTTCTCCTTATGTAGAATCTTTTTGGCATAAAATTGAGTCAAGAATCCTAGGCTCCTATAGAACCTCACTGAAACTTTTTCCCTAAGAGTGTAGTCTTATGATGGTTTTTTTTAGTGTGTGATGTCCTTTTTGGAACATGACAGCCTTGGTCACTGTGAACTGTGGCATAAAGATTTTTAAACTTACAGCATGCAGGTTTGGAATGACATAAGTGAACTATTCCTTTAATGACCCGGGCATTTGTTCGCCCCTGGTAGTCACAGCAAGTGAATGAAAAGGGACCATAGACCTGGCCCTTAAAATCTCCCTGCCAATAGCCTCTCAGGAGCAAAATAACGGCATCACTCAATGTGCAAGTTAATCTGAGCTGATAGCGTGAACCCTGAGGGGTCAGGAGGTCACAGACTTGCGCTAAGTTGTCAGGGAGCTGAAAGCTGTCCCCAGGCCCACAGCGGGAGCTGGCAGGGTGGAGACTCTCCCTTTCCATCCAAGCCATCACCACCATCACCCACCCACAGGAATGTGGAAGAGAATAGAGACGGGGGAGGGAGTTGTTGCCGGATATGAGCTCACAGCTTTTCCATATCCCCCCTTCCACAAATACTTTCTCCCCGGATCAAGAAAAAGCGGGCAGAAATATACACAATGCATGCCGTGTGGAAACATTTAAATGTGTGTGTGGCTGAGATAGACACGTATTCAGGGAGTTGTAAGTCACTCAGGGTTTGGCCACATATGCAGTCCACAGACATGTGGACTCCCGAGCCATGAAAGTGAATTAAATTAGCTGGTTTGGAGGGGTTTTGGTTGTTCTGTATAATGTATGAATTGCGGGTATGCTTTTTTTCTATTCCTTTTTTTTTGTAGTTTATACGATTCAATTGGAATTTTTAATGTCAAATAATATTTTTTGCACATGTTTTGGGACCGTTTTTACAATTTCTCACCTTCAGCTTTTCTTTTGCGCACAACATACTGAATAACTTTAATGAATTAAGTTTTGAAGTAGTGCCCTCTTGAGGCAACACGTAACAGTGCAGCATTCAACTCCACATAATAACACCTTCTCTAACCATCTGTCTGGCCAGCAAATGTTTTCATTTTGTTTGCATTATAATGTCATGGGAAAACTTTATGACAGACCCATTCTCTTTTCTTGTTTCAGATGCCAGTCTGTCACCTGATGCCCCCAAGCAGAGTCATTGGTGTAACGTGGCGTACTGGGAGCATCGGACGCGGGTGGGCCGCCTCTACACGGTGTACCAGCCAGCTGTCAGCATTTTCTATGACCTACCTCAAGGCACGGGCTTCTGCCTCGGCCAGCTGAGCCTGGACCAGCGCAGCAGCACCGTGCAACGGACGCGCGGCAAGATCGGATACGGCTTGCTACTCAGCAAAGAGCCGGACGGAGTCTGGGCCTACAACCGCAGCCAGCACCCCATCTTTGTCAACTCGCCTACCCTGGACGTACCGGGGAGCCGTAGCTTGGTGGTGCGCAAGGTGATGCCTGGTTACTCCATCAAAGTGTTCGACTACGAACGCTCATCCATGCTCAGGCAAGGGGCCGAGTCCGAGCTGCTAGATGGACCGTATGACCCGAACAGTGTGCGCATCAGCTTTGCGAAGGGCTGGGGCCCTTGTTACTCCCGCCAGTTCATCACTTCCTGCCCGTGCTGGCTCGAGATCCTCCTCAACAACCACAGATAACACATACACACATGGACTCGATCGTGTTGAGAGACTTTCGGACTCCACAAACTATCCCAAATATCATCTACTTAGATTTAATATAAAGTTTTATATATTATATGAAATATATATTATACTTGTAAATACTGGAGTCATTTTTACGATGTAATTATTTATGTATGGTGCAATGTGTACATGGACAAGAGGAAAAAACGGGAAATGCACTTTGGCTTATATATTATATATATAAATATCTATAAAGATACAGAATCTTTCAATACCAATTTGAAAAATTATACAGCAAAAATAGGAAGAGCCTGGTTTTGGTGTATAGTTTTCATATACTATTAATATCCAGATGAAAAGCTAACACCATTCACACATTGATAATAAAGTATTCGCATAATATCGTTTTGCTTTTTGTCTTTCACTTTCACCCATAAACAATATTCAGTTCTAAATTATTATTTTTACATGAAAAACAAGACAATGTGAGCGAGTACTGCACTTTGCACTCTTAAAAATAAAGGTTCCAAAAGGTGGTTTTCACAGCGAGACCATTTTGGGTTTCCCAAAGAACCTTTCAGTTGATCATTTCTTAAAAGAAAGAAATTTTCTAAAGAACCATTTTCCACTATAAATAACCTTTTGTGCAATGTAAAGGTTCCGGGGATGTTTAAGGTTCTTCACTGAACCATAGATGCCAATAAAGAATCTTTATTTTTAAGAGTGTAAACTATCATTTAAAACTGATAATAGGCTTTGTGCTTTATCATCACCTTACCAGATGCTACATTGTGCCATCATTCTGTCCACCATGAAATCTGATTGGCCAAGAATCCTGCTCCTCAAAACAGTACATTAAACATAAGAAATCTCCTGATCGCGCCTGGTTAGGACGTGGTGATGTGCCCGACCTGCTGTTGAAATAGACTTTCATCACTGTGTGGTGAAAAGAAATACACACTTTTGAAAGTGAATTTCAAAACTGGGGCTTTGGGCATTGGCTGTCATTCTAGAAACTGTTCAAACCTCTGGAATTAACATTTTAAAACCGAGGGAGGTCGTTTTGCTGGTGCACAGTTATTTCAGGCATCAATCTCTGTTTTCGCTCCAGAGCCAAGCTCACATGTACATGTTGGTTGAGAGGAGGTTACAGCCAGAGTTCCTTGAGGTCCTTGAGAGCCTTGCTGGCTGATGTTGAAGAGGGAGGAGTTTTTCTGAAGAGAAGATGATGTATCCTCAAGCATGGCTTCATCTCTGCTCCGTCCCTGCAGCTCCAAGCCGACTAGCCTCCACAGCGCCCATGGTCAGTGGTTTATGGGCCCAGCTGTGCTTCTTTCTTCTGCGAGGAGAGGAGGTGGTGGCTCCCATCCCAGTGCATTGATATATCTCCATGAATGCACATGGCAAAACCGAGACCTTTAAAAGAAACTATGCGCAGGCCAGTAAACTGCATCCAAGGTGGATGTGGTAGGGCTGGCTTCCTTTCTAATTGTGGGTGTTGGTTGTCAAAGTCTCTGGGAGAGAGGAGGAGGGGGCGGTGGACTAAGGCCCTGATGTACTCTTTATATTCTTTTTCATTCTTTGCTTAGGGGTAAAAAGAAGTTTGAAATGCCTGAGCAGTGCTATAGTGTTAGCGAACATCCCAATGCTGAGAGCGGCCTTTAGATGACAAAATAAACGCACAAAAAAAATGACAGCAGTGAGAAAACGGCAGTTAAGAAAGCATCTGATTATAGTGACTTGGATATGGAGTGTAATTCGGCACTCCAGTCAATTCACATCACGTTTATTCATATAGCACTTTATACAACACTTTAAAATAAGCAGCTTTACAGAATTAAACATGAAAAACCGTGTTTTGCTTTAAATTAGAAGGACAACTTCTAACATCTGCAGCTCTCGAGTGTGTTTATGCTTTTACTTCTGTCTGTCCTCGATGGACTGAACTGAAGAAATTAACTGGAGATTTCCATGTCAAAGAAAGCGGAGCCCCAGAGTGTAACTGCCACAAACCAGTGGTAGTTCAAAGGTGTTTACTAGCTGGAGCAAACGTTTCCACAAACTTCATTTTGGTCTGATTTATTACATCACACCAGTTCATTTTTTGATTTCGCTTGAAGTATATTGGAGACTAAACCTGTCAGCAGCTAGTTGAAAACAAAAAACAAATAGATGTGCAACACTGGAGGTATTGCAAAATCGGCTTTGCCATCTCACACAGAGAGCAAAGCATTTTCTCCCTACATGCTGTCTGCCGCCAGCCCCGTGCCGAGTTCAAACAGCCCAGAGGAGTGGCTCCTCTAACTGCAACTGGGGGCCATTATCCTGCTCTTTTGTGTCTGCTTTATGGGAAGAGGGCCCGGATCACCACTCGGGGAGGAACTGGCAGACTATTATACTGGGCAGGGCTAGAGCCTGAGACACACAGTACGCAGATTACACAAGGCACCTCAGCGGGTACAAAAGGGGGCCTAATTAGACCAGGCCTGGGTGAGGTCCAGAGAAATAGCAAGAGAGAGAGAGCTACCAGGCCTGGGAACGCGCCCTGCTCTTCAGCAGCTCCAGCGCAGAGTGAGTAAGAGAGGGACGGATGGGGGAGAAAGAAAAGGAGAAGGAGAAACGGAAAAGCCATGTAAGCAGCTTTGCGAGTGTGCCACTACCTCAGGGATGGTATTGATTAACAGGGTTTCAGTGTGCTCTCTCTGCCAAAGATGTCTTAAGCTGCTATGAGCTGGTGAGGGCCAGCAAGCACGCCATTTTGTTTGCCCTGTTAATGTACAGTTCAGTGGCCTTTGTGCCTTGCAAAAACTCTTTAGAATGTCTTTTCTTCCTCTTTCTTAATTGGAATGTCCAAATATATTATTTGAAATCCCCCTGTAGTCAATAATTTTATCGCTTAAAACTCATCTTTGATCACCAAAATGACATAACGTTTTTTCTTGTGAAAAAAAATTCTTCATGCCTTAAAATAGCTTGAATGTAACTCTCCTTGCTTCATTTAGTATGCGCAGACCTATGAATATGCAAATTAGCCCCGCCTCCACACTCACACCAGCTCAGAATTCCTGATCCACTCTGTCAACTTTACTGTAGTAGCCTAGAGGCTGCACAATGGCAAGTGGAAATACTGGTTTAATTCAGTCATATATGTTTAAACCAGAAACTGATTCAGAAGAAGAAGAAGAGGAAGAGTATACAGGGTCGTCTACAAGTCGATGTATCAGAATGGCAATGCGTTTTATGTATCGCTCTCTACAACATCGGACACATAACGGTAATTAATATGATTAGCCTTTGGCTTGACTATGTTATCAAGCAGCTAATAATGTGTTGCTAATGTAACACAAACCATGTTCCCGTTCGCCATCTCAGAGTCAGACAGCTGCCTTCTAAATATCAGCATCCTTAGAAACGCTTTGTACAACTTAGAACTTTAGTGGGGAAAGGCATATATTTCATCATAACATTGTACTACATCATATACATAATTCACTCGCTATATTGCTAAATGTACCTGATTTTTCATATCAACAGAAAAATATTTTTAAGGAGAAAATACTCAGCAATGGTGCTGACTTATGAATTTGCACATGGTTTGTCTTAAAGCGTATTAAAAACACCACATAGACATATAAACAACATTAAAAACAGGGGATATTTATCATTTTCTATAAATCTACTTTTTTTCTCATGTCTCTCAAATGGAGGAGTGACATTCAGGAGAGATCTCAATAATGTCTCATATTTGCCAAAGCTTGATACATAAAACATCACCGAAATCTCCATAAAGCTCACAAGCTTTTTAATGAGCAACCTCTGAGCATTTAAATGTTCTTTCTTTTTTAAGAATTGAAATGCTTCTTAATTTTACTCTTTTGACCTGTATCAACATTTCTTATTCGTCTTCAACAAAAAAAAAAGACTAGATTTTGTGTATAGTGTACATTTTAAAAGTGGATTTTGTCAGCACTTAGGAGTGCATATAACTTCAAATCTAACACATATGGACTAAGGGGCCATTTACATGACACTGTTTTCAACTAAAAACGGAAACCTTTTAATGCATTCTGGCCGTTCATTTACACAACAACGCCGTTTTGGGGCCTGAAAACACAAACATTTCAAAACGTGTTTCAAAGTGCAATGTAAAGTACAAAAATGCAAATTTTTGAAAATAGTAACGTCATGTGCATGCGTTTATTCAGTCTATAGGCGCATAGTTTTCTTTACAAAGTGACATTGCCAACTACTGGCCTGGCAGCATAATACAGCGTTTTTAGTCGTTTTCGTGGATCCGTGTGAACGGGGATCGCTTTGTCGTCTGTAGGTGAAAAATGCGAAGGAAACACTTTTCTGTTTTTAGTACATCGTTGTTGTGTAAACCCCTAAAAGACAACAACTCCAAATTTAATGTCAAGGGGTCTTTAAAGCACTTAAAACAGCTGTTAACCAAAGACAGTCAAAAACGCGGTTTGAAATCGATGGTGTTTCTGACGTCACAAACTACCGTTGTAAAGGGTGATACCTTTGTGCAGTGTTTACTACAGTAACTTGAGTAACTACAGTAACTTGAGTGGATCTCTGAGCTGGTGTGAGTGAGTGGAGGCGGGGCTCATTTACATATTAATAGTTCCTCGTATACTAAATGAAGCAAGGGTGTATAGTTTCATTCAAGCTATTTTAAGGCATGAATAAAAAAAATTCACAGGAAAAAAATATGTTATTTTGGTGATGAAAGATGAGTTTTAAGGGATAAAATTATTGAGGGGACTTTAACAACCAGTTTTCCAGCATTACTCTACTACACTGACACAATATGAAGTCTCAAAAAAGTATTCTTAAAATTGTCTTTGAGTGTTCGTGCTTGCTCTTGTGTCCTGAGTTTACATCTGACTACTTCTTTTAAGCATAGTTTGGAGGCTTTGTGATTATGACGTGCTTCTTGCCAAACCCTCAATGAATTCCACAGGCCGCAGAGTTCAGGATGCTCTCCCTCCTTGAGTCTGCTCCCCTGGTGCATACAGGGTAATTACTGCTAAACACTAAAAATGGACTTGTTTTGTCACAAACAAAGTGAACTGAAATGATGACAAAAGTATCTCGCATAGCCAGACCTTTTACTTCTAGCGCAAAGTCTGGTTCTCGATGAAACTTAGTCTAGAGTTGCCCCCAAGAAGAGACTATCTGAATGAACCACACACTGTTTTTGTTTTTATTAAATGTGTAATCTGAAATGCTCCTGTTTTACTCCTGGTCACCATGATTTTGCCCAGACATGTCCTGTCCGAAAACATAGTCCTAACCCTATCCCTATCCCTACCCCCTAATCCTATAACTTATACCAAAAATCAGAGGGAAATGATAGGTGAACAACACTGATGTAGAAGCACCTAACCCTGGTTGCAAGCCTGACGTAAACTTGTCCTTCAAATCTGATTGGTTGATTGGAATGCTGTTCCAGGATCGACAAAGTTGTTGATCCAGGGACATTTTGTACTTGGTGAAATCACGTTCACCTTTTTCTCCTGATCCTGAATTTTAGCATCTCTTCACCAGGTGCAGATAGTTGCCTTACAGATGCATGCATTAGTCAGTCGCACTGCTGACATACTTATAATCTTACACTTCTAAAGTATTATTTAAAAGGTTCCCACAGAACCCACCCACGTTTGTCTTCCTATAAACTAAACAATGGCTTAGACTTACTTTATGACTCACCTTTTCCTGTGCCATCTATCACAGAAGTGCATTTTGCTTTAAAAAAATAAAGAGCAACCTATACGATAAAAGGGTTTACTAGATTTAGGGCCAGATTTACTAAACAGGCCAAATTAGCGTGAGAGCGCAATTCCAAAAAAGCGCCAAAGGGAGTGGAAAGTTCTTCACGGGATCTACTGACGACACACAAATTAAAGAACACAGACGCAGCTGGATCATTTCCATAATGACCAACGCATTCTACCAAGAGCAGCGCAAATTATCATCTGGTTTAAGACATGCTTTTTTGGGGTGGTAAACAATGGCGCAAATAATAATAACTTGACTAGCATGAATCCCCTTGCACGATTAATTTAAATACTCTCATCCCATAAATTTTGCATCTGAAAAGGAAACTCCCACAAATGCATATGCAATAAGGTCAGCCGCAAAAATAACCCTGTCCACGCCTTTTCAGTTTTCTCTGTGTGTCTTTAGTAAATCCTGCCAAAAGAGGGTTTGCGCAGGTGCAAGCTGTTAGTAAATCTGGTCCTTAAAGTCTTAATTGACTTCTTTGAGGTCTCATTTATGTTTCTTGTACATATCAAACATTTACTTCTAAAATTAAAATTGAGACCCAATTTTTGACATACAGAGACATAAAACGAATGTAACATAAATAGCATTGCTTTGATAATTTGGTCTCAAACATATCTGACTTTTGATTGCAGACTCTGGTTATCTTGGCAAACTTGACAACAGTGTGAGACATGAAAAATAGAAGACACGTGAGATAATGTGGGTAGTTTTCAGAGGAGAAAATTAAAGGGTTAGTTCACCCAAAAATTTAATTTCTGTCATTAATTACTCACCCTAATGTCGTGGTGCTCACGTGAACAGCGTCGGCCAGTAATGAGCCGGCGTTCTGACGTAGAATCTGGAAGTGCTACACTGTGTTTACTGCATGAACAACGTAGGAGACTGACATGGAAGAGAAGAAATTGTTGAATAAAGTTGTTTTGTTTGTTTGTTTTTTGTGCACAAAAAGTATTTCGTAATAATTTTTTTTCTAAATTTACGAAAAAATATAGGAACAACTGAAACCACACGTACGCAAAAAGAACTTACTCTGTATGGCTTTATAATCGTGTTAAGAAGTTATATTTCATCCTAACATGACTATAATTACATTGAAGTATATTGCATTAATTGTATTATATAATTCATATATAAAATTATATAATGAAATTATTAAATAATACAATTTCATTTAATCTTAAATACATTCGATCATATACAGTTAGAGTAAGAAAAGCTGTGTTATAGATTCAGCTGCGAGGTTTCTCTGAATAACGCAGATATACGCATATGTACAGCTGGCTAATGAGAGCTCTGTAATCTGGGTCTTTATAAAAGCTGTTTATTGTGAGAACTGGTGAGAATGGCACACTTGGCATTGCTCGAGGATCCGGGCGAGAGCGCGTCTGCGAACAGCGGCAAGTTTGACGAGAATGACGAAAGGCTGTAAGGAAAGCGTGTGCGGAAAGCCCTTATATGGAGATGGTTTGGGCGTGTTTTATGCAAATGACTAACCTCGTGCACGCGGCCGCTCATTTAGAATACTCCAAATTCACTAACATCAGAACGAGGTTAAGAACAAATTCATGTGCGTACGAAGGTTTTGTGAATCAGGCGGAGATTTTTCGTGAGACGTTCTCCTGTGCGTACAATACGAAAGAATCCACGCAATTATTAGTGAATGAGACCAATTGACTTTATAACGTCGTATTAAACGGCAGAACCACGGCTCACCATTGGCTAGCTCCTGCGTCAGCATCACACGCATGCGTCGTGGTGCTCACGTGAACAGCGTCAGCCAATGGTAAGCCGGCAGTCTGCTGTAGAACCCTGAAGCACTGCACTGTATTTACTACGTCAACAGCGTAGAAGACTGACACAGACGAGAAGAAATTGTTGAATAAAGTCGTTATTTTTGTCTGTTTTTTGCGCACAAAAAGTATTCTCGTCACTTCATAAAATTAAGGTTAAACCATTGTAGTCACATGGACTATTTTAATGTTGTCTGGGCCTTGAAAGTGGTAATTAAATTGAATCAAGGTCTTACGAGTTTGGAACGACATGAGGGTGAGTAATTAATGACAGAATTTTAATTTTTGGGTGAACTATCCCTTTAAAACCTGTTTGACTTCTTTTCAAAAAATGTCGGTTACCATTGACTACTTTATGGCGGGGGAAAAAACATTTACAAAAAATATTTATATAAAAAAAGAAAGTCATTCAGATGGGTGAGTAAATGATGAAATTTTTTTCATTTTCATCTGTTTAAGCCCTTATTACTGTCTTTTTCTTTTCTTCATACTGAATGTCACTTTTCCCCTTGATTTTACTAGATCATAACACTTTTAATCCTTGATGTGTTGAGAGAATTCCAGATGCGAAATTATATCAAGGGGTCAGGTTTATTCTTGTAAAATCACTCTTACACCACTCCCAGGTAATTCCCTAGGCTGTTATCAGTGTGTTTGATGATACAGCACTGGAATGTGTTCAGATGCTGTTTTATTGCATGCTGTCACATCCTGTGAATCACTCACTCTTTACACAGCCATGATAAAACGTCAACTTAACAGAACAGTCTCATGGATTTACTTCTTCCGCTTTATTTCTGTGATGACCGTTCAACAAAACTGCATTGCACAAACCAGCCCAAGCTCCATGTTTAGCTCTGACAGACAGGGAGTGGAGGAGCAGTTAGCCGCAGCTGCCTGATTGCCGTACTGCACAGTAGCTGCTGCTGCAGTTGATGACCTGCTCCAGCCCAGCACATCTGGCGCCGGCACAAACACACTGGAGTAATAGCACATTTGAAGGCAGGCGATAGAAGAAGATTACATGGACCGCCTGAAAGACTTCCTGCTCGCTCTCTCTCATGAGCGAGACCTGCGGAAGTCTTCTCACCTTGGCTCAGGGCGCTCTAATTACAGAACTTCACCTGACAGCAGTTAGACGGACATGCACGCACACGCTTTCACGCTTGATGGTTCGGAAATGTACAGAGCAGGAGATGAGACCACACTCTGGGTATTAGAGAAGACAATGCCAAAGATGTTCCCTCCCATTATGAAACGTAAGATTGGATTAACATGCCTTGGTGTGGCAGAGGCGCATCATTCACACCCCAGATAATGGAGCATGATAAAAATGCCATCTTCCTGTCATATTGTTCTCTCTGAGTCTCGCTTATCTACATTCTCTGACTTGCAAGAAAAATGTTGGGCAATAAGTGTTGTTTACAAGTACATTGGGCAATATTATGACAATATCAGCTCAGTTTGAGATCAAATTGACCTTGCAGAGTTTCACCCAAGAGGTGAAATGCTTGTGCCAAAAGTTTGAGTTTGAGTTACTTTTGGGAGCACTGCAGCAGCAATGTTCCTGCACTGCTCCCTCCCTCCGCTCTATAATTGCAGGGTTAAGAGGGGCCTCACTGACGTACACACAGGATTTATTTTAGTGAGTTTCCACAGAGCTTAAAAGAATGCCATAGCACGCCCTCCACGCACACACACACATGCATACATAGAGTGTTGAGTCTAACATGCAATAAATACAAATGCACTCTCATTCCACTGCATGCACTCACTCAAAAACACACACACACACATACACACACAGCCTTGGGCAAGTTTCTGAAAATATAAATCATCCGGTACATCTTCACAGCCTTCAGTTTTCTTTAGGCAAAAAAACACACAATAGAACTTGTTTAGTTTTGCGGTTTCAGTTTGGCTGTTTACCAATGTTAAAGACCTTTGATAATTTATAGTCACTGCACAATTTCATTGAGAATTTTCCCTTTAAAGGGTTTCCTTGTTAGCGCAAGCACTGATACAATGGGCCGGCTTTGTAAACTACTCGGGTTTGTGTTTGGTTTTTTTGCATTTTAAAGACTGACTCATTGTCTTCAGGTCCTATTTGAAAATGGAGCACATTAGTATGTTTTCTCTCTCTCTTAACACAGAGACGCTGCGCCTGACTCCACTACAATCTTCCCATTCAGCAGCATGTAGCCATGACAGTGGGCCGTGTCCCTACTCCTGAAACCTGGCCAGGACCCCCCTTTTTCTGAAGAATGAGAAAGGCATTCCTTTTTCAGTTAACCCCTACCAGGGGACAAGGCTCCATTAAAATGGAATCAGACTTAAATTACTTTGTCAGAACTTTTGTTTTAAAGAACGGAAAGGTGGTTTTTCATATGGATACTCGCTGGTCCACCACAGACCAGCGTCGATCACTCATTCACATGTTTTTTTTGCATACAGCACACTGTAAAAAAGTTGCTGCCTTAAATTTTTTAGTACAACCAAGTTGGATGTTAAAGTAATTTCAACTTAAATTACATTACAATGACTTAAAAAAAAATTGGTTGAATCTTGTATAACTTATAAAAATTGCTTAAAGCCATGTAAAAACATATGTTGTCATTACTTATTGATCATATAAGTTTTACAGTGTATAATGAAAAAAAAATAAAGTACCTAATAATTATTTCTGACTAAAGGCCCGTTCACATGTAAGAATGACAACAATATTGTTCCTCTGCGTTGTTATTGTTGTGTTGTGGACTTTATATCGTCATAGAATAGGGCCTACTTTATAGTTAGTTATCTTGGTGTGAATGGACCTTAACAATTAACTCTCCATTGACGGAATTTTCCGGCTTTCCGTGTTTTCACTGTTATACGGTATTACACTTCTTCTGAAAGAGTACAGACTATCCGGATCAAAACACAGGCAAAAAATCATTACTTATGCACGTTGTAGTCTTTGAAAAAAAAACATGATTTGTTCACAACCTTGTTTTTTTTATGAAATGTATACACATTCAAGTGTTGATAAAAAAAAGAATGCATGAAGCTAGATTTTTTTTTTTAATCAGAGGCTCTGTTCTTTCTTTTGATATAGCTTATTGCATGTTCAGATATTCATACAACAAAATATTATGGGGGCCATGAAAGTTTTGTGAAAATTATCAAAAATGCTGGCAGTGGCTGGCAACTTAAAAAAAAAAATGCTGGCGGCGAAAGAGTTAGTAAAATATAAATGACAAACGCAAGGCACACGTTTCGTTCCACTTCCATTCATACATAGGCTATGTGAATGCAGGAGACAGGATACACAAACTTTTTCCCCCGGAACTTTCGAATTAGTATTACGTGAAACGTGTGACCAACAGAAGGACCACAAGTCTCGTTCGCTGCAGTGTTCGAATAAATTTCGCGTGCTCAAAGACAAGGCTTTAGGCCTACTTAAGACTAATTTGATTTTCCTAATAGATTTTATAATGGGGTTTTTCAATTTATCAGTAAAATAAGGCCTGTGGCAAAGACAAGTTGATGATACTTTGACGTTTTGTTATACAACATAAATTACACATTACAACGTAAATTTACCAATACCGAAAACGCGAATTTTGTAGCAGTTGTTTCCTTTTGAAAATGTATGTTTATAATAAGTAACTTGATAAAACATTTGGGGTGTGAGTATGTGCAGTTTAAGTTGTAGAACAAAACGTCAAATTATCATCAAATTATCACCACAGGCTTTATTTTACTTATAAATTGAAAAACCTCGAAGGAATCACTGGAAAATTGTCTTACAGGTACTGACGTCGTCCCTGAACCACTCTATAGAGGCTTGTGTACGCCATTATGTGGACAAGATTTGTGTGAGTTTTATGCGAATTACTAACTAGAGTTCTCCCGCTCACTCATTTTGAGCAATCCGGATTCATCAACATCATAGAAGGTAAGAACAAATATATGTGCATACACAGTTGTTGTGAATCTGCCGGAAGTTTTGTGTAAGAAGGTTTTCTTCTTACAGAAGGCGCAGATAAATACCTAAACACAAATTTCTTAGTGAATGTGGCCCAATGTTTTGTTAGTTCAGTTGTTGATTCCAGGAAATTTTCTATATGGTATTAATTTTGGTTGGGCGATTAAACAAGAGACAGAATGCAGCATTTCAAGGCTTTTTAAGACTTGTGTAAAAACTGTTCCATGGTAGGTACCTCCTTTATGCCACATAGTAATCCCAGAATGCATTGTGATCGGTTTAGTGAAAATACAGGAGTGCTGAATTCTGAACCACGTACTAGCATAAAACTCTTAAAAGTGGTATGCTAGTATGTGGTTCCGATTTCAGCAGAGGACTGACGAATTTTGATTATTAAATAATATAATTCATTAAGAAAAGTGTCCATAAAATTAGGTTAAGATAATTATAAGCATAATATTTTATCCCAAATTTGTGTGTGCTATATTTATACTTATTAGACTATTTTGGTGTTCAGCTTATTGGTATGACACACTATCATTTGTAGAACATTCCAGATCAGTGTACACCCACACTGAATCTGCCCACAGATTTCTGCAGAGTCGGGAACACCCATCATTCATAATATTCAACTTAGACTGTAGCAATCTCAGCTAAATTTAACATATTTTGCTACATTTAAAGATATGTTCTGCACAATTAGATTTTCCATCAAAATCAGTGCAGATTAAAAAAAATCTTAGAAGGCAACTTTTCATCAGCAAACTTGGCAACTCAGTTTTGGTGTTTACGACTGTTTCTAAATTTGTCATTGTGGATTGTGGGTAGAGACAATGAAACAAAAATGAATGTAAATCGCTCAAGTCATTTTTGATGCCCTCTTCTGCTATGCACTTTTGCCACAACATTCCCTCATGTCCCGTTTGTTTTTACAAGGCGTAGCATTCCGTGATTCTAAACGATGTAATGTTACTTTAATTTAGGGTGAACAAGCTGCTTTTCTTTTATACTGGTCTACCAGCCTGTCCCATCAGCAGTAAGAGAGACAGTTATTTTTTTTCCAAGGGGGCCTGTTAAATAGAAAATGTACAATGCTAACCACCTCTCTCTTTCTTTCTCTCCCTCTCTTCTCCCTCCTAATATGTTCCATATTGTGAGTTTAAATAGGGTGGACTCAGGAAATGCAGTCACACTGGCTTGCCTTTCCAAGATTCCAGGCTGAGGTTTGGCCCAGTGTGACGGTGGTTCTGCGGACCCGGGCTCCTGGGCAAGCCTGTGTCGGGTTTCCTCCTCTTGGGAGAATAGGTGTCCACGTCGCCTGTTTTTGCGAGTTATATGCAGAATGGTTTGTTCTCTGCTGCTGCTTTGTAATGCAATCCTTTTGCAAATTAGGTGCAGTTGTACAACAGGGTAATTGAAACAGTTATGGGAGCTTAGTAAAGCTGTGTTATACTCATAAAAGTCTGCAAATAATTTTTGTTGCACGAGGCGTGAGAATTCTGTACTAGTGAGTTTGTGCGTGCACCAGATCATGCCGTTCATTGCACATCCTAAAGATTCCAGTCTCAGTTCTGGGAGAATCTGGAGAACTTCAAGAACACTTCAGCAAAGCAGAAGAGATCAGAGATGTTCTATGAATACCTCCCTCTTTCTCTACTCCAGCTAATCAATCACAGAGCCCGGTTTGCTTCTGCCAAACATCTGAAGTGCTTCTTGCAGGGGAGTTAGACAGAGCAGCTTGGTAGTTCTCATTCATGTCTTTATCTCGGGCTGTATCTCATGCAGAATTACCCGTAAGCAAAGTGCCTCCCGACTTTAAATAATATTCTTATTGCGGTTTTCAGCTTGGCTGTTTGCAGCTTCACCTCAGGAGGAGCGTGCATATGTGTGTGTGTGTGTGTGTGTAGAGGGGAAAAGGGGGGTTTTGGGTCCTTCTCTGAAGAAAAAAGATGAGTGAATAGATTCAGCTCCAGCTTAGAGGTCAGGTTACACATTCCAGGGGCACACACTACTGCCTGTCTCCATGCTGAAATACCTGTGTGCATTTGTGACTGTGTATGTGTGTGTGTTTGTTCATTTGTGCATGTAACCGTACACATACTTTTCATAAACAACTGCATTTCAATACTCTGACGCACACACAGTATTCCTTTTCATAAATCCACAGACGCACACTCATTCCAGATATGATATCCAGCATATAATTACGGTATTGTAAGAGGCGAATTACTCTGCATTAGTCTGTGGAGGGCTTTTTTGTGCAGAAGACTTTGACATTTCTGTGGGAGAGAATGAAGCTGGTATGAGGGCCAGGCTCCAGAGCAGTGCTGTGGAGAGGGGTAATGAGAGAGAGAGGAGCCCAGAGGCAGCCACTGTAATTGGGCTGTAAATGTCCAGAGAGCCCCAGGGACCAACCCCCACACATGGACTTTCCAGATGTGGGACGCCTTCTTCAATCATTCTGATATCTGAGTCACAGTAGCCACACCCATCTGTTGCATTTTTATAGAGAGTCTTCAATAACTTTTTTTTTTAAAATAAACAGTCTATCATATAAAGTCTTAGTTTGGTTTTCAATTTCATGGATAATCGTTTATAGATAACGCAATTGTGTTAGAATCCCAGATTTTGTGGTAAACATCTGAAGACGTGTACAGTCTCAAACTGATTTCATTACTGTAAGTAACAGGCTCACTACCACATGTATCTGCTAGAATGAAAGCCATAAACAATCGCATTCGAAGGACTACACGAAGGAAGAAAACGGAAAGAGGAAGAAAAGAAGAGAAAGAAAGAGCGCTGCTCTTTTAGTCTAATTTGTGGAAAAGCTTGTGCCCTTAAAACTCTGAGGAATCCAGTAAGAGAAACCACGGGAGTGGCTTTAAGTGCTGCTGGTGCCTACTGGACTGCTGTGTGTATGTGTGTAATTGAAAGAGAGAGAGAGAGAGAGCAGGACAAGGCCCTTCCATACTGTGGCTTTGATTAAGGCAACAATGCTGTTTATTTTACTATTTTTTGACTTCTAGACAGAGAAACAAGGAAGTAGATGCAGTAAATGATGTTTTTTTTCTATATATTAAACATCCAAACCTGCTGATTTGCTGGAGATTTTAGACATTTACATCTTTTTTTATAAGATGAAGCTTGCTGTATTTGACATTACAGTCTTAAAAATTAGTTCAACACCAAGTCCAAAGAGGAAATATAACAGACCTACGCTTATTTCTGTGCTTAAGTTACAGTGGTGGTCAGAATTATTGGCACCCCTGGTAAATATGATCAAATATGGTTGTAAAAAATAAATCTGCATTGTTTTTCCCTTTTGATCTTTTATTCAAAAAATTCACAAAAATCTAAACTTTCATTCAAGTAAAAGAATTGAAAGTGGGGGGTAAATCACAATATGAAATAAATGCTTTTCTCCAAAACACGTTGGCCACAATTATTGGCACCCTTTTATTAAATACTTTTTGCAACCTCCTTTTGCCAAGATAATAGCTCTGAGTCTTTTTCTATAACGCCTGATGAGTTTGGAGAACACCTGACAAGAGATCAGAGACCATTCCTCCATACAGAATCTCTTCAGATCCTTCAGAATCCCAGATCCATGTTGGTGCTTCTTCTCTTCAGTTCACCCCACTCATTTTCTAAAGGGTTCAGGTCAGGGGACTGGGATGGTCATGGCAGAAGCTTCATTTTGTGTTCCGTGACACATCTGTGTGTTGATTTTGATGTTTGTTTTGGATCGTTGTCCTGATGGAAGATCCAACCACGGCCCATTATAAGATTCCTAGCAGAGGCCGTCAGGTTTTGATTTTTTATCTGTTGGTATTTGCTAGAATCATTATACCATGTACAGTGGGGAGAACAAGTATTTGATACACTGCCGATTTTGCAGGTTTGCCCACTTACAAAGCATGTAGAAGTCTGTAATTTTTATCATAGGTACTCTTCAACTGTGAATGACGGAATCTAAAACAAAAATCCAGAAAATCACATTGTATGATTTTTAAGTAATTAATTTGCATTTTATTGCATGACATAAGTATTTGATACATCAGAAAAGCAGAACTTAATATTTGGTACAGAAACCTTTGTTTGCAATTACAGAGATCATAAATTTCCTGTAGTTCTTGACCAGGTTTGCACACACTGCAGCAGGGATTTTGGCCCACTCCTCCATACAGACCTTCTCCAGATCCTTCAGGTTTCGGGGCTGTCGCTGGGCAATATGGACTTTCAGCTCCCTCCAAAAATTTTCTATTGGGTTCAGGTCTGGAGACTGGCTAGGCCACTCCAGGACCTTGAGATGCTTCTTACGGAGCCACTCCTTAGTTGCCCTGGCTGTGTGTTTCGGGTCGTTGTCATGCTGGAAGACCCAGCCACGACCCATCTTCAATGCTCTTACTGAGGGAAGGAGGTTGTTGGCCAAGAACTCGCGATACATGGCCCCATCCATCCTCTCCTCAATACAGTGCAGTCGTCCTGTCCCCTTTGCAGGAAAGCATCCCCAAAGAATGATGTTTCCACCTCCATGCTTCACGGTTGGGATGGTGTTCTTGGGGTTGTACTCATCCTTCTTCTTCCTCCAAGAGTTTAGACCAAAAAGCTCTATTTTTGTCTCATCAGACCACATGACCTTCTCCCATTCCTCCTCTGGATCATCCAGATGGTCATTGGCAAACTTCAGACGGGCCTGGACATGCGCTGGCTTGAGCAGGGGGACCTTGCGTGTGCTGCAGGATTTTAATCCATGACGGCATAGTGTGTTACTAATGGTTTTCTTTGAGACTGTAGTCCCAGCTCTCTTCAGGTCATTGACCAGGTCCTGCCGTGTAGTTCTGGGCTGATCCCTCACCTTCCTCATGATCATTGATGCCCCACGAGGTGAGATCTTGCATGGTGCCCCAGACCGAGGGAGATTGACCGTCATCTTGAACTTCTTCCATTTTCGAATAATTGCGCCAACAGTTGTTGCCTTCTCACCAAGCTGCTTGCCTATTGTCCTGTAGCCCATCCCAGCCTTGTGCAGGTCTACAATTTTATCCCTGATGTTCTTACACAGCTCTCTGGTCTTGGCCATTGTGGAGAGGTTGGAGTCTGTTTGATTGAGTGTGTAGACAGGTGTCTTTTATACAGGTAACGAGTTCAAACAGGTGCAGTTAATACAGGTAATGAGTGGAGAACAGGAGGGCTTCTTAAAGAAAAACTAACAGGTCTGTGAGAGCCGGAATTCTTACTGGTTGGTAGGTGATCAAACACTTATGTTATGCAATAAAATGCAAATGAATTATTTAAAAATCATACAATGTGATTTTCTGGATTTTTGTTTTAGATTCTGTCTCTCACAGTTGAAGTGTACCTATGATAAAAATTACAGACCTCTACATGCTTTGTAAGTGGGCAAACCTGGAAAAACGGCAGTGTATCAAATACTTGTTCTCCCCACTGTATCTGAACAAGATGTCTAGGACCTCCAGCAAAAAAATAGGCACACAACATTAAAGATCCAGCGGTATTTTTAACCGTGGACATCGGGTACTTTTTATCCCTGTTTGCACCAAACCCATCTGGTGGATTTGCTGCCAAAAAGCTCTTTTTATAGTTTCATCTGATCATAGAACCAGGTCCCTTTTGAATTTCCAGTCGTGTCTGACAACTGAATATGCTGGAGTTTGTTTCTGGATGAGCAAGAAGGATTTTTCTTGAATCCCTCCCAAACAACATGAGGTGATGTAGGGGTTGTTTGATTTTTTTTTTTTTTTTAGGCTTTCTGACCCCAAGACTCAACTAATCTCTGCGATTCTCCATCTGTGATCCTTGGAGAGTCTTTGGCCACTCAAACTTTCCTCCTCGTCGTGCATTAAGACAATATAGACACACGTCCTCTTTCAGGCAGATTCGTAACATCTTTAGTTGATTGGAACTTCTTATTTATTGCCCTGATGGTGGAAATGGGAATTTTCAATGCTTTAGCTATTTTCCTACAGCCACTTTCTATTTTGTGAAGCTCAACAATCTTTTGCTGCACATCAGAACTATATTCTTTGGCTTTACTCATTGTAATTTGTCATTTGTGATTTGTGAATTTGGCCTTTGTGTTTCCTCATATTTATCCTCCTGTGGAACAAGACATCATAGCTGGACAATTTCATGTTCCTAGTCACCCTGGTGTGCTAAAAAATGTAAATATTAATGGGAATATACTTCAGAGATATTTTACTCATAAAAAATTCTAGGAGTGCCAATAATTGTGGCCAACGTGTTTTGGAGAAAAGCATTTATTTCATATTGTGATTTACCCCCCACTTTCAGTTCTTTTACTTCAATGAAAGGTTAGATTTTTGTGAATTTTTTGAATAAAAGATCAAAAGGATAAACAATGCAGATTTATTTTTTACAGCCATATTTGATCATATTTACCAGGGGTGCCAATAATTCTGACCACCACTGTATATAACTAATCATTATCATTCAACAGTTAGTTTCAGTGTTCAAATTTGATTGGCTAATATTCGGTACAAAAGCACTGGGACTTTGCATTGTTTATATCATTCTGCTTGTGTTTGTTTGCGTGTTCCAGACAGACTGACAGTCTAAATTAGTGGTGGGGATTTTTCTTTTTTTCTTTTTTCAGTTTCTAGAGGTTACATTGAAACACCAGTAGGTGGTGACAAGTGACTGTATTTATGTGACATTAATGAATCATTCAATCAACCAATTCATTCAGGAATGAAACAAGTGATTGGCTGCATCTGAAATCACATACTCTCAGTTGGTACTTATTTTGAATAAGTACTTACTTTTCACTAAAAAAGTACATTCTGTAAGTAGTATGAATGTGTGTAGGTATGAATGTAATCCGAATGTACTACATGTGACCATCAGCGCCAGTTGCGTCACTTCACTGCCATTCACAAATCCTCTCCCGTCGCCTCATGGGATAGTAAAGAGCACCCTTTAGAATTTCTCCAGAAGTAGGTCACCTGGGGACTTTTTGCCTACTCTTTTATGAGTACTGTGTATTCGGACATACTACTGTTGTTACACCTACTATATGTAACCCCTCAGGTCCTACTGGCCCCGCTCTGTGCAGGACTCGAACCCGGGTTGCTGGCATGGGAGGCAGGTGCACTAACAAGGACCGCAGTCTCTAGTGTGCCTCTTGAGGCCAGGGGAGTGAGGTTTACCTGCACAGCTCTCACTAGCTGGTCTCTGTTACACTCACCCCCCTAAACCTCACTCCCATCCAGGTCACAGCACCAATGTAACCCCTCAGGTCCTACTCGCCCTGCTCTGTGCAGGGCTCAAACCCAGGTCGCCGGCATGGGAGGCGGGCGCACTAACAAGTAACTAGTGCGCCTCTTGAGGCCAAGGGAGTGAGGTTTACACACACAGCTCTCACTAGATGGCCTATATGTTACATATATAGTAGTGAAGTATGTGATTTTGAACGCAGCCTGTATTTATGAGCGAATCATTAAATCACTGATGAGTTTCTGCTGGAATTGGTGCTTAAATCATATTGTTTACATATAACTATGTTTCATTAAGATTTCAAATATAGTTCGGCCTGCCTGATAAATAAAAGTGTATTAAAATATATTTACTTTGTGTAAAAAAAATAAATAAAGTGAAAATTATCCTTACTTTGGATATACGAAAATAGTTTAAGATAAGATTAGTTAATCTTTCTGCAGGTTACATCATTACGCCAGTAGGTGCAGGTAACAAGAGACTTTGAGGTATTATGATTCATTAAATCACCTTATTTAGCTTTGTTTGGAACTGTGTTCGATGGTGGAGCAAAAATAGAGGAAATAACTGGTAATCGTGTTTAAAATGTAAATTAAAAAATATTAACTTCTTGTTTGATATTTACAACATCACTTGCTTGCTGTTGCTTAATTTTAATCAACATCTAGAAAGTTCAGCATTACAGTTTAATGCAAAAGAGCATAATTGCTTCACTATTTTCACTCTCTGAGATGATTATTGCCTGTTCAAGTACATTATTTTACAAAGTAAAGAGCAGAAGGTGAGGATATGGCCTTATCCTTCTTATTGTGTACCTCTACTCAGCCGTATCTTCAGCGGAGGAACCCAGGGCCCCCAAACTTGAACAAAAAATTCTGCTAAAGGCTTTAAAAGGCCCTGGCAGCTCCCTGTGTTAATAACCTGTCTTATTCCTGAGCCGCTGTGTAACCGAAGCCCCTGCTCGCATTCCTCTCTCTTTTGTTTGACTGCGTTTTGAGCTTTTGAGACTGCCGGAGCTCCTGACTGCTTTGCTTGTCTTGTGCCATCCTACTGGAGGCTGTTTAAGGCCTTAATCTGGACCTGTCTGTCAGCTCTGCCCTGTTAAGGCCTGAACTGATTGACTATGAATGCTAACTTCTGTCAGCGCCTGGGAGTAAAGACCTGAGGTTTGGGGGACGGAAAGGGGGACAAGGGAATGAGACAGAAAGAGAGGGAAAGGTAAGAGGGGGGAAAAGACCGAAATGCACAGTTGACAAGTGAAGGATTTTCATGTGTGCTGCTTTTACTGACAGAAGCTTTACTGTTAGCTTCATTTTGAAAATTGGCCATATGATAATTGCATTACATGTATTTCAAACGTCTGGAGTTTGTAATCAGGTCTTGGCCTGATGGAGACCTTGAGGTTGTTAAGACAGGTTATTGGAGAAATATATTACATGTCATTGGTGAGCTTTGCAGACCTGCTTAAAGTGAGAGGGAGCAGCGAAGTGTTTCCATCTGGCCCTTTCCATGGCGGTTTAATTTCTAAACCTAACACACATTCTCACAGACAGACTGATGTCTGTAGAATGTATACCATTAAACTCACAGGTACACCAGGCAAAACTTGCAACCTTCTTGCAAATGACAAAAAAAACAACTATAATTGTCATGTGTCACATGAACGTGGGATGTTCCTGGCCTGGTTCTCACGGATTCCTGCGGGGAGATTTATGTAAGCGCCCTTCCCCTCGCCTGTGGCTGCAGGTACGAGTGGCGGCAGTCTGTCAGGGATGACGACGCTGACGATGTTCAAACAGTCATTAACAAGGCCAAGAATCCCTATTAGGAATGACCCTGCAGGTACGAGAGAGCAGGTTTAACCTAGGGCTCAATATGCGGCGTGTACAGACACATTGCTCTGAAACCCACACAACATTGCGCTTGCCAGTGCGGTATGATAGTAAAAAATAACATTGTAAGCAGGAGTTATCTGATAATAACATTATAGTTTTCTATTTTAATATACACTATATTGCCAAAAATTTTGGGACACCTGCCTTTACATGCACATGAACTTTAATGACATCCCATTCTTAGTCCGTAGGGTTTAATATGAAGTTGACCCTTTGCAGCTATAACAGCTTCAACTCTTCTGGGAAGGCTTTCCACAGGGTTTTGGAGTGTGTTTATGGGAATTTTTGACCATTCTTCTAGAAGCGCATTTGTGAGGTCAGGCACTGATGTTGGACGAGAAGGCCTGGCTCACAGTCTCCGCGCTAATTCATCCCAAAGGTGTTCTATCGGGTTGAGGTCAGAACTCTGTGCAGGCCAATCAAGTTCCTCCACACCAAACTCCCTCATCCATGTCTTTGTGCACTGGTGTGCAGTCATGTTGGAACAGGAAGGGGCCATTCCCAAACTGTTCCCACAAAGTTGGGAGCATGAAATTGTCCAAAATGTCTCGGTATGCTGAAGCATTTAGAGTTCCTTTCACTGAAACTAAGTGGCCAAGCCAAATCTCTGCACAGGTGGCAACCTATCACGGTACCACACTTGAATTCACTGAGTTCCTGAGAGCGATCCATTCTTTCACAAATGTGTGTAGAAGCAGTCTGCATGACTAGGTGCTTGATTTTATACACCTTTGGCCACTGAAGTGATTGGAACACCTGAATTCAATGATTTGGAGGGGTGTCCCAATACTTTTGGCATTTGACATTTTTCCTCTCAAACGCTGAACTTGCTGTTTATATACATTGCGTAGTGTTTTGGTGACTGCCCAAAGCACGCGAATATAAGGCACGTGATTGGTTGTCTGTTGCTAAGCATCTAGCTGTAACATTCTAACACCGCATCGTTTTTACACTGTATTGCACAAGTAATGCGGGGTTAACACTGCGCCTCCGGAGTAGGGTTTCATAACCTTGGGTAAAAAAAATGGTGCTAACCCCGCTTCTAAATTACAATTGTGAAACTTTCCTTTACCCGGGGTTAAAAGCAGGGTTAAGACATACGATGACCCGGGGTTAAGCGCAGTGTGAAAAGCCCTTTACTGACCCAAATTTTTTTTGAACGCTAGTGTACCTGTGATTTGTGATTTACCATGGTAACTATGCGAGAGCTAACTTGGCATTAGCAAAAAATAAATAAATAAATATTAAAATATTAAAATAAATATTACCATAAAATTTGTGGGGTCTACATAATATTAGCAAATCTGTCTGAAGAGTGTTCTGCATTTTTAAAGCTTATGCTATTAAAATTAATTGTTTTTTTCCATGTATTTGCATACATTTCATCCCTGTCGGCATTCCCCTTATGTCTGTGTTTTCTTCTGCTTGTATGAACAAAATGAAGCAAGATTATTAATATAAATGCAGTAATAACTGCCCAGAGGCTACTCCATAGTCAGTATAATAGCAGGCGCCTGAGAAGAGAGAGGGAGACAAGCGGGCCTCTGCATTCTTCCTGAGAGACCTGCATGTTCAGACTTGCTGCTGCTGTTTGGAAAGTGTGCAGCCTGTCTTGCTAACATGCTTCTCTGCTGTTCACACAACCAGTCAACTGTGCAACAGGTAGTCCAGCATCTGTAACGTGACTGTCCTGATGTGAAGCCCACGTTGTGTCAAACCAATAGTTGGTTTTGAGAAGTAAATTGATTGCATTTAAGAAAATATAATTCTCTTAATGTAATTTTGAAGTGAAAATTGTTCAAATCCAATTGTTCATAATGCTTGATATTCGATACTGAGGTTATGCCTTCACGGTCGATTCACTTAAAATGTACTAAAATTAAGTTTCTGATCAGCAAAACAAAACTGTTCAGGGCTATTTAAACAGGACAAGTTCATGCTTTATTTTTAATTCAAAAAGTGGTTCAAAAAAATCTAAATTAATTAAATTACTAAAAACAAAAAAAAAATCCAGAAAAGTTTTTATTTGCCCTCAATGACTATTGTTTTCTTGAAGAACATACAGAATAAGAATCTTGTACTTTCTGTAATCACATATCTGTAAATCACATCTTGAATCATTCTGTAATTCTGTTAATGACAAAGTTTGAAAGCAAGCAGCATTGTCATAATTACAGTAGAAATACCACAAGAAATATGGGGGCCTTTGAATATTTGTGTTGGACAATGGAGGACCATTGAGTCAAAAAGGTTGAGAACCACTGGTCTATGTCAACATGCTAGGATTAAAGGAATAGTTCACCCAAAAATGAAAATTCTGTCATCATTTGACAGAATTTTTATAACCCCATTGACTTCCATACTATGGAAGTCAATGGGGCCCATCAACTGTTTGGTTACCCATATTCTTCAAAATATCTTCTTTTGTGTTCAACAGAAGAAAGAAATTATACAGGTCTGGGACAATTTGAGAGTGAGTAAATGATGACAGAATTTCCCCCCTTTAATGGGATACTTTAACCAAAAATCATTATTTACTTGATCTCATGTCATTCTAAACCTGTATGACTTTCTTTCAAAAGAAGATATTTTGAAGAACCCACAACACTTTTGGGTTTTTAATATCGTCTTTTGTGTTCCACAGAATAAAGACAGTCATACAGTTTTGGAATGACATGAGTAAACATAATTTTCATTTTTGGACAAACTATCCCTTTAAGCACATGTTGCATTTGGATAGCACACTTTTTAAGACTGTATTATATTTAGCCTTAGCTTCATCATCATCATCATCATCATCAGACTTTATTGGAGACTCAAGGTCCAAATTTTAAAAAAGAATCAATGCATTACAAAAATACAATAATACCAGTGTCTCCACAACTTGGACTGATAACGTGTAGTATTTTGTATTCCACAGAATTTTCTGCCACCTCATTTACACAGTTACAGTGTTGAAGGAAATGTGCTATAGTGTTTGAGGAATTTTGGTGCCGACCGTGTAGATGTCAGGGTGCAATAGTTCTTGGCGGGTTCTGTATGTGTCAATGGCATCAGTGTTGCAGGTTTCAGAAGGTGTTTGCTATGAAGAGACGGAGCAGAGGGACATATAGGTCGCAGCTGACTAAGCCCACTTTATAAAATGTCAAAGAGCCATTTTTATTTTGTTTTGACTGGACAAATATTTGTGAGTCCATTATGGGGTTACACCTACAGACACCCGCTTAGGAGACAGTAGGAGTTTGTTTTCATCCTTTTCATCTTTTCACTCCCTCCGTCACTCCCCACTCTCCCTCCCTCACTCCAGAGTTTTTAATATCAAAGTGCACTGTCTGACAGGAGTAAGTCAAGAACAAGGGGGCTTTTGTTGGATCTTTCTAGAACCAGCCAGGGACGACAAGAGCTTGTCAACCCTTGTTCAGCGTGAAAGGGAGATGCGAAGAAAAAAAAAAGAGACCAGGATGGAGAGAGGTTCTTCTGTGGAGCACAAAAGAGATTTTTCTCTCTCTGTCTGGTTCAGGCACAGGTTTGAAACTGAATAACTTAATTTCACTTTGTCGAGGCAGACAAGAGGTGGGTAACAAAGGTCTCCTTTTTCTTAAACCACCCCAGAACTTTGTTATTTACAAGATCATGACTTCTCACAGCATGAAAATAGCTCTACTCTCCCCAAGGCATTTGGATGAAGAGAGGAGGGTTTTTACAGTGGTTAAACTGTGCCCTGGCATATTAGAGATGAAAAGCATACTTCGGCACGACTGATTAAGTGAGACCTGTGCAGCTGAAAACTAAAAGGCTGCTCAACTGCCAGGCGTTGCCCGAGGATGTGGTTTGTGTTGTTTTGCACATTGCACAACCACTAAACAAAACTTGGTGTATGGAGGTTTTTGTGTGTTACAGACACAAAGGGAGCGAAAGCAACATCCTCACTTCTTCAAAGCTCCTCAGGGTGCATGGCACCTGTGTGGTGAGGAACTGAATAAGAGGTTTACCTTCCTCCCAAAAACATGTTCAGAGTAGCAGCTCCTCCATTGTATTTTTTACTGTCTGTAATTAAAATGTACAATTTCATGTCACGTCAGCTGTATTTCACAATGGTTCTAAGAAAAAGAGCAATAAGAGTTATGTTTGCCTTTTGGTCTGGTCTCTGAAGCCAAATTTCCATTCAAAGTTCAATTCAATTAGCCAGCACCTTCATTTCCATCTAAAGCATTTCAAAAGTCTCAAATTATAGTATATAACTGTTACACAACCCAGACTGTGACTAAAATCAAGAAACCTTTGTGTGCTTCCAAATGCTGTTTCACCAGATATCATCTCATATGTGTATATCACGAGTAGTGATGTCCAATTCGCAGAACAATGGCTGTATCTGAAATCGCATACTCTCTGAGTAGGTACTTGAAAAGTAATTTGCGACCATTAAAAAAAACGTACTTCTAAAGAGTATAAATGAGTGTATTATGAATGTAATCGGACATACATTCGGCATCTTGTTATTGTCATGTGACCTACCAGCATCAGTTCTAACATTCACACTGGCTGCGTCCCAAATCACATCTCTTGAGTAGGTACTTATTTTGAATAAGTAATTACTTCACGACCACCAAAAAGTAAGTTCTATATAGTATGAATGTGTGTAGTATGTAATCTGGACGTACTACATTCGCCATGTTGTCATTATCATGTGACCTAGCAGTGTCAGTTACGTCAGTTCACTGCCATTCATAAATCCTCTCCCGTGGCCTCATGGAATATTAAAGTGTCCATCGTATGCACACTTCAGAATCTTGCTGGAAAAAGTAGGTCATCCGGGTACTTTTTGCCTACTCTTTTATGAGTACTGTAAATTCGGATATACTTCTTTTGTTACATACTGTTGTTCGCCTACTATATAGTAGGGAAGTATGCTATTTTGGATACAACCCCTACCATTTACAACTCCACTCATATGGCATCATGGGATAGTAAAGTGTCCATGGATGTGTATAATCTCACGGGTAGTAGTAGGTCATCCGCATACTTTTTGCCTATACTGTTTTATGAATACTGTGAATTTAGATGTACTCTTTTCACATACCATTTTCACCTGCTATATAGGGAGTAGGCATATTTGGATGCAGCCAATGACTCCTGATGCAGTTTTTTAAGTCATTTTTTTTAATCCATTCAAAAAGATTCACAACTGGTTGAATCAAACTCAATCATTTAGTGAATTGTTCAGAGCATAACCGACTCCCTCCCTGAATTACGAGTCATTTTTCGGTTATGTCTTATAGAGAGTATAAATTCGGATGCAGCCAATGACTCCTGATGCAGTTTTTTAAATGAGTCATTCAAAAAGATTCACAACTGGTTGAATCAAACTCGCTCAGTCAGTGAATTGTTCAGAACATAACCAACTTCCTCCCTGAATCGCAAGTCACTTTTCGATTATGTCTAATTTAAAATAAACAGGGAACCGAACTGAGATGTATACATTTGTCATGCTTAGTCCAGAGGATGATAATAAAGATGCAAAAAGGGTTTATTAATTAAAACAAACTCAGATAATACACAGATAACGAACAGGCAACGTAACAGCATGTAGACACAAGCACACAACAATACCGGACAAATAGAGCACAAAGAGGAACTTAAATACACAGTGATGATGACATAATAATGAACAGGTGTGATGATTGAACGAGTGTCCATGGCAACTGATGACTTAGCGGGAAACTAGAACAAAGGAAACAGGTAACTGAAGAGAAACAAACTAAAAGTCCATGAAAATGAAACTAAACGCATCGTGACAACATTATGTTTGTGATTGGTTGTTCATACACATAATTTTGTAGTAATAAATTAACACTGGTATTCTGTTTTTTAATATTAAAGAAAAATACAATTAATTATTCTTGTACAAGATTGAATTATAATAATGATTAATGGACTGTAAGAGAAGTTGTTTCTTCTTCTTTTTTTTTTCATTTTAGGTGCTGAGGCTTCCTTGTCAAATTTTCTGTCTGAAGCCCTGCTTAAGGCATGTTGGTTGATTATTCATCATTTAATTATTTCACTTATTTGCATTGTAAACATTTAACAGATACCTTTAAAAGACTTACATGAATTCAGTATATTTATACCACTAACGTTTATTAAGAGACCAAAAACTTGTTGAGTTGCACACAAAGAAGACATGTTTCATCACCCTGAATGTAGCCTAAGGAATATGTCTGTGGTGTTGACAGATATCCTCATAAACACCCAGCTAGCATAGAGAATGATATGCTGAAGGTGCTTCTCATTTTCAATGTTGCAGATGAAATATTTTCATCAGCTCTGACAAAAAAACATTGATGGAAGACAGTGATGATGTACAATGACAAGTCTGCTTTGAAGTGCTTCACAGTGCAAATCTTGAATATCTAAGGCCCTGTCCCAAATGGCACACTCCATGTGCACTTGTGATCTTGTGGCCGCATGTGCATGTCCGTTAAGTCCACAAGACCATAGGGTGTCCCATTTGTCATTTTAGGTTTCAGAAGGGTACTCAAGTTCGATTAAACCATCAGAATATGAGGAAAATATTTAATATTTTTTAAATATTTTAAATATGAGGGAAGAACAAAACACTAAACACTAAGATATATACTAAGATATAACACTAAATATATTTATCTGACACAATTATTTGGCAAAAAAAAGGCAAACTAGAGCTACAGGTTTTATATTACTATGGAAAAAATGCATAGAAAAAAAGGCTTACAGGAAAAAATATACACTCACCTAAAGGATTATTAGGAACACCATACTAATACTGTGTTTGACCCCCTTTCGCCTTCAGAACTGCCTTAATTCTACGTGGCATTGATTCAACAAGGTGCTGATAGCATTCTTTAGAAATGTTGGCCCATATTGATAGGATAGCATCTTACAGTTGATGGAGATTTGTGGGATGCACATCCAGGGCACGAAGCTCCCGTTCCACCACATCCCAAAGATGCTCTATTGGGTTGAGATCTGGTGACTGTGGGGGCCATTTTAGTACAGTGAACTCATTGTCATGTTCAAGAAACCAATTTGAAATGATTCGAGCTTTGTGACATGGTGCATTATCCTGCTGGAAGTAGCCATCAGAGGATGGGTACATGGTGGTCATAAAGGGATGGACATGGTCAGAAACAATGCTCAGGTAGGCCGTGGCATTTAAACGATGCCCAATTGGCACTAAGGGGCCTAAAGTGTGCCAAGAAAACATCCCCCACACCATTACACCACCACCACCAGCCTGCACAGTGGTAACAAGGCATGATGGATCCATGTTCTCATTCTGTTTACGCCAAATTCTGACTCTACCATCTGAATGTCTCAACAGAAATCGAGACTCATCAGACCAGGCAACATTTTTCCAGTCTTCAACTGTCCAATTTTGGTGAGCTCGTGCAAATTGTAGCCTCTTTTTCCTATTTGTAGTGGAGATGAGTGGTACCCGGTGGGGTCTTCTGCTGTTGTAGCCCATCCGCCTCAAGGTTGTGCGTGTTGTGGCTTCACAAATGCTTTGCTGCATACCTCGGTTGTAACGAGTGGTTATTTCAGTCAAAGTTGCTCTTCTATCAGCTTGAATCAGTCGGCCCATTCTCCTCTGACCTCTAGCATCAACAAGGCATTTTCGCCCACAGGACTGCCGCATACTGGATGTTTTTCCCTTTTCACACCATTCTTTGTAAACTCTAGAAATGGTTGTGCGTGAAAATCCAGTAACTGAGCAGATTGTGAAATACTCAGACCGGCCCGTCTGGCACCAACAACCATGCCACGCTCAAAATTGCTTAAATCACCTTTCTTTCCCATTCTGACATTCAGTTTGGAGCTCAGGAGATTGTCTTGACCAGGACCACACCCCTAAATGCATTGAAGCAACTGCCATGTGATTGGTTGATTAGATAATTGCATTAATGAGAAATTGAACAGGTGTTCCTAATAATCCTTTAGGTGAGTGTACATCAACTATACAACATAATCAGTTATTAATATTTTGTTGGTTCTCTCTTGTTTTTTGCATGTGTTCATAATTTCTTTGTATGATAGCCTGGCCAAAAAGTATGTCTGCACAATTTAACGTCTCATTGCGTTATCACAAATAAAACAATCAACTCCAAGCACAACTATGCAATATGCTTACAAAATCTTTAACAAATGATAAAAGATAAAACGGATGATAAAATTTTAATAAACATGTCAGTTTTCCTACCCTGGCCATCACTTTTTGCCACTACTGGAATTGGATATTGGTAACACTTTACAATAATGTTACATTATTGCATTAACTAACGATGAGCAAGACATTTAAGGTGTTTTATTAGTCTATTAACTTTTGATTTTAATATTGCATTAGTAAATGTTAAGATTACACATAGCTAAGATTTATTTTCAGTATTTTTCATTGTTAGTTCATGTTTTCTAATGCAGTTAACTTTATGGAACCTTGTTGTAAAGTGTTGCCAGGATATTTATGCTAAATAGCATATTGACTATTGGTCAACATTATCCAAATTTGTGAAGCCGAGTGTTTTATAGTTGTTTCATAGTTGCTACATTTTGCTTAAAAATTATGAAGACAAACAAATCTGTTCACTGTTCACGGATGAATCGTTCAGAACAGGACCAGAAGCATGCGGTTAGAAAGTAAATTTTGATTTCATGTTGACTTAAAAAAAAAATCTGTGTAACATTATAGGTTCATAGAAATAAAGCTACAGTATAAACCAGCCCAAGTGTAAGTTTGGTTTGATTGAGTGCCGTTGTTGGCAAGGAAGAGCTTTAAACTCGCTTTGATATGGATAGTAGCCATCAGTCACTGAGCCCTGCACTGACCTCTGTTGTGAGCTATAGATCCAAAGGCATTACAACTGACTGAGCATGAAGGGGAAGCAGGCAAGAGTTTGGGGGCTGCTGGCCAGCTGATACCCCAGATGTGCGGCTCTGTTTGGGGCCATGTCTGGCAGTAGAATCATGTTCTTACAATAAGGGCTTACCCTGAATAGACCCTGCTGGTCTGCAGAGCATATGACAGATTTCATTTGATATTCTCTCCTGATCTGGCTGGTTACAAATATGGGAAAACATTGAATAGATATGGAAAAACCCTCACCTTTAAAAGTCAGAGTCTTGTATCCCATACGTCTTCCTAAATTAACATCTACTGTTCATTTACTCAACAGCATAACATTTCCACAGCTCTGCACTTCTTTTTCCATATACAGCGCTCTAAACAAAGAAATGCTAAACAAATAGACACAGAAATAAGCTGTGGTGCCTTGTTTATCATCCACATTTGGCTGAGTTCATGTTAGGTCATGTTGTCTCTCTTTCCCCTTGTACTTCCCACTTCCTTCTCATCTGTCTTTCCAAACTCTCCCCCTTCAGGTCCCACACTGACAGACACGATGCGTCCCTCTTTTCCATTTGGCCGAAGCCTTTTCCATGCGCTCAGAGATGTGGCACTACTTCGGTTGTCCTTTCCCATTGAAATCGCAGAGGTTTCTCATCTCTCTGTGTGTTTACTTTCCACTGCCCGGTATAGCAACCTTATTCCAAACTCCAAGAATGAGTCCACTTACTATTTCTAGAACATGCTAAAAAAAAGATACCACCTTCCAAAGGTTATGCAATTAGAAATACAAAATTGTAACATTTTTCCATTTTGGAAGGGATTTTTTTTAAATGCTCTTTCACCTTTTTGTTAATAGGCCTACTTTTATTCATGTTGGTCTGTTTAAAAAGGTTTTTTATGAGGCATAAGGCTGGATGAAAGATGTGCTCTTTACTGTCCTGGAAGCGCCTCAGTTGCTGACAACTGCATACTGAGTAGCAAAACTGTGTGTGGAGTGCTTCATGCTCTAACAGGGGCGTCTGGTCACGATTAGAGCTCATTGGTTTCTGTCAGAGTGTGGGGCTACTCGGCTGTCCTGTGATAGATGAATTAGCGTAACTGAACGAGGCTCTTGGAGAGAGCCCTCCAACTAAAGATGAGATTCACACTGACAGTATAATGTAATGTGTAATTTCCCGTGGCACTACTGTCTCAAAGAGAAATTGCAAAAACATTCAGGTTTCCTGAATAGGCATGCTGTCTTCCATTGGTCAGACATACAAGATAGCTCCTCCCCAAACTCGTGCCATTGGTTGAGCCGATATTGTTATGCCAGGTTGGTCGGGATGCTCTCAAATTTGAACATATGTTAGCTACATGCAAAACATTTTAACAATAAATTACAATAATTAACTATGCAAATTAAACAATGTTAATTTTTTCCTTTTTTTCCATTCCCAACATGTAGGTGCATTTCATGACATCTAGCTACAACTTAAAGGGTTAGTTCACCCAAAAATGAAAATTATGTCATTAATTACTCACCCTCATGTCGTTCCAAACCTGTAAGACTTTTGTTCATCTTCGGAACACAAATTAAGATCTTTTTGATGAAATCCGAGAGCTTTCTGAACCACCCATATGCAGCAACGTCATTGCAACTTTCAAGGCCCAGAGAGGTAGTAAATAGATCGTTAAAATAGTCCATGTGACTCCAGTGGTTCAACCGTAATATTATGAAGCGACGAGAATACTTTTTGTGCTCAAACCCCGCAAAAATAACGACTTTATTCAACAATTTTTTCTTGTCTGTGTCACTCTCCTAGGCTGTTAACGTAGTAAATACATTGCAGCGCTTCCCGAGTTCTACGGCAGAACGGCGGCTCACCATTGGCTAGCTCCTGCGTCAGCATCACACGCATTGCGTTGTGGTGCTCACGTGAACAGCGTCGGCCAATGGTAAGCCGGCATTCTGACGTATAACTCGGAAGCGCTGTACTGTATTTACTACATTAACAGCCTAGGAGAATGTTTGGACTAAATAATGACAGAATTTTCATTTTTTGGGTGAACTAACCCTTTAATTACAATACATTCTTCCTTTCCTCTCAGGCCACAAGGGGGCCCCCTATAACTGTCAAATTGAGCCATAACAGATACTTGAGTCTTAACCCATTTGTGCCCAAATTTTTCTGAATGTAATAATCTACACCAATTAATCCCATGCTTTAACTCTTTATCTTTCCATTCTTCCTTTTGTGTGACTGACTGAAGTTTGGAAACTGCTACTGTCACTTGAAAACTGGAAGGCCCGTCCACCCCTGGACAGCAGACACAGGGGTGGGACAGTAGAGCTGTGGAAAGATTGCTCTCTCATCTCTCCTTTGACAGATTTATTCCCTATCAAATTAATTTCTACTGTACAGTAGAGATGTCAGTTAAAGGGTTAAATTATGTTTTAGGTGGGATATTATGTAAGCAAAAAGCACTAAAAAAAGACCAAAAATCTTGTATTAACCTATTAACATTATACCCCATTTCCCCATGATATATGTACTACAGTTGCCGCTTGGACTTTTGACTAAGTATACAAAAAACTATAGATCTCTTGTAGATTTGTTTTGTTTGGATGATTCTAGAGACCTTCATGATTATGTAGATATATATGTCAACAAAATATACTTATTAGTAACATGAAAATTACCTTTCTTTGGGAGGGTTTGCCTTTTTTTTATTTTGCCATGCTTCCTGGAAGTAGGGGTAGGAAGTTGGCAGCCTCATGTGACAGGAAGGAAGTTAATACCTTTTTTTTTTTTCTTGAAATCCTTTATTTGGTTGTTTGCTTGCATGTCATTGAGACATAAAACATGGACAACATCTAGAAAAATACTTACAAAAGGAAAATGACAACTATATACTGCGGCAACTATAGTTGCCGTAGGCTTAAATGGTTTTTCGTGTATTTAAATAAAAGCTTTAAATGTTAAAAGCTTTAAAACAAAGAAAAGGGACTGGACTAAAATGTCAAGTTACTAGTGAAATCAATCGAATTTGCAAAAATAAAGACTCTTTTCCAACAAGTTTTCCCGTTTTCCATTGGTCAACCAACAAATAATCCCACCTCACACACATTTGTTGAGACTTTTTTTAACTATGCTGTGTATATATACTATATTTTAGTTTAGCATCAAAATCGCACACTTTAACTTTAAGAAAACGTGTAAGTAGAACAGAATTTTTAAATAAATTGATATCATTGTAAAAGACTGGGTGTGTAATGACAAAGGGTAAAAAATTAAAACATTTCTGTATTATTTTGTAATGATATTATCTGCTTATCTCCATATTTCCCTTCTCTGTTCACTCTTAAACTTCTATTTAAATAAATACACACATGCAAACATACATGGTTGTCACTGTGGATAATGCATGTTGCTTTTCTAAAGAGAAGAGATAATGGCTGAAGAAAGAATGTAGAGTGCTGTAGAGTTGTCTCTCTCTCTCTCTCTCTCTCTCTCTCTCTCTCTCTCTCCTCTCTCTCTCTCTCTCTCTCTCTCTCTCTCTCTCTCTCTCTCTCTCTCTTCTCTCATCTCTCTCTCTCTCTCTCTCTCTCTCTCTCTCTCTCTCTCACTCTCTCTCTCCCTGCCTCCCCAAGGGGATCGGATGTTCTCAGCAGTTATAAGCAAGCAAAGCTGGCGGCCGGCAGACCGGCTGGCTCCACAGCAGCCTGGGCACAGAGACAATGCCAGACCTTCTGTCATGAGGCTCGCTTTCACTGAGGTCAGCTAAACCAGCCTGCGGGCCATAACACAGACATACACACCCACAAACACACACACATACTAATACACAATGACATAAACAGCTTCGCATTTAGCATATTTGAAATGTTAGATTTATTATGTTTGGATCATCGAGCAGTGGCAACTAGTGAATGACCGAGCAGCGTCAACATGTCCCCACTATCTCTCTCATTTAATCTGATGGTAGACAGAAATCTTTATAAAACAACACAGTTTTTCTTTATGTTTTGGTTTTGAGTGACAATAACCCCAGTCTTAGGCATTCTCTAGTAGATATGTACTAAAGTGAAACATGAAGCTGTCTGCTTTCCCCATGTTGTAGCCTGTTAATGGTATTTTTATGGGGGAAATGATAATGAAAATGGAAAAAATTATACTTAGCCATCAATAATAGAAGTTGTCTAAATATTAAAGCATGTACATATCTTCTGTGGAAGTCTCAGGACCAACAAAATGTTCGTCCAATCATTGCATTCGGTCCAAATACGATACAATGTCCTACAAGCTTGTCAACATATGTATTTCCATACCTCCGCGCAACCTGCTCGTGCAGACGTCACACGTTATCATCTGATTGGCTCGATCGTCTTTCATAGGTATACATGTTTAATCTTTAATCTTCCGCCCGTTCCAAGTACACCTGGCTGCAGCCTGCAGAACAGGGCGGGGCTGCACGTGTCGCTCCACCCCATACCTTCTCTGATTGGCTCGATCGTCTTTCATAGGCATACAGGATAGAAAATGTGTTTGCAAATCTATATGAACTAAAAGAGCTGTGAAGTGTTCACTATAATGCACAGAAGAAGAAAAAACATTAGCCTCCATCTCGCAATGTCCCTGAAATTATTGTTTTGTTAAATTAAGCTGGTCTTTAGGCTAACGCACGATCAACCCCACAACATTTAGCCTAAACATAAATGTATTGGTTGATTATCCACACAACAGGAGGGTCAGGTCTTCAGAGGAATGAATTATGAATTAAATGATTCATGAAATGTGATTACTTGATATCACCATAGTATGAGAAAGGAAATTAAAAATATATAATCAGTATAATTTTAATTTAAATAACATGGCGAGACACACTTATTGTGGCGTTATTGGTTTTTATAAGCCATGTCGGGACACTGCAGTAGGCTAATGTGTCTGCCATGTTATTTAAATTTTTATGAAACTTTTTATTTTCTTCACTACATTGCAAAGCATCAGACTTTTATCCTCCACTTCATTTCAGAAAAAAATGTGGTTCCTCATTATTTTAAAGGTTCCTCATTATTTTCCTTTTCGTGAGCGAATCTTTTGAGCCGATTCTTTTCAAATCAGCTGGTTCACAAATAACATCAAATTGTTAATTTGTGAATTCGACTGATCCAGATTATTAAAACAGCAGTTAACAAGCGAGTCAAGTGAACAATAAACACTTCATTTGGTCTTGTCCTGCTCAAATAAGCCAAGATCCGGGAGTAATATGATATCCTCAGATGAAGTGTACTCCTAATAATTCATAATAACGTCAGACTGAGCTCTAAGGTCTATCTTGTGTCGCATTAGAAACCTCTGTTTTACTGGAGTAATATTTTATTAGTGTTTCTCTACTTTAAGTTAAGTAGGCTACAGGGTTTGTGTACACCATCCACCATGAATAAACATTTCATAATTAATTTCTCTTGCCATTTCAGGATGTAGGCTAATGTTGTATTGTCTGTGCATTATAGTGAAGACAACTCCGAACATCATGTTGCCTATGAAATGTTTGCCTATGAAAGATGACTAAGCCAATCAGAGGAAGTATGGGGCGGAGCAACATGTGCAGCCCCGCCCAAATTCGGCAGCCTGCAGCCAGGTCCTTCTTGAATCTGCTGTGTGCTTTCATGTGTTTTGGAGGAGGTGTGGCTTTGGAGACGCTCTGAAGAGAGGGTGGTATCTCATGCTTTCAAAGCTAGCTTGCTATTGCTAGCCACTCCGAAATTCCCCACCCTACCTTTAAATAATACTTAAAATAAAAAAAATATATCATTTGTATGTTCAATTAAATAATTTATTAAATAAAAAATCTAATAATAATTCTATGACAATTTTTCATTTACAATTATCACAAAATGTTATTATATAACCAGGATGAGAACATTTGTGAAAGCCAGAGCCAGTTGTCATGAAATTGCATAAAAGCACTTATTCAAACTTCTTTTTAGACCAAAATAATGTTTACTGCAATCTGAGCCATAAGAGACAATCTATTGAAACTAATAGAACTCCAGTGACAGCTCATAATTGATGTGTTATTCAGGAGGGAGGCACATACCATTTGAATCAACAGAAGTGCTGATAGTCAAGACTTATTCTGTGTATTTCTTTTGCCATAGATGTCAGTAAAAGCAGCATGGCTCCTGAGCCACAGTGTTAAGGAGTTGAACAAGGTAGACAGGATTTGCCCTCCTGGCTTTTGGGACAGGCAAATCTGCTCACACTCAGAAGAGAAAGAGTAACTTTTTAGAGAGAGTTATTCCAGCTGAGCCTGCTAGCAAAGATGTCTCAGCTGGTTTTAATTTGACCCATCTGCCACCCTCACCCCCCTTTTAACCTATCATGCCCTACCTTCCCCGGCTCACACACATATGCACCTCTCCTGCCTGTTTGAATTCTGACCTGCACCACAACAGGTGTTTACACTTCCCAGTCTGTCTGCACAGGTCTAACAGTGATTTATAGAGGATAAAGGGAAATTAAGCATGACATCTTGTACACATTCAAGTTTTATTATAAATACACTTGCCAGTGAAACGTTTGTATACACCTACTTATTCTTCATTATTCCTTACTATAAATTAATAAATATAATGATATTTTTGGAAAAAAGAAAAATAGGAATGTATATACATATATATTATGACCACCTTCCTAATATTGTGTTGGTCTCCCTTTTGCTGCCAAAACAGCCCTGACCCATCGAGGCATGGACTCCACTAGACCCCTGAAGGTGTGCTGTGGTATCTGGCACCAAGATGTTAGCAGCAGATCCTTTAAGTCCTGTAAGTTGCGAGGTGGGGCCTCCATGGATCGGACTTGTTTGTTCAGCACATCCCACAGATGCTCGATTGGATTGAGATCTGGGGAATTTGGAGGCCAAGTCAACACCTCAAACTCGTTGTTGTGCTCCTCAAACCATTCCTGAACCATTTTTGCTTTGTGGCAGGGCGCATTATCCTGCTGAAAGAGGCAACAGCCACCAGGGAATACCGTTTCCATGAAAGGGTGTACATGGTCTGCAACAATGCTTAGGTAGGTGGTACGTGTCAAAGTAAAATCCACATGGATGGCAGGACCCAAGGTTTCCCAGCAGAACATTGCCCAAAGCATCAAACTGCCTCCACCGGCTTGCCTTCTTCCCATAGTGCATCCTGGTGCCATGTGTTCCCCAGGTAAGCGACGCACCCGGCCATCCACATGATGTAAAAGAAAACGTAATTCATTAGACCAGGCCACCTTCTTCCATTGCTCCGTGGTGCAGTTCTGATGCTCACGTGCCCACTGTTGGTGCTTTCGGCGGTGGACAGGGGTCAGCATGGGCACCCTGACTGGTCTGCGGCTATGCAGCCCCATACACAACAAACTGCGATGCACTGTGTATCTGACACCTTTCTATCAGAACCAGCATTAACTTCTTGAGCAATCTGAGCTACAGTAGCTCGTCTGTTTGATCGGACCACACGGGCCAGCCTTCGCTCCCCACGTGCATCAATGAGCCTTGGCCGCCCATGACCCAGCCACTTTGATAGATACTGACCACTGCAGACCGGGAACACCCCACAAGAGCTGCAGTTTTGGAGATGCTCTGACCCAGTCGCTCAAATCCTTACGCATGCCCATTTTTCCTGCTTCTAACACATCAACTTTAAGGACAAAATGTTCACTTGCTGCCTAATATATCCCACCCACTAACAGGTGCCGTGATGAAGAGATAATCAGTGTTATTCACTTCACCTCTGTTATGCCTGATCGGTATATATATATTCTCTCTATCAGCTCGAACCAGTCTGACCATTCTCCTCTGACCTCTGGCTTCAACAAGGCATTTTCGCCCACAGAACTGCCACTCACTGGATATTTTCTCTTTTTCGGCCCATTTTCTTTAACCCTAGAGATGGTTGTGCGTGAAAATCCCACTAGATTAGCAGGTTCTGAAATACTCAGACCAGCCCGTCTGGCACCAACAACCATGCCACGTTTAAAGTCACTTCAATCACCTTTCTTTTCCATTCTGGTGTTCAGTTTGAACTTCAGCCGTTCGTCATGACCATGGCTACATGCCTAAATGCATTGAGTTGCTGCCATGTGATTGGCTGATTAGATTTTTGGAGTAACAAGCAGTTGAACAGGTGTACCTAATAAAGTGACGGTGAGTGTATATATATATATATATATATATATATATTAATATACAGTATTAATCAATGTTAACAAAACTGTATATTCTTATATTTTAGAACTTCATACCCGTACTTAGTGTATTCAGATTAATTTCGAGCTTTTGAACTTTAAATCTAAAGGTTTTAAAATCATGAAACACAAACTGAGGCAAATGTGTCCAAATTTTTGACTGTTCTCATATTTATCTGTGGTACTGTGCACAAAGGCCTGCTGATGAATGCGTTTATGTTAAATTAATAAATATTGCACTCAAACTGTTCCAAGCTCAGCTGCAAAAGTGAAAATAAGATGGAGGCGAGGAACAAAATGTGAATGGAGAGACCTTGAGGAGAGTTAAATCATTCGTTTGTTTCTCGGTGTGACCAAGAGAGCACATCAGCGTGTGATTGAGCAGTCTTTAAAGCATGCCCCAGAGAACGGCAGAGAGAAAATAAACTGTTTAGTGTTTCAGTGGAAACTTTTTTTCTCCCCATCTCCTCCTCCTCCTCCTCCTCCTCCTCCTCCTCCTCCCTCTCTCTCTCTCTCTCCCTCTCCCCCCATTTCTTTCTGAATGAGAGGCTGAGTAGGAGTGCTGTGGAGTGCTAAGGTCTATCAGAAACATATGTGTGGAGTTCAAGGGCGGTTGGAGGAAGAAAGCGGATAAGTCTCTCAAAATGGTCTACATTCAGTTCAAGTCTAACTCTCTGAGAGGAAAAACAAGTGCTGAAATGCCATCTCCTTGTTCATAAGAAACTAGTGGAATGCTTAAACCAACTGAAACCATAAAACAAAACTTGCCTTCACGTCATTTAAAAAGAGAGCTGTATTTTTCTCTAATTCTTTCCTTCGCTATGTTCTTTTAGCAATCTATGAGTCTCTTGTTTCTCAGTTGCTCATTTGTGGGTTTTTGAAGGAAGGGCTGAACCGTCATACCGTTTTGAAAAGGGATGCATATGTACATTAAGTGTATGCATTAATCTAGGACACAATTGATGTTACATTTTATAGATGGAAAAAGATTTAGAACAGAAGAGTGCTGAGGTGGCACTCTGTGTTGTGTTTATTGTGAGTCAGTGGCTAACACGCATCACATTGGGGACGTTTCATTACTGACACATGTTACCAGAGTACCATAGCTCCCTCTTTTGAAGGCACATTTGTAGAACTTGTGCTCATCGATCCTGCTTGGAAATTAATTTTAAAAGGAGATTTTATCCCCACCTTCTGGTGGTTTAGAACAGTTCATGCAGTCCCCTTTTTACGAAAGTGATATCTTCCATTGTGTTTCCATTAATATAGAGCTATTGTAATTTCTACCGAATAGGTGACATTCCAGTGATTTTTCCTATCGTTTTTTTTTTTTCATTTTTTTAAAGAAATGAATTTTATTCAGCAAGGACACATTAAATAAATTGAAAGTGGCTGTAAAGACATTTATAATACAAAAGATTTAGATTCCAAATAAATGCTGTTCTTTTTACCTTTGTATTCATCAAATAATTCTGAAAAAAAGTATCATGGTTCCCACAAAAAAAAAAAAAAATAAATAAATAAACATGGTAAGAAATGTTTCTTGAGCACTAAATCATCATATTAGAATGATTTCTGAAGGATCATGTGACACTGAAGACTGGAGTAATGATGCTGAAAATTCAGCTTTGCCATCAGCCATCACAGGAATAAATTACATTTTATTATATATTCAAATGGAAAACGTTATATTTTAAGTTTTAATATTTCACTTTTTTATCAAATAAATGATACTTCTTTCAAAAAAATCTTACTGACCTGAAACTTTTGAACGGCAGTGCTGGCAAACGATTGATCATGATTAATTGCATCCAAAATAAAAGTTTGTGTTTACATAATATATGTGTGTGTACTGTGTATAATTATTATGTATAGATAAATACACACACATACATGTATATATTTAAGAAATATTTGCATGTATATATAGTACTGTATATATATTTATATCATTTATATTATGTATAAATATTTTATTTATAAATATAACACAGTTTTCTTAATTGTATACATGCATGTGTGTGTATTTATATATACATAATAATTATACACAGTACACACACATATATCATGTAAGCACAAACTTTTATTTTGGATGCAATTAATCACGATTAATCGCTTGACAGCATATATATATATATATATTGGGTAATTATACATTTTATATTTATATTTTTCTCCTTTTTAATTATGTAAATAATTGTTTATATATATATATATATATATATATATATATTACAAAATATACATAATATTAATTATAAATATGTATACACTGACAGTGTAAAGCGATATTGGCCGTTCATGTTGTTCATACACAATGTGTATTTGAATTTCTTGCCTCTGTCTTGCTAAGCATTGTGAGTGTTTGGTTTGCCAGTGTGTATTTGGGCTGAGCACGGGAATGGAAAAATCTGTGGCATTTAGGTAGAGCCGTGTCATAAAGGCTGCGCTAATGAGGCCAGGCTTTTGGGAAGGGGGGGAAATGGTTTACATATGGAACCGAGAGCATACAGCCATCACAGCTATGCAGTCTGTGTGTAATGAGACAGAACAAGCTCACACACAAGCCCGTTCTAACGTTTATGCAAAATCTAACAAACAGGAAAATAGTTAGAAATGGAGAATGTAAGATAAAGGAGGAGAAAAATCCATTTCTCCTTCTCAAATTCTCCCCCTGTCGCAAAATCTAACACCACATCGCTAAATCCACATACATCATTGCTGAGTTTTACAGGTCTCTTGCTAAAATAAACAGTAGAGTTGCAATAACCAGTTAAAGTGCTCTCAACCTCGAGCTGCTTTCCTCCAGGCACCGTAGTTCAACCTTTGACCCCTACATGCAAACACATATGCTCTCACACACACAGGCTCTCATGTAACTACACGCTTGCAGGCACATATCATGTCAGGAAATACCATTGACTGCTCATTGCTCTGCCAGAGGAGAGAGATGAAGGCAACAGCAAACCGCCCATAAAGTAGCGTAAAGAGGGTAACGGTGGTGGGCCGAGCATCAAAAGGTCATCGCCCTCCCTTTCAGCGGGGAAGAGGAACAAATGCGCTCATAAAAAGTCAATTAATGTACTCCAAGAGTGGCTCCTCAGGCAGCATTAAAAGAAGAAAGTGGATGTAAAAATTAAATAAGCTTAGAAAATCTATATTTTCGAAGCTACTCGCTTTGTAAATAACTTCTCAGTTAACCAAAGAGGAGATATTATTGATTCAAAGACTAGATTAAACCCGTCACTACTACCAGCAGGGCAAGATATAATTAGTCTGGTATACTTTATAGACACCAAAACCCATTTCAATATGCAATAGGAACGAAAGCAAAGCAATTTACATCCACTGTGTTTATTAAACCATAAAATAGTATTGGTCTTTTTATTGCAATAGTATTTTTATTACATTGCCTGAAGCTTTAGAAATCAATCAGATTAGGGGAACAATGCATTCGTGGCTCTTTTGTATAGTAATCAACTGCTATAATGTGTCTTATTGTGGCTGACCAATTTACATATCAATTAATTTTTTAGAAAATAATGATTATTGATGCACTGCTGCATCCAAATATCTCTCCAAGCCAGTGAGGCAGAAAAAAAGCTTATGAAAGATATAAAATGAGAGGGTAAAAGTGTAGTGATAGCTTAAGGGATTGTTTAACAATTGTTTTTTCTTCTATAATGTTTTTTATTTGCACCGACATAACCATTTAGAAAGTTGTTGTTTCCATAACTTAATCTTAAAGCAAAATGATAGTTTACTTTTGCTTTGCCATTTAGAGTCAAATCTAAACCTGCGGTGACAGGCTATTTGCCAATAATCGAATAGTTAGTCAAAAGCAGGACACACAATTACACAATCCGTGTTGTTTTAGGGGGGAAAAATTGTTATTACAGCCCTCCGGCAACTATGATCCATGAAGAAGCTCTGCGTTCACACCACAGAGACATTAGTCACCACACGAGGAGACGTCCCCAGCCACTGCCCCTCCAAAATAAGCATGTTTTAATGTTCATGAGGAATGCTTAATTATCCGTAAATGGCAATTTACAAGCGTCTTGCTGTAAGGCACAGCCACTTCAGTAAGGAGACAGGCCCTAATTTAATGGAAAAAAGCATTACTGGGTGTGCAGTGGAATTATCCACAGCATTACCCCCATTTCATAACCCACTTTAAAGTTGGCAATTTCATGCATATGGAAACAGTGGCTCCTAGCATGGGGTGATAGGGGATTGAGGTGGGGTTGATTGCACTCAAAGTAATTTCACAATGATTAGGTTAGTTGGGTAATTCTGAATAGCCTGTGTGTGTGTGTGTGTGTGTGTGTGTGTGTGTGTGTGTGTGTGTGTGTGTGTGTGTGTGTGTGTGTATGTGTGTGTGTGTAAGCATACATGTCTTATTGCATCACAGTGTTTGGTGTTTTCCGATGGCTCAGCGATGGTAAATGTCATTGACGCCCATAAGTCTCTTCTCTTGCCTGAAGGTACATGCACTGTCTGTCATGTGCTCATTTACCATAAAGCGTAAGCTGATGCATGTATTAACATGATTCCTATCCTTCCGTCTCCTCCTGGGATATTACAGTGTGAAAGGGCCTGTTCTGGAGATGGATAGGCATGATCATTGACAATTAACATCTGAATAGTGGTGTTAGGTTTAAAATGTCCCCCGAGAGAGGCACACTGGCTCATGAATTAAATGCGATTCAGCACTCGAGCTTTATAAACACTGTGTGAAAGTAGGCCTAGATCATGGGTATCTATAGGGTACATTTTCCTCCTACTAACATAATTCAAAATAGTATTCGGCACGTAATCAAAGGAAATAGAAGGCTGAGCTGTCAGTAGGGCTTCAGTTAACGATTATGTTTGGCTAATTACTGAAAAAAATCATTCCGGAGTTAAAAGGCTCTGACTGAGAGTGTATTGATTGGTTGATTGTGAAAGCTTATTTAAAGGGATAGTTCACCCAAAAATGAAAATTACCCCATGATTTACTCACCTTCAAGCCATCCTAGGTGTATATGACATTCTTCTTTCAGACGAATACAATCTAAATAATATAAAAAAATGTCATGGCTCTTCCAAGCATTATAATGGCAGCCCAAAATTTGAAGCCCAAAAAAGTGCATCCATCCATTATAAAAGTAATCCATACAGCTCCAGTTGATAAAGGCCTTCTGAAGTAAATCGATGGATTTTTGTAAAAAAAATATCGATATTTAACACGTTATAAAGTCAAATATCTAGCTTCCGGCGGACCGCCTTCCATATTCAACTTACGAAAAAAGGGTAACTGGCACGACGATGACGTCGGGCGTAAGCGTTTTTACCTGCGCGAGGCGTTACACTTTTTCTGTAAGTTGAATACGGAAGGCGATCCGCTGGAAGCTAGATATTTTAATTTATAAAGTTTTAAATACGGATATTTTTCTCACACAAACCCATCTATTCACTTCAGAAGGCCTTTATTAACCCCTCGGAGCCGTATGGATTACTTTTATAATGGATGGATACACTTTTTGGGGCTTCAAATTTTGGGCTGCCATTCACTGCCATTATAATGCTTTGAAGAGCCAGGACATTTTTTAATATAACTCTGATTGTATTCGTCTGAAAGAAGAATGTCATATACACCTAGAATGACTTGAGGGTGAGTAAATTATGGGATAATTTTCATTTTTGGGTGAACTATCCCTTTAAGTAGGTTTATATCTGTTTAATGTATGAAAAAGGCAGTATAGTGGGTTTATGAGTAACTGCTCACAGTTATAAGCAACTCATGATCTTTTTGTGTAAAACATGCAGCTTATGCAGGCCTAAGTGTAGTGTGATACAAAATTTGTATTGATCATTTTATCAGTTTAGTTAGCATTTTAAAAATGTTTTTGAAGGAAGTCTCTCATGTTCACTAAGTCTGTATTTATTTAATCAAAAATACAGTAAAAATAGCAATATTGTAATATATTATTACATATTTAAAATAACTGATTTTTATTTTAATCTATTTTAAATTTTAATTTATTGTCAAAGCTGAATTATTGGCATCATTACACCAGACTTCAGTGTCACATGATCTTTCAGAAATTATTCTAATATTCTGATTTGGTGCTCAAGTAACATTTCTTATTATTATCAATGTTCAAAACAGTTGTGCTGCGTAATATTTTTGTGGAAACTGATATACATTTTTTTTCTTTTTTTAAGAATTCTTTAATGAAAAGAAATATAATTTATTTTAAATACAAATGTTTATAACAATGTATTTTTTGTCACTTTTTATCAATTTAATGCATCCTTGCTGAATAAAAGTATTGACTTCTTTAAAATAAAAATGTACTCACTCCAAACTTTTGAAAAGTACGTAAATAAAATATTTACATTAAAGAAAAAAAACATAGTTCTTAAACAACTAAAGCATTTTAATGACTGAATTTTTATTTAGGAAATTAAAATATTATGCTTTTCTTGTTGAAAAACTAAAATGTAATATGTTTTTAAAAATATGTTTAATGTCATGTAAAATAAGAAAATATCGCAATATTTTAATTGACCACTAGGTAGAGACATATTGCTATTTTTAAAAATACAGCCCTTCATTAGCATTGCTTTGCAACAGGATGACTTACATAAATGGAGTTTTAATCCTTAGAGTTTCCAGCTCTTAATATCTTTATACGTGATATATTTGTATAGGTTTGCAAAGTAGCCTAGGTAACATATTAAGTGCTTTTAATGAACCACATTAAGCAAAAATATCACTGTAAATGGAACATAAGATTTAGGCCTAACTAAGTCTCTCTTTTCTGCATACAATAGTCAACGGTGTTGCAATGAAAAGAAAAAAAAACTTAATTAAAAGTAAAATAGGCAGTAAACGGATTAATATCAGGTTACCATTGGGTTATATTGTTAGTTGATGCAAAGTCAGATAGCAGAAAGCTCAGTCTTTATCAATGAGTCTGTGAGGAAATAAGTAAATGGTATTTGGGAATACAGATTATTAGATGGACAGTGTGTATGATGGAGGAGTGTGTCTGAGGGGTTTATTTTTTGGTCAGGGGAGAATGATATGGGATGGGGGTGGGGTGGGGGACAGCTCAGACAAAACTGATGCTGCCCCAGATTTTGTTTAGTGCGACTGATGCATATGGTCTGCTGTTATAAGTCTGAAGTGGAGCCCTGCTTACCCATCCATTAAAACCTGTATATCCCACAGTATTAAAAAACAAACTATGGTACACATTTCCTTGGTATTTTAAACACAATTGGCTACTAACTGATATATAAACATATCTATGGATGTCAAAAAAAAAAAAAAAAAAAAAAACTCTAATCTAATTGTTCGCAGTAAAGCACACAATCACTTTTAGGTTTCCATCATTGTTATTAAGTTTTATTGTGGTTACACAAAAGCCCCATAATCCTTTGCCCCCTCCTATTCACACCATTGTGTAAAGTCCAGCTGATCCTCCCACTCCCCCTCAAATCCGGACTGCTTCCCATATACCCAGTGTGGAGTCCGGCACAATACCACTGTTATCCATCGGATTGTCTGCGGTCATTACTCATTCGGCCATCCACTCTGCCTTTTGTCCACAGCTATCTTTCACTCTGGCCATGGACCTGAGACTCTACCGTTCTCCCATCCTGCTCGGCCTCGGCCCATCTGCCCCCAACTCACACACACACACACACTGACACTCTGTCCACACTCCGTACCAGCTGTCCCGGTGAAGTCCCTGGGGTGGAAACAGGTGCTGGGCTTGTGCAGGCTGAAGCAGACGGCACATGGCAGCACACGCTGCTTCCTCCTCACCCTCCCCAAAAACACATGAACTTGATGTTACCAAGAGTTCTTTTCAGATGCAATAAAACTACACTACCGTTCAAAAGTTTGCGGTCAGTAAGATTTATATATATATATATATATATATATTAGTGCTGTCAAATCGATTAACCGCGATTAATCACATCCAAAATAAAGGTTTGTGTATGTGTGTGTGTACTGTGTATAATTATTATGTATATATAAATACACACTCATTGGTGTATATATTTAATAAATGTTTGCATGTATATAATGTATATATATTTATATAATTTATATTATATATAAATATAAAAACATAGAAAAATAGAAAGCTTTTGTAACATTGTACTACCGTTCAAAAGTTCTGGGTCGGTAAGAATTTTTTTTTTTTGGGGAGGGGGGAAACTGAAAGAAATTAATACATTTATTCAGCAGGGATGCATTAATTTGATCAAGTGACAGTATAGACATTTATAATGTTGCAAAAGCTTTATATAAGGGTATGTTTACATGACCCCGTTTTCAACTGAAAACAGAAAACTTTTTAAACGGTTTTCAAAGCGCAAGGTTTTGAAAATGATGCCTTTACCGTCTCCATGTAAACAACAAAAACGTGAATTTGTGAAAACGGTGACGTCATAGACATGCGTATTACGTGTTCACGGGGTGTTTCTTGACGAAGTGACATCGCCAGCTACTGACCTGGCATGCATAATACAGGGTCGTATTTTAATGATCTGAGCGCATGGTATGAAGCGCGTGGCACAGGTGCACTTTGGCCTGTCCGAATCCACTTTTGCTAGTTTAACAACGGTCAGCGCGCCAGGCGCATGGTCCAAAAGGGTTGTACCTAGTCTCTTAATGAGTCATGGGTGTGTTTTGGGCGTAACATGCAATAAACCAATCAGAGTCTCATCTCCCATTCCCTTTAAAAGCCAGTTGCGCTTGCACCATGGCGGATTCACTATTTACATGGTGGAATTTGCGAGCGGAAAAAGACTGAACGCTTCTCCAAAGAGGAATCCTTTTATTTTTAATATTTAAAACGTTTGTGTGCTGCTGCATGTCCCTGTGTGTGTAATAAGCAGAGTGTACGCGCGTTGTGTGCACTTGCTATAGGCGCATATTACTAACGCACCCTTTAAATAACACAAAAAATACTGCGCTATTGACTTTAGACCAGGTTTTTGTTGGTCAATGGCGCAGTTGTTTTCTGTTGCCTCAAAATAGCAATGTGCCAACAAATAAGGGACACCCATTCACGACACCCAGACCCCCCCAAAGCATGCCGGCAAACAAACGCCGCTAGCTTCTGTTGTCTTCAGCAAGCGCTCCGTGTAACATTGTCTTTGTCAGCTCTGTGTTTGTGTCTGAGTTCAGACTTTTTTGTTTTCATACAAAAAGTTGCAACACACACTGACACACCAGAGAGACACTATGGCGAGCGAACAGAGTTACAGAAACTGTGTTCCTCCCTGCTCTCGTTACATCACGAGTGGGGATACACATTTGATGTGCGTTGTTTGTCTGGGAGAGCAGCACGCTCACGAGCAGCACGCTCATACGCTGCGAGCATTGTGAGGCTTTGCCTCTGAGAGTGCTGCGATCCTGCCGGGCGCTCTTCGAGGGGAGCTACAGTTGTCCAGCTCCAAGGAGGTGACTCCACAAAAGCAGACTCAATAAGCGCTTCCTGCCAGCCCGCTCTGTTCAGCCTCCACGTCGGGGCTTACCATTTTTCGCAGATCTCCACACCGAGGTGTCGAGAACGTGGAAACGGCCCATGTCATCTCGAGTTTTCAGTCCTCATGGGGCTGAAAAGGCATGGGTATGGTTCGATGCCAAGGGTGGAAGAGACGCTTGCGAGCCATCTCTCTCCCGAGTCGGCGTCGGCCATTAAAGCCCCGACATTGCCCACCAAGCCACTGAGAGCTACATCGGCACTAGTGGGCAAAGCGTACTCGGCAGTGGATCAGGCCGCCGCATGCCTGCACACTATGGCTATCGTGCAGGCATACCAGGCTGACCTGCTGAAAGACCTGGGGGGTAGCCACAAGAGTGGAGCAGATGTAATCAATGAGCTCCGATCATCAGCAGATTTAGCTTTCCGTGCAAAATCTATAGGCCGTTCTATGGCAGCCCTGGTGGCCAAGGAGAGGCATCTGTGGCTCCATCTTACGGAGATAAAGGAGAAAGATAAAAGCTTCCTGCTTGATGCGCCGCTGTCTCCTGGGGGCCTGTTCGGTGACGACGTCACTACTGTCACCGACAGGTTCCAGGAGGCAAAGAAACAGTCTGCGGCGCTCAAGCAGCTCCTTCCCCGTAAGCCCCAGGTCTCGTCTGCTGCTGTGCGGGAGCAGCAGACCCCGGGTACGAGCTCTTCACACCGAGCGCAGCAAAAACAGAGTGTCGCCACCCGTACTCCCCCTCAGAAAGGGTGGGCGGTGGGCGGTGTTCTCAGGCGCAGTCTTCCAAGAGTAAGACAGATCTGCGGACTGTCATTATTTCGAGGAAGGCTGCGTCTAAGAAGCCCTGACGCCAGTGGGCCCAGGGCAGTGAGGGTTTCCCCCTCCGGGGGCAGGCGGTGCTCACCTCAGTACAAGGTGCCCGTCTGTCCTCGGTACCCTCACAGGGTCAATCCACCAACCCCGCCCGAGTGCCGAGCCAGTTGTTCCCTGCCGGTCCGCCGCTTCAGGGCGCTGCACTCACAGTGCAGAGTACATCAGAGACCAGCCTCGAGAGGCTGGTACGCCTAGTAGATTTTCTGGCAGAGTGGGAGAATCTGCCAAATATATCTCAGTGGGTCCTGCAGATGGTAAAAATAGGGTACGCCATCCAGTTCAGGTGTCGTCCACCCAGTTTCAACAGGGGTTCTGCCCACGCTGGTGGGCTCCGAGCAGGCTCTGATTATGACTCAAGAAGTACAGACCCTCCTGCGGAAAGGGGCCATAGAAAACGTCCCTCTGTCCGACAGGGAGTCAGGGTTCTACAGCCGGTACTTCATCGTGCCAAAGAAGGATGGGGGGCTGCGCCCTATTCTAGATCTGCGCATCCTCAACCGTTCAGGATGCTTACACTCAAACATATTGTGTCTCAAATCAGGTCAGAGGACTGGTTTGTCACGATAGATCTCAAAGATGCTTATTTTCATGTCTCCATCCTTCCGCAGCACAGGAAGTACCTGAGGTTCGCTTTTGGGGGAGAAGCGTACCAATATCGGTTGCTTCCCTTCGGTCTAGCCCTTTCACCCCGCACCTTCACCAAGTGTGTAGACGCGGCATTAGCCCCCTTGCGTATGCAGGGGATCCGCATTCTCAATTATATCGACGACTGGCTGATCCTAGCACAGTCAGCACGCCTGGTGGTTCAACATCGAGATGTTGTTCGCTCGCACACATGAGGAAGTTAGGACCGAGGCTCAACTTCAAGAAAAGCGTTCTTTCTCCAGTTCAGAGAATAACGTATCTAGGCGTGAGTTGGAACTCGGTCTCTATGCAGGCCCGCTTATCAGAGCCTCGCATAGGGTCAATCCTCTCAGCAGTAAAAGGGGTGAAGCTAGACCAGTCACTCACTGTCAAACAGTATCAGAGGCTGTTAGGTCTGATGACAGCAGCGTCCAACGTGATTCCTTGTGGCCTGTTGTACATGAGACCGTTACAGTGGTGGCTCAAGACCAAAGGATATTCCCCGAGGGGAAACCCTTTTCGCGTGATCAAGGCAACGCGGCGGTGTCTCCGCACCTTGGTCATGTGGAAGGATCCTTGGTATCTGGCCCAAGGCCCGTTACTGGGGGCACTGTGTCAGCGGGTATCTCTGACCACGGATGCCTCCCTTACGGGTTGGGGGGCGACCATGAGTGGTTGCTCAGCCCAGGGCTTATGGCAGGACTGTCATCGTTCGTGGCACATAAATTGCCTAGAAATGCTGGCGGTGTTTCAGGCTCTGAAACACTTCCTGCCATACCTCAGGGGCTATCATGTGCTAGTACGCACGGACATCAGTGGTCTCCTATATAAACCATCAGGGGGGTTTGAGGTCGCGCCTATTATACAAGTTGGCTCGCCAGATCCTCCTGTGGGCCCAAGGGAAACTGCACTCAGTCAGGGCAGTTTACATCCCAGGGCGCCTGAATGTGGAAGCAGACATCCTGTCGAGGCAGGGGCCGAGGCCCGGGGAGTGGAGACTCCACACCGAGGTGGTGGAGCTCCTTTGGGAGAAGTTTGGCAGGGCCGAGGTGGACCTGTTTGCCACACACGAAAACACACATTGTCGACTTTGGTTCTCCCTAACGCCACCAGCTCCTCTGGGACTGGACGCCATGGTACAGGAGTGGCCGAGGCTGCCCCTGTATGCATTTCCCCCGATTGCTCTCCTTCCGGGAGTTCTAGAGAGAGTGCGCCGGGACGGGGCCCATCTTCTGCTAGTAGCTCCGTTCTGGCCAGCCCGAGTTTGGTTCTCGGACATTGTGTCGCTCCTCGACGGCTCTCCCCTGGAGATTCCGTTCAGGAGGGACCTTCTCTCTCAGGTGGGCGGTGCCATTCTGCACGCTCGCCCAGAGTTGTGGAATCTGTGGACTTGGCCTCTGAGGGGGCCCAGCTCATAAGTTCTGGTCTCTCAACCGAGGTTGTGGAGACCATTCTACACTCTAGAGCTCCCTCCACGAGGAAACTGTATGCTCTGAAGTGGAGACTCTTTACCTCATGGTGCAGAGATCGCCTGTGGGATCCAGTTAACTGCCCTGCGAGCGTGGTGCTGGAGTTCCTGCAGGAGAGGTTCTCCGCTGGGTTAGCTCCCTCCACATTAAAGGTGTATGTGGCAGCCTTAGCAGCTTACCACACTCCTTTGGGTGGTGTTTCATTGGGGCGACACCCTCTGGTTACTCGTTTCCTCCATGGTACTATGAGGCTGAGGTCTACAGTACGCACCAGGGTGCCGGCCTGAGACTTAGCCATTGTCCTACAAGGCCTTTCTGAGGCTCCCTTCGAGCCACTAGAAGTTCCTGAGAAGTTTCTCACTCTTAAAACTATCTTTCTTCTTGCGATATCTTCTCTGAGAAGAATAGGGGATTTACGAGCCCTCTCTGTGGTACCCTCGTGCTTGGAATTTGCTCCCGGTATGGCTAAAGCTTTTCTGCACCCTAGACCGGGTTACGTTCCTAAGGTTCCCACTAATCCTGTGAGACCTATAGTACTTCAGGCCTTTTGTCCTCCGCCGTTTCTGACGTCAGACCAGGAAAAATCTAATCTGCTCTGCCCTGTTCGTGCACTGGATGCTTATGTCCACAGAGCTGCCCTGTGGAGGAAATCAGAACAGCTATTTGCCACCCTCAAGGGGGGGTCCGGCTTCAAAGCAGAGAATGAGCAAGTGGGTAGTCGAGGCTATTTCACTTGCTTATGTGGCGGCCGGACAGCCTTCCCCTTTGGCTGTCCAGGCCCACTCAACCAGGAGTATGGCTGCCTCTCAGGCATTTTTGGCAGGGGCCTCCCTGCAGGACATTTGTGACGTGGCAGGATGGTCCTCACCTTTGTCAGGTTCTATGAACTAGACATTAATGTTACTCCGGGGGCTCGGGTGCTCGCCTCCTAGACAATGTTACAGGCGGGCATCCAGCTCCTATGGGGGAGTGGGCATTCTCGTTCCCAAAGCGGTGACGCAACGCAAGTTCCCTTGAAAGGGAACGTCTCGGTTACGTATGTAACCTTAGTTCCCTGAATAGGGAACGAGATGCTGCGTCACCCTGCCATACTCCCCGCATGCCCGCAAGCGTCTCGCTTCAGCCTTTTACAGAAGCTAGCGGCGTTTGTTTGCCGGTATGCTTTATACCTTCCGGGTCTATGACGTCACCCGCCTATGACGTTCCGTCTCTCCATTGGACTGATTACACACGACGCATCTCGTTCCCTATTCAGGGAACTAAGGTTACATATGTAACCGAGACGTTTTGGGTGAACTGTCCCTTTAAGCAGTCATTCTGAACCAGTAATCACTTTTTTTGACAATTCTTAAATTCAAAAATGTTTAATTTTTTATTAATTTACTTAAATTATGACTATATTATTATGTAATTATTTGTCCCATTTTTATCTAAAAAAATGTTTTTTAAATGTCATAAACTTTATATGACAGGATTATGTATTATGTATGATTAATATAGCCTAGCTAAATGATAAATTAATAATAACATTAATTAGGATATAATCTACTAATTAACCTGTCTAATGTCTAGAAAATATAATAATTCTGTCTGCCAAGCTCTGATAATGTATGGAATATTATATTAATATATTATCCATTAAAAAAAACAATAGGCCTATACCTTTAGAAGCACGGATGTGTCTGTCACCGCATATGCTGCTTTAAGTCAGACAGTCTGAGCAACTGAAATGCTTCTCTGCAAAGTGTGCAGTTCGCCTTAGGTTCATCATGAGTTACTGGACAAGACCCATTGATACCTTTTTTCTATTCAGCCCTATATCTGGAGATCCTCTTGCGTTCAAACGGTGGACGCGAGCTCGACATGTTTTTAAAAAACCGCGCAAGTTTACAGCGCATGTTCTCGATACTCCATCGCTATGGCAACAAAGCCGCTAAAACGCAATCACGCGCAAATGAGCTTCTGCACTACTTATTGTGGAATTGATTTCTTTATATTTGCTATTATTCTCCACACTGCAAAATCCTTATGTGCTTATTGAACTATGTGTGGACCTATGTAAAATACGGGACAAATCGCGTCCCGTATTGGTTTGATACGGGACGCGTCATTTTTTTGCTTGTATCTACGGGACGATTCCGTATTTCACGGGACGGGAACCCTACCTAAGAGTCCACAACACGACAGGAAAACACAAGACCGTAATCATGACACCATGACTGCATCCGAAATCGCATACTTCCCTATACTATAGTAGGCGAAATAGATTACAAAAGTATGTCCGAATTCACAGTACTCATAAAAGAGTAGGCAAAAAGCACCTGGTTTACCTCATTCTTCCAGCGAGATTCACTTTACTATGAGGCCACGGGGGAGGATTTATGAACATAACTGACTCTGGTAGGTCACATGATAATGACAACATGGAGAATGTAGTACGTCCAGAATTAATTCACACTCATAGAATGTGTTTTTTAGCGGTCATGAAGTAATTACTTATTCAAAATAAGTACCTACTCGAGAGTGTGCGGTTTCGGACGCAGCCCATGTATGCTCAGTCGACAGCATTTGTGGCATAATGCTGATTATGCTGATTATTCTTGACTCACCCCTTGTTTTCTTTAAAAGAGGCCAAAATTGAGGTTACGGTGAGGTACTTACAATGGAGGTGAATGTGGACAATTTTTGGAGGAATATTTTTGCAGCATATAGTATTATACAAAAAAAAAAAAAAAAACATTAATTCTTCTATTAAAACGTATGTATTATTTGAGCTAAGATGGTTGTTTTGGGATTTACGTGTTACGTTGTCATGGCATTGAAGCTGTAAAATTGGATATAACTTTGCACAGAAAAGGTTAGTAAGGGATTTTTTCCCACACTAAAATCTTATTAACAATCATATTGTTTACATCTTGTGGCTATAGTTGTGAAACAGAGAGAACAATTTGACCAGAGTTTCTCTTTAGACCTGAATGAAGAGGTATGAAACCGTGCCAGAGCCCAGCATGAAATTATTACATGGTGTCCATTGATGGTAAGATAAAAATAGATAAAAGAAAAAGGGGACTATCAGTATGGGCCTCTGGGTAGAGTTATTTATATCATAAGTGCAGGGGAGGGGGATGGTATTCAGTACATACTGTATGAATAACACCCCACAAACAGATCAAAATACCCACACCCCAGTCACCTTAACAATTTCCACAGGATGCATTCAAAGTGAAATTAAATCACTTTTATTGGGGGGATCAAAGGGTTAGCCTGAGAGGGGTCCACTATTTTAGGACCTTACATTGTGGGTTGTAAAACAGGGAATGTGTCAACACTTCACATGCTGGGGCAACCAACATGCCATTTCTCTTTACTATGCCAGGTTGCACATTGCTCTCATAGGACATGGCTTTAAAAAATGAGTGTTTTTGTTTCACTGGGTGATAAGGCAGTGTTTTCAGGGAATTCTTGCTTAATATTTGAACTACTCAATAAATGTTGAAAGAATTATGGGATTCTCAGCTACAGTTTTTTTATTTATTGGAACAGGTGTTATTTAAGTAGTTATTGTGATAGAATTGGTCATATTTTTGTTATCCATTTTGGGCAACTGATTTAAAATGTCTTGATTATTGTATCACAGAGAAAGTGTCGGACAGAGACTCAAAGCCCTTGTACTCCCTCCAGCTGGCCTGAATTGTCAGCCTTCTCCTGAATGAATGTGAACTGATTCGGGACATTCCCAGTATGTGCTTGCCGAGGGCAAGCTGCAACAGGCCTGAATATGTATGCAAGTGCACACAGGACTGCTGCTGTCTCAGCCCCTGCCCCCTTCCACCCCCCGTCTGGAGTCCAGACCCATTGAGCCAGAGCTTCACGTCCAAATAATGATGTCTCAAAAAGCTCTTTTTTCCAGCATCCACTCATTCGATCAGTTTGATTTGTTACAACTTAAAATAGCATATTTATGGAATTGAATGAAATTGCATTAAATGTGAGGCATGTTACTTAAACAAATAAAACTAAATGCATAACCAAAAAAAAAAAAAAAATAGCTTAAACACAACTAAATAAACAATAAAATACAATCAACATGCAATGAAGATTATTAAAAATCCAAGCTAGGCAATCTTTATGTGGTAAAAGTCATATTTAGGCAGTTTTGAAGAATAACATTTCAACCCGCACTAAACTTCTTCTTTACAAGATAATTAAAATACAAATAATCTTAATATTATGTAGAACTGACAGTACTATAATATAATATAATATAATTAGTGCTGTCAAAACGATTAATCGCAATTAATCGCATCTAACAAAAGTTCCCTTTCAGTCGGTCACGTTCGACGTACGTCGGAACTGACCGACGAATTGGGGATCATTTTCAGAGACCAATCTACTTCGAGTGTATAAAAACGAGCCAATAACTTTGGCATGCGGTCCACGCACCGCCCCGCAGCGCGGGTATAAATACGGAAGTGGAATACCGCATCCTCGCTTTCAACTTCGGAGCTGAACAGTTTGCAGTTCAAGCTGTTTCTACGAAGTGTTTTTGCTACGAGCCTTTGAGGAAGATCGCTCTCTTACCTGGTGCTGGCGTGACGGTGCGATTTAGCGAGTGGCCGCTGCAACGTGCACTGTTCCTGTGTTGGTTGGCTGGGCGTTTCTGTTTGTTGAGTGCTCACACGCGGGCTTGCACTATCTCCTAAAAGAGCATTTCCCTTCCTAAAAGAGCAACACGGGTTGACCCTGCGTCTTTTTCAAGATGTCATTCAAACCATGTGTTTCTGGATGCCGTCGTTTTCTGTCCCCAGTTGACGGTCATGATCGCTGTCTCACGTGTTTGGGCGTTCAGCACACTGAGGCGGCATTCGTGAATGACTCATGTTCCCACTGCGGGAACATGACCATCGCAGTTCTACGGTCTAGGCTCGAATACCTCAGAAGGGGTGGAGTCCCATTGCGCATCCCCCGATCTAGTGGTCCTCCCACTGCAAAGCAGAGGGCTGCTACTTTGGCTGATGCCTTTGGTGGAGACCTGAGGGTGACTGTGAGGGCTTCCCCGATGGGCCAACAAGCCCCTTGGGCCCCTCCCCCCTCCGCTGCGCCGGTGGAGCTTCCGGAAGAGCGGCCCGGTCCTTCCCATGGGGGACGGCCGTCTCTTTCGGGGCTCCGGCTGAGGATATGATCTCGATAGCTGCATCGGAGGAGGAGCTAATGGGCTCTGGAGATGAGGATTCGGCTGCGTTGCCCCCTTCGGGTGTGGTAGTGTTGCCCGAGTCAGATCCAGAGCTTACGGCTATGCTTTCCCGGGCCGTCGTGAGTGTCGGGCTCGAGTGGAACCCTCCACCGTGTCCCGAACCCTCGCGGCTGGACGATTGGTTTCTCGGGACGGCCCGTGCTGGTTCTCAGCGCCCCGCCCTGGTACCATTCTTTCCGGAAGTGCATCAGGAGCTCACGAAGTCGTGGACGGCGCCCTATAGTGCCAGAAACCGATCTAGTGACTCCTCCGTCCTCACTACCCTCGATGGTGGCGCGGCTAAGGGATACGTGGGGATTCCCCCAGTCGAGCGGTCCGTGGCGATGCAACTGTGTCCCAGGGCCACTGCGGACTGGCAGGCTAACCCACCTCTCCCCTCCCGGGCGTGTAAGTTCTCGTCCAATCTAACGGGCAAGGCTTACACAGCCTGCGGGGAAGCCGTGTCATCTCTGCATGCCATGGTGCTCCTGCAGGTCTGCCAGGCCAAAGCGCTAAAGGATCTGCACGAGGGTAGTTCCGACCCAGGCGTTATGCAGGAACTGCGCACACTCCTCTCGACAGCCCCTCCCTGGCCGATTCCCCTGAGGAAGGACCTGCTTTCTCAGGGACGGGGCACTCTATGGCACCCGCGTCCAGACCTCTGGAAACTCCATGTCTGGTCCCTGGACGGGACGCGGAGGTTCTAGGTGGCCTGCCACAAGCGGTGGCAGACACCATCGCGCCTCTATGCTCTGAAGTGGAACCTGTTCGTTGAGTGGTGCTCTTCCCGAAGGTGTTTGGTTAGTGTCGTGCTTTCTTTCCTGCAAGATGGGCTGGAGCGAAGGCTGTCTCCCTCCACCCTCAAAGTGTACGTCGCAGCAATAGCGACGTATCACGACGCAGTTGAAGGTAAGTCCTTAGGGAAGCACGACCTAATCGTCAGGTACCTCAGAGGTGCGAGGAGGCTAAATCCTCCTCGTCCACACTCGATACCCTCTTGGGATTTAACTCTGGTGCTCAGGGCAGTTCAGAGCCCTCCCTTTGAGCCTTTGCAGTCTGTAGAGTTAAAAATTCTGTCCATAAAGACAGTACTCCTGACTGCATTGGCCTCCATCAAGAGGGTAGGGGACCTGCACGCACTTTCGGTCAACGAATCGTGCCTAGAGTTCGTGCCCGGATACGTGCCCAAGGTTCCCACCACTCCCTTCCGGGACCAGGTGGTGAACCTGCAAGCGTTGCCCTCGGAGGAGGCAGACCCAGCCCTGGCTTTGTTATGTCCCGTCCGCTCTCTTCGCGCTTACGTTGACCGGACTCAAAGCTTTAGGACCTCAGAGCAGCTTTTCGTCTGTTACGGAGGCCAGCAGAAGGGAAAGGCTGTCTCCAAGCAGAGGTTAGCCCACTGGATAGTGGATGTTATCGTCTTAGCGTACCAATCGCAAGACGTGCCTTGCCCGTTCGGGTTGCGAGCACACTCAACCAGGGGTGTGGCCTCCTCCTGGGTGCTGGCTCAAGGCGCCTCGCTGACAGATATATGTAGAGCTGCGGGCTGGGCGACACCTAACACCGTTCGCTAGATTTTATAGCCTCCGTGTAGAGCCGGTTTCTTCCCGTGTACTCGCCCCCAGTGGCCGGCAGGCGCGAAGTGCCCGTTCTTGTGTTGGCTTGCAACGCCACTCCCGCCCGCTGGGCCGGATACGTGCGTCTGTTGTCTCCAGTTGTGTTCCCCAGAAATGGCTAACCCTGTCGAGCTCCTCCGTCACCCCTTTTGTGTCAGACGTTGCGGCCGTCTGACGCCAGGCCTGCACCCGTATGCTTGTGGAACGTGTGTGTAGGCTGGGTTCCATATGTAGCGGTCCCTTCGGCGACCCCATATGTGTATTCTCCACGGTACCCGCTACCCTACTCGGCTAGCCCCGTGTCCTTCCCTTGACAGAGCTTGCTCTGTCATCTCTGGTGGTGTTCTTTCCCCCCAGGACCAGGTTGGATCCACCCCAGAGACTGCCATATGTTGCACTACCCTGCTAGGTTAGTCCTTATGAGTATTCCACCTCTCCTCCCCTGGAGGATGTGGCTCCGCAGCGTTCCATCTCCCTGAGACGGGCACGCTTTCCCAGCGTTATCCAATAGTCACACCGAGTGGGTCTTGCAGAAACAGCAGTGACGGACCTTCCCTGCTTGGAGCCCTGACTCCTGCTCCAACCTAGGAGCACTCCAGCGAGCTCAAGCAGGGCACTGGAAGGGCCAGACTCCCTGGCGTGTTGGTAGGGATCCCCAATTCGACTGAAAGGGAACGTCTCGGTTACGTATGTAACCCTCGTTCCCTGAAGGAGGGAACGGAGACGTACGTCCTGTCGCCAGGTGCTGTGCTTCCGCTGAAGGGCCGAGTCACTTTTCGGCTCCTCAGTTGGAAAAGCGAGGATGCGGTATTCCACTTCTGTATTTATACCCGCGCTGCGGGGCAGTGCGTGGACCGCATGCCAGCGTTATTGGCTCGTTTTTATACACTCAAAGCAGATTGGTCTCGGTCAGTTCCAACGTATGTCTCCGTTCCCTCCTTCAGGGAACGAGGGTTACATACGTAACCGAGACGTTTTTGTTTACATGTGTATATATATATATATGTGTGTGTCTGTGTATATATATACTGTACATACACGTGTGTGTGTGTGTGTAAATATATATGTGTGTGTGTATATACAGTATACACACAGACATATATATAACGTATATATAAATATAATATTAATATATATATATATACACACACACACATATATTATGTAAACAAAAACTTTTATGGTAGATGCGATTAATCGTCATCAATCGTTTTGACAGCACTAAATATAATATAATATAATAAATACATTTTTAAAATAATTTTAAAACTGACACTAAAATATTATATCTTATTTTTCCTAATGAATGAATGAATGAATGTTAAACACATATAGGTTTTTTTAAAAAAAAAATTATTTAAGGTGTCATTGTTACAGTGTAATTATATATTTAAGTACTGAGTAATATTTAGTAACTACACGTACTTACTATAGGGTTAGGGTAGGATTAGGGTTTGGTTGAGGATTAGTTGCATATAATTATGCATAATTTACTGTTATTACTATGGTAAGTACATGTAACATATGTAACAAGGACACTGTAAAATAAAGTGTTACCGAATGTTTTTATTTCCAAAATCTCTGTCTGAAGCTCTAAGTCTGAAGCTCTAAACTAAAGAGGAGGAGGAGGAGGGGCGGGTCCAGACAGCGCTGTGTCTCGCCGGATTTCATCTGTGTGCTGCTGTTCACTTTCCACAGACATGAGGGGCTGAACATCTCTCATCATCCGGCAAAGTGACTCTAATGGGCATAAAAACCCTTTCTGTTCTGTTTGATCTGGCCATTTGACAGGTCCATCGACGCTACGTCTTTAAAAGCATAGAACCTTGTAGTTCCCTGATAAGGAATATATTTAGAGCTGTTGTTGATTTACTAAAGATGTCTATACTGCCTTTCACGCCACCAATTGTAAAGAGACTTCTGGGCTGGAAGAAGGGCGAGCAGAACGGACAGGAGGAGAAATGGTGTGAGAAGGCAGTGAAGAGTCTGGTGAAGAAGTTGAAGAAGACAGGACAGCTGGAGGAGTTGGAGAAGGCCATCACCACCCAGAATATCAACACCAAATGCATCACTATACCGAGGTAACGTTACACACTGTAGGCTGTGTTTAAAACTGAGCTGCCTACCCAGATGGTAGGCATTCTGCCATTCTGAACGCTCCGAAAGCAAATTCGGTTCCCAAAAAAGGTGTCTGTGTAGACACACCTCACTAGTTTTTTTTTCCTAGATACATCCGTATACAACCAAGAACTGTGAGGCTAACGCTGCTAACTAGCGAACGCCAGCGGGTATTCTCCCTTTAACAGGCTTTCCTAATACTGCTTAAATTGTTAAAGCGTTGAGTAACGTTACTTCTGTCAGCAGTTTATGGCGTTTCGTTTGTCAGTAAACCATCTAACTTAAAGTTAATTTTTTGAAGTTACACTGAAGTGAATGCGTCGTTAGTTGGCTAGCTTGCTAAAGCCATTATTGCTTTGCATTGTTGCTTTTCAGTGTCATATCTCGTTTGACACAATATCGAGAGAAGAAAAATATTTTTGGTTTATAAGTTCTCATATTTACCAGTTTCAGATTGCTAGCATTCATACAAGCACTTGTTAGCTAGCCAGAATTGCTGACTATGGTGAGAAATATTCGTTACTTTTAACTGTTGAGTTGGTTTTGAAAGCTTATATGGATGACCATAAACTTCACCCATCTATATTCATAACAGACAGACAGTTTAAGCGGCTACGATAAAGTTAAATGTTCAGGCTCGTACTAGTGAATAAAATGCCAAACACTTCTGTGTGCCAAGCTAAGCTGTTATATAACAGTCTGTGATATCTGGGGCAGACTGAGGCTTTTTTACAAATATAAATTTTGAGAGCTGGACTGCTGGATTTACAGTTTACAGATCAAACCTTAATGAATTAATGTTGAAGTAATGCCATTCAGTAAATATTTAGCCAGTGGTGAGGTAAATACTATCAAAGCAAATAATTGCAAGTAGAGGATGTGGTGGCCCTTTATGTAATTGTAATGTTATTGGGTAAATTACCTGTTGTTTTGTGTCTTTTAGTGTTACTCTAAAGTACATCGTCCATACACTGCCTTGATAGTGTTATTCAATTTGTCAGTAAGTCAGTGTACAGTGCCCTGTGCCCTAGATGGTGGTGATGGAGGGGAGTAAAGCTTGTTATATCATAACCACTGTAGTAGTTCTATCCAATTGTACTCAGGACATTTTGTCATGGGTAAAAGGATTTGGAGAATTAGTAGCCCTACAGATGAAAACGCAAAGCCTTTGTGGCTGTTGAGAACAGCGATATGCATATTTTTAACTTGATAATATCAAGCTGTATACGGAGAGTACATGTAATTTTCATTCAATAATTAAGATCCATTAATAGCAAGATAAAGTTGAAGAATCATATTGAGATTTCTAATTGAAACGAAATATGCTTCATAGGTGAAGTCCAGTGGCATTTAAAACATCATTTATTTTGATGAAAAAATGATTATCAAACATGTTTCTCGTACCACTCCCTCTTTATGCCACTGGTCAGACAAACAGATAGTCTCGCCCAAACTCATGCCATTGGTTGAGTCAATGTTATTGTCTCGAGTCTCGACTGGTCGGTATTCTCAGATAAACATCAGAATAAACAGCATTTTTTAGGGAAATCAACCCACAAATGGCTTACTAATAGCTTTCTTTGTACATTAAGGTGGCACAGGGGATTTTAACATAAATGTTTATCATGGGTTAGAAAACTAGCTTCATTTGTTATTAATAAATAGGGCTGCTTGATTAAGTCAATTTATGATCACTGTTATATTATATTATATTATATTATATATATATAATATAATATAATATATATATATATTAGGAAGGGACGTAAACGCACCACTGCAATAGAAAGGATTTATGACACAAGACAAAAGACGAAATGAGAGCATCATTGTGAAACAGAATGCGGCACAATAATTGTATTGTCTTGATTATCTTTTTTTCATAATTACTGGAAGCCAATTATTTTCAGTAATTGAAAATAAAATTTGACTAGTTGCCCAGTCCTACAAATAATGTCAAAAACTCATGTTAAGAACATTTTCAGTCCATACAGGTCTGTGTAAACAGATGAATGGTTGAGAATCAAGTCAAGAAATCTCAGTGGGATTCCCCTGGTGACTAACATAGTGTTAATAAGTAGAGGTGATATCAGCATGCGGCATTTGAGCCTGGGGTTACATACTTGAGCACGTAAGTGCATACCTTACCATCTGTGTCGATAAGAGCAGAGAATTCCGCAAAATCTGCATCGATTCTTATCTTATCTCATCTTCCAGTTGTTTTCCATGTTTAGAGATCACAGATTATGGCAGGTCAGCTGGAATTGCTTAATCGTTTCGCTGTGCTTGCTTACCACTGGCATCCCACTGGGAGATGTTCTTGTTCGCCTTCTTCCCGTTTGGCTTTTGGTTTCCTCACGCATCCCTCCATTCTAGCTTGGCAAAGTTCAGGAATTACTCCAGCATTGCCCCACAAAGACTTTGAGGCTTTTAGTTCATGTGTTTGATGTCATCTAGTGTACCAAAATGATTCTCACAATATGTCAGTATCAATATTATTATTTTTGACTACACAAATTTTTGTCCGATCAAATCAGGGTTTATTCTAGCTTCATACATTTTTTTTATTAACACTTGAATGTGGGTAAGATTAATTTAAAAAAAAGCAACATTTTGAATAAAAAAGCTGAGAAAATCACGTTTTTGTCAAAGATTACGTCCGGATCGAATTCAGAACGATGATCAAAACATAGAGTAGATGACATCCATCAACACCTCCAAAGCTTCACAGTCCTGTATCTCTTCATGGGTCAACATTTCATTCAGTAACGTTAGGCAGTTTTGATGTTGTTTAATGTTTGATAATCACATTATTTTACATGTGCATAAGCAATGCTTTTATCACTTGTTTCTGCTGCTTCTTCGCTTGTGTTTTGATCCGGAGATTCTGTGCTCTTTCAGAAGATGCGTAATATCGCCCCCTACCGTATAACAGTGAAAACATGGATTGCCGAAAAAATCTGTCAATGGAGGGAAAATGTTGCGTCATAAATGATGGAAAATTCCATCAATGGCGGGGAAAGAGTTAAAGGTTTTCTTTGCATTTACACTGTCTATGGCATTGAAAGTGAGTTCCAATCTCTTGAACTCCAATTAGGTGTTAATTCCAATGTGATAGAATCAGAAATATATTCATCATTGTTGTATCTCTCTTGAACTTTAGGACTTGACGTATTCTTTGCTATTTGGTAATTGTCACTTATGCAGTATGTGCATTGTCAGTGACATGAGCTACTTTTATAAAAAGTTTGTCAGGATCATGAAAATTGAGGGCTGTGCCTGACATGAGCGCTTGTGGTGTTAAATTTTGGCGTTCAACAGTTTGACCACATACATCCTGCCCCTTAAAGGAGCTTTCACACAGGAAATTAATGTATATGCTTCTCTGTTGCATCTCTTCTCTTGTCTTCACTGCTCTGTCAAGCAAACCTCCAAACTACTGTGTCATCTCTCATGTTTTTACATCTCCTGTATATAGTAAGCAAATACCCACAAAACACCATTCAAAACATTCACCTCCATGGATGTCTCACACTCAAACTCAGACAGACTTTCTCTGTACTTTAAACACAGCTGAGAGTGTGTTTATTTAACACACTATGTGGCATGGTTATTCAGAGATCAAGAATGCAGTGTAAGGTCTGTGAAGGGCGTGGGTTGTTCTCTGGATTGTGGTTGAGTGTAAAAGGTTGGCGTTAAGCTGCTTTGAATATACTCAACTGAGACATACAATCTGTGAGGTCCTGATGCTCCCTACACGGATTTGATTTCTGTTCTTCTGGATGATATCTTCTCTGCATTAGTGGCCAGCTGGGTGGCAAAGGGAAGACTGCACATGTGTGCAACAGAGCAAGAGCAGGAAATCATCACCTGCTCACAGGCTTCTCTGAGTTTCTGAGGTTACACTACTTCCTGCTCCACATATTTATTCAAATAGAGCAAAGATATTCTGAGAGCCACTAACCAAAGTGACATGCTAACTGCTGAAAATGGCTTTTAATATAGGGCTTTTAATATCTGAGTTTGTCTATGTAAATTCACGACTTTCTAAAACATCCAGGTAACTCTTTATTAAAATCACTGGACTACATAAAAAAGACTATTCGGTGTTCATCCCTGAGTTATGTTTACGCATTCCAATAAATTAATAAATAAAATATTAAATAAATAATATAATAAATAATTTAAATATTTAATTAAATATAATTAAATTATTTAATTAAATAATAAAAATGTTTTTATTTTTATTATTTAATTAAATATAATTAAATTATTTAATTAAATAATAAAAATGTTTTTATTTTTATTTTTTTGAATAAGTCTCTTCATGCTCACCAAGGCTGCATTTATTTGAAAAAATACAGTGCAAACAGTAATATTATGAAATTTTATTACAATTTAAAATATCTGTTTTCTATTTAAATATATATATATATAAAAAAAATTTATTCCTGTGATGTCAAAGCTGAATGTTAAGCAGCTTAATAATATTTTTTATTGTTTTATGTTTTGGTCTTTCTCATTTTCATAGCACAAATGCTATGGACAAGCTTTGAAGTTTAATACTAAGGCCAGACGTTTCGGTGTTCATCCCTGAGTTATGTTTACGCATTCCAATAAATTAATAAATAAAATCTTAAAAAGCAAATAGTTTAATATTTAAATATTAAATAAAAAATATAATAAATAATTTAAATATTTAATCAATCATTTTAAATTTAATTAAATAATAATAAATGTTGAAAAGTGAGGTTTTTTTTTTTTTTTATGTTATTGAATGTCTCTTATGCTCACCAAGGCTGCATTTATTTGAAAAAAGTACAGTGCAAACAGTAATATTATGAAATATTATTACAATTTAAAATATCTGTTTTCTATTTGAATATTTGAATATATTTTAAAACAATTTATTCTTGTGATGTCAAAGCTGAATGTTCAGCAGCTATTACTCAAGTCTTCTGTGTCACATGATCTTTCAGAAATAATAAAAATATAATAAAAATTAAATTAATCAAAACTAATAAAAGAACCCATCCTCAAGTATTCATAATGTTCTGTCCATAATTTGTGATTATTATTAAGCTCAGTTAGTTATATTTTTATTTTTTTATGTTTTGGTTTTTCTCATTTTCTAATAATAGCTTGCTTTTTGCGCATGTAGGCAGCTGCAGTATTATAAAATGCAGAGTTTAACTGCACAGTGGCTGCTAAAAAGGACAACAAAGTCAGCAAAGCTTGCAGTTCCGTCTCCATGTTATTGTTTACACGGTCATCGAGGCTGGTCTGTTACAGAGCTGTTGAGAGCGACGGCTCTGGTCTGTTATTGTTGTGTTCCGGTAGTGTAATAGTCATATGATAGGGGCTTGACGAATCAATGAAGGATACACAATGATCCAGAAGACCCAATCAGGGAGTGAATGTGGGCAGCCACGCCTTCGCTTTCAAAAGTCTCATGCTGCGTCCCAGTTCGCCTACTTATACTACGCCCTAAAAGTATGTACTCTTTTTGTGAAGAAAATGTAGATACTTTTGAGTGTATAGCAGAAGAGTAGGCAAGCTTTGGGACATACAGTACTACTTTGTCATTTTAACAGACAGCTCTGTCGCTTAGTTACGTGCATCCTGTCGCCGTAAACTGAAATGTTGTAGCACGTTGATCTGCCAGTTGTCTTTCATGCGGAGACTCTCCTCATGTGTTTGCAATTTGAATATAGTGATGTATTTAAAAGGTAATGGCCAAACATATCATTACAAAAGTTCACAATGCTGCTGCAGATGAAATATAATGTGGATAACACTGAATAAATATCTTTTCTTCAGGTTAGATATTGATAATTAATAACTCAAACCCCTTTAACTAAACCTCTCTCCATAACCGCCGTACTTGCACATCCTCCATGTCTGTCGTTTTTTACTCGCGTTTGTAGTTCTAATCGAATCCTCGGCCAACGCGCAATGGGTTGTGGGCAATATTAGCCGTTAGAGTGTGCATCAATCTGTACTTCGGATTCTGACCGGAAATAGTAGACCATCCGTGTATCTTTGGAATACTCATTTCAACATACTACGATTTGGGACGTACTAATTCTATTTTCGAATACTATTTAGGACGGATAGTATGCGAATTGGGACGCACCATCAGTTTTGGTCCGTCCACACTGAAACGCATCCCCGGAGTTTTCAAAATAAAACAGGGTCTGCAGCGTTTCCAAAAGTCTCCGGAGTAGTGTGGACACCAAGCGTAACCATAGCAAAAGTTATGCATTTTAAAACGAAAACGCACTAGTATAAACAGAGCCTAAATAGGGATGCACTGAAATGAAAATTCTGGGTGAAACCGAAACACTTGGCCAAAAAATGAAACCAAAAATGGTTTTTAAAAGTTATTTATTTCTTATTTAAATTTTTTTTTGTATAATTGTATTAATATTAGGCTTTATAATGAAATTCAATCGTTTTAATGATACTGAATTAAAAAAATACAAGCCAATAAAATAAAATAACCAGACCTTTATTGAAAGTAACACACTAAAATTGGACAGAAAATGTATTAATATTAAATATAAATATATTATTCTTTTGTTCAGTTCTATGAAACAGAATCAGATTTAACAGATTAAATTTTTGACCAGTTATCCAAATAATGTATAGTCCTATTGTTATCAGAGCACGTGAGCAGATAGCGGGGAGCCATGTTACCGCACTTGGTTATTGCAAACAGAAACAAGTATAGTAACAATTTCCTTAGAGTAGTAAAAAGCATAAAAAGTTCGGGTCAGGTTAGGGGCCATGATGATGACTAATGGATTTAGTGTGACTCCACAGATGTGAATTGTGTGAGATAGGCCTATGTGGGAGAACAACAAACACTGCTGCTCAGAGAGGAAGCTCTAAGGTTACTGGTGAGCCACACACTCCCCGTCTTCCCTCCTCAACTCTCTCTGGTTCCCTTTTTTATTTTAAAACGGCCGTTTTATTTGCCGTGTTGATTTCTGGTTTTAGTCATGTTGTTGTTGTGTATGACGCCAGTGTTGATTTTAGAGAGGCAGTGTGTGTACAGGTGGGGGTGGGACAGAAAGACGGCTGCTCTTGGCTTTGACAGAAGGGTGAATGAGTTCTAGTGTGTGACTTTCAGGTCAGTCTGGAGGTCAGTATGACTTGAACAGAAGGAATTGGAATAGTGTGTCTGTTTTCAGCTGAGCTGTAGCGTTGGCTGTGGGAGACTCCAGGACTTTGCTTTGTCTCCGTGGACTGAGTCAGACAATGGGATAATCTGTCTTCTCTTTGTCAGGTTGCAAACTCACAGAGGGTCTGGTCAACAGCTTTTTGTGCCTTTTCTGATGTTGCATTCAAGCCATATGCAGTTGGCTGACTTATTTCTTTAAATGGGATTTTGGTGTAGATGTTGAAAGAGCGAATTAAAGGAATAGTTCACCAAAAACAGGCATGCTGTTATTTTTCCTGTGATACACAAGAGCATTTTTTGAAAAATAATCAGGCAGCTTATAGAGTTTCTAGTGGCTAGACTCCAAATATCCTGAAATGTTACTTTGTCAAATCTTCCCTTCTCTAGTTCTCCAATATGGTTTAATGATGTAATTGGCATCCAACCTGATGCAATCCAATGAAAGGCTCCATTTTTAAAGCTACAGTCGAGGGCAAGATTTGCAGTTACTTAAATTTCACACAAAACTAACGTATTGCTTCGGAAGAGTTGGTGATGGTTGTGCAGTGTTTGTTGTAATTCCTAGAGCTTGACAGATGTGGTCACCTATAAACTTTTGTTTTAATGGTAAAGAGCGTATGTGTAAAGATTCTTCATATTCTCATTTTGTGCTCCATGGAAAGAAATACAGCATTCCATTTTGGAATGACATAAGAGTGGCTAAATAATGTAGGCGACCACTACTTTTAAGTGCTATTGGGTTAAAGCTAAATTTACATACATACTACATTTGCCTGTCTGGCAAATACAGACATTTCTAGTGTAGAATGTTGGCATTCATACTGCTGGTGCATAGTTGAATGACTAGGCAAACATTACATTGGAAAAGTGTGCAGTCGCTCGTCTCAGTGTCTCCTCTGCCACGCTGTCTTTCCCCTCCTTCTGAACTCAAGCCATGTACTTCCTCTAAATTCACTCACTCGCTTTCTCTGTTCATCTTCTGTCAGTCCTCTGAGCCTGAGCTTTTTAAAGAATGTAGGGTGAACATGCATTATTGTGATGAAATTCATTAGCAATGGCTGTCATGGTGCATAGACCACAATAGTATTAGAATGATTCATGCTTTCTCTGCGGCTTTCTCTTCTCACAGCCGGTGACCTCTCCCTTCTGTATGAAAATAAGGCCTGATTCACTTTCTACTAAAAGGGTCTCTCTTGCACCATTTGAATATCCTGAATTCTGCGAAAAATGAATGACCCAGTGCAAGGCTATTAAAAGACTCACAGGGCGAGATTTATGGGGCTTTCACTTTAATTACATTGTACATTAGTGCAATAAGGCACATTATGTTTTAGAAAAACTTTAACTGAACTGTTTTTAGCATATACAATTATTATACTATTATGCTAATTTAATGAATCTGTTACAAACTCTGTTACACTAAAAAAATACCATTAACGATTCCATTGCTCCCCTTTAATAATTAACTAAACAAAAACACTATTTATTTACATATTTTTCTTTATAAAAAATATCAAAATCTGCGAAGGGGTAATTAAATGTAACAAATCATGTAAAAATGTATCATCTTTTATTGGAAAATTAAACAACATTTGATCAAACTTTGATAATTGCCTTAATCTTTTAAACAACTGAGAAGATAGTGATCAAACTACAACATATAAAAATCACTTTTCAAGTTGATAATATATATTACATCAGCATATGAGAGTCAAATTGGATGGCTACAGGGACTCCTCTCAAGATCACTCATTTAATAGTTAATCTATTGCCAAAATTATGAAAAACAGAAAATGATTGAAACTATTCAAATAAGGAATTTCAGAATCAGAATGCGTAGTTTGTACATAAAAAATGTCCGTCAAAACCAACACGTTGAACGATGTTCACTAACCTGACAGAGTTTTTCAATTGGATTGGCATTTATTCTCTTTAGCATGCAGTGTGAAGTATTTCACTCAGTTCCCTGATTCAATTTCAGCGAGTAACAAACAAATTTATACTTGCGTACGTTATTGTCTCTGACAGACAGCATAATGAAGCCACTTAGGCTGCCATTTTTTCCCTCTTCTTGGAAAGCGATGATGTAGTCAAAACATCTGGTGGAAATTCGTGCACTCGCTGGACCTCTGCTTCTCGTACAGTAAATACTATGTGTATTGTGCACGTTATTTTTTGACAGACATCGATGTTGTGATATTCAAATGATGTGGATTTGTAAACAGATGGATCGTGAGGTAATAATTATTTATTTCTTAGTTGGCAAGTATTCAGTGAAGTGATTGATGCCCATGTGTGTTATGTCAATGTTTTTAGTTTTGATATTCCAACTGGCAGCCAGCCGAAGTTTTTGACGTTACTAGCACAGTTCTTAATTTGAATTGGACATTACTAAGTGATGACTCACTGAAGAACTTTTTTCAGTGAGCAAGTGACTCATTAAATGGATTTAAACCAGTAATATCTTTATGTCCAATAAAAAAACAGCTCATACGAGTCATTCATTCTTGAATTGACTTTTCTAGTCATGCCGTAAGTTTAGTGTTCTCTCAGCATTAAGAAGGTAGAATGATTCTTGCGTTAATTATTAACTTTTATGGGACTGGTTGTTTAATTGTCTCCTGAACTGTATGTGCAGGTCTCTGGATGGCCGTTTGCAGGTATCTCACAGAAAAGGCCTCCCCCATGTGATCTACTGCCGGCTGTGGCGCTGGCCTGACCTGCAGTCCCACCATGAACTGCGTGCCGTAGACTTGTGCGAGTTTGCTTTCTACATGAAGAAGGACGAGGTGTGTGTGAACCCTTACCACTACCAACGTGTAGAGACACCAGGTAAGACCCAATTGTTCCATAATCAGTTTTTCGTGTGAAACTAATTAGAGTTATTTATTGGGATAAATTCGCAATTTATCCCCCCCCCCCCGTGTGTGTGTGCAGTTTTGCCTCCGGTCCTGGTTCCTCGGCATGCTGACATCCCCACAGACTTCCCTCCGCTGGATGATTACTCCATCCCTGAGAACACCATATTCCCAGCGGGCATTGAGCCTCCAAGCAACTATATACCGGGTGACAAACATGTTTTCTGTTTTCTCTCTAAAAATCACACATTAACTTTCACCCAGACATGCCCTCAGGACTACACAACAGACATTACTCACTCTAACACACACACACGCTGGTTCATAGCCACATCTGCTTGAGTTGATTTTGTCGTGTCTGAGTTAGTTTAAGCTGTTTTGTCAAAATCAAAGTGTTTAGTCTGGCGCCTTAATAAAGTTGGTAAAAGACAAGGAGAGATCAAAGTGCTGATCTCATGACTGGTAACAGCATATTGAGGCTCAAGACTATTGGTGTTAAAAGTGTTTCACATGACTTGAATGAAAGAATTCTTCTTTCCAGATAGACCTTTTCACTATAAGACAAATTTGCAGTGTGGCATTTGAGTAAAGTGCTTCATAAAGCCAAGCTCATGCTACAAAGAGAACTTTCACATACTTTAATGGACTGCTTGCACTGAGCTTCGTGACACACTTCCGTTTTGAAACAGTACAACTCATTTATTTCCGGTTATGTATATTTTTAATGTGCTGTAGTCACCTAGTTGACTAAATGCCACCTAAAATGAATGTCCGCAAGAAGATTTAAGACATTTTCAGAGAAAGGAGAAGAGATATTCTGATGATTCCAAACATGAAGTTTTAATCCATCTAAGCCAATCTGAGAAAGCAGCGGCTGTTGAACATGCGCAATTATTTCACCACCGTGCTCATCTAAACTAGTAACCGCGATGCTAAAGTGTGTGAGACCTGATGAATAAGATCAGTACGAACATGTATTTATTTGAATTAAACATTTTAGTCACATTTTTCATTGTCAATCATTTTAATGTATGTAATATACATGTTTATGCCCAAAATGCTTGCCTAATATTCAAAGTAGTTGCCTGTCATTCTCCTCTACACTGTTTAAGATTAGTTAAATATTTAACATCTTCAAATTTAAGGCACATACCGCGCATTCATTCATTCATTCATTCAAATATTTTAAAAGACTGGAATAAGAGCACCAGCGCACACAACCAATCCTTTTTATCAGTCAAAATCATTTAAAAATGTAAACTCATCAGGTATGAAATATGATCAGTAAGAGAAAAACACTGTTAATGAAAAGATGAGCAGTAGACTACTGCAGGTTAGTGGGGAAATATATTTATTTATTATTCAGAATGCACATTTGGAAAGAAAATATATTTATAGTAACATTTAAGCAGGTTCAAGATCATTCATGTTAACGCGGAGAACAAGATTAATTGTTTTAATCAATTGACAGCCATAAAACGTAGTAATAATCTGCGTTCTCATGTATGTAGGTGCGCTGAAGGCTGTTACCGGAAACTCCCGAGTTGTAATAAGTAGGACGCGGAAGTAGTTGTGCAAGTAGTCCATTCTGAAACTAGTATAGTTGGATCCACACGATTTTGGCTTTGATACAGTTTCAGCCTGATAATTAAGGCTGTAAATAAATGGTCAACACAACACTATCTGTTGAATCTTTAAATATGTGCTCTGCAGGGAGACCACATTATGTCTTGTATTGTACATTTGACATAGGTGAGGTGCTTAATAACACGTCACTACATTTATGTTTCAGAGACCCCTCCTCCAGGCTACCTAAGTGAGGATGGGGAAGCCAGTGACCACCAAATGAACCACAGCATGGACACAGGTTAGAGATCTGAGATCACAAACAAGCAGTTGCTATTAGATACCAGAGCTGAATATATTTGTTTATAATTTTTTAATTCTATTTTTTTCAGGTTCCCCAAATCTTTCACCCAACCCTGTCTCTCCTGCAAATAGCAACCTAGGTAAGATCCCAGATTGTCAGAGTGATATAAATTTATCATAGGTTTGGAGAGCATCAGAGACTTCCATCAAAATCTTTAAAAAATCGTATAGACCGTAAACTTTAGAAAGATAGTATAAAAATATGATAAATAATATTTATCATATTTTTAAAAAAAAAAAAAAGAAAAAGAAAAAAGGGCCTAATGATTAGAGAGTCAGACTGCTAACCCGAAGGTTGCAGGTTCGATTCTCAGTACCGGCGGGAAATGACTGAGGTGCCCTTGAGCAAGGCACCTAACCCCCTATCGCTCTCCGGGCGCCACAGCAGAAAATGACTGCCCACTGATCCGGGTGTGTGTGTCCTGTCCAAGGTCGGCAGTGTGTGTGTGTTCGCTAACTTGGATGGGTTAAATGCAGAGGACAAATTCCGAGTATGGGTTACCATACTTGGCCTTCACATGTCACTAATTACCAGATTGTCAGAGTGATATAGATTACCAAACGTTTGTACACATCTACTCTTTTACTGTTATTCTAACATGTGGAAAATAGTAATAGTAAAGTTGTCAAATTAATAAAATAACACTAATGTTAGTATATGTATTATACTTGAAACTTTAAACAAATCTTGTAGAAGCCATTTTATACTTCAAGTTTTTCACATTTTGCTGCAAAATGCGGCAACTTTGGCTTTCATTTTCTGCACCTTTCCCTTTGCATATGTGGCTGTAGTTGGTTTGTTCCATAAAACAATCCTCTCCTTCAAAAGTGTTTGTTGTGGTGGGAACCCTGGAGAGTCAGACTGATTTCTGTAAGTACTCCACCCCACTGTGAGTCGGAGTTTAATATGGCTGGATTATCTCTGACATATTATCTCCATAACGTTGGTCAGCCTGCCTGGTCCTGTGTGAGGTGATTAGTGAGAACGGAAGTCTGCTTCAGTGAGCGCATGAGAAAACACTAGGACGAGTCACTGCCTGTAAAACAGATGAGTAACGTCACCAGCATCCTGTACTATCCATTAAGCAGGTCTACAATTGTTAACAATAGGAAGGCATGGTTGAAAAAAAGAGAGAATGTTTTTTAAAAAAAAAAAATATTATTTATGGCCATTAGCTGTTTAGATCATTTGGCCATATTTGTGCATATATTTTCAAAATCAACTAGTTGAGGTGGTTCTCTAAACAACTAGTCAGATTAAGAAGTATGATGTAATGGTGCTGGATTAGGGTCATGTTAAGCAGACATCAGTCAGATACATTTCTTAAGGATTTATACTACCTTTCAAAAGTTTACAGTCTGTAAGATTTTTTAAAGATTTTGAAAGAAGTCTGATGCTCTCCAAAGCTACATTTATATGATCAGTAAAACAGTAATAGTGCTAAATATTATCAAATTGAAAATAGTCTTTTAGTATATTTTAAAGTGTAATTTATTCCTGTGATGGCCAAGCTAAATTTTCAGCATCATTACTCCAGTCTTCAGTGTCACATGATCCTTCATAATGTGCTGATTTGGTGCTCAAGAAACATTTCTTATTAATATCAGTGTTGAAAACGGCTGCATAATGTTTTATAATACATTTTTCCCATTATACACTTTTTCAGGATTATTTGATGAATGGAAGGTCCAAAAGGCCAGCATTTATTTGGAATAGAAATCTTTTGTAATATTATAAATGTATTTATTATAAGCAATAATATTATACAAGTTTTTAAATGGTAGTGTATAAATGTATCCTATATACAGTAAATATGATAAATAGCTAGTTATGTAGTAAATGACTAAATAGGCCTAAATATAAATATTGAATTTTAAAAATGAATTTAGATATTTTTACAACGCTAACAGACAACCCATGCCTGAATGGTGGTTGGAGATTTGTTCGGTTGTGTATAATAGTTAGGAAGCCTCAGTCCCTTGGCTTTGCCTCTCAGCTGTGCAAAAGGAAACCTCATATAAAAGAAGCCTTTGTTTCTGTCCTCTCAGTCAGCCCAGGATAATGTAATAATAATAATATCCTGTTTCTGGGTTGTTCTACCTCTGCAGTGAGACACCAGGAGGCCATGTAATAAAAATAACAAATAACCAATTTCACATGAGCAGCCTGCTGTTTTCAAAGGGCCACATTCTGTCAACAGTGTGATCACTACAAAATGATTTTACACCACAATCCAAAGTCCAGTGCTTTTCCTGTTCTTTCACACTTTGTTCTGCACTTGTTTTGTTTCTCTGATCCTCTCTCATGCTCATATATTTGTGTCTTTTAGATCTGCAGCCAGTAACATATTGTGAATCCGCATTTTGGTGCTCGATTTCCTACTACGAGCTGAATCAGCGTGTGGGCGAGACTTTCCACGCCTCGCAACCATCTCTGACAGTGGACGGCTTCACGGACCCCTCTAACGCAGAGCGCTTCTGCCTGGGTCTGCTGTCCAATGTCAACCGCAACGCAGCCGTGGAGCTGACGCGCAGACACATCGGTACATTCAGCTTACATTTATGAAAAATACTGGAATTAGAGATTCTGAAATAAAAAAAATCTGTAAACTTCATAACCTTTCCCCAGGGCGAGGCGTGCGTTTGTATTACATCGGCGGTGAGGTGTTTGCTGAGTGTCTGAGCGACAGTGCTATTTTCGTCCAGAGTCCGAACTGTAACCAGCGGTATGGCTGGCACCCCGCCACAGTGTGTAAGATTCCTCCAGGTGAGTCAGTCCGTCTGTACACTGTGATTGGATGAATGTGCAGCTGTGTATATATACATCCTATGAGTCACTCAGGCATGTTCTGGTGTCAGACTTCCTCATTATGTTCTATAGAAGCACTCAAGCATACATATTTGTGTGTTTTTTGTTATTTGTTATTTGTGTGTTCTGACTTCCTCTCAGGCTGTAATCTGAAGATCTTCAATAATCAGGAATTTGCAGCTCTATTGGCCCAATCTGTGAATCAGGGATTCGAGGCCGTGTACCAGCTTACCCGAATGTGCACCATTCGCATGAGTTTTGTCAAAGGCTGGGGGGCAGAATACAGGTAAGCTAAGACACAGGATATATATACACACACACACTCACATTTTAATGTTTTTAAAAGAGGTCTCTTATGCTCATCAAGGCTGCATTTATTTGATCAAAAATAGAAAAACAGTAATATTGTGAAATATTATTATAATTTAAAATAATGGTTTTCTATTTTAATATACTTTAAAATATAATTTATTTCTGTGATGCAAAGCTGAATTTTCATCAGCTATTACTCCTGTCTTCAGTGTCACATGATCCTTCAGAAATCATTCTAATATGCTGATTTGATACTCAGTTAGTATCAATGTTGGAAACAGTTGTGCAGTTGTGCTGCTTAATATATATATATATATATATATATATATATATATATATATATATATATATATATATATATATATATATATATATTTATATATTTATATGTATGTATGTATGTATGTATGTATGTATATGTGTTATTATTTTACTGTTATTCATCCAGAAATTCTGAAATAAATGTTATCATGGTTTCCACTAAAATATTAAGCAGCACATCTCGTTTTTAACATTTATAATAATAAGAAATGTTTCTTGAGCAAGAAATCTGCATATCAGAATGATTTCTGAAGGATCATGTGACTCTGAAGACTGGAGTAATGATGCTGATAATTCAGCTTTGCCATCACATGAATAAATGATATTTTAAAATATATTAAAATAGAAAAGTTATTAAGTATTTTCCTGTGTTTTTGATATTATTTTATATTTGTTTGTGTATGTGTGTGTGTGTGAATTAAAATGTATTGCTTATGCAAATGTAGAACTGGCTTAGAGATTTGTTTTTTATATCTGCATCACTTTCAAAATTGCTGTGTACACATAAATGCTGAGTTTTAAACAAAACACACAAATGGCATTTAATCACTTTATTTCTGTGACAGTAGCACACAAAGAGCTAATGGTTGCCCTTGATTATGTAAAACGGTTATTCCTAGCTGCTCTGTAGTGTGTTAAAAATGCTTGGCAGGCATGGAAACGCATTACTGACCCAGATTCTCCTTCCTGCAGGCGGCAGACAGTGACCAGCACCCCCTGCTGGATAGAGCTGCATCTCAACGGCCCCCTGCAATGGCTGGACAAGGTGCTCACTCAGATGGGCTCGCCAAACCTCCGCTGCTCTAGCGTGTCATAGGACGAACCCTCAGCTCATTTCAAGTAACCATAACCATTTAATGACATCCAGGACACACCCTCTATTGCTGCTTAATGCCAAGCATACAAAGAGACAAACACCTGCTGGACTCCTCAGTTTCACTTTATCAATTACAGATCCCAATGTTTGGGCAAAAATGGATATGTACAGTTGAAGCACTTTGAACAATGACACTCATGGAACATGGCTGATATTTCCTCAGTGTGATGAGTTTAAAATGAGGCATTTTCCTCATTGTGAATTTAAATGTGATAATGAAATTATGATTCTGTCATTTTTTTGTTTTGATCAAGAAGTGTATTATGCATTTGATTTGATCTTAAGGTATTAGAATCATGGGCTCATAATATGATTGCTCAAAATCATAAATGTCCTCATAGGGGGCCTATAGTAGACATTTCTGGCGACTTAGTGCTGCACCAGACAAGCCTTCAGAGAAGTGTGTTTTGTTTCCACCACCTTCAGTGAAGGGGTCTTGTGTGAACTGTTACAGTATGTTAGCCTGAAGCTAGCGCTTTGGGCAGCTTTGTCTAGTTTTTTGTGTGTAGTTGTGCTCAAGTAAATTGCACTGCACTGGACAGGTTAATACAATGTGATTGCGATTGCTGTCTCAAATGCACGGTCGACCAGGTTATACTTCTGACAGGAACTGAGTGTGGAAAATTATAAAAAGTTACTTGCCTTGATTATGAAAAGCACTTGTTTTTACAACCCAATGATGTCGTGAACAAGAAAATAGCATTGGAAATTTGTCAATGACAATTGCTAAGAGTGCCATATTTCTTGAACTTGATGGTTACCGTTTGAATTTTGCTCAGCAAAGACGTTTTTGTAAAAAATATTTTTGCATAATAAACCGAATGGAGATCGTGAAAGTATATTTTTACTGCTGCCCCAGAGTATTGTAATTAAGATTGTGTAGCTGTAGTAAAGTATTTATCACCCACATCTGCAGGTGGCCATCACTGTCATATTATACATTGATTTTTAGGAAAAATGGACACTCTTAAGGCCCGTTCACACCAAGAAAGATAGCTATAAAGATAACTATATTAGCGTCCACACCACCAGCAGACGATATCGTTCTGTTCATTCTTTCTAAGCACATACTTGTCTGCCGCTTTAAATGCTTGAGCTTGTTACAGCAGAACGGATTCTGATTGGCTGTCGATGTTTTTATCGTTCATCCGCTGGATAAAATCGTTCTGAAAGTGATGCCAACGATAGCGTTTCTCTGTGCCGTTATCGTTATAGCTGTGGCGTGGACTCTGTTATTCTTTAATATTGAGAACGATTTTTAGTACTATATCTTTATCGTTATCTTTATAGTTATGGTCGTTGGTGTGAACGGGCCTTTAAGGTGTGGTCACAATCACATTTATGTGCTCTTGACATTAATATGCTAATTAGCGAAAATTTAATTTGGTGGTAAAAATGGTAGCAATATTTCACTGGTCTATTGTATGGTAGGCTTTGGATAAAAGTGATAAATGCATAAATGTATGAAGCACTGCTCACACAGAAAACACTTTCACGAGCGAATCAATGTGACCAACTTGAACCTGTTGTGAAATCTGAGTAGGGAAATCTTGTGCAAATTCCCAATCATGTGGATTTCATATCAAAATGACTGGATTTTGCAGGAAAAAATTTGCCAAACATGTGACCGCACCATTATTCATCACATTTCTCTTTTCAATATTCACTTGATTTCATTGTCCTTTCATTGATTCTCTTCTGTGTATGACTGGTGAATGAAAGGTTTTAGACTCAGGACTCTCAATCCAATGATTTTTGAGCTTGTGAATTCATCTAACAAATAACAGCATTTCATTTCATATCTCTACATACTACACTTTTACAGTAAGTGGTTTTTGAGTGGGTAAAAAATTGGCACTATTGTATTTAGAGGTTTTTTTCCACACAAAAATGGAGGGCAAGTACTGCTGGCAGCTCTTGGAAAGCTTGTATTTTTTACATAAAGATTGATTTCACAAGAGAATAGTATAGATGGCTAGATTTTTATGCGTACACTTTGCTCTTCAGGTTATTTAAATCCCTGACTTTGTTAGTACTGATATTTAACAACTAGCTCAATGCATGGTCAGAACTCAGCAGTCCATAAGCATGTTTCTCATTGGGTGATGTCTGGTTTCTCAAGAAATAAGCACTGAATCATTGCTCATGAAAATCCTGACAATCTCTGCTTGATTTTGAAAATCAAATGGATTTTTCATGGAATGACTGATGCTTGTGTTTGATTCCCCCAAGCTGTGTCTTTTGCTTTGAATCTTGCCGGCTCTTCATCTGTGACTCAACAGGGCCAAATGATTGACAATGCACTGTTGATATTATTTAGAGTTGTCCTTTTTGCTGGAATATTGCTTTTATCCCGTTTCTTTTCTTGCACTCTTGATTTGGAAGCAAATACAACATTCTTTGTCTTACAGTGTCAGTAAATTCATTCATATTCTTAAACTGGTGCTTAATTCTTGTTTTCCCTGAATTTCCCTTTTGCTTTTCTGTAACGTACAGTCACAAAAACTTCACTTTTCTTGCATTCACTGTTATATTGACTTTTGTTATGTACGTTTTAATAATAAAATGTTTTAAGAGCATCATTGTTTCAGTTTTTGCACTGACTTTGTTTCTTGTGTAAAGAATCGTTTTATTTCACGTCAAATTTATTTCCAAACAAAACAAAAGAACATTAAATTGATTTGACAGATGATTCTTTTAATTGATGAAGAGCTAATGACATGCTCAAGCATAGTCCGTAATTGTGACTTATATCAAGAAAGTACGTTTAAAACAATCCATTTTTGTCAGCTCATCTGTCATATGATTTACAACAACTCTTGACAGAACCATAGGCTTCATCCTTGTATGTGGCTTGCACCGAAACCACCAGAGAGCAGACAAGATAACAATCTTTCCCCCTGCAACCCATTCGATGGCTCAGAGATTACAATGTTTAAAGCCAAAAGCCCATAATGACTCTGTACTGCCTGATTGAGGTGTTGGACGTTTATATTATAGTAACAGCAAAAAATCTCAGTTGCTGTTTTTGCCCACATTCTTGCATGTTCCTCATGCCGGATCTTGGTTTCTCGGGCGGGACAGGGCTGGGCAGATTTGGGATGACGGGGTTTGACGGGTCGGATGAGTATCAACAGTGGAAGCTGGTCAAGATTAACTCTCCTCCCCTGATGACAAGCCGTCAATCTCATCCTGGTCTCCACCAATAGCCATCCAGAATGCTTTAGCAACCTGATTGAGGTAAATCTACAGTTAGTTCAAGTTTCAAATTTTAAAAGTATTAGCATTCGTGTTAATAAGATAATAGTACCTTCTCTGCATGTACTTTCCTCTGTTCATGTGGCAATGAAGAGGCCTTGTCTACAAGAAAATCAAAATAGTGAATACTATTTATAAAAAAAACAGGCCTTCAATTGAAATTGAATTTAAATTCAATTCAATATATAATATATATATATATATATATATATATATATAATTTGAGATCAGTAAGTTCTTTTTAAAAGAAATTACTACTTTTATTTAGCCAGGACAAATTAAATTGATAAAAAAAAATGACAGTAAAAAAAATATCATTCATACAACATTGACAATAATAATAAAAAAAATGCTTCTTAAGCACCAAATCTGACTGGAGTAATGGCTGCTGAAAATTTTATGTAAAATAGAAAACTGTTATTTTAAATCGTAATAATATTTCACAATATTACTGTTTTTAACTGTATTTTTGATCAAATAAATGCAGCCTTGGTGAACATAAGAGAATTCAGTCACAGTTTAGTTTAGGGTCCAATTCTCACTATTAACGCTTATTTGCATGCATATTACTAGGATATTGGCTGTTTATTAGTACTTATAAATCACATATTAATGCCTTATTCTGCATGACCATATTCTACATCCCTTAATCCTACCCAATACCTAAATTTAACAACTACCTTACTAACTATTAATAAGCAGTAATTAGGAGTTTGAGTCAAAAGTCGTAGTTAATAAGTGAGAACTGGACCCTAAACTAAAGTGTGACCAAGAATTCTTTCAAAATCTTACTGATCCCAAACATTTAAACAGTAGTGTGTATATATATACACTCACCTAAAGGATTATTAGGAACACCTGTTCAATTTCTCATTAATGCAATTATCTAATCAACCAATCACATGGCAGTTGCTTCAATGCATTTAGGGGTGTGGTCCTGGTCAAGACAATCTCCTGAACTCCAAACTGAATGTCAGAATGGGAAAGAAAGGTGATTTAAGCAATTTTGAGCGTGGCATGGTTGTTGGTGCCAGACGGGCCGGTCTGAGTATTTCACAATCTGCTCAGTTACTGGGATTTTCACGCACAACCATTTCTAGAGTTTACAAAGAATGGTGTGAAAAGGGAAAAACATCCAGTATGCGGCAGTCCTGTGGGCGAAAATGCCTTGTTGATGCTAGAGGTCAGAGGAGAATGGGCCGACTGATTCAAGCTGATAGAAGAGCAACTTTGACTGAAATAACCACTCGTTACAACCGAGGTATGCAGCAAAGCATTTGTGAAGCCACAACACGCACAACCTTGAGGCGGATGGGCTACAACAGCAGAAGACCCCACCGGGTACCACTCATCTCCACTACAAATAGGAAAAAGAGGCTACAATTTGCACGAGCTCACCAAAATTGGACAGTTGAAGACTGGAAAAATGTTGCCTGGTCTGATGAGTCTCGATTTCTGCTGAGACATTCAGATGGTAGAGTCAGAATTTGGCGTAAACAGAATGAGAACATGGATCCATCATGCCTTGTTACCACTGTGCAGGCTGGTGGTGGTGGTGTAATGGTGTGGGGGATGTTTTCTTGGCACACTTTAGGCCCCTTAGTGCCAATTGGGCATTGTTTAAATGCCACGGCCTACCTGAGCATTGTTTCTGACCATGTCCATCCCTTTATGACCACCATGTACCCATCCTCTGATGGCTACTTCCAGCAGGATAATGCACCATGTCACAAAGCTCCAATCATTTCAAATTGGTTTCTTGAACATGACAATGAGTTCACTGTACTAAAATGGCCCCCACAGTCACCAGATCTCAACCCAATAGAGCATCTTTGGGATGTGGTGGAACGGGAGCTTCGTGCCCTGGATGTGCATCCCACAAATCTCCATCAACTGCAAGATGCTATCCTATCAATATGGGCCAACATTTCTAAAGAATGCTTTCAGCACCTTGTTGAATCAATGCCACGTAGAATTAAGGCAGTTCTGAAGGCAAAAGGGGGTCAAACACAGTATTAGTATGGTGTTCCTAATAATCCTTTAGGTGAGTGTATATATATATATATATATATATAAATAAGTCTTTTTAACCTTTCATCTCTTTCAATTTTGTAAAGAGTCGTTCAAAATTCTCCACATCCGCATCCCCAGCTGTTAGATCAGCCAACTCTTGGATATCTATGTCAATCATGGGATCTGTGACAGATTGGCAAATATTTCATTAAACACTGAACAGAAATACATTCAAATATTTTAAAAATAGCTTCATATGCTTCAAATTTTACCATTAATTTACCTCCAAAATGAGTATAAATATATTGCCCTTAGCAAAAGTACATACCAACTGCTGTGTCTACTGCATTATTCTGGTTATTCTCTGCTCTCTGGCTCTCAGTGCCTTCATCTGTACTGTTGGATGGGGAATGAGAGGACTAGCAATAGGGGAACAAATAGCCTGTTACAACAAGATGACCTTAAAGGGATAGTGCACCCAAAAATGAAAATTCTGTCATCATGTATTCACCCTAAAGTTGTTCCAAAATTGTATGAATATTTGTATGATTTGTATGAACAGTTGATGGGCCACATTGAACTCCATCGGATGGAGAAAAAAAAAAAACTTTTTCCCATCAACTGTTTGGTTACCCATATTCCTTAAAATATCTTCTTTTGTGTTCAGCAGAAGAAAGAAATTCATACAGGTTTGGAACAACTTGAGGGTGAGTAAATAATTTTCCATTTTGGGTGAACTATCCCTTTAAGACTCTAACATACCCAGACAAAGCTAAACAGTGTTCATCTACATATTTTAAATAGTAGAAAATAAAAATAAAAACCAGTGTCTCTTGACTGGGCCGTGGGGTGTTGTGATGAGAAGCCACCAGGCTGCTCATTAGCCCAAATCCCTGATTATGTTCTGAGGGGAATAAATGATAATCAAAAGAAAAGTTAATTAACATTGCTTAGAATGAACCTGTGAATATAGTTTGTTGTAGATGGCATTGGCATTTCAAAATGAATGATCTTTATACAGTTATTGAAATAAACTGAGCTGAATAACGTGAGCTGATTTACAGCAGAAATTGTCTCATATTTAATGAAATTTGCATCATTAATTCCGTTACTTTCCTGTTTATTACTGTGCAGCTGTTTTGAAACCATTTCTATTGTATAAAGTGCTATAAAAATAAAGGTGACTTGACGTTGTACATTTTGCATTAGGGCAGTACAATCTCACCATCTTTCATCTCGACACTGGACCACACGTTGGCGTTGAGGGCCTGCAGGATTCTTTTTATTCCAGTGGACTCTGGGAAGTCATCTACGGGATACACAAAGACTGTAAACAAAACCATTTTTGTGCATAATCATGACTTCACTATGTCTTCTCTCTCACCATCTTCATCAGGTAGATCTTGAGGGTTGATCTCTACTAATTCAAATGCGTGAGCTAGACACCATTGCTGGGCTTCCTGTCTGCTAACACCTGCAATGGTATATTCACACCAAACTTAGCAAAAAAACTACCGAACAATGAACAATACCAAACACACACTCACCGCTGTCACACACATGGTCACACACTAGGATCAGCACTTCCGGAGCAAGTTCCTCCACTACTGATAACCAGGAGTTGACATTGTTAAGGCCGTCTTTCTGAAATACATAAAGAGGTGAATCAAGGCCACATGCATAGAATGGCGAATTTGTCAAATAACCAATATGTTTATCACTCACAGTTTTGCTGTCAAAATAAACGATGAATGCTTGCATAGAGCGGGCAACCTCTGCATTCATATCGAATGTGCTTGAAACAACACATAGACTGACGTTTGCTGTGTAGTATTTGTTGTTAATTGTCCATGGAAACCAAGAAACTCTTTCCTCTATTTTGGTAGCTTGTGGCAGTGATTCTGAGCCCAAGATTTCTGGAATAAATACAGACAAAACTGTTATTGGCCAAGTGTGTATTTCAAAAGATGCCCAACACTGCCGCCTGTTGGACAAAAAGAACAAAACAAAAAAAAAACACTGGATATAAGGAATCACAACATTTTTTTCTAAAATGTACTAAAAGCGAAACACTAACTTTAGATAGACAGACAGACAGACAGATAGATAGATAGATAGATAAAACATTATTATTAGAATAAACATTATAAACATCATAGACTAAAGAATAAACCATACACACCCAATTTTACAGGATTTTATACATGCACAGTGTGAACATGTATTATGTTTCACAGTGATGCACAATGTATCAGGCTATATATTGCACACGTATTATGTAAGTGTAGCACTGTATCAAGAATATTTGTAAATACCAGAAATTATTCACACATATTGTCCAGTTGTATCATGTTTTATCAAATATCTAAGAGCAAGGTATTTGTAGAAACCCAATATGAGAGACAAACGTGTAAAGAAAGTCATTTAACTTTAACCAAACACTGCATGTTACATGAAATGAGCAAAAAAAACAGATGCACATTTATAAGATGACAGTTGGGTAATCTTTACAAAAAATACTGCGTTATGCTATAGTTACACAATACATTAACGCGAAATACATTTCATGCAATTAATAATTAAACAGTTATCGCGTTCTGATCTGTTGTTAGACATCACGATGGATGTTTCTTGTTGACAGAACTATGCTATCGTTAGCATAGCTGCAAAGCTAACGAGTCTAGGATAAATTCCCCCTTGTACTCACGTCTAATGAGCTCCTCTTCTTTAAAGCTGGAATCACAACTTGTGACTAAGATACACGGCAGAGTAGGTACTTCATCTACTTGATCATCTGCCATTTTAAGCGTTTAGACACTTAAAAACAGGTCCTACTTCAAGTTAGCACGTTAGCAACAGCTGTCAACCTCCTCCAGGAAACCTTTCACCTCTAACCTCAACTTACTTCCGTGTCTGCGCGTGTGTGGAATAGAAAATCTAAAGTTTACTTTAAGAGTTATAACAAAGCGGCTTTTCAGTGAATAGCTTTAGAAAAAGCGCAAGTCAGTCATTGATACACACTACTAAATAACGAAATGATAATAATAAAAATAATACTGCCTGACCGTGTTTCTCACAGAGAATGTAATGTCATACGCGTCGTGTTGTTGCCATAGTTACAGCCAGACCTTTGTTTAGAAAAGACAGACTTTGTTTAAGACTTGTACTTAAATGTGTCTTGAAAACCCAAAAGAGTGATTTAGTTGAGATATGGCCGAAGTCCTTAAAAATAAGGATGAAGTTGGGCATATTTTAGTACAGGTAATGTGCAGTTACTCAAGTAATATAATAAACGAAGGCTTGACAACTGTTTAAGTGTTAAATATGTTAAGCTATGCTAGTTACATTATATAATTGAATATGACTATTATGAATATGAATATTACGTTTGTAAGACTATATTCTTGTGAATTTTCTCGTGTCTTAGGTGCAGGATGATTTGAGACAACTAAAAAAGAATCTCGTTCGAATGACTGTGCAACAGGACGGGGAAGTTTTGGACATTCAAGCTTTGGATACAGCCATTAGCAGGACAGAAAATGGAATAAGGGTATAGAAATCACGACTTTGACTTGACTAGAATATTTCTATATAGTTGAGGTCTGTATATCCTAAATACACAGCATACAGTACCACATTTCTGTATTGTTGTATAGTGTGTGAGTGGGGTGGGTTTATAAAATTGCAAAATAAATACAACTATATTTCATTATATAGTATTTTCATTACATTTTATTATTATTTTATTTTAACCTAATTGAAATCTATTTAGGTCATCTTGCAGTCCCTGGCTTGTAAGATTCACACAAATATGGGAAATGTGGATGTGTGAAGCATGGAAGAATAATGACTGTATGTAAATATGATATCTGTTTATTGATTCATCATAGAGGCAAGCAGAAGATTATCTGAAAACCATTAATAATCAGGTTTTGACTCTACCGTGTATTGAAGAGCCTGAAAAGAAAATTGCCCCTGCCAAGCTTGTTAAATGGTATTTTAAAAAACTAATATAAATTCATCAGCAGTATTTCAATTACGTAATGTAAAATTGTAAGAAATCTAAAATAACTGTATAACGTTTTTTTAGGCAGCCAACATACGAGACAATACCTAATGCACGTCCTCAGAGAATCCAGATTTCTGGTCCATCACCTGGGGAAAAGGTTTCCATCTTTATACTTATTCATGACATTTGATAAACCAAAAAATATGTGTATTCTGTACTCTATGTTTCTATCTCCCACACAGCACAAGTCAGCATTTATCACACGTCTCCTCAATAATCCTTTTCACCCAAAGAACAAGGAGCTCATGCAACAAAATTATGGGATTCAGTTTCCGCACCTGCACAAGATAAACAGGGACAGTGTGAGTTTCTAACAGGAATGATTTTATTTTTTTATTTTATTATTTAAAAAGATCTTTTAAAGAGACAAAAATCTCCCTCAAAAAAAATCTGTCATCATTTACTGACTTTTTTAAAGATACTCTGAAGAATATAGTTTTTTGTGTCCATTGACATTGTACAGAAAAAAAAATCACTGAGACATTTCTCAGAATATCTTCTGTTATGTTCCACAGAAGACAGAAAGTCATACAGGTTTGGAATGGCATGAGGATGAGTAAATTATGACAGAATTTTCTTTTTTGGGTGAACTATCCCTTTAATACTATAGTGTTCTCGTTCCTTTACATGTGTGGCTGCATTAGAATCCAGCAGCTTTTATGATTAAGGCTTATTGATAGTGTTGATTATATGGTGGCCAGTGTTGACTGTTGCCTTAACACCAGCGTCTGTCACATGACCCTCACGAAAAGAAATGATGTGACTGGCATGTAATAATAGATGACTCCAGTCACTTTTCTTTCAAACAGGAGATGCGGATTTGAAGGTCACCTGGTTTGGCAGTGACAGCTAAATCTGTCTGTTGGTAAACAAATTAATCTTTCGAAAGGTCACCATTTGTTTTGGTGCTCTGTTTCCCCCCCTTCTGCTTTCCGCTGCGGTTCTTCCTCTATCTCCTGCATCCTCTGCCTGTCACTCGTGAGGAGGCTGTCATGTTGTTGAGAAGAAGGTATGAGACTTGGCTGCCGAAAGCAGACAGACGCAGATTGCGGCACATCAGCATTCTTCTGAGGACGGCCATCGCCTGATTGCAGTTGTATGGGCTGCTGCTTTACAGCTGTCTCAGGACAGGCACTGGTACCTGTTCCCGCATGCCAATAAGACAGCCGTGGCTTACCCAACTGGCACTCGCTGGCGCTCTGCCTGCTGCGTCAATACCTCTATGCTGTCGGCTAGTTCTCCACTGAGTCTCCATAGGAGCTCCCACTGTTTTTTTTTTTTTTTTTAAATGTCCCCTTGTACCACTTAAACAGCTGCGAGCCTCAAAACCACTCCAAACACCTGGTTGGTGCTCGTGGTTTGTCAGGGAGCTCAGTGGTGTGACAACAGACAGGCCAGAGAACATCAGGGGGAGAATCCGGAACAGCAGGATGAGGAAAGTACAGAAGGGCTCTGTCTGGCATGTGCCCACAACTTGACAAACTCTCAGTGTGGTCTCCATTATATGTTTGTGGGCAATGAGGTGACCGACCTTCTTCTTTGATGCTGTTTTGTGTGCTATGATTAATGCACGGCCTACTCGTTGCATTTTTTTTACACCAAAAAAGTTGATCTGGCTTTTATAGGCTATAAATTGTCGGTAGATAACACATTTTTATTGGGCTTTTTGTCTTTTGAAGTGACATTATGTGTCCTCGGGAGTAATTTGTGACTTTTGGTGCTTGTTTTTATCAAAATGATTGTAAAGATTAATGATGACTTATATTAGTCGCTATATGACTATTGTGGAATATGGAGCACGACTCTTATTTGATTCATGAACTATTAGATTATAATGAAAAGGTACGAGCATTTTAGGCATTGCTCTGATGGAATTTAATTCTAGAAGATTTCAAACAGCTGTTCATTGAGAGAAGGTGTGAGACAAATAAACCGAGCCGTGCTCAAAGTATCCAGAAAGCATTGCCAGCATGTGATTGATTGCTTCAGGGAAGGGGGCTTATTGGCCAGTTTACAATGTCATTAACTGCCTGTATTTTAGCTCCAGCTTTATTTTAATGAATGCAGAAAATCTGTTGGTTGTAATCACACAACATCACCGCACTCTCTCTCGCAAATGTGCACGCACTTGTGATTTGCTACAGCCAACGGAACAGAGAAAAAGAGAAACCATATTTCTTGACACCTACAAGCTGCCACCAGCCTGATTAATGGATAGTCGTCTTTCAGCCTTTTACAACAAAGTTTTGTTTGGAGGGAAAAATCTGATCGGTGACCCGAAGCTAATAGCATTCTCCATGAGCAAGTTACTGAGTGAAGTATGTTCCCTCTCTCTCTTCTTCTAGTATTGGGTGAATGGTGGCTTTAGAGCCTGCAGGCAAGTCTTTTTTGCCCAGTGAGACGGGGCAGTAGGTTAATACCCTTTGTTCTGTCACTTTCAATACCTCTGACCTTTGACCACAGAGCTATCATTCGGGGCTCAGTAATTCCTCCATATTTGGACAATGTTTTATTGCCTTTTGAAGACATTCCCATTACTTCCCATTACTAGTTCATTGAAGCTTAAAGGGTTAGTTCACCCAAAAATTAGAATTTCTGTCACCATTTACCCTGCTGATGAAAGTGAATGGAGACCATGTTTGTCTTAACTGATTGTAACACAACAAACTTGAATATCCAGATATGATTTGAATGCTAAATTATGAATCTAAAGCATCAAGTACAGTGAAATAAATCATGACAGATTTTCTGGGTAAAGCTCTTTAAAATACTTATATTATAGCTTAGGTGAACCACAAGGGTTAGAAAGAGTATAGTGTACATTTATATAATGAAAATGTGCTTGCCTTGGTTTTTCTAGGTTGGGACTCAAAGAGTGGTCACTGGCCCCGCTTTAGGGAATTTCGCCACAACACATGGAGGTCTGCCTAAACAACTACACCCCAAATCACTACCCGAATGCGAGCACACAAATGCAGGTATAAACTTCTTTGAACAACTGATATTTCTTCATACATTATAAACACTACTGTTCAAAAGTATTGAGTCAGTAAGATTTTTGAATGTTTTTGAAAGAGGTCTTTTATGTTCGCCAGCTGAATTTATTTGATTAAAAATATAGCAAAATTAGTAATATTGTGAAGTATTAATAGAATTTAGAGTTTTCTAATATATTTTAAAATGTAGCTTATTCCTGTAATGGCAAAGCTGATTTTTCAGCAGGCATTACTTCATTAATCATTCTAATATGCTGATTTGGTGCTTAAGAAATATTTCTTATTATTATCAATGTTAAAAACAGTTGTACTGCGTAATATTTTTGTTCAAACCTTGATTTTCTAAAGGATTCTTTTATGAATAAATGTTCAAAAGAACAGCATTTATTTTAAATAGATTTTTTTTGTAACATGTAAAAGTCTTTACTGTCACTTTTGGTCAATTTAATGTGGCCTTTCTGAATAAAAGTATTACTTCGTTTAAAAGAAGAAAAAAAAATCTTACTGAACCCAAACTTTTGAATGGTAATATACACTCACCTAAAGGATTATTAGGAACACCATACTAATACTGTGTTTGACCCCCTTTCGCCTTCAGAACTGCCTTAATTCTACGTGGCATTGATTCAACAAGGTGCTGAAAGCATTCTTTAGAAATGTTGGCCCATATTGATAGGATAGCATCTTGCAGTTGATGGAGATTTGTGGGATGCACATCCAGGGCACGAAGCTCCCGTTCCACCACATCCCAAAGATGCTCTATTGGGTTGAGATCTGGTGACTGTGGGGGCCATTTTAGTACAGTGAACTCATTGTCATGTTCAAGAAACCAATTTGAAATGATTCGAGCTTTGTGACATGGTGCATTATCCTGCTGGAAGTAGCCATCAGGATGGGTACATGGTGGTCATAAAGGGATGGACATGGTCAGAAACAATGCTCAGGTAGGCCGTGGCATTTAAACGATGCCCAATTGGCACTAAGGGGCCTAAAGTGTGCCAAGAAAACATCCCCCACACCATTACACCACCACCACCAGCCTGCACAGTGGTAACAAGGCATGATGGATCCATGTTCTCATTCTGTTTACGCCAAATTCTGACTCTACTATCTGAATGTCTCAACAGAAATCGAGACTCATCAGACCAGGCAACATTTTTCCAGTCTTCAACTGTCCAATTTTGGTGAGCTCGTGCAAATTGTAGCCTCTTTTTCCTATTTGTAGTGGAGATGAGTGGTACCCGGTGGGGTCTTCTGCTGTTGTAGCCCATCCGCCTCAAGGTTGTGCGTGTTGTGGCTTCACAAATGCTTTGCTGCATACCTCGGTTGTAACGAGTGGTTATTTCAGTCAAAGTTGCTCTTCTATCAGCTTGAATCAGTCGGCCCATTCTCCTCTGACCTCTAGCATCAACAAGGCATTTTCGCCCACAGGACTGCCGCATACTGGATGTTTTTCCCTTTTCACACCATTCTTTGTAAACTCTAGAAATGGTTGTGCGTGAAAATCCCAGTAACTGAGCAGATTGTGAAATACTCAGACCGGCCCGTCTGGCACCAACAACCATGCCACGCTCAAAATTGCTTAAATCACCTTTCTTTCCCATTCTGACATTCAGTTTGGAGTTCAGGAGATTGTCTTGACCAGGACCACACCCCTAAATGCATTGAAGCAACTGCCATGTGATTGGTTGATTAGATAATTGCATTAATGAGAAATTGAACAGGTGTTCCTAATAATCCTTTAGGTGAGTGTATATGCATGTTTGCATGAATTTGTTTGTGCCCTCTTTTTGTGTTCATGAGTAATATGTTGCAGTCACAAACCCTGAAATATTTGTGTACAGGTCCTCTCTGCAGATTGTAATGAGACTTGTTTGGTTTTTCATGCATTCCAGCGCTGCAACCCTCTGCAGCTGACCTCTCTTCAGTGCAAACTCCACCACAGCCCAAAGCTGTCCATGTGCTCCAGAGAGAGGACAGTGGCCAAAGTAAGTTGGGTCATTCTATTTCCATAATGTCATTACACACTTGCGGCCTACATTTAAAGTTAGAAGGTCAATTTGTATGTATCCAAAAAAATGTTTTTTTTGTATTGGATCCACAATCTACATTCATAGGGAGAGTAAACTAAATTAAAAAACAAAAAATGCTTTTTTTGTTCAATTAACACTTGATTGTGATATCTTATTTTAAGTGTCAGTCATCCATTTAGTACTTTTTGAAATATACACAGTGTTGGGGGTAACACATTACAAGTAATGCAAGTTATGTAATCAGATTACCTTTTTCGAGTAACTAGTAAAGTAGTGCATTACTTATAAATTTACAGCAAAATATCTGATTTACTTTTTCAAATTATTAACGCATGTTACTTTGTTTTCCAAATTACTGACTGGCACCTCTTGGGAAATTGGGAGTAAGTGCAGAGGCATTGTGTGCGCTGTGTGAACATGATGGTTGTTGTAGTTGTGAGCATGCATTTACTCATCTCACTTGCACAAAAATAGGTTGAGTATTCCTCAAAATGAATAAAAACAGAGAAATGCAAACTCAGAATATTACGCAAACCTGCAATACTTAAATGTTAAATTACACAAATATACTTTATGTATTTAATCTCACTTTATTAACCAATGTCTTTGTTGCAGACATTTGATGATCCAGTTCAACCTTACTAATAAGGAACTTTTGGCTTTAGATAAACTTTAGATAAACATCATATGTGTGTTTAATTTTTTTTTTTTTTTTTTATTGCTGAAGTAAGAGCATTGAACTTTCTTCTCCTGCGTCGTATTCTTGTGCAGTCCAGAATGGCAGCACAGCTGTTTTTTTGAGCTGCACCCTCTACTGTACAGCCAAGAATTTGCATTTCCTTCAGCCTGAGGCTTATTCATTTCACTTTTGGTTTGAAAGGGCCTTTACATTTGCCAAAAATATGAATTTTTTATGAATTTATTTTGGTGAGAAAAAGTAACGCAAAAGTAACACATTACTTTTCATAAAAAGTAACTAAGTAAAGTAAACTAAGTAAAACTTAGTTACTTTTTAGAGAGTAATGCAAGATTGTAACGCATTACTTACTTAAAAGAACACTGTATATATGTGTGTATATATATATATATATATATATATATATATATATATATATATACAGTATATACAAACCCGATTCCAAAAAAGTTGGGACACTGTACAAATTGTGAATAAAAAAGGAATGCAATAATTTACAAATCTCATAAACTTATATTTTATTCACAATAGAATATAGAAAACATATCAAATGTTGAAAGTGAGACATTTTGAAATGTCATGCCAAATATTGGCTCATTTTGGATTTCATGAGAGCTACACATTCCAAAAAAGTTGGGACAGGTAGCAATAAGAGGCCGGAAAAGTTAAATGTACATATAAGGAACAGCTGGAGGACCAATTTGCAACTTATTAGGTCAATTGGCAACATGATTGGGTATAAAAAGAGCCTCTCAGAGTGGCAGTGTCTCTCAGAAGTCAAGATGGGCAGAGGATCACCAATTCCCCCAATGCTACGGCGAAAAATAGTGGAGCAATATCAGAAAGGAGTTTCTCAGAGAAAAATTGCAAAGAGTTTGAAGTTATCATTATCTACAATGCATAATATCATCCAAAGATTCAGAGAATCTGGAACAATCTCTGTGCGTAAGGGTCAAGGCCGGAAAACCATACTGGATGCCCGTGATCTTCGGGCCCTTAGACGGCACTGCATCACATACAGGAATGCTACTGTAATGGAAATCACAACATGGGCTCAGGAATACTTCCAGAAAACATTGTCGGTGAACACAATCCACCGTGCCGTTCGCCGTTGCCGGCTAAAACTCTATAGGTCAAAAAAGAAGCCATATCTAAACATGATCCAGAAGCGCAGGCGTTTTCTCTGGGCCAAGGCTCATTTAAAATGGACTGTGGCAAAGTGGAAAACTGTTCTGTGGTCAGACGAATCAAAATTTGAAGTTCTTTTTGGAAAACTGGGACACCATGTCATCCGGACTAAAGAGGACAAGGACAACCCAAGTTGTTATCAGCGCTCAGTTCAGAAGCCTGCATCTCTGATGGTATGGGGTTGCATGAGTGCGTGTGGCATGGGCAGCTTACACATCTGGAAAGGCACCATCAATGCTGAAAGGTATATCCAAGTTCTAGAACAACATATGCTCCCATCCAGACGTCGTCTCTTTCAGGGAAGACCTTGCATTTTCCAACATGACAATGCCAGACCACATACTGCATCAATTACAACATCATGGCTGCGTAGAAGAAGGATCCGGGTACTGAAATGGCCAGGCTGCAGTCCAGATCTTTCACCCATAGAAAACATTTGGCGCATCATAAAGAGGAAGATGCGACAAAGAAGACCTAAGACAGTTGAGCAACTAGAAGCCTGTATTAGACAAGAATGGGACAACATTCCTATTCCTAAACTTGAGCAACTTGTCTCCTCAGTCCCCAGACGTTTGCAGACTGTTATAAAAAGAGGGGATGCCACACAGTGGTAAACATGGCCTTGTCCCAACTTTTTTGAGATGTGTTGATGCCATGAAATTTAAAATCAACTTATTTTTCCCTTAAAATTATACATTTTCTCAGTTTAAACATTTGATATGTCATCTATGTTGTATTCTGAATAAAATATTGAAATTTGAAACTTCCACATCATTGCATTCTGTTTTTATTCACAATTTGTACAGTGTCCCAACTTTTTTGGAATCGGGTTTGTATATATTATACCTCTATGTGTACTTATCATCTGGTAGATGAGTCAGAAAATGCTTGCAAGCGGGAGATGGATGTTACCAGAGACGGAATGGCTCTTGGAAGATCAGCAACCGAGAGTCCAACATTCAGGACCATGCGCGCTCCCCCTCCTTCAGCTGCTTCTGCAAGCTCTGACAACAGACTACTGACTCATGGGTTAGCCCGACTCACCCCACTTAACCTGCAGGTATTATTTATTTATAAGGAGGTGCATAAAGTCATTTATGACAAGGATATATACACTCACCTAAAGGATTATTAGGAACACCTGTTCAATTTCTCATTAATGCAATTATCTAATCACATGGCAGTTGCTTCAATGCATTTAGGGGTGTGGTCCTGGTCAAGACAATCTCCTGAACTCCAAACTGAATGTCAGAATGGGAAAGAAAGGTGATTTAAGCAATTTTGAGCGTGGCATGGTTGTTGGTGCCAGACGGGCCGGTCTGAGTATTTCACAATCTGCTCAGTTACTGGGATTTTCACGCACAACCATTTCTAGAGTTTACAAAGAATGGTGTGAAAAGGGAAAAACATCCAGTATGCGGCAGTCCTGTGGGCGAAAATGCCTTGTTGATGCTAGAGGTCAGAGGAGAATGGGCCGACTGATTCAAGCTGATAGAAGAGCAACTTTGACTGAAATAACCACTCGTTACAACCGAGGTATGCAGCAAAGCATTTGTGAAGCCACAACACGCACAACCTTGAGGCGGATGGGCTACAACAGCAGAAGACCCCACCGGGTACCACTCATCTCCACTACAAATAGGAAAAAGAGGCTACAATTTGCACGAGCTCACCAAAATTAGACAGTTGAAGACTGGAAAAATGTTGCCTGGTCTGATGAGTCTCGATTTCTGTTGAGACATTCAGATGGTAGAGTCAGAATTTGGCGTAAACAGAATGAGAACATGGATCCATCATGCCATCCTCTGATGGCTACTTCCAGCAGGATAATGCACCATGTCACAAAGCTCGAATCATTTCAAATTGGTTTCTTGAACATTACAATGAGTTCACTGTACTAAAATGGCCCCCACAGTCACCAGATCTCAACCCAATAGAGCATCTTTGGGATGTGGTGGAACGGGAGCTTCGTGCCCTGGATGTGCATCCCACAAATCTCCATCAACTGCAAGATGCTATCCTATCAATATGGGCCAACATTTCTAAAGAATGCTTTCAGCACCTTGTTGAATCAATGCCACGTAGAATTAAGGTAGTTCTGAAGGCGAAAGGGGGTCAAACACAGTATTAGTATGGTGTTCCTAATAATCCTTTAGGTGAGTGTAGTGTGCTCTGCTTGCTGAGGTAACAAACAGCTCATTTTCCTTTCCCACTGTGTCTTCTGTTTCTAATAATTGTTTGTTTCTCAAAAGTACTGTTATTTTATGCTGTATTTTGCCTGTGAACACATACTAAACATGAAATCTGGTCATGAAAGCTTACTGACTGATAATCAATTTTCCTTTTCTGTGTAAAGTGACCTTTTACCCCCGATGTTAAATGTGTCAGGAATAGCTTTGGGGCAGATATAGGCAATGATTTGAAATGGTCACCCTCTGTAAGCTTTCGGATTTATAAAAATAAACCTTTACCGTTGCTTTCTATTCAGTGGATTTTATTTTGTTTTTTTATTTATTTATATGTTACAGACAGTTTTTATGACAAAAGTTGTCCCAAATGACATGATATACACTACACACTTATACTATGCACTATGTACTCAACTGTCTAGTGTATGAATTCTAAAGGTTATTTTGTCATTCAGCATTGGAGTCTGTTAGCCAGTTGAGTTGCATGAAGTGTCCAACATTCCACACTTCATTTTTTCGGTTAATTAAGTGCATCATCCAGGTATTTGAAGTGCACTTTTCCTTTTTGGAATTTTTAGTGTAAATGCAATACGCACACTATTTATACTACAAAATGACATAGAGTAGTGCATAAGTACGCAAATTGGGACACATCTATAGTTTTCTTAACCCCTTTTTTTATTAATTGCAATAACCTTTTGCCTTTATATAATATGCATTTCTCTCTTCTTAGAGCATTCCAGTGCCAGCTGCTGTCAGCAAATATCCTTTCACCATTGTTGAGGGTCAGATTGACCCGGATGCTCCTGACTACTGTAGGTTTAAAAAGCAGTACTGTCTGTGCTGGGGTGCAATTGAGGAGGCTCTGGACCAGCTGCAGCAGATGTTACTGGACTTTGCAGTGCCATTGGCGCGGGTGTGCGGGGAGCGGCTGGCAGCTTGCATGCAGAGCAGTGAGCTCAACTGGAGAGGCAGCAGGGGCTGGTGCGCCCATGTGGAGAAGCTGCTCTCGGTGCTGGAGAACAGGGATGAGGTATGGGATCTGATGTGTCAGCCCGGCCAGCGCTACAAAGGCAACGGGGGGCATCAGTCGGCGGCTGTGCGCATCCAGACCTGCTGGAGGTGTTACTCCGCCCGTACCGCCTACCTGCTCCAACTCAGGCCCAAATGGGCGGCACAAATTATTGCCATGTCTCTGCTGAAACGTGCCAAACTGGGCCATTTGAAGAAGAGTCTGCAGGCCTCACGTCTCCGCCAACTGGAAAACTACCGCATCCGGGCAGAGGTAAATTATATACACATTTATACAACAGTTAGTTCTGGTCCTCAAATCTGATTGGTAGAACAGCTTTTCAAAAGCATTGATATAACGTTTTAACAGGGGGACTTTTCATTGTTTGTATCACTAGATTCACTACGCTTGTCTTTTGCACATTCCAGATTGTCAGTCTGTACATGACACAGGTACAGGAACAAAGTATGAGGAACAAGTATGAATGTGTATAACATACTTGTTCCTCATACTTTGTTCCTCATCAAATGTAATACCTCATGTACAGACTGACAATCTGGAATGTGTATAACATAAATAAAATCTGGACATATTACATCCGCCATGTTGGCTTTGTCATGTGTTCACTGCCATTAACAACAACTTTCCCGTGGCATAATGGGATAGTAAAGTGTCTATTGGATGAGAACTTCAGAATCTCGGCAGAAATAGTAGGGCATGTGAGTACTTTTCACCTACTGTTTTATGAATACTACAAATTCAGACATACTATTATTTCAGATACTGTTTTTTGCCTCGTATATAGTAAGGAAGTATGCATATTCAGATGGAGGAGCTGTCTTTATTATTAGTGAGTCAATAAATTGTTCAACCAATTGGTTAATTCAGGAACAAAACAATTGCCTCTATGAGTGACTCATTGAATCTTTCATTCAACCAATTCTTTTAAAAATGGCGATTCATTTAGAAATGAAACAACTGTTCTTATTTGTGGGTAATTATTCAACCAATTCATTTAAAAACACTGATTCATTTTCAACTTTCTTTATGAATGAGTTAATTGAATCATTCATTAATCCAATTTGTTCAAAACACTGTTGCAGAGGTTCTGCTGTGGCTTTGTTTGAAAAAATGTTACCCTATATTAACTTCTTGTGCAGGGGTGGCAAACTCCGGTCCTGGAGAGCCTCAGTCCGGCAGAGTTCAGCTCCAACCCTGATAAAACTCACCTGCCTGTAGCTTCCTAATAACCCTTCAGACCTTGATTAACTTGTCCAGGTGTGTTTGATTAGGGTTGAAGCAAAACTGTGCAGGACTGTGGCTCTCCAGGACCGGAGTTCGCCACCCCTGTTCTTGTTTATTGTTGTATAAAAGCAAAATCACACAACCATGCTGCCTCCTTGTTATTTAGAATTATTTTTAAACGCTGTATAATTAGTTATTGTTCTTGGTGTGACCAGTTCTTTACTCAATAACTTATCAGAAGCGGCTCAAGCTGTCATTGGTCAGATCTTATGAATGGCGGATCCTGAATCCGTGGCATAAGAAAGAGCAGTTATTCCTCTCACAAGAAGTTCTATGGGAAACTCTTTGGTTTTTCCTTACTTATTTTACATGTTCACTAAAGTGTTGTATAAAATCAGACTGTTTAACAAAAATTTGAAAACACACCTGTAAAGAACTTGTTTTATCAATATAGCGCTGGAGAGAATTGAACTTTCAGTGCAAAGGTGCTTATACAAAGAGTAATTTCGATAGCACAAGCTCACGTTTAGATTAAGTTTCTATTTGTCAGAACAGATGTTTCATCTGTGCTGTCATTCCTGTAACATCTTTATGAATCTAGCATGTCTCTTAATTAGTGCCCACATGTTCATTTATCCTCACCGTCACTCACTGTGAGAGGAGACACAAGCTTGTGTATGTTTCCACCCTTTAAACACTCACATCCTTTTAATTAAGCCTTAATCTTCCCCTGGCAGAAAGCTTCATGTAGCCTGCTAATTGAATTAATAGAGGGAAGATGTTTCTAAGTATGCACTTAGCTGATTTAATTAATGTGATTTATGCTTGGTTTGTCTCCATGAGACCCAGGGAGAAAGACAAGCATAATTTCCTCACTTTGCTGCCATCGGTGGGCCGACAACATGATAAATCCATGTGCTGCTGGGTGCTGACTGTCACTGATCACTTTTATTCTCTTTTATTCTCTGCTGTCTGTGATTCACAGAGTCTGGCAGCCAACTGGAAACACATCACCTCCGCCAAAAGGACTATCATCCACGTCCCATCATTGGGTAATTCCTTTGCATCTGTTATGATGGCTCCCGGTCACATAATATTTTTAAGGGAATTTAGGTGTATTTAGGTGTACCTGCAGAAAAGGCAACAAAAAAACACAAATGTATTTATCAAAAACTTGTCATTGAGACCTGCACTGGCTATTGAGATGAAATTGTATGAGTGTGAATTGTAATCACCAGCAGATGGAGTGTGATTTTTGCACTGGGGGTGGCTGAGGAGAGGCCTGTGTGAGCTCAGATAATTAAGAAGTTGAACCCTATTGTTTTTATTGCCTCGCTCTGTTAGTTTGCATGCATTTAATCATTTCATTATAGAGATTAGTTTCTAGCAGTCTTTTTGAGGATTTCGAGTGTCCTGACTTAGAATAGAGTCATTAACGTATTGATAAAATGTTTAAAATATAATTTCAAATCATTTTAATTTGTTTGACAGGATATTCCCAGCATCAGCGACTCAGTCTCAGGGGATTTGATGTACTTCAGAATACCCAGATGGGGCGACTATGTGACATCAGAGGTAAGGGTTTTAATCATGATGCAATCAAATTGGATTGACAGAAGACACATGAAAGCGAACACGGTACTGTTTGTCACACACAGATGAGAACGTCGAGGTCATCTATGTGTCTCCGGTGTGTCTGGGAGAGGATGTTCTCCAGTACTACACTCACCTGCTGGGCCTCCAGACAGCCATTGAGCTGGGTGACGCTTCTGCGCCTGAGTCCCTCTGTGCCAAACGCTTTACCATCTTCATGCCAGAAGCAATGGAGTATTTTTCAGTATGGCACACCACACACACACACACTTAAACCTAGGTGTTCATACACAGATCTTTTGTCTCTGCTCAAAAAGTGATTTCTGAAGTATGGTGGTTAACAAATTTGTAAATAATTTTCATAGAAGAATTTGTTGTGTTATTTCTCACCTGTAGAGGGTGACAGAGGCACCCTGCGTACGCTGCGATCTCCTATGAATGATTAGGTTTTAATGCAATGACCTCTGGATTAATATTAGCATAGATAGATAGAAAGACAGAACAATAGATAGATAGATAGATAGATGGATGGATGGATAGATAGAAGGGTAGACAGACGGATAGATGGATAGATAGAAAGACAGACAGAAAGACAGACAGAACGATAGATAGATAGATAGATAGATAGATAGATAGATAGATAGATAGATAGATAGATAGTTGGACAAACGATGGACGGATAGACAGACAGATAGATGATAGACAGACAGACAGATAGATAGATAGATAGATAGATAGATAGATAGATAGATAGATAGATAGATAGATAGATAATTAGATAGATAGATAGATAGATAGATAGATAGATAGATAGATAGATAGATAGATAGATAGATAGATAGAAGGGTAGACAGATGGATAGAAAGACAGACAGAACGATAGATAGATAGATAGATAGATAGATAGATAGATAGATAGATAGATAGATAGATAGATAGATAGATAGATAGATAGATAGATAGATAGATAGACAGACAGATGGATAGTTGGACAAACAATGGATGGATGGACGGATAGACAGACAGATAGATAGATAGATAGATAGAAGGGTAGACAGATGGATAGAAAGACAGACAGAACGATATATAGACAGACAGATGGATAGTTGGACAAACAATGGATGGATGGACGGATAGACAGACAGATAGATGATAGACAGACAGATAGATAGATAGATAGATAGATAGATAGATAGATAGATAGATAGATAGATAGATAGATAGATAGAAGGGTAGACAGATGGATAGAAAGACAGACAGAACGATAGATAGATAGATAGATAGATAGATAGATAGATAGATAGATAGATAGATAGATAGATAGATAGATAGATAGATAGATAGACAGACAGATGGATAGTTGGACAAACAATGGATGGATGGACGGATAGACAGACAGATAGATAGATAGATAGATAGATAGAAGGGTAGACAGATGGATAGAAAGACAGACAGAACGATATATAGACAGACAGATGGATAGTTGGACAAACAATGGATGGATGGACGGATAGACAGACAGATAGATGATAGACAGACAGATAGATGATAGACAGACAGATAGATAGATAGATAGATAGATAGATAGATAGATAGATAGATAGATAGATAGATAGATAGATAGATAGATAGATAGATAGAAGGGTAGACAGATGGATAGATGGATAGAAAGATAGAACGATAGATAGATAGATAGATAGAGAGGTCTGACTGACTGCACGTGTAACATGTAACACGCGCCTCTGTTATTTATTGCCGCATAGTGTACGAGTGGCACGAGCTGCCTCTTCCCTGTCGATTCCTCTCTGTGTGTAAACTCTGCCAGACGTGTCAGCAGGATAAATCTCTGTTAGCCATTGCTGCCAGCATGGCGTGCCAATGACAGACGGGACAATTCTGCTTGGATCAAACATACAGATGTGGAGTAATTAGTGCTTTCCCCACGGAGCCCATCACTAAGCACATAGTAAAGACAAGAGGCTGAAGAGGTGTACGGCCCTCCCCTGACTCTCCTTTATCAATTTAACGTGTTGGAGTACAGGAGAGGTCATGACCCCTCCGGCTGCATGTAATTGGTCCAATGTGTTTGTGCGCGTTCATAAATTACAGCCATAAACAAAGGGAGGGGTAAGACCTTAGAGCTGGAGTGGAAAGGACAGTTATTTATGTACACAAAGACCTCTCAGATTTCACCTGTGTGTAGGAAATATACATAATAAAAATGTATTTTCGTAATGTATTCTCTTTAATAGAGCTTATTATCCTTATACAGCATTAATTCTGCAGCTTTTGTGCTCTTTAAATTGACAACGTGCATTATATTCCTCTTTTAGACCCGAAACATGTGTCTAGCTTCGCTCCTGAAGTACAGCCCACGAACACTAAAGCGCATCAAGAATTTGATCCAGGGGAAGCAGGCCTACATGATCGGCGCTGTCACCCACATTGATGATCTGGCTGTGGCAGATGAGCTCGAAGTTCCTCTTCTGGGCACAGAGCCTGCGGTGGCCCAGCTATACGGCACTAAATCCGGAGGAAGAAGGATCTTTAGTAGCGCAGGAGTCGATATGCCTCCAGGAAAGTGGGATATATACACCTTGGAGCAGGTCAGTGTGCCATCCATCCATCAATAATATATTTATAATATTAAGAGTAATTCATATGTCTCTCTTCCAGCTTTATGAAGGTCTGGCCCAGTTAATGACAGAACACATGGAAGTCCAGCGATGGCTCTTCAAGATAGATAGCGAAGTGGGTGGACGGGGAACGGCTTATTGTGATGTCTGCAATCTAAAATGCCGCCCATGGGCACTGCAGGAGTTCAGCCGCCATGGGCCTAAACAGTGGAAAATGTCACTGCCTCAAGTAAGGGTAAGACTGCTTTCATTTTAATTTAATTAAAGGATTAGTTCACTTCAAAATGAAAATTTCCTGATAATTTACTCACCCCCATCTCATTTAAGATGTTCATGTCTTTCTTTCTTCAGTCAAAAAGAAATTAAGTTTTTTGAGGAAAACGTTCCAGGATTTTTCTCCACACAATGGTTTTCAGTTGCAACCAGCGGGTTGAAGGTCCAAATCAATGCAGCTTCAGAGGGCTCCGCACGATCCCAGCTGAGGAACAGGGTCTTATCTAGCGAAACCATCGGTCATTTTCCAAAAAAACAAAACATTTATATACTTTTTAACCTCAAATGCACAACTTCGGTGTTGTTATTCTTCACTGCGTATGATGTCATCATGTCGGAAAGGTCGCGGCCGTGACGTACGTGGAAGTACCGACCCAGTGTTAAAACGAACGTGCAAAGACTAAATCAAACGCCCTTTACAAAAATAAAGGTAAAACAACAATGTCGGACAATTTTAAAGTTGGAGGAGAACATGAGATGAAGTTTTTCGGCACTGGGTCGGTACTTCTACCCATAGATATGTATACCTACACCACGGACGTGACCTGTCCGACGTGATGACGTCATACGCAGTGAAGAATAACAACACCGAAGTCGTGCATTTGAGGTTAAAAAGTATATAAATGTTTATTTTTTCTAGAAAATTACAGATGGTTTCGCTAGATAAGATCCTATTCCTCGGCTGGGATCGTGCGGAGCCCTCTAAAGCCCTTCGAAACCCTTTGAAACTGCATTGATTTGGACCTTCAGCCCGTTGGTTGCAATTGAAAACCATTATGTGAAGAAAAATCCTGGAATGTTTTCCTCAAAAAACTTAATTTCTTTTCGACTGAAGAAAGAAAGACATGAACATCTTGGATGAGATGGGGGTGAGTAAATTATCCTTTTGAAGTGAACTAATCCTTTAACTTTAAATAAACCTTCAGTTATACAATTGGATTTTTAAAAGGATACATTTTAATATTTTTTATTTATATTATATTATATTATATTATTATTTTAATTATGTTTAATTGAATTATTTTCATCAGGATCATTTATACTCATCATATTGGATCTCATTTTACATTTTATTTAAATGGAATTTAACTATTTCAGTTCTAAAATACCGTAATACGTTATCATTATGTTTAATAAAACCCAAATACAATAGTGATAATACTAAACATTTCACAAAAACCAAAGCTTTTGGTAAGGCAGGGAATATGCCAGTGATTTTGCCTTTAAAATAAAAAAAATAAATCTGTTGAGAACATTTCTTCTGATTTGTCCTAAACGCAGTTAGACCATTCAAATGCACAGTCTGCATGAGTGCGTGCCTATTGTGCAACAGTAGCAATTTAGAAGTATCAAGTGGCTTGTTTTTAAATGCAAAATGAAATGTGCCATTTCTTTTATTTTGCAAATGCAGCTACACTTCAGTCACAAGCGCTGTTCATTAGAATTTCCGCTTTGCATGGTTTTTATATTTATATGCTGTACAAAACGCACCCTTGTCTCAATGGCAAGCCTGTCATTACTGACCAAGGCCAAACTTTGATGCCATCATTATGATTTGTCTAGAGAGTGCTTATGACTCAAATTCATGGGAAATTAATAATGAGTCATTAGAATTTTAGCATATTTATGTATTCTAATTCAAATGTGATGTATTCAACACTCTGTTGTGTGCTTTAAAACACAACAGTTTTATCCGCCTGTAATCATGTTCATAACCCTCTCCTGCATCATATGCTTACAATTTGGCCCTTGATTTAAATACCGTGTTTTGCCATTACACCGTGAGCTTTGTATAAACTAATTATAGGGTTATCATCATACGCGGCTGTGTGAAAAATCAGACCTAGCTTTTTTTTTTTTATTCCAGCCTTTTATTGTAACCTTCTATCCCGGGGGCAATAGGAGGCCACGTGTCCAACCTCCAAGCTATTAGCTCAGTCCCTAATTCACACTGAGGCCGAGAGAGGAATCTGGGGCTGTAATTGTGGTGGCATTGGCGCTGTTAATTACAGAGGTAAGCGGTTGAGGCCCAGCCAAGCTCCATTATGGTGATGGCGGTGAAGGAGCTTTAAATGGGGGGCTCTTCACCAGCTGGGGTCCCAGTGAGAGGAGAGGGAGCCGGGTGTCTGATGAGCTGGCCTGCACCCTTAGGGCTTCTAGGCCATATGGAAGCCAGTACGGGCCTTTATTCTACCTCTTCAACCTTTTTAATCAATGGCAAGCTCTGCTAACAGAATGGAGAGCACAGAGGTTATTTCAGTGTGTCATTCATTTTCTACAAATCTGTATTCACTCTTTTAGTGGCAATTTTGCCATTCTGCAGCACCCCTCATGCCTGAATTTTGCTAAATGCTCACTGTTCTGTTTACGGTTGCGTATTTGCATGTCATTCGTTTTATTTATCTTTTTGTTATGCTCATTGCATTTTATCTTTATTACTCTAAGCTAATAAATTCAGCAACAAATGTGGAAAAATTATAGAGGAGATTTATCAGTGTAATGTTTTAATTGCAGTGGGTAATAAAGGATAAATATTGCCTTTTGTTCTTTAAGTACAAAACATTAGTATGTATGATGTCTGCTGCATATTTGCAATTAATTTTTTAAAATGTGCTTTTGAAGGGCCACTGTCCTCTGAGAAAAATATTATGGTTTTGTAATTATCAGAATGCAATTATCAGTGCTCAGTGGCTTCACTTAAGTTTTGTGTTTGGCTTTAGTTATGGGAGTCATAGGAGTTTAAATGCTGTTTTGCTTCTCTAGGGAGCTGTTTTTAGTATAATGCATCCTTTAATTTTCCCCCTGTCAAGCCCGGGTCTATGGTGAGCTCCCCCTCTATTTACCCTATTTACTGTGTGCACATTGTTTAATTGTTGATTGTATAAGGAGCCTCTTCTAATGCAGGGGGAAGAAAACCAGAACCCATGTGGTCCTATAGAGGAAAAGCCACAAAGATGAGTGTGAAAACAGACCTAGAGGCAGTGTAAAGAAAGACTGTGTGATGTTTGCAATGTGTTTGGGAGGCCCACACCCCGAGGGGTGTTTCAGCCTGGGGCGAGCCTCACAGCTATTCAGAAAAGATGGGTTAAAGACATGCGGATCTCACTCTATTCAACGGCTGGGTGGACCCGTACACGCAACACTTTACACATTACAAACATGCACGTTCTGCCAGCACATGGGTCATTAGACACGAGGAAGCATTATACTAATAGCATCAACAGATAGACAGATTGTCTCCTACTTATTTTATTCAATGCATGTGGGATTACGTGTTGTACCACGTTTATTTTATTCGATTTTGAATGTAACGACACTTTCTGTATTCCCCTTTGGTTAATGTTGCATTTGGGAAGTAATCCACAAATATGTTCATAACCAGGCATTTTCAAACCCATTCAAAATGTCGACTTACCTGATATCATCACTTTATATGTGTGTTGAGTTTTTTGTATGTCTAACATCTGACATATAGGAAAGTTATATCAGATGGCTAATGCAAAAACGCAAAAAAAAAAATTATTTGAAGAATGTTTTACATATAATGAAAGTTAATGGGGTCCAAAACAACATTGGACCCGACTGAATGTCATTGTGTGGACAAAAAAACTTTTGTAATGTAAAAAGGTTTGTAATGACATGAAAATTAGTAAATTATCGCAGAATGCTCATTCCTTTAAGGAAAGCATTGAAAAAGCCCCATGTCCCTCTTAGGAAGTATGCTGTTGAATATGCTTGCAACTGCAGTGTCGCTCTTCCTAATGTAGAGATCAAACAGCAATCAAAGCACACAGGAGACATTTATTTTATTTATTTTTTTTCAAATAGCTCATCTTTATGTGGAAGCCAAGCAAGGCCCGAATCCTCTCTCACAGTACAGTTCGCAGTTTAAGTCCAAATAAAGAATGGCAAAAATTATTCCCTCTCGCTTTCTTTCCCTCCCTGCTGTTTGTGTGAAGTGCATTGGCAAATTCTCAGAGCGTGCCTGCTCTTTCGCGGGGAACGAAGGCCGTTTCCTTACACTTTTTGCCGCACCATTGTGTGCTTTATGGCTTGTGTCGGGGGTGAAATCACTGCGCAGCGATTGACCCTGGCTCTTCTGGTACTTGAATATGATGATGGCTGTTTCATGACTTGAATATCAACAGCATCGAATCTTCCCGTTCTGAAACTTCTTCAGTGATGTCAGTGGTGACATTTGTTTGAACATTATAAATGTACTTGAAAAGGATAAAGACTTAATAAAGGTCAAAAACGTATTCATCTTTACTATCTTCTAGAGCATAACCTGCACTTCTCAAGGTCATAATACATGACTTATTGACTTATTAGTTGTGCTTAAAATAAAAAGGATCTTTCATGAAATAGTTTCACACCATAGAGATTCTTTACCCTTTTATGTTTGCTTAAGTAGAAACTATGTTCTATACATCGCATTGCAGTTGTAAGCACATAAAGTATGTATATAATGTGCTTGTGGTGGCAGTCCTTAAGTGCTCTGTCCATTCTTCTCAGTTTTGAGAGGTCCTTAAGGTGAAATTCTTTCTCTTACTAACCAACAGGTTTTAAGAGGCACTCCTGGAAAGTCAAACATTGCAATTAACAACATAATTAAGTGTCAAAGCCATTATGGTGTTTTCTAGTTACAGAAACAAGGGCTGTATTGATCAGAAACAGACCCTGATTGATCTCTTGATCGATTGGCTTGCATAGGTATTTATCTGCCAGCATGTGTCAGTTCTTATTGGGGACAGGTGCAGTTACTATTGCCTTCAGTTAAAGCTATTAGACTACTGTGATGCCATGGCAATGGGCTGTCAATCAAAGTCCCCCACCCCCATTCACAACCACCTTCTGTGCTTTTGTAAGGCATGTCAAATTAAGACACACTTCAGTAGTTACTGCTTCATCGGGGGTATCGACACTATGTAGTGCTATACGTTTTTTTTTACGTCAGACCCAGACACCATGGTCAGAAATTGCTTAATGATGTAAAGGTTGAGATATTAGTTTTATTTAGGTTGCTCTATGGAGCTTAGAGGATTTTCAGCATGACTGACTGTGCTTTTATCTTTTATTTTTGGTGCAGGAGCTGGTGATGATCAAGTTCTTAGAGGAAGTTCCTCATCTTCTGGCGTCCCATGCCCGGCCGGCCAACACATCCTGCTATAGCACATGGACCTGTTTCTTAGAACACTTCCTCAGGGAAGGTATGTTTGCAAAGTACCTCTAACCTGTCAGATCTTCCTTGAGATGCTTTCTCTTTCTCTTTTTCTTTGTACACTCTTACATTCCAACACTTTGGCTGTGTCCGAAATTGCATACTCTCTTGAGTAGGTACTTATTTTGAATAAGTAATTACTTCATAACCGCTAAAAAAGTATGTTTTATATAGTATGAATGTGTGTAGTATGAATGTAATCTGGACGTACTACATTCGCCATGTTGTCATTATCATGTGACCTAGCAGTGTCAGTTACGTCACTTCACTGCCATTCATAAATCATCTTCCATGGCCTCATGGGATAGTAAAGTGTCCATCATATACAGACTTCACAATCTCGCCGGAAGAAGTAGGTCATCTGGGTACTTTTTGCCTACTCTTTTATGAGTACTGTGAATTCGGATATACTTCTTTTGTCACATACTGTTTTTCGCCTACTATATAGTAGGGAAGTATGCGATTTCGGATGCAGCCTTTGTTTTTTGGTTAATTACGTTCATCGTTCTGGTATTTAAAGTGCTTTTTCTTTTTGGAATTTTCTGTGTGAACACACTACGCGCACTATTTATACTACAAAACGGCATAGAATAGTGCATACTGTAAGTACGCAAATTGAGACACACCTTTAGTGTGAGGAACATATTAATAATCTAAAGAACATTCTTTCCACTATAAAAACCTTTTGTGCCATGGAAAGTTTCCATGGATGTTAAAGGTTCTTCATGGACCCACAGATGCCAATAAAGCACCTTTATTTTTGAGAGTGTATCCATTTCCTTCCCCAGGTGGAGTGATAGAAGCCTTCCCTCCTTCTGATAGTGTGACATGTCTGACGGTGGATCTTCTGGTGGAGCCGGGTGGAGATGTACACATGCTGTCCTGTGGAGATCAACTGCGTGGGCCCAGTGGGTTGGAAGTGGTGGGCTGCACTGTACCTCAGTCCTCCATCTGCCCTGATGTCCTGCACTCAATCTGCAATCGTATAGGTCAGGCCTGTCAGCGGCGCTCCATCATGGGCCACCTCTCTGTAGATCTAGTCACCTTTCTGGATCCCAGCAACCTGGAGCAGCAGGTTAGAGAACCATCTCAGTCTTTAAAACACTTCTCAATATAAAACACTTTATATTTACACTACCGTTCAAAAGTTTGGGGTCAGGAAGATTTAGAGTAAGAATACTTTTATTCAGCAAGGATGCATTTATTTTTTTACAAAAAATGTGTAATGCAAAAATGTACATTACAAAAAAATTATTTTAAATAAATGCTGTTTTAAACATTGATAATAAGACATTTTTATTGAGCACTGAATTACCATATTAGAATAATTTTTGGGATCATGTGACTGAAGACTGAAGTAAGGCCTGCTGAATATTCAGCTTTGCCATCACAGGAATAAATTACATTTTAAAATGTATTAAAATCAAAACAGTTATTTTAATTTGTAATAATATTTCATAATATAATCATTTTTACTGTATTTCAGATCAAATAAATGCAGCCTTGGTGAACATAAGAGACTTCTTTTAATTGAATGGTAGTGTATATTTTTTATATATATATATATATATATATATATATATATATATATATATATATATATATTATTTTTTTATATTTTTTATACTTTACAGATATGAAGCATAATAAAGTAGTCACATTAATATACAATTGAGTATGAATATAGATAAGATTTAGGTTAAATTTATAGGTATGACATTTCCATTCATAGTACAGTAGGCTAGATAATGCTTTTGAAACTATTATATATGTAACATTTCTGCATTTCTCAGACACTTTTATCCAAAGAAATTTGGCATACGTTTTTAGTAGTATTTAGATTTTAGCAACCTTGGTATTGCTAGCGCCATGCTCTACCATTTGAGATACAGAAACAATGGAAGCACTCAGCTCTATCTATCTTTCATCAAACAAGCTCGCTCAGAAACAAATTGACCCTTAAATGTCAGTGGTGTGTTTTACAGCTCTATGAAAACAGAACCTGCCATGTTAAGAAGCTGTTGAAAATGATATGAGATCTGACATGTAGCACTGTTCTGTCAGAGCCCGTAACACTGTTCTCACCTTAGAATATAGATAGTGTGAAGGTTCAATCTACTGGCCCGGGGCTCTTGATATTAAGATTACTCCTGGGTTCCCCTTAGGAGCTGTACAGATGAGACAATGACGGGTGGCTAATGTGCCAAAAGGCTATCTAATAAACTGTCAGGTCTTATTGTGTCAGTAAACTAATTCGCCTTTTAAGGCCTTGCCCCCTGACCTTACAACACCCCAGCTATGTACTGGTGTCAGACAGGAGGTCAGGCTGGAGTGTCTTTTCCTCAGACGTTGGGGTTCTTGGTCACTGTCGAAGACAGACTGAACAATGTGGTTTTTTTTCTAGCACAGTAAATAGAAATAGAACATTTTGGCTTGGTCATTTGCAAGATTTCCCCTTCTTTTTTCAGTTTCTGCAAAAAATACAGTAGGACACTACATAGAGTAGATTTTAGGGACTATGTACTATGCAATTATCTAAAGAGCTTTTTATACCAAATTTTTGGACTGCATAAGCTAATGTAGTGAGGTTGTAAACAGTTAATTTAGACCTCATGATGCTCGTTTTTAAGGTTACCTAAATAAACCTTTTTTACAGTGCAGAGCCACCCCTAACAGTAGGAGGCTAACTAGCATTCCTTGCGTTTTAGACCGTGAATGGTTTGCTTTGCATCTCTGCCAAATGACATGACAACTGAAAAATCGCTGTGGTGGAAAAGGGAAGGGGATAGATTAAAATAAATTTAAGTCTAATGTGGAAAAAATTAAATGGATTTGACCTCACTGACCTTGCTGTGTTAGATATTGATTTAGTCATTTTTCAAAACTTGTGTTTCTAAATTTAGGTCTGTTTATTAAGTCATGGAATGTTAATATCCCCTGTGGAAATGTTGTACATAGTGCAAATGATTAGTGAGCAAAGAAGTGATTATATAACTAGGCAACATGATGCATAATTAATTAGAGTACTGTGATTTTTATCAATGATCCTTGCTGGCAGGCCTAAGATGGAAATGTGTCTTGTCACATTGTTCTTTTAGCGATCCAATTTCCACTGCCACTAGAGGGTGGCAGAACACACTCACATTGAATTCACTGTATCTATCACTATTTCAAAAAGAAGACCTCCTCTCAGTTGTTTTTAATGTTGGAGGGCCAGTCTGGAGATGGGCGGACGTTTTGGTGTAAGCCAAATCTTAGAGTTCTAATCACTCATGTATGTGCTTGAAATGTTAGGGCTCAGAAAAATAGCTTATGACGTTTACTTAACACAGTGAAAGCCTGAAGCCCCCTTTGAGTCAGTGGTTGATTTTACAGCTTCATATGCACATACTATTTATCACTCTGAAAGGGTTAGTCTAGTATGAAATGCTATAGAACAGATATATTTTCAAATGAATGTCATATACTGCTGTTTTAATCATCGACTCAGTTGGCATGCTGTGATTTTAAAATAGATGATTGACTTTGGAAGGCAGAGAACGGCAGCTTTTTTAGAAAAATTACTCATCGAGGTGGAATGTACTTTTCCACAGAAAATTTCACACTTGAATATCAGATACACTCCCAATAGAATGGCTTTTAGTCCTGCAAATGAAAGTAATTCCTACATTCTTCTGATTGAATAGCACCAGGATTCTCTATATTGTGAATTCACAGAGGCACGGGATGAATTTTATTCAGCGTGTCTTACTGAGAATAAACTGCACACACAATTAAAAGCGACAAAAGGAATTCAGGCGGATAAATCCAAACATCACTGTCCCATCTCTCCTGGCACAGAGGCAGACAGATCTGCCAGACTAGTGCTAACCTGTCTCTATTTAAACATCAATTTACATTCAAACCTGTTGCTAAAAGCAGTCTGTATTTTTTGTATGTGTGGGGGAGAGGTGGGTCGCATGTGTTTGCCCTTGCAGGCTTGCCTCACATTGTGTGCGGAGGGAGGCTCAGCTGCAAGATTGCAGTTTTTAATGAAAGTGAAGGGGCTATAGAAGACAGGTACAATCTGGGCGTATATATCAAGCGCCTTTGTTGAGGTTGACAATGAAGCAGGCTTGGCTGATTCTACAGACTGGCTAAATGGTCCCACCTATTCCACAAGCACAGGTATTAAGTATGGACAGGAGGCACTGACTACTGGATGGATTCAGCTCTATAGTCCTGAGTCCTGTTTTCAAAGGTCATTGCTTTACTTGATTCCTTTACATGGGCTTATTTCAGACAGGGTTTTTAAAGAGCTTTAAAACTCACATTTTGAATGAACTACTTTCGCAAGCAAAAAAATAAGGTAAAAACACTGTGGTGGACATCATAACATTTTCTCTTATATAGCTACAACACAAAGGAATATTCTTTTCTGGACAAAATCAACAGAAAAAGCCTTTATTTTCTCTCTTTTTAGTTATTATATACTGAAATTCATTTGTGCTCGCAATTGAATTAAAGCCGATGTAAGATGATGATTCAGTGCGCTGTATATTTCAGCGTGTGAACGTTGAGCACAATACCGTGATCAGAAAGTGATTTCAGCAGCCGGGCCACCATTTGCATTTGCTGGCAGCAGCGTTTAGGTTGACAAATAGGGACGACAGGAGAGTCAGCCAACTGCCACTTAGTTATTAACAACTCCTTCAGTGGTGATTTATTTGCCACTTTTTGAAGAGAGGGCATAGCTATTAGATTATTATCAGGGAAAATTAGCCCTGTTTAAGCATAAGGCCACGACTGGGCCTGACCCCTTAATATCCTTATAATGATGCCATTAACCATACAGATGTGAAGAGTCTCCAGTTGGGCTTTACACACAGTATGTTACTCTCTCTCTCTCTCTCTCTCTCTCTCTCATTCACACACAATGTCTGTTGAATCTGAGCTCTGTTCCCCCCCTCACCCTCCCCGCTAATACAGTTTGTTTTGAATTTTTTGTCATTGCCTACTTATTGGCTGAGAATAAGTGAATAGTTATGTTGATTTATGTGTTGGATCTCCTGACTTTTCTGTGTGTGCTGGTTTGTACTGTATTTAGGTATGGGCTATTGATCTTGACCTGGGCTACAGTAACCAGCTGGCCATGACCCAGCTGATGTTGATGATGACGAGGGGGACACTGGACTGCCACACCAGCAAATTAGAGGCTTCTCCTATAGTCAGAGATGGGAAGTCTTCCGTACGCCATGCAGGAGTAAAGAGCAAAGCTGTAAGAATCTCTAATTTCAAGTAAAATATCCACTCTCTCTATTGGCATTAAGATGTGATTGTTATATAGTGGATTTGAAATATGGTATTAAAACATTTGTCAGATATTCAAGACTTTATTTTGAAATAGTTTAGTAATAACCTCAGAGATCAAAAATGAAAATTTTTTACTTTTTTACTGTTACTTACTCACCCTTATGTTGTTCTAAACCTACTCTGCCATTCAAAAATTTGGGATTGGTACGCTCAGGGCCAGATTTATGCATAGGCATTCTAAGAACGTGCCTATGCTCACACATTCAGGGGGGCCCAATTACAATGAGGAGAAATAATATATATTTTTTAAAATTATGGTAAAACAATGTAAGACAATTACAAAATCTATATCTATGTATTTCGTAATTTTTTTCCATAAATCACTACTATTGGTCACCCTTTACGTCCGTCTGTGGGTTTTACAAATATTTAACCTATGAAAACGTATTAAAAAGATCTTGTGACTAAACCTCGTATCTCCATTGGATCCTCAAATGGTCAGTCAAACCGCATAAATCCACCTGTTTCTATCGTGAATGAAATTCGGCACGCAGTTTGGACCATCTCTGCTTGTTTGCAAGAGTAAAAAAAGACAAAACACATATGTGACCCTGCACCACAAAACCAGTCATAAGGGTAAATTTTTCGAAATTGAGATTTATACATCACATGAAAGCTGAATAAATAAGTTTTCCATTGATGTATGGTTTGTTAGGATAGGACTATATTTGGACGAGATACAACTTTTTCAAAATCTGAAATCTGAGGGTGCAAAAAAATCTAAATATTGAGAAAATCGCCTTTAAAGTTGTCCAAATGAAGTCATTAGCAACACATATTACTTATTAAATTTTTGATATATTTACAGTAGGAAATTTACAAAATATCTTCATGGAACATGATCTTTACTTAATATCCTAATGATTTTTTGGCATAAAAGAAAAATCGATAATTTTGACCCATACAATGTATTGTTGGCTATTGCCACAAATATACCCATATACACATACACTCACCTAAAGGATTATTAGGAACACCATACTAATACTGTGTTTGACCCCCTTTCGCCTTCAGAACTGCCTTAATTCTACGTGGCATTGATTCAACAAGGTGCTGAAAGCATTCTTTAGAAATGTTGGCCCATATTGATAGGATAGCATCTTGCAGTTGATGGAGATTTGTGGGATGCACATCCAGGGCACGAAGCTCCCGTTCCACCACATCCCAAAGATGCTCTATTGGGTTGAGATCTGGTGACTGTGGGGGCCATTTTAGTACAGTGAACTCATTGTCATGTTCAAGAAACCAATTTGAAATGATTCGAGCTTTGTGACATGGTGCATTATCCTGCTGGAAGTAGCCATCAGAGGATGGGTACATGGTGGTCATAAAGGGATGGACATGGTCAGAAACAATGCTCAGGTAGGCCGTGGCATTTAAACGATGCCCAATTGGCACTAAGGGGCTTAAAGTGTGCCAAGAAAACATCCCCCACACCATTACACCACCACCACCAGCCTGCACAGTGGTAACAAGGCATGATGGATCCATGTTCTCATTCTGTTTACGCCAAATTCTGACTCTACCATCTGAATGTCTCAACAGAAATCGAGACTCATCAGACCAGGCAACATTTTTCCAGTCTTCAACTGTCCAATTTTGGTGAGCTCGTGCAAATTGTAGCCTCTTTTTCCTATTTGTAGTGGAGATGAGTGGTACCCGGTGGGGTCTTCTGCTGTTGTAGCCCATCCGCCTCAAGGTTGTGCGTGTTGTGGCTTCACAAATGCTTTGCTGCATACCTCGGTTGTAACGAGTGGTTATTTCAGTCAAAGTTGCTCTTCTATCAGCTTGAATCAGTCGGCCCATTCTCCTCTGACCTCTAGCATCAACAAGGCATTTTCGCCCACAGGACTGCCGCATACTGGATGTTTTTCCCTTTTCACACCATTCTTTGTAAACTCTAGAAATGGTTGTGCGTGAAAATCCCAGTAACTGAGCAGATTGTGAAATACTCAGACTGGCCCGTCTGGCACCAACAACCATGCCACGCTCAAAATTGCTTAAATCACCTTTCTTTCCCATTCTGACATTCAGTTTGGAGTTCAGGAGATTGTCTTGACCAGGACCACACCCCTAAATGCATTGAAGCAACTGCCATGTGATTGGTTGATTAGATAATTGCATTAATGAGAAATTGAACAGGTGTTCCTAATAATCCTTTAGGTGAGTGTATATACCACAATATGTATGTTCACCAAAGCTACATTACTCCAAATCTTCAGTCACATGATACTTCAGAAATCATTCTAATATGCTGATTTCGTGCTTAAGAAACATTTCTTATTATTATCAATGTACAGTTGTGCCGCTTAATATTTTTGTGTCTTTGATGAATAGAAAGTTCAAAAGAACGTCTTTACTGTCCTTTTGATCAATTTAATGCATCCTTGCTGAATAAAAGTTTTACTTTTGGTAACACTTTATTTTAGTGTCCTTGTTACACATTACAAATGTAGTTATTACAGTAATTACTATAAATTGTGCATAGTTACATGCAACTAACCATAACCACATCCTAATCGTAACCCTATAGTAAATACATGTAGTTAATTATTATTACTCAGTACTTAAATGTATACTTACACTGTAATACGGACACCTTTAAATAAAGTGTAACCTTAAAGGGTACATAACACACACAGTTTCTGCCAATACATCATGGCATTATCCCTGGATAGCTTTTGATTCACTATATGTTTGTGTTGTTTACATTATATGCACTTACACGGCGATTGCCAACAAAACACAGACATTTGATGCAGTTTCACTCACTGCCTGCGGTTTCAACTCATGACCGGGAACAAACAAACACACTTGCAGAACTCCGTTGCTGCTCCGGAAAAACAAACTGCATCCACTGTTTCCGTAAAGGGTTAGTTCACCCGAAAAAGAAAATTAGCTCATGATTTACTCACCCTCAAGTCATCCTAGGTGTATATGACATTCTTCTTTCAGACGAGTTATATTAAAAAAGTCCCTGCTAATCCAAGCTTTATAATGGCAGTGATTGTTGCTATGTTTTTGAAGTCCATAAAAGTGCATCTGTCCGTCATATAACGTGCTCCACACGGCTCCGGGGGGTTAATAAAGGCCTTCTGAAGCGAATCGATGCGTTTGTGTAAGAAAAATATCCATATTTAAAACTTTATAAAGTAAATTATCTAGCTTCTGGCCGATCGCCTTCCGTATTCAACTTACGGAAAAAGTGTTGTGCCTCTCGCAGTTCAAAATGCTTACACTACGTCTGACGACATTGCACACCAGTTACGCTCGTCAGACGTAGCGTAAGCATTTTAAACCGATTTTATTCGTCTGAAAGAAGAATGTCATATACAGTGGGGAGAACAAGTATTTGATACACTGCCGATTTTGCAGGTTTTCCTACTTACAAAGCATGTAGAGGTCTGTCATTTTTATCATAGGTACTCTTCAACTGTGAGAGACGGAATCTAAAACAAAAATCCAGAAAATCACATTGTATGATTTTTAAATAATTAATTTGCATTTTATTGCATGACATAAGTATTTGATCACCTACCAATCAGTAAGAATTCCGGCTCTCACAGACCTGTTAGTTTTTCTTTAAGAAGCCCTCCTGTTCTCCACTCATTACCTGTATTAACTGCACCTGTTTGAACTTGTTACCTATATAAAAGACACCTGTCCACACACTCAATCAAACAGACTCCAACCTCTCCACAATGGCCAAGACCAGAGAGCTGTGTAAGGACATCAGGGATAAAATTGTAGACCTGCGCAAGGCTGGGATGGGCTACAGGACAATAAGCAAGCAGCTTGGTGAGAAGGCAACAACTGTTGGCGCAATTATTAGAAAATGGAAGTTCAAGATGACGGTCAATCTCCCTCGGTCTGGGCACCATGCAAGATCTCACCTCGTGGGGCATCAATGATCATGAGGAAGGTGAGGGATCAGCCCAGAACTACACGGCAGGACCTGGTCAATGACCTGAAGAGAGCTGGGACCACAGTCTTAAAGAAAACCATTAGTAACACACTACGCCGTCATGGATTAAAATCCTGCAGCGCACGCAAGGTCCCCCTGCTCAAGCCAGCGCATGTCCAGGCCCGTCTGAAGTTTGCCAATGACCATCTGGATGATCCAGAGGAGGAATGGGAGAAGGTCATGTGGTCTGATGAGACAAAAATAGAGCTTTTTGGTCTAAACTCCACTCGCCGTGTTTGGAGGAAGAAGAAGGATGAGTACAACCCCAAGAACACCATCCCAACCGTGAAGCATGGAGGTGGAAACATCATTCTTTGGGGATGCTTTTCTGTAAAGGGGACAGGACGACTGCCCCGTATTGAGGGGAGGATGGATGGGGCCATGTATCGCGAGATCTTGGCCAACAACCTCCTTCCCTCAGTAAGAGCATTGAAGATGGGTCGTGGCTGGGTCTTCCAGCATGACAACGACCCGAAACACACAGCCAGGGCAACTAAGGAGTGGCTCCGTAAGAAGCATCTCAAGGTCCTGGAGTGGCCTAGCCAGTCTCCAGACCTGAACCCAATAGAAAATCTTTGGAGGGAGCTGAAAGTCCGTATTGCCCAGCAACAGCCCCGAAACCTGAAGGATCTGGAGAAGGTCTGTATGGAGGAGTGGGCCAAAATCCCTGCTGCAGTGTGTGCAAACCTGGTCAAGAACTACAGGAAACGTATGATCTCTGTAATTGCAAACAAAGGTTTCTGTACCAAATATTAAGTTCTGCTTTTCTGATGTATCAAATACTTATGTCATGCAATAAAATGCAAATTAATGACTTAAAAATCATACAATGTGATTTTCTGGATTTTTGTTTTAGATTCCGTCACTCACAGTTGAAGAGTACCTATGATAAAAATTACAGACTTCTACATGCTTTGTAAGTGGGCAAACCTGCAAAATCGGCAGTGTATCAAATACTTGTTCTCCCCACTGTGCATCTAGGATGACTTGAGGGTGAGTAAATCATGGGCTAATTTTCAGTTTTGGGTGAACTAACCCTTTATCACTGAGTTATTTGGGAAGCTGAACAAGGTTATTTTTCCCTCACAACCAAAAACACACTTCTTTAGTGACATTATTGATTTCGTGGTCTAAAAACAAAATTACAGCGCTGCCGACGGCTTCCGTAACCCGAATAAAGCTCGTTGATGGGAGAAGTGCCCATACAAGGAATTACGCCCTTTATGGCGTCATATAGGGCCATACTCGAAAAAAACTTTCTGAAACTTGTTCGAATCCTGAAGGAGTGTATTTGGCACACAAATACTCCGTTATACGTCCAACTCGGTTTTTTTAAATTTTGGCCATGTTTAGCATGAGAATCCAACTCTTTAACTGTAAATAAGTCAGAATGCATGAAATAGCATTAGACTCCCCTTTAATTTCTTATCAAAACATTTGAATGGTGGTATATATGACTTTCTTTCTTCTGTGGAAGGAGAGGCTTTATTGATTATGCTATTCTCATCCATACAATGATAGTGGGCGGACACTATGGGCTGTCAAAAAAAGCACCTTAAAAGCAGTGTATGCAGCTTGTTTGTTTTATTCCAAATCTTGTTAAGCCGTATGATAGTTTGAGGAAAAGACTGAAATTGAAGTCATTATTCACTGAAAGTCTTGCCTTGAAAATCTTGCTTGACAGCCGTGGTCACCATTCACTTTCATTACATGGGAAAGGGCAGCTTGTACATCCTGCTATAAATAACAATCGTTTTATGTTCCACAGTAGAAAGAAAGTCATATGGGTCACAAGGGTGAGTAAATGATGACAGAATTTTAATTTTTGGGTGAACTATCACTTTAAAGGTTAATGCTCTGAACTCTTTGGGATGCTTTCAGCTCTTTAAAGCACAAGAATGCCATTATCCAGAATGTGTTCCTTGAGACTGGACCAAAGAGCAATAAGAGTCCTCTGTTGGATATTATTCCGATAAATCACTGCATCCATAAAGATTGATCCAGCTAAGCTTTGTTGTTTTATTTTGGTTAAATACAACTAAACGCTGTAATTACGCTTCCGACCTGATTGGTGTTTAGAAGAAGCTGAATTCATTATCATTTTGATAGATGAGCCTAAATAATCAGCCCATAAATAATGCATACCATTTTCATTATGCATGTGTATGCATGCCTGAGCACCTCATCAACCTGATGCCAGCCCCTAAACAATAGAGTTCCTTTATTAGTGGCAAACAGGAGTTTACGCTTGTTAATCTGCGACTTGTATTATTTTATCAAACATTCATTTAGTTTGTATGTCCTCATATCGCCCGACTCCCGCCTGCCTGTCTTAATGGCTCTGGCTTTGGCCATCATTTAGGCCTAGAATATTACAAACACAATTAAAACCCTGCAGGAAAAGCTTTTTATTGTTGTTTGAGGATAGTGTGTCTGACAGCTGAAAACAGAGCTCCATAGAAGGGAATTACTCATGCCCTGCACACTGTGCAAGGGCTTTACCCTCCGCTTCATATCTGTCACCGAGAATATGCCTCATGCCCGCTACGAGTCCTGCGAGTCCTGCCACTCTTAACTAATCCGCTCCTGTGGCGTTCTTTTAGACACATCTTTTATCTGCTGTGTTTGTGAGCATCGTTGGGTTTTAGAGGAAACCTTTTTGTTTTCTGTTGCGGTATAACCTAATAACACAGGACTCTGTCTCCCCAGTGCCCTATATGACTGTGAGACTAATGCCCCGTTCTCCATGTGGGCTTTTGAAACTCTTCTATTTGTTTCTAGTGTGGCTGTTATTGCTTTCCCCGAGAGGTCAATTTATCATTTAGATGTACTGGTCAAATTTTTAGCAACAAAATCACATGCAATTACTTGTCTAACTCTCTGTGTGTATGTGCTCTTCTCAGCAAACCTTCGTGACCAGCCGCTTTGCAGTGATGTGCACCCGACTTCTTCACACCAATCTTTCTTTGGTATATTACAGCACGTTTTTTCTGATGTGCAAAGCACAGGGCATAGGCTATGATGTCAAGGTAAAACCTCTGCTTGCGTCCCAATAATACAACTGGAGTTCTTTGATTGCAGAGCAGGTGTTTTTATATGCTTCTGCTAATGTTTCAGGCAAGGCAAGGCACTGTGTTCGCCCTCCATGACAGCAGAGACAGAAGAAGTCTTGGCATGCTGTGAGTTCCCACATGATGCAGGCAGACGCATTACCCTTATCTTTCTCCAGCTCTGTTTTCCCTTCCTCTGTCCCCATTACCATTAGAGATATATCTATACCTTGAGCACACTCCCAAGAGCAGATTAAACATTATGTAGTGAATACCTCAACCTGAAATGTGTCAGCGCACAAAATACAGCCACGTTGAATTAAAGGCATTCATCACATAAATCCTATACCTACCACATTGAAGCCCTGCTTTCCTTCCTCATTTCTCCCTAAAGAATAGCACACTCTTTAAGGCTGAGAGTTCTCATTAAGCTCCTTACAGCCCCACAGCCAAACAAGGTGATTGTTTTTTTGTTTTTCTCTGATGATGGTTCTGGGGGATCATTAGTAAGCTCGTTTGTTTCTGTGTGTCGTTAACAGAACAATCTCGGAGAATCTCCAGGGAGCACTGCTGACCTTTGCTCACAACCTGTCAGTTATTCATCAGGAAATATCAGCTCCAAATATGCAAGGAACAAACAATTTTAAGGTATGCGGATGTTTTTCTTGTTGACCCTGCTCTTAAAGGGTTAATTCATCCCAAAATTTTGTCATTAATTACTCACCCTTATGTCCAAACCCGTAAGACCTTCGTTCATCTTCAGGACACGAATGAAGATAACTTTGATGAAATCAAAATTGTCTGTCAGACTCCTACGCTGTTGACGTAGTAAACACAGTGAAGCGCTTTCAGGGTCTGCTGTTCACGTGAGCACCACGACGCATACGTGTGATGCTAACACAGGAGCTGGCCAATAATGAGGCGGCGTTCTGCCGTAGAACCCGGAAGCGCTGCACTGTGTTTACTATGTCAACAGTGCAGGAGTCTGACACAGACGAGAAGAAATTGTTAAATAAAGTCGTTATTTTTTGTTTTTGCACACAAAGTATTCTCGTCGCTTCATAACATTAAGGTTGAACCACTGGAGTCACATGGACTATTTTAACAATGTCTTTACTACCTTTCTGAGCCTTTGAAAGTTGCAATGACGTTGGTGCCTATGGATGGTTCAGAAAGCTCTCGGATTTCATCAAAAATATCTTAATTTGTGTTCCGAAGATGAACGAAGGTCTTTCAGGTTTTCAGAGTAATTAAGGACAGAATTTTCATTTTTGGGTGAACTAACCCTTTAAAAGTCCTTATGCTAATAGTATATTCTCCGCTTCACTTTAGTCATCAAAAAAACACTATTCAGATGTTTCACGTTCAGGTCATGTATCTACAAACTAGGACAGAAATCACAATGATTTTTTGACAGTTTCACCATGTTAAAAAATAATGATTTTAGTGTCTTTTGAACTCGTTTGAGTCGCTTTACAAAGACAAAAAAAACAAACTGACAATTAAATAATTAACAAAAATAACTCAAAATTGAGTTTGGACACAACAATTGTCAGCATATTACCATTGGCAAATGATGAATAGACTAGGCCATACAAGTGTAGTGAAAAAAGGGTTGTTTGCACAAAAATATGTCACAATCTTGTCTAAGCATGCTATTCTAAAAAAAATATTGTTAGTATTATACAGTGGGGAGAACAAGTATTTGATACACTGCCGATTTTGCAGGTTTTCCTACTTACAAAGCATGTAGAGGTCTGTAATTTTTCAACTGTGAGAGACGGAATCTAAAACAAAAATCCAGAAAATCACATTGTATGATTTTTAAATAATTAATTTGCATTTTATTGCATGACATAAGTATTTGATCACCTACCAACCAGTAAGAATTCCGGCTCTCACAGACCTGTTCGTTTTTCTTTAAGAAGCCCTCCTGTTCTCCACTCATTATCTGTATTAACTGCACCTGTTTGAACTCGTTACCTGTATAAAAGACACCTGTCCACACACTCAACCAAACAGACTCCAACCTCTCCACAATGGCCAAGACCAGAGAGCTGTGTAAGGACATCAGGGATAAAATTGTAAACCTGCACAAGGCTGGGATGGGCTACAGGACAATAGGCAAGCAGCTTGGTGAGAAGGCAACAACTGTTGGCGCAATTATTAGAAAATGGAAGAAGTTAAAGATGACGGTCAATCTCCCTCGGTCTGGGGCACCATGCAAGATCTCACCTCGTGGGGCATCAATGATCATGAGGAAGGTGAGGGATCAGCCCAGAACTACACAGCAGGACCTGGTCAATGACCTGAAGAGAGCTGGGACCACAGTCTCAAAGAAAACCATTAGTAACACACTACGCCGTCATGGATTAAAATCCTGCAGCGCACGCAAGGTCCCCCTGCTCAAGCCAGCGCATGTCCAGGCCCATCTGAAGTTTGCCAATGACCATCTGGATGATCCAGAGGAGGAATGGGAGAAGGTCATGTGGTCTGATGAGACAAAAATAGAGCTTTTTGGTCTAAACTCCACTCGCCGTGTTTGGAGGAAGAAGAAGGATGAGTACAACCCCAAGAACACCATCCCAACTGTGAAGCATGGAGGTGGAAACATCATTCTTTGGGGATGCTTTTCTGCAAAGGGGACAGGACGACTGCACCGTATTGAAGGGAGGATGAATGGGGCCATGTATCGCGAGATCTTGGCTAAACAACCTCCTTCCCTCAGTAAGAGCATTGAAGATGGGTCGTGGCTGGGTCTTCCAGCATGACAACGACCCGAAACACACAGCCAGGGCAACTAAGGAGTGGCTCCGTAAGAAGCATCTCAAGGTCCTGGAGTGGCCTAGCCAGTCTTTAGACCTGAACCCAATAGAAAATCTTTGGAGGGAGCTGAAAGTCCGTATTGCCCAGCGACAGCCCCGAAACCTGAAGGATCTGGAGAAGGTCTGTATGGAGGAGTGGGCCAAAATCCCTGCTGCAGTGTGTGCAAACCTGGTCAAGAACTACAGGAAACGTATGATCTCTGTAATTGCAAACAAAGGTTTCTGTACCAAATATTAAGTTCTGCTTTTCTGATGTATCAAATACTTATGTCATGCAATAAAATGCAAATTAATGACTTAAAAATCATACAATGTGATTTTCTGGATTTTTGTTTTAGATTCCGTCTCTCACAGTTGAAGAGTACCTATGATAAAAATTACAGACTTCTACATGCTTTGTAAGTGGGCAAACCTGCAAAATCGGCAGTGTATCAAATACTTGTTCTTCCCACTGTAACTAAAGTTTATTATTATACTAGCATTATGCCAAGGTTTCACATTTTGACATTTTGAGGTAAAGAGAAGTGAACTTGAAGCAACTGAGCTTTTGGTCAGTCTCAGGTGAGGACATATTTTACTTGAGTACATTTTTTGAAAAAAAAAATTGTCAATTGTCTGTCATATTAACATCTTATACAATACACAAGGTATTCATTTATTAAAGTCAAGGCTTTATATCTGGCCATTTTCTGCAGCTGAAGTCATAATACAAATGTAGTACACTGTGGACATTGTTGGACACTGTGAGTGAATTGGAGATTCTTTGACACTTGCTGAATTGCTGCATTTAACACACGGTTACTTAATTTGATAAAGGAATTCTCATTCACTGTTCAGTGGTTAGAGGTTAAGATCTGTAGTCAGATATATATACTGAATGTCTGCTATTGTTTGCTTCTATAAGGACCTTATCAAGGACATCGAGGAGATCCTGGGCATGACCATACAAAACCAAACCACATCTCAAGAAGAAAAGGAGATTCTTGCAGTTGGAAGTGAACAGTTATCACCTCATAAACCTCACAGATCAACGCCAAATAAATCAACATAGTTATACCCTATCATACAATAGCATTTGCGCATTCAGTTACAGTATAATTGCTGTCAACAAACATTTCTATAGAACTCAGTTATTGCTGTATTGTGGTTAACATACAATAACATTTTGTCTTTGACCTTTTTAGGTCACATTGTTATTGTGATCTAAAATGTTGTTTTTTTTTTGTTGTTTTTTTAGTTTGTAAAGATTAACAATGTGAACAGGATAATTACATTTAAGTCATATGTGCCATTCATGACATTTTCCTTGCTCTTCATAGGTTGAGACTACAACTTGGGAAAGTTGTTCGTTCAGACCTTAATTTATATTCCAGGGACACAAAACATAACTATGCATTAATTATTCTTTAAATTCATCTATAAATTATAATCAGTTTTGGATAGTTTAAAAAAAAAAAAAAAAAATAGGTATTCATATGAATGTGCATTATGAATATAGGCTACATAATGTACTATATATATTGTACATCTAATGTTATAACTAATGCTATATTACTATTTTGTATTTTATCTGTAATTCCAATTATGAATGGCAATAAGTGTGCATGAGAATAAAGATCCATACTATGTACCGAAGTATCTACGCTAGAGCAAATAGGAACAAAAAAGCGCTTGGTTGTTTCTTCCCGGGGAAGATATTTATCGTACCACTGAAGGCTATATTGAACGCCTCATAATTTCTGCGAAAACCAACACATTAATCATACTTTCGTCCAAGTAGCAATGTAAATGTTTGTCAGAGGAGTTTTAAAGGCGCTCCGGGAAGTTGTGTAACCTCCACTGACACCCGAACCGGGTCTAGGATTCTAGTTTCGGCGATATTTTTGAGCTGACTAAAGGTCACAAAGCTACTGGGGTGATGCTCTTTATATCTCGTGGGTTTGTAAACAAGCTGTCACGAGTATGAGACGTTAGGGTTTACTCAGAAATGACAGAAATTCTGCGGAGAATCCACAGCGGCTTCATAAAAGTGGCGTTGTTCCCCAGCACATTTGGGAATAAAGCTGTTCGTCCTGCCGCCTCTGAAGTATTAATTTGTCACCTCACACAGCGCGCGCTCCCGCCCTGGACTTCGTTCTGCGTGCGCTACCGTGACGTCATCAATGACCAGTTCGGTCTTTCCAGCTTCAACTGGCAGGTGCAGGGAGCGAACTACCACATCCTTAGAACTGGTGCTTTCCCTTTCATCAAATACCACTGCACCAAAGCACCTCCACAGAACCTGGATTTTGAAAACATGTTTTTTGGTGCATTGAAAGTCATCAATCTTGGTCAGTTTACATACATGTTTTTTCTGATATTTCTGAAAACACTGTAAAGGCATTTCTAATGTTTTTTTCCCCTCTCTTTCTTTAAGGTATCCCATGCTTGGCATATGGCTTGGGCTCATGGATGGTAGTTGGTGTGACCGAGACGGTTCAGACATCTGCAGGACCTGTCATTGTATACTTTGCATACAAGGAGGTGGAGGGTGCTCAGTTCTAATATCAGACAAACTGTACAGTATTTAAAAATGACTTGAGTTTCACAGGCCAATATTTGTTATACAGATTTTCTGAAAATGTATGCAAATGGCCTAGAATGTACTTTTGCACAAAAAAATAAAATTATTAATTTCCAACTTTTGTAGTTTTCTCTTCAGTACACAATTTGTATTAATTTATATTAATTAGATTGATAACTAAAATTTATAAAAACATAAAAAACTAAATAAAACATATTGCTCAATTAACACGATTTAACAATACTATTTGCCTAAACTAAGCAAGATATTTCCCAAAATGTTGAGTAATAAGTGAAGCTATTTAAATAGCCAGTCACATAAATGATAAAAGACAGCTAAAACCACAAAAAAAAAACAAAAAAAAAAATTGAGAAGCAAAATTCAGAACCACTGATTAAAAGTTTGACCAGATTGTTCAAGAACATCTGTTCTTTACAAGGTACAGGCATAGACTTAATTACATGTCTTTTATCATTATCTATCAAAATGGTTGTGTCTCAAGCTTATTTTGAAGTTTGACATTTCCACATTTTCGTCATTTAAAAAAAAAAAAAAAAAGTTTTGTTTACTGGTTTTGTCAAACGTGGGATGCAGATCATTATGCCATTATCAGGATTATTAGGCATTATTGTGATGCATCTAAATGTATTTGAAGTTTACAAGCTATGCAACTCCTCGTTTTCCCTCTTGTTTTCCTCCCTAAAGCTAATGCAGAATTTTAAATACCTTCAGCTCATTTATTTAAAGTCAAATTAGAGCCCACGCCCTGCCTGGCATATTGTCAATAGGAAGCAAGAGGGATTGTTTGGAGGACAGGTCTGATAAAATGGTTTTTAATTACAATAGAGGAAGTGTGGCCTTCGTTCAGAGCCCACCCTAACCCCCTCCCCCTTTCATTCTCGGATGCTTTGATTTCTGATAATGTGCTTTGCTGACTCTAGCTCTCTTCTGCAAGATCTTTCGTCACATTACCTCTGAGATCGGCTTTGACAAACTACCATATTGATCCTCTAGACTTCTCAAAGCTTTCTGCTGGGCACATTAATCAGAGGCCTCGATTTTCTGGCCTTGCCGCCTTCTCGCTTAGTAGCAGCAGCAATGTAATAATATCATGTATTACACGCAAATCAATGGACCTCTTGGCTCTTGTCTTGCAAATCTTAATTCTGAGTGATTTTGATTAGATTTAGCCATTGTCTGATGACTAAATCTTGTAAGAATAATGGCTGTTTCAAACCATCAGGGCTGTATTGAATTGCCAATAGCCCTTATGAAGAATTTCATCATATTTGAACACAAATGACGTAAAAGTGTTCCTTGTTCCCAGAATATACACTGATCAGGCATAACATTATGACCTAATATTGTGTTGGTCCCCTTTTGCTGTCAAAACAGCCCTGACCCGTCGGGGCATGGACTCTACTAGACCCCTGAAGGTGTGCTGTGGTATCTGGCACCAAGATGTTAGCAGCATATCCTTTAAGTCTTGTAAGTTGCGAGGTGGGGCCTCCATGGATCGGACTTGTTTGTTCAGCACATCCCACAGATGCTCGATTGGATTGAGATCTGGAGAATTTGGAGGCCAAGTCCACACCTCAAACTCGTTGTTGTGCTCCTCAAACCATTCCTGAACCATTTTTGCTTTGTGGCAGGGTGTATTATCCTGCTAAAAGAGGCCACAGGCCACCAGGGAATACCATTTCCATGAAAGGGTGTACATGGTCTGCAACAGTGCTTAGGTAGGTGGTACGTGTCAGTAACATCCACATGGACGGCAGGACCCAAGGTTTCCCAGCAGAGCATTGCCCAAAGCATCACACTGCCTCCGCCGGCTTGCCTTCTTCCCATAGTGCATCCTGGTGCCATGTGTTCCCCAGGTAAGCGATGCACACGCACCCAGCCATCCACGTGATGTAAAAGAAAACGTGATTCATCAGACCAGGCCACCTTCTTCCATTGCTCCGTTGTCCAGTTCTGATTCTCACGTGCCCACTGTTGGCGCTTTCGGCGGTGGACAGGGGTCAGCATGGGCTCCCTGACTGGTCTGCGGATATGCAGCCCCATACGCAACTAACTGCGATGCACTGTGTATTCTGACACCTTTCTATCAGAACCAGCATTAACTTCTTGAACAATTTGAGCTACAGTAGCTCGTCTGTTTGATTGGACCACACAGGCCAGCCTTCGCTCCCCACGTGCATCAATGAGCCTTGGCCGCTCATGACCCTGTCGCTGGTTCACCACTGTTCCTTCCTTGGACCACTTTTGATAGATACTGACCACTGCAGACCGGGAACACCACACAAGAGCTGCAGTTTTGGAGATGCTCTGACCCAGTTGTCTAGCCATTACAAATTGCCTCCTGGTCAAACTTGCTCAAATCCTTACGCTTGCCCATTTTTCCTGATTCTAACTTTGAGGACAAAATGTTCACTTGCTGCTTAATATATCCCACCCACTAACAGGTGCCGTGATGAAGAGATAATCAGTGTTATTCACTTCACCTGTCAGTGGTCATAATGTTATGCCTCATCGGTGTATACAGTCATGCAGCCCCTATATTACATCATCAGTGAAGGGGGCTAATTGGCCTTAATGGAAATCATTTAGACACCTAGCGAAATCTGATCAGCACTATTAGCCTGAACGGCTGGCTCTTCCTTTTCATCTTTGAGTGTTGAACTGCTGCATGGGGAATGCTCAGGCAAGCATGTCTTAATTCCTCATTGACTCTTTGACCTTTTCCTCATCGCTGATACTGTAGCAGACCTGGAGGAGGAGTAGAGTGTCACAGCGTGGTGACAGGCCAGGCCAGGCCAGGCCTTTGTGGCTTTGACAGGCTGACGTGAGCCCTGAGAAACTCAAGCCGATGTCGTGGTGTTCCTGTTTTTAGTCTGGTCCACGAGTGTAGTGCCAAGCCACAGGAGACTACATTAGTCTGAGCAGGTGCTTATCGCTTACACCTCACCTCGGTCAACGGTCTAGGATAACGGAGCAGCAAATTGGCTACTGTAAAGTAACGGAAAATTTAACAGTGCCATGTTAAGAGATCAGTGCCTTGTTTTAAGGGCCGTGCAATCAAGACTCGTGTTTGTAATTGGAGGTCTAAATTACCCTCTCTTGAATATAAGGTACTAATCAACAACGGATTAAGCACTTGTATTAACAAGTTCAATTACATGCAAATAAAGGAGACCAAGTTGAAATCTTTAAATACAAACACTATTTACATCTTAGGTGACTAATGAAAATGTGAAAGCTGGATTTGATTGTGATATGAGGGGGAAAATCAGAGCTACATGGTGCATAATGTATTATTTAGCAAGAAAAATCACATTCATTTTTGGATGACATGGAGATCTATGGGTTTGGCAGAAACAATTATTGTATGAATAACCCCTGCAGCTAATTCTGTGAAGGTTATCATTGAGCTCCCAGACCAACTACAGGCTCCTGTGCCTCGCAGGGTGCTCCATCAGCAGGGGAATGTCAGCTGCATCACGGTTTGTGTCATCTGTTCCAGGTACGCCGTGATCTTCATGTCAGCAGAGGTGCTGAGACAAATAGGTTTGGAATTGAACTTCTGTTGTCATAAGTCATTAAATGATGGTGACAAACCAAGGTAAGCAATTATAGCTCACTGAATCACATTCATGAGGACATCTTCAAGAATGTCACAAATCTGCCAATGTATTAATTGCATTTGTGTCTCGTGATATTACAGTATTGGCTGCAGTCCTGAATTCTGATTAAATTCATTTTAGCGAGGAAAATGATTTTCTTATAAAGAATAGGATCACTATTAAGAGTGTAATTTCATCTCTAATGAAACCAGTATGTGAATCTCTTATAATAATAATATTTATTTATTACTTTTTGCATTATTTAAACCCACATCTAGTTCACGTTCAATGTGCAAATACCTTTGTATTAAGTCTACAATATATGGTAGTGGAAAGTGGATGGTGGTAACACTTTCTCGTACTCAGATTTTGTTTTGCGCCATTTGTGTTAAACTTAAAAATAGTTTCCCCACATTTTTGTCTGCAGCAAATTAAAGTTGTTTTGAAACATTTAACTTATCACTAAACTGTGTAAATTAATGTCAAGTATACAAAGAGTGCTGTTGTTACAACCTGAGTTGTAACACTATTGGGAAACATGGCCAGTTTACATTTTTAAATGCATTGAACTTTTTCAACAAAAAAAAGTATAAAGGAAAATATTATTTTATAAAAAAAACAAAAAAACAATTGAACTGCATAAGTAATACAATATATATATAAACATGGGCTAACAATTCAAAAAGTGTAAACAGCCAGTCACTTTTACAATTGTGAAATTTTAATTGTGAAACAACTTAATTTTGTGAGTTCATTTGAAGTAAATGGCTGGTAGTGTTACAAACCTCTTGGTTTTCTTGGGCATACTATTTCTAGTTTCTAATGTGTGTCTGTGTGTGTGGTCCTGATATTCCCAAACATTATGGGGACCAAATGGCCCTCACAAATATAGTAATACTAACACCACTAAATTTGGAACTTCTGGGGACATTTTTTTGGTTCCCATGAAGAAACAAGCGTATAAATCAGACTTATGTTTTTTGAAAATGTAAAAATGCAGAAAGTTTTCTGTGATGGGTAGGGTTTAGGGTAGGGTTAGTGTAGAGGGATAAAATATACAGTTTGTATTGTATATAAACCATTACGCCTATGGAAAGTCCCCATAAGACATGGAAACCCACTGTGTGTGTGTATGTGTGTGTGTTCATATTTTTCTATCCCAGTGGGGACTTCAACCTGAATGCACACTGACTCATGGGGACTTGTGTCATCGTGGGGACCTAAATTGAGGTCCCCGTGAGGAAACGAGCTTATAAATCATACAGAATGAGTTTTTTTGAAAATGTAAAAATGCAGAAAGTTTTGTGTGATGGGTAGGTTTAGGGGTAGGGTTAGAGTAAGGGGATAGAATATACAGTTTGTACAGTATAAAAATCATTACGTCTATGGAGAGTCCCCACAAAGATAGCGAACCAGATGTGTGTGTGTGTGTGGTCCTGGTATTCCCTACTTTATAGGGAACAAATGTTCCCACAAAAATAGTAATACCAGTAAATTTTGACCTTGTGGGGACATTTTTTGCTCCCCATGAGGAAACAAGCTTATAAATCACACAGTTTTTTTTTTTGAAAATGTAAAAATCCATAAAAAAAAGTTTTGTGTGATGGGTAGGTTTAAGGGTAGGGTTAATGTAAGAGGATATACAGTTTGTACAGTATAAAAACCATTATACCTATGAACAATCCCCATAAAACATGGAAACCCAATATGTGTGAGTGTGTTTTACATTTACAGTAGGTGATTGATTGTTTTGAGTAAATGCTATATCAAATTAAACACGAATTGTATTCAGATGATACGCATTAACCTGATTAAATTAGAATCAAGAAGTGAAATGTTGTCAGCTCAGGAGGAAGGTGGTCATGTATGATGGTATTTCATCCCTGTAATTTCCAAGTTTTGCTGTTACAACTGACCCTGTGTTACAACCATTTCTGGTCTTCCCTATATAGCCTTTGATAGTAAGTATATTTTAATGGAGATTTCCCTTATTGCATCATGTGAGCATAGCATTATCAGACTGAAAAATGAAAATGGATTTAGTGCAATTGTTAAAGCCTTAGTGATTTCTGTGTATTATAATTGCTGACCTCACACCACTGAGGCTGGAATTATTACTTGATGCTTTTTTCACATGCTATTGGGTGCTGAGAGTGATTCTTATAGAGAGGGGAAAAAGCCATTAAAAATCTATTAAAGCAGATCTTTTTACCCAGAGGGGAAAGCCTTCTCATTACTAAGCAGATTGGAAGGGATGACAAGTGGCTGTATATTTCTATTTTATTTTCCGTTCTTCTTTTTTCTCTCTGCATTTTCTTTTCTTTTGTAAAGGCCAGCTGAAAGGCAGCATGCCCACTGTGCCAATCAGTATTGCTACAGCTACAGGCTGCAGGTGGTTCCAGTGGCTGTCACTCATGCGAGGCACTGACCCTTTCAAGTCTGGATTCAGGCAAGTGATTCACGATTTGCGCAGAACAATTCCTCAAGGCCGTCTCTGAAGCGCTCTTTAGTTTGTGTTTAAATAAATGCAATGTTAATTAATGCAGAAGTTCATTAAAAAGTTGTTCATTTGAAGTGCGCAGTTGCAGATGATGTTATTTATGAATGCGTGATAAAACGTGCTTTATGGTAATGGCTCATCATCTGACTGACACATCTGTGTAAATGTATCCCGTCTGAATTCAAGCTTTCTGTTTTGATATATTTTCGAACATTTAGCTTAATGCATTGTTTTTGGTTCTCCTTCGAGCTGATTACAACTTCGCTTTTGCTTCTCCCTTGGAGCTTGGAAGATGCCTCGCTCATATTTACTGTTTACAGTGTTGACATTAAGAATAATGGATACTAATGGTGTCTCCATGAATTATTGTGAGAGTTAAATGAACTCTCCATTTTATTATATATTATGCAGTATTTAAAGTTTTGGGTCATTAAAAACCAGACGTCCCCCTCCCCCCGCCCCAAGTTTGTCTTTTACCCCCTGCCAGTGTGCAGCGATGCCCTTGTTGCCACAGGCTACATCATATCTGTTCTTCAGAAAAGCATTATTACAATATTCTGAACTAATGCTTTGTTTTTGATTCTGCATTCAGATACTGTTGTAGTTTTATTGGAGGAGTCTACGCCAGTCTAAAAGGAACCTGAGGTGCTATGACTTTTTTATGTTTAAAATAAGTATGAAGGCCCGTTCACACCAAGGACGAGTTCTAAAAATTGTTCTCAATATTAAAGAATAGCAGAGTTCACACCACAGCGATAACGAAAACGGCACAGAGAAACGCTATCGTTGGAATCACTTTCAGAACGTTTTTTTTTGCAGCTGATGAACGATAAAAACATTGACAGCCAATCAGAATTCGTCCTGCTGTAACGACCTCGAGCATTTAGTGACAGACAAGCATGCGCTTAGAATAAACAGAATGATATTCCTATTATTATTATCATTATTATTATTATTATTATAAATATTAATCCACTCTTGGAGTCCATGGCAACCCATAGAACCGCTTGTGGACTGACTGTCAGACTGCCCTCTATCTGTGTGACAAATTTGATAACTTTCCCACAAGCGGTTCTATGGGCTGCCATGGACTCCAAGAGCGGAATAATAATAATAATAATAGGAATTCACCATAGCAAATTTGGAATCTCTAGCTCAATCCCTCTAGCGCCACCAACTGTCAAATTTGCACTCACGTTTATGCTAATAACTTTTGAACCCTAAGGGCTAGAAGCAAAAGTATTTTTTCCTAGGCCGTTGCCCGATTTTCACAAAAATTTAATCAGATCATCTTCAGACCATGCTGACAAAAAGTTATGGAATTCAAGTTGATTCGTCAAACCGTTCTTGAATAACATGCAAACGTATTTGACGAAGTGCCCGCCAAAATGAACACGAGGCTATATCTTCGCAATGCTTTAGCGTATGATGACCAAACTTGGTGTGTTATGACAACCATGACCTGAGGCTACCTGCACAGATTCGGCGCAGTGCCACCTAGTGGCCAGGAGATATGAAAAATTGACATTTTTGCTTATAACTTCTGAAGGGTTTGGCCAAACATCACTAGCATTACAAAACTCGGTATGTGTCTTCGGCACCATGCCCTGACAGTACTCAACAAAATTTCGGGGCAGTGCCACCTTGTGGTCAAAAGTTATAATGAAATTTACAAAAATGCTAATAACTTATTGAGTAAAATGACTCTCTGTAGAGGCTGTATCTCTGCAATGCTTTGGCACTTTGACACCAAACTTTGCACGTGTCATTGTCACCTTGACCACACCACATCAGTTTCATAAGAGCGCCACCTATTGGTCAACCGTGATAAACCATTAAATCACATTACTAATGATTGTATTTGATTTTGCAGGCATGTTGCCTAAAATCATCTTAATATGTCTTTACTTGCTCATTGTTGTAGTTGTTCTGATGCTCCCAGCCATGTTGGCATGGCTTATCGTGTTCTTTGTGCTTGGCCCCGATAATTGCTTCTTGCAGCTATGTTCTTTATAGTTATCATTCTTGATGTGAAGGGCCTTGAATGTTGTAAAGCTTGTTTCTGTGCAGTCCACTTACTTGTTTTTTGATGTAGGTTATACTTATTTAACACTGATTCAACTCTAGAATGTGTATCGCCAAAGTTCTGCTGTTTCAAGGGCACGCTTTCTCCCCCTGGAGGTCAACGGCATCTACTAAAGGTCAAGATTAAGTTTTATTCCTCAACATCCCAATGCATGCGTTTTTATAGTTACCGCATGAATCGTGCCTAGCCAACGCAGCTCTTATAGTTGCATTCAGTGAAATCCACTTTAAATACACTTTTTCAGAGAGCAAGCAGCAAAAAGCAATCTTTTACAAAGGAAAAAAATGTGGAGGAAAGAAAGTGAAATAAATCATTCCTGTTATCCACTTTGATACTCATTCTCTTTTTTTTTCTCAAATGTGATGTTAGATCTCCAATCTTTCTGCAAATGAGCCCTGGCTCTCTGTAATGGCTTTCTGCTTCTCATGGGAAGTGCGAGTCGTACGCTCGACCCAAAAGCTGCTGATTGAAGAGGAAAATGTAATACAGGTGTAAAGCAGACTTGATGGGGGTCTTATGCAAGGGTTATGAATTTTAACCATTTTCATCTACACACTTGTATGTACATACATATCCAATTGGATGTGAATGTGCTGGCTGGACTGTTTGCTGCTCCACAGAGACCGAAGGGTTTCTGCTGGGCTGTCGCTAATTCCAGATGAGAGGATTGCTATTATGCTAAATTAATAGGAATTAAGGAGGATTGAGTTGGTTAAGCAAGCACTTGATTAAGCTTTACACAGTCCAGCAGCTTCATGAATGAAGGTGACGCAGACCGTGACTATATAGGACAAAAGAGCTTGGACAGAGATCTTAAGATGCTTACTTTTTTTTTTTCATTTTGGCCATTGCAATTAGACATTATACAATATTATTTGTTTGTTTGTTTAATTAGTGATTCTTAACTATTATTTTATTTTTAATTTATAATAGTGATTATTATTTTATTTATGCCTTGGAATATTATTTTGTGAGCTCTAAATGGGATTTTCATCTTAAAATGCTATGCATTTATCACTTGAGAATGGAGAAAAAGTTAATATTAGTAATTATGAGAACAATACATGAAGTAAGTTTCTACATCTGTGCACAGTGTTGTTTCCTTTTGAAATCTCAGGCATGTAATGGCGTTTGTGGGCATTCATTTTCCATAGATCCACCAAATGGAGCCATTTATTGATAATCCCAATATTAAAGATGTGAAAAACGAGTGTTATAGATTTAAATTAGCGTGCAAATGACCTTTTGTGTATATGCAGCTTCAATGATACATCTGGCTTCACATCCCTCTAAAAAATTACAACCAAGTTACAACCACCCTGTACATTTAAATCAATGGTATGGCTCACTAGTCTCTATGAGGATATTAAACAGGATAAAAGCTTGACCTGAAAAGCCAAGTGTACTTCTATCATGGTCCCTCTTCAGGGATAAAGTAATTGTGGGGTGGAGTCTCACGGCTGCTAATTTATTACCTATATGTAAATTTAATGATGTGATTGGAAGGGTGCAGACCTGAACCCTCAGGCAACGAGGTAGGCATTTATACAGCATCCTTGTTTAGTTATTGTCCAACAAAGGGGGAATTCACTTAACACAACCTGCAGAGATTAGTGGGTAATTGTTGCCATAATCGATAAGTCACCAGAGCGTAAAATAAAGATGTGCAGATGTGTGAGGGAGGGGATCTGAAATGGGTCTTTTTGGTGTGTTACGACAGATATAGATTGCATATGTTCATTTCATATCATCGCACTAGCCATGAAGCCCTTCATGCAAGCCTGCATTTTGAGTTTTGGCATATGTATAAGAAAGAGAGTCTATGTATATGTTTGTGCTTGTGTGGGTTCAAATAGTGGGGCTAGGTCTGCTTGGATGAGCCTCATTGTTCCTGTGCGGCCTAGTGACAACGCTGGCGGGCAGATAGGGATGAAACCTGAGCAGGGTGACAGTGATAAATAGCCCTTTTAATAACAGCTGCCCCACTTGGCCAGCCACTCACAGCCTGTGTCCTCTGTGTATTTATTTCTATGTTTATTTATGCATCTATAGCAGGAAGGAAATCACAACCGTAGGGCTCCAATATGTCTTTTTTGGGGGGGGAGTTGGAGGGGAGGGGATCTGGTGATTTCACAGATTTGGATTTTTAGAGGGTGTTGTTTCTCAATCCAACCAAATCGTTCATCTCTTCTCAGGTCTCCAATGACTTTGTGTTTCTGCATCAAGGCCCTTTGCAGATACATGTTCTTGCATATTCAGCGTGAATATTGCCTGTGCTTTTGTTTGTATTTCTACAGAGTGACCGGTAAATTAGTGATGTTTTCTTCATTTTAGATCCAATGGTAGTTTAAGTAATTGATCATATTTAAATTTTTTCTCTCTGTCCATCCATCCATCCATCTATCCATCCATCCATCCATCCATCTATCCGTCTATCTATCTATCCATCCATCCATCCATCCATCGCTTCTATCATCCGTCCATCTATCCGTCTATCCATCTGTCCATCCATCCATCCATCTATCGTTCGTCCGTCTATCCATCTGTCCATCCATCCATCATTCGTCTATCTATCCATCCATCCATTTATCTATTTATTGTCCATCCATCCATCCATCCATCCAATGTCACAATATACCCCATGATTACTTTAGACAACTTTTTAGTGAAAATGACTCTCCGCTTTTACACCATGTACAGTGGGGAGAACAAGTGTTTGATACACTGCCGATTTTGCAGGTTTTCCTACTTACAAAGCATGTAGAGGTCTGTAATTTTTATCATAGGTACTCTTCAACTGTGAGTGACGGAATCTAAAACAAAAATCCCGAAAATCACATTGTATGATTTTTAAATAATTAATTTGCATTTTATTGCATGACATAAGTATTTGATCACCTACCAATCAGTAAGAATTCCGGCTCTCACAGACCTGTTAGTTTTTCTTTAAGAAGCCCTCCTGTTCTCCACTCATTACCTGTATTAACTGCACCTGTTTGAACTCATTACCTGTATAAAAGACACCTGTCCACACACTCAATCAAACAGACTCCAACCTCTCCACAATGGCCAAGACCAGAGAGCTGTGTAAGGACATCAGGGATAAAATTGTAGGCTGGGATGGGCTACAGGACAATAGGCAAGCAGCTTGGTGAGAAGGCAACAACTGTTGGCGCAATTATTAGAAAATGGAAGAAGTTCAAGATGACGGTCAATCTCCCTCGGTCTGGGGCAGCATGCAAGATCTCACCTCGTGGGGCATCAATGATCATGAGGAAGGTGAGGGATCAGCCCCAGAACTACACGGCAGGACCTGGTCAATGACCTGAAGAGAGCTGGGACCACAGTCTCAAAGAAAACCATTAGTAACACACTACGCCGTCATGGATTAAAATCCTGCAGCGCACACAAGGTCCCCCTGCTCAAGCCAGCGCATGTCCAGGCCCGTCTGAAGTTTGCCAATGACCATCTGGATGATCCAGAGGAGGAATGGGAGAAGGTCATGTGGTCTGAGGAGACAAAAATAGAGCTTTTTGGTCTAAACTCCACTCGCCGTGTTTGGAGGAAGAAGAAGGATGAGTACAACCCCAAGAACACCATCCCAACCGTGAAGCATGGAGGTGGAAACGTCATTCTTTGGGGATGCTTTTCTGCAAAGGGGACAGGACGACTGCACCGTATTGAGGGGAGGATGGATGGGGCCATGTATCGCGAGATCTTGGCCAACAACCTCCTTCCCTCAGTAAGAGCATTGAAGATGGGTCGTGGCTGGGTCTTCCAGCATGACAACGACCCGAAGCACACAGCCAGGGCAACTAAGGAGTGGCTCCGTAAGAAGCATCTCAAGGTCCTGGAGTGGCCTGGCCAGTCTCCAGACCTGAACCCAATAGAAAATCTTTGGAGGGAGCTGAAAGTCTGTATTGCCCAGTGACAGCCCCGAAACCTGAAGGATCTGGAGAAGGTCTGTATGGAGGAGTGGGCCAAAATCTCTGCTGCAGTGTGCAAACCTGGTCAAGAACTACAGGAAACGTATGATCTCTGTAATTGCAAACAAAGGTTTCTGTACCAAATATTAAGTTCTGCTTTTCTGATGTATTAAATACTTATGTCATGCAATAAAATGCAAATTAATTACTTAAAAATTATACAATGTGATTTTCTGGATTTTTTTTTTAGATTCCGTCACTCACAGTTGAAGAGTACCTATGATAAAAATTACAGACTTCTACATGCTTTGTAAGTGGGCAAACCTGCAAAATCGGCAGTGTATCAAATACTTGTTCTCCCCACTGTATATCTCTTAAGCTCATAGTGCATGCGTGCCTGAAGGGCCTGAAGAAGTTCTCTGTTTTATTTAAAGACATGCTGCTTGCTTTTATGTTGATTTTAACCAAGCCATTAGATGGAGGGCAAGTTCTTTTGTCTGCCGAAATATGACCCGGGGCTTGAATGACTGACTAGCGAAAGTCACGGCAGTATATCAGAGATGTCAGAGCGGGTTCCTTTAGGGCACTGTCTCCCCTGCTCTCATTCAAACCAATTCTCCCACCTTAATTGGCTCAATTAGTTAAGTATCCATGTACATTATCATCTATGCATTTTTCATGATCCGTTTTAAAACCATGGCAGCATAGAACAGGGCAACTTTCGGCTATGATTTAGCATTTGGCGAAATGTTAATGTCAAAGCTGGTAACTGATTGGGATAATTAAGTAATTATAGGCAGATGTTGGAACAAATGCCAAAACAGGCTTTGCCCTGCAGAAACTTTTCTCTGCGCTGATTTTGACACCCCTGTTGTGTGGGGATATCCCAGAGGTACCTGTAAAATAGTTACAGTTTCACCCTTGTGATTATTCGGTTGGAGTCTTTGATATTGAACAAAAATGGTCTTTTATGTTATTGTGTGGAGAGGAAATGGGCTGTAAAGAGAGCGCGATCGGAATAGCAAATCACAGCGCCTAATAGCCACGGCCAGCGAACCACAGCTCTGGCCTGGAGTTAACGCCGAAACACATACAAACACAGTTTTATTTTTTTCTTCACAAATTTTACTCTAGATGGATTCCTGATACTAGTAAACACTAAAAGCCATTTTTTTTGGTTCCCCAAAGAACCTTTCAGTGGACAGTTCTTAAAAGAACCATCTTTTTCTTAGGGTGCGACAACGATGCACTAAAAATGGAAAAGTTTTTCCTTTGCATTTTTCGTCTACAGACGACAATGTTGTCAAAATGATCCCTGTTCGCACAGATCCGCAAAAATGACTAAAAACGCTGTATTTACACGGAGACGATAACAGTATCGTTTTCAAAAACTTGCACTTAGAAACTGTTTTCAAAGGATTGTCATGTAAATGAATGGCCAAAATGCATAAAAATCTTTCTGTTTTTAGTTGAAAACAGCATCTTTTAAATGTTCCCTTAGTATGAAGAACTTTTTATAATCTAAAGAACCTTTTGTGCATTAGAAAGTTTCCATGGATGTTAAAGGTTCTTCATGGAACTATTAATGCCAAAACAACTTGATTTTTAAGAGTGTAGCAGTATCACATCAAAATAAACAGATCAGATGATCTGTAGTAAGTAAACAGTGTGGTGTGACCACATCAGGTGTATGGAGAGCCCTTGAATGCTTTTGACAGCTGTCATAATTGGAGTGTGGCTGGCAGGCATTGCAAAGTGTAGATCGATAAGCAGCAAATTTTCCATTAAAGAAAGATTACGTGAACATTGCTGTAAATAGCCAGGGGCGGCTCCATCACTGATAGACTTAAATTGGTCAACATTTTGAACTCCGGAGTGACACGCTAGGTACTAGTGTTGGGGAGTAACCAATAAAAGTAGCAATGATTTTTCAAAGTAGTACATGGCTGTTTTTAATGTCTGAGCTGAAGGAATAATCAGACACACCTAAATGGTCCTCTGTCTCTCTCTTTGTAATGAAAGTCCAATTCATTGTACTGAATCGATTTTTTTTGGATGCTTCATGTAAAGGAACTGATTTAAAAAATGATTGACTGATTCGAGTTCCTACTAACTCGGTTATGTACAGTAACCTGGGATGTTAGCATAAATGTACCTGTTCAAAATGAATATGCTGACTGAGAAGAAAGTTATCTACAGTGGGGAGAACAAATATTTGATACACTGCCGATTTTGCAGGTTTGCCCACTTACAAAGCATGTAGAAGTCTGTAATTTTTATCATAGGTACTCTTCAACTGTGAGTGACGGAATCTAAAACAAAAATCCAGAAAATCACATTGTATGATTTTTAAGTCATTAATTTGCATTTTATTGCATGACATAAGTATTTGATACATCAGAAAAGCAGAACTTAATATTTGGTACAGAAACCTTTGTTTGCAATTACAGAGATCATACATTTCCTGTAGTTCTTGACCAGGTTTGCACACACTGCAGCAGGGATTTTGGCCCACTCCTCCATACAGACCTTCTCCAGATCCTTCAGGTTTCGGGGGTCACTGGGCAATACGGACTTTCAGCTCCCTCCAAAGACTTTCTATTGGGTTCAGGTCTGGAGACTGGCTAGGCCACTCCAGGACCTTGAGATGCTTCTTACGGAGCCACTCCTTAGTTGCCCTGGCTGTGTGTTTCGGGTCGTTGTCATGCTGGAAGACCCAGCCACGACCCATCTTCAATGCTCTTACTGAGGGAAGGAGGTTGTTGGCCAAGATCTCGCGATACATGTCCCCATTCATCCTCCCCTCAATGCGGTGCAGTCGTCCTGTCCCCTTTGCAGAAAAGCATCCCCAAAGAATGATGTTTCCACCTCCATGCTTCATGGTTGGGATGGTGTTCTTGGGGTTGTACTCATCCTTCTTCTTCCTCCAAACACGGCGAGTGGAGTTTAGACCAAAAAGCTCTATTTTTGTCTCATCAGACCACATGACCTTCTCCCATTCCTCCTCTGGATCATCCAGATGGTCATTGGCAAACTTCAGACGGGCCTGGACATGCGCTGGCTTGAGCAGGGGGACCTTGAGTGCGCTGCAAGATTTTAATCCATGACGGCATAGTGTGTTACTAATGGTTTTCTTTGAGACTGTGGTCCCAGCTCTCTTCAGGTCATTGACCAGGTCCTGCCGTGTAGTTCTGGGCTGATCCCTCACCTTCCTCATGATCATTGATGCCCCACGAGGTGAGATCTTGCATGCTGCCCCAGACCGAGGGAGATTGACCGTCATCTTGAACTTCCATTTTCTAATAATTGCACCAACAGTTGTTGCCTTCTCACCAAGCTGCTTGCCTATTGTCCTGTAGCCCATCCCAGCCTTGTGCAGGTCTACAATTTTATCCCTGATGTCCTTACACAGCTCTCTGGTCTTGGCCATTGTGGAGAGGTTGGAGTCTGTTTGATTGAGTGTGTGGACAGGTGTCTTTTATACAGGTAACAAGTTCAAACAGGTGCAGTTAATACAGGTAATGAGTGGAGAACAGGAGGGCTTCTTAAAGAAAAACTAACAGGTCTGTGAGAGCCGGAATTCTTACTGGTTGGTAGGTGATCAAATACTTATGTCATGCAATAAAATGCAAATTAATTATTTAAAAATCATACAATGTGATTTTCTGGATTTTTGTTTTAGATTCCGTCACTCACAGTTGAAGAGTACCTATGATAAAAATTACAGACGTCTACATGCTTTGTAAGTAGGAAAACCTGCAAAATCGGCAGTGTATCAAATACTTGTTCACCCCACTGTATAAATTATACAATTTGACTCTAAATTGAAAATTCTGTCATTGAATAGTTGGATAGTATTGAATAAATATGAATTGGTTTGTATGAATGGCTCTCTCTCATTGGAATTTCAGATTAAATCTAGTGAAATGGTTTGTGTTTTCAAAGTGACTTATTTAACAGAAACTGGGAGTGTTGGTATATTAATTAAACGTGATTCATTTTTGTGATTCTGTAATTTAAGATCCTGAGTCTGTATTGTTTTTAATAAAAATAATAGTTGAGTGGGAAAAAAGAAACATGAGTTTGGTTTAAATCTTTTTTTTGGTGTTAAATATTTTAATCAAGTTTTAATTAATATAAAAAATATATAATTTAATGATGGCCCCCTTGTGGAGAACCACTGGTTTAGATGATTCATGTAAATTAACTGATTTACTTTTTTTAGTGCCTGTTCTACCACGTTTGTGATTGTTATGTAAATCGAAGTGCTTTGTTGTAGTATACATTTACCTGTTCAAATGTGTTACTTTCACCCTAATTGAGGAAAAAAAAATCACCTCTAAATTATACATTTTATCCTTTTATAGTATGTATATAAAGCCCCTTTAATTACTCCTATATAATTAGCTTTATATTTTTTGCTTGCAGCCTTCAAAACAAAAGTGTGGTTGTATAGTTAAACTACTTCAAATTATGTTTAGCTTGTATCTCACAAGCTACAGTTTTAAAGTAGCTTCCCCAACACAGCTAGATAAAGTAATACTGCCTCTTTTAGATCAGTCCCTGCTCTTATGTATTAGATCTGTATAGCTACATGTATAGTTGTGTATGTATATGTGCATGTAGATTAATGTGCATTTATGTTTACCATGAACTACCTAGGGATATCCTTAATGAGACAGTAGTTTCATCTGGCTAGCAGTCCAAAATGCCAGAGTGCTCATCATAAACACATCATTACACATAGATCTACAGGCCACCAAGGAGCACAAATCTACAGTTAATTGGCAGAGAACTGTGAGGGATGATTAAGAAATAAAGAACGCTGGGAGCTGGAAAAAAAAGACAAGAAGCAAAAATCAACACTGGCTGCAGGACAATCAATCAAATCTGTCAGCGCCTTTACCACACTGTGTAATTTATTGGAATTGTTCTTAGGAAATGGGTACACTCTGTAATGTGTAGCTAAGATCACTTTGTAACACCTCGCAGCAGTTGACATTGAAACCAATCTTGGGCTGTGTCCTTTGATCTGTGACTCTGCCCTTTGTTGTCGTTGCCTGTTTTAAGCTTTTTTAAAATGAGTGGGTGAAATATCTCGGGTGGTGGTAAACGTTTTTTAGGTAGTGGTCTCTCCCCAGCCGGTAGAAATTATGCACAAATTATGTATTAGCAAGAAGTGACAAGGTGTCATGGGATTTGCAGTTATGATTGAGGTCAAATGCATTATTGTTTTAGACAGAAAAAAATTCGGTATTGTGAGTCGGGGTCAAATGCAACTTTGACAGCAGTTGATTAGGCTTGTGGAATAAATTTCTGAATCTATCAATCCAGTCTAAGCTGACAGTGCGCTCACAAGATGATTATCATGATGGTGTATTGCTTAAGCACAGGTCAGGTGTGTGTGAGTGCTGCTGCAGTGTTTAAATACGAGTCAGACCCGTGTGGTGTGTAAAACGGCCTGCTCTAACTCTCTCTCTCGCATACACACACACACACACACACACACGCACAGGCTCCAGCAGACCTCTAAATCATGTTTCCTAATTCCCTGAGCCACATCTCAATCATTTTCCCTGCTAATTTGAGAGTCACCCTCATTTCTTTTTAAACGATTCATTTTCAGCACATTTGTACAGTAAATGGCCCCGATGTGTTCTACAATTTAGTCAATTACTGTTTCAGCCACTGGGGCTCCAGGGAGGCCGAGCACACATGGCCTGAAGGTACCATCTCAATAATTGTTTCAGGAAAGTTGGGAATGGATCGGTAACGCTGTGTTCTACTTATTGAAATGTCAATTGGAGCCAGGACTTCACACTTACCATTCTCTATTTATACATTTCTATGTTCCATTAAAAATGTATAGATCTCCTTTCCTCTTTATGTGTCTGACCTGAAGCAAGGAGAGTGCAACAGATGTTTGGTTTGTGTTGTTCACATTTGCTTTTCAGTTTAAACCTGCTTTTTTCATTCTGTACACATATTGAAGGGAAAGGAATGTGCTTTTGTATGTGTACAAAATGTGTGACATTGTCTTTCTGTTGTTGGATTTTTCATTCCTAGGAATTGCTGCGTTGTGCTTCATTTGAAGTGAAGTGCTTCAGTGCAAACAGTACTTGACTCTTTGACGGCTCTCACAAGGTAATTCTTGATGACTTGCATGTGCTGGTAACACTTTACAATTTGATTCAATTTGTTAACATTTAGTTAATGAATTTGGTATCATTAACAATGAACAGCAATCGTCCACATCATTTATTAATCTAGATAAATCCTGATTTGTAAGTATACTATTGCTCATTTATGTACATAATAGCTTAAAGGGATAGTTCACCCAAAAATTAAAATTTAAAAAGTCATTAATTACTCACCCTCATGTCGTTCCAAACCCGTAAGACTTCGTTCATCGTTCATCTTCGGAACACAAATGAAGATCTGAGACACTTTGACTTCAAAAAGTTCATAAAGAGATCGTAAAAAGAATCCATATGAATTGAGCGGTTTAGTCCAAAATTTCTGAAGAGACTCGATTGCTTTATATGATGAACAGATTGAATTTAGTCTTTTATTCACATATAAACATTGATCAGCGAATATAAACAGAAGCTCAACAAAACCTACTTGACGCACGAGAACAAAGCTCATTGGCTCTTTGCTGAAGCTCAAACATGCTGCGTAACACGAGAGAACCTCATTGGTTCTTGCACGTCAAGCGAACATGATCGAGCTTCCGTTTACCACAGCTGATGTGTGAGTTGATGAATGTTTATGTAAATAAAAGCCTAAATTCAATCTGTTCATCATATAAAGCGATCGAGTCTCCTCAGAAAATTTTGGACTAAACCACTCAATTCATAGAGATTAGTTTTAGGATCTCTTTATGAACTTTTTGAAGCGTCAAAGTGTCAGTTGCGTAGCTGCCAATGGAGGGACAGAAAGCTCTTAGATTTCATCAAAAAGATCTTCATTTGTGTTCCGAAGATGAACGAAAGTCTTATGGGTCTGGAACAACATGAGGGTGAGTAATTAATGACAGAATTTAAATTTTTGTTTAAACTGACCCTTTAATGTTAATTTATACAACTTGAAATGGTAAAAATCTAATAGTATATGTATAAATGAACACTAACCAAGATTACATGCTGTAAAAGTATTGATTGTGCATGTTACATATGTATTTTAGGTATATAAAGATTTTTAAATAATGAACCTTATAGGACCTTATAGTTATTTTCTGCTCCGCTCTGTTTCTATTTCGAATTTTCCATCAGTGCATAATTTTTCATTCATATTATTATAACTCAGGGACTGCCTACATGTAATTTTTCAAAGGGCCATAAAATTTGCAGAACTTCTCCTGAGGTCCTCTTTAATTACAAATTAATTAAACCAGAATCAATTAAAAAATTAGATCCCCTTAAATGAGGTCTTAATGGGTGTTAATGAGGGGGAGAATGTGTAACTGGACCAAACAATGTGACCCGCAGACCCCAATTAACAAGCTAATTTTTTACCATTTATCTTCTGTTTGGACAAATGTCATTAAATTTAGATTTCATAATGGCAGCTTGGAGATCTATTTGCTCTGTGCTGCTTTGGAGGTCAACCTACTCTTGGCTATAAGGTCTTATTGAAATTGATTAAGCTAGCATGCGATAAACAACATAATCCGATCTGTGTATTGAAGAAGCACCTATATCAAATTACCCTTTTGTTTACACCTTTTGCTCTTTCAGGAGGGTGCCCTTAATCTAAAATGCATCGTCTTTTGTTCATTGTCTCTTAATGCTGGCCTATTTAACAAGCCTGTTTATTAGATGCTAAGGCTGGTGTGGCATTAAGCAGTCAGTCTATCAGTATGTATTAAGTTGTCAGTATGAGGTGATGGAGGGGGGCGCAGTGAGCCTGAGCCGGGCCAGTCTGCCGAGATGGACCCAGGCCTATTAACTCCTATTGACAGTGACACACATGTGGCCTCCTCAATGAGTGGTTCCTTATTGATTTTTCTCTCTAGCGCTTTTCACTTCCCCTTTCATGCTGCTGAGGGGAGATCTTTATCTTGACTGATTGGCGATGTGAATTGTCTCACACATGCACACAAGCTGGGCTGATATGTCCCAGAGTTTTTGTATATTGGTCTGTTTATATATTATTACTGTTTTTACTAATACAGTAAGGCCGATAGACAGTTTTATTATGTTGTTGTTGAACCCAACCATCAAATAAATTGCGTAAAACATCAGATAAGGCTCGTCACTACTCTCCCAAGCCAATCTTTCCTGCCTCTGTTGCCAAAATGAACTCTGACAGCAGATATCGACTTAATATCAGGCCAGGCCACTGGGAGAAAAAAAATGATTATCCTCTGGTAAAATCAGCTATCGATGGGCAAGCAAATAGCTTCCACCTCACACCTTGAAGAGATTTATTGATATAGGTTATTTGATACATCTGACACACAGGGGAGGGTACGGCAGTAGGAACGGGAACACGTGGTGTATTGGGTTTGTTATTGGCTGTCTGTGGTCATGTAATATGTCACACTCTCTTATTTTTCACTTAGCTGTGTAGTAGGCATTTTCTTTGCATTTGACTTGTTCTGTCTGGATATGTGGTTTGCAAGAGCTAGATAAAATTGCTTTTTGGTATTTCCAACTCCAAAAAGGCTGAAATGGTAATCGGTAGTCTAAACGCTAAACTTAGTTAAACGGCTTAAAATTACAGTACACTACATTTCCTTTCTTATAGTGACCATTCATCATTTGGAGCAAATAAGGAAGTGGACATTTATTTAGTTAATTTTTTAATGCTATACAGTATGATTTTTGAATATGCAGAAAAAATAACTTAAAGGGATAGTTCACCAAAAATGAAAATTCTGTCATCATATACTCACCCTCAAGTTGTTCCAAACCTGTATGAATTTCTTTCTTCTGCTGAACACAAAATAAGATATTTTGAAGAATATGGGTAACCAAACAGTTGATGGGCCCCATTGACTTCCATAGCTTTTTTTCTTTTACATACTATGGAAGTCAATGTGGCCCATCAACTGTTTGGTCGAATAAAATGCAATTTATACTTTTAAATTTATTAATTTTTAATTTTTTAATTGAATTTATATTTCAATCATTTTAAAATTATTTTATTTATTTCTGTGTATCTTTTAAACAGCTTTCACAGATTTGCAACTTTATCCAAGAGAAGCTGGATGCAGCCTGTAAGTGAAATGCTTATTAAATTCTCTCTCTGATTTCCAAGCATGAGAGCCTTTCTTATATTGATCTTGAGTTTGAGGGATGAGCACATTTCCTGACATGCACAGATTTAGTTTGGTCAGATCATCCTTCTCTATTATCAACAGTGTTCACACCCTAATAACTTTATATGTCACGTCTGGCCCTGCCATCTGAATCTCAGCAATCTAAAGTGCTTTATTCCGATTAAAATTATTGATTACCCTCCTTACCATGAACAATATCAGAGCAATCTTAAGACATGACGGACCAGTCGTCTATTAATGAAAAATTAACCTTGAGGGATTTCTGTTTGCTGCTTAATGTCGTTGACCTGCCACCATAGCTCACTATTGCACTGTGGTCTTTTTATGACAGCATAATTGGAGATGAGCAGAAGCACCTGACTAGCCTGCATTCAGGGAAAGTCAATACTGCAAGCCAAACAACTTCTCACTCAATTGAACTCTACAGAAAATCCATACAGCACAGCACTGTCCCTTTATGGCAGTGAGAAATAGCCCCGTCTCATTTAAAGCTGCAATGCCTTGCTTTCCGAGCAGTGATTCGTGTGATTTTATTATGGGGTTTTTTTTCCATTAAAACATGATGCCATAAAATTTCACCGATTTTATATGAAAATAATGTTGCTGAAAAGGATTTAATCTCAAATGACAGCATTTGTGGCATAATATACAAAAAATAATTCAAACCTTGTTTTCTTTATATATAAATACAAAGTCATTTTTTGGAAGGAATGTTCCTGTTAAACCTGTAAAGTTGTTCTTATAATATTTACGATTGTTTTAGTTCTTTTAGTTATGGCAGCAAATTTTAAAATTGGTTATAACTTTACTCAGAAAAGGTTAGTAAGCATTTTTTCCACAATAAAGTCATGTTAACATGCATACTGTTCACATGCTGTGGCTGTACTAGTGAAACTGAGTATTTTGGCACCATTCACTTTCATTGTAAGCCAGATTTTTGCTTTTATAAAAAAAAATAGAGGGACATGTTGAAATGAATTTGTGTTTTATGCTACGAGTGCTGTAACTTAAAGGGATAGTTCACCCAAAAATGAAAATGTTGTCATCACTTACGCACCCTCAAGTTGTTCCAAACCAGTATGAATTTCTTTCTTCTGTTGAACACAAAAGATGTTTTAAAGAATGTTGGTAATCAAACAGTTGACGGTAGCCATTGACTTTTTTTTTTCCTACTATGGAAGTCAATGGCTACCGTCAACTGTTTGATTACCAACATTCTTTAAAACATCTTCTTTTGTGTTCAACAGTAGAAAGAAACTCATACAGGTTTAGAACAAATTGAAGGTGAGTAAGTGGAATATTCCTTATTGTTATACATATATTGTATAATCATTTTAAAGGGAAAGTCCACCCAAATAACCCTCATGTCACTCCAAACCTCTATGACTTTCTTTCTTCTGTGGAACATAAAAGAAGATATTTTGAAGAATGTTGGTAACCAAGTTTCGGTTTCCATTGACTTCAGTTGTATGGACAGAAAATACAATGGACGTCAATGGGACCTGAAACTGTCTGATTGCCAACATTCTTCATACCATGCTTCTTTTCTGTTCTGACTATCCCTTTAATATTATTTTAAATGTATATTAATAATATTTTAATTTTATTATACGTGTATAATAATTCGCTAACATCATAACCGTTTTCTGTGACTGCGTGTGAGTTTGTTTCTGTATTCATACGATCCTCCAGAGAGTGGCATACCTGAGTAGGTCAGACCTTGACATCGAGCCAGATGTACTGTATTTTCTATGATGCTGGCTGAGCTCACCCCTGTTGCCATTTGACTGGGCTATAATTTGTTTTTGTACCCCAGTGCTTGTTGCCTGTGATGTAAAACACAAAGCACTCTGAGGGTTGTGCTTGTATGCAGTTATTTGTATCAGAATAGGGCATCTGGGATATGGCCCTATATTGCCTTTTTGGAATATAATTCACACCACTGGTCTATGGGGCTTTAAACCTGCATTTTTCCTGGCCGTGTCATTACAAGGCCATAACAAGTGTGCAAGTTTTTTTTTATTTTATTTTGACGAGCGCATACACTCACGCACCTACTATATGCGCACCAGCTGCTCAAGACAAAGATATTTTGAAGCCTGACACTTCCATTGTTGGTGATGTGGCTGTTTAATCACTTTCTTACTCTGTAATTAAAGCCCAAGAGAAGCTGTGAAAAGGTAAAAGGTAAAAGGAAAGATGCATTTAGACATAGCCAACATTATGGCCTTGCTGTAATTGAAACTGCGGATGTTCCTCCGTGTTTATTGTCTTTGGAGTGATCCTTAATAGTAGCTCATACTGAATACTTTATATAAGCGAAGTCTAACTGTAGATTCAGAGCCGTGCTCTGACCTGAGCATGGTGGCCGATTTGATACCCGAGGCCAAATGGTATCATACCCTGATGGTGAGCTGATATGCCTCTCTTTCTCTGAGCCGTTCAGAGTGCAGTAAAGGGTCTTTTAGAGTGGACCATGAATAGTGCATGGCCAAGCTTTCATTACAGGCCAGACTAGATTGTAAATAAGTTACAGGAAGACCAGGATAGTGGAGCACCGTCGCAGGGGTCAGACAAGCCTGGGTAGGTAGGAGCTGTCAGTCAGATCTGCATTGCACAGGTCCATTCATTCCCCAAGGTTACCAGGTATACACAGCGGCATGGGTCATTTTCTTCGGATTTAATAAGAAGATGGCTCTATTTAACCAGAAAAGTGGGATGGAAGAATTTTTCAAAAATGTATTCGTGTCCTTTGACTCCTTATTATACATTTCTTTGAATAACTCAGTCGATACAGAAAGTAAAGTGCTCACACGTGCCATATGATCGTGGAAAAATTGAGAAAATCTATAAAAGAGTGGTGATCCGGCAATAAGACGGCAGAAAAAACTGTGGAAAAAGTGTCAGTAGGCCATCATAGAGATGCGGAAGCACTTATTGGCGTAGTTGCTCAAAGGCTGTATCGGTTTGGCTCAGGAAAAACATCTTGTGCTGACAGAAGTTTAATTACCTTTGTGCTTGCATACATGCAAGAGGGTAATCACTATAAACTGTCAGACACCATAAGGCTCCTTACGCTTCAAAATTAATATCGCTCTCCTCATTTAATTAAGAAATGAAAGTGTTGCTTAACAGGTATTGATTGTGGCCCATAGGAAATGTAACCCATCAGTGCTAAAAGGCCCTTGACTACAAGTTCAAGAGATAATGCAGAGAGCCCTGTGAGAGGTGGAGGTAAACCTAACCTCACACTGACAGCTTTCATCACTGATGGTCTCCCTGCCATCTGCTCAATAGAATAAGGTGAATAGATCTGGTAGGGGTCTCGTACATGACCACTTTAAAGTGATAGTTCACCCAAAAATGAAACTTCTGTTATTATTTACTTGCCCTCATGCCGTTTCAAACCTGTATAAGGCTGACTTTCTTTCATAGATTGTGAATTTTTGAAGAGTGTCCTGTCCATTCTTTTCTGTATATTGAAAGTGAATGAGGACTGGGGCTGTCAAGCTCCAAAATGTGTCATAAAGGATCATAAAGTTTTCTATATGACTTGAAATTCTCTAAAGCCGTATGATAGCTTTGTGTGAGAAATAGAAGGAAATTTAAAATATATATTCCCAGTCAAAAAAGGACATACTTGATTATTAAACCGTAGGCATTCTCTAACTTAACTAACTTTTTAAAACTTTTTTCAATGTATGACAGATACTTATTGAATCTTTCTTTTTCTTTATTCAGTCCTTATACTCATCATTTAAAAAATAATTAAGATTAAATTAATTTTGGTTTTGTAAAGAATGTATTAATTTATTAATTCAAGGTATGATAGTTCTGTGTGAAAAACAGACTAAAATTTAAGTTGACATGATCTGAACTAGCTCTGCATGCGTTCAAGTTTATGAGGGAAGTATAAACTTGAGAGAGATGTCCATTTTGTGAACATTCTTTTAAATTTGATCTTTTAAATGAACCCAGTTCATAAAACCAGTCGGAATGATTCGTTCACAAATTTGTCTGATCTGGTTCTTGAGTTCAACTCACTTAATGCGATCAAAGCTGTTAACAGCTCAATGTAGGGGATGATTTTCACTGAATAACCATTTAGATTTCATTTTGTTCCTCACTTGGTGCAATGCAACGGCAGGCACGAAGCAAGTTTTTTTGCTAGTTTCAGCCCGACACAGTTATCATTTTCACGTCCAGCGCCACATTGTTTAAATAGCAAATGCACTCGCGCCCATCTGTTCGCCCATGGGCGTGCTGGTCTGAAAACGAGGTGTGTTCAGGCGCATTGTTGGCGCGTTGCTATTTTGAGGCAACTGAAATCGACTGCGCCATTGACCAAGTCAATAGCGCAGTATTTTTTTAGTTATTTAAAGGGCGCGCTAGTAATATGCGCCTATAGACGGGTCCACAAATCGCGTACACTCAAATTTCGCCATGTAAATAGCGAATCCGCCATGGCTCGAGCACAACTGGCTTTTAAAGGAAATGGGAGATGAGACTCTGATTGGTTTATTGCATGTTACGCCCAAAACACACCCATGACTCATTAAGAGACTAGCTACAACCCTTTTGGACCATGCGCCAGGCGCGCCATCCGTTTTTTCTGTCGTTAAACTAGCAAAAGTGGATTCGGTGACGCCCAAAGTGCACCTGCGCCATGCGCTTTAGACCATGCGCTCAGATCATTAAAATAGGGCCCATCATGTGGTTTCAGAAGACTATAATGCACACACTGTAAACCCTAATACTCATAATAAATTATTAATTTGAGTCGGGTAAACTTAATTTAAACAAAGCAGTTCAATCAAATTAACTTTTATGAGTAGTTAGAACTTTTTTTCTTTTGAGTTCACAAAACTGACACATTTTAAGTTATCTGAATGGTTTCATTGTTTTGAGTTTTATGAACTTGTTTCATTTAATTTAGACAAACTTTAAACTGATACTGGTCTGGGATTTCTATTTCCCAGCATGCTTTGCCATGACACTCGAAAAAGTAAATGCTGAAATTAAGTGTTATATAATGTTTTTGGAGCAAGATTATTGTTAAGTGTGAGATTTAGTAGTGTTTAATGTTTTCTATGCTAATTAGAAGAGTTTCTGTTATGTGGGGTTTTTGGGGGGTTGCCATCATGGTGACGAGTAGACCATGAGCTTGGTTTGAGGACAGATATCTGTTAAATGTTCTATATTGCCATATTCATTCAATTGCTATGCTAATGATATCAAAGCATTGTGTTACCAATTTAGCAAGTTAGCATTTAGTGAATCAGCTAGTTGAAGCTAGCAAAATTTCCACTACAAAAATATTTATTGAGATTACATGATAATTTTAAGTTATATGTATGAATTGGCTTACTTACATATTTCAAGTTAAGAGTAATTAAAATGTATGAGTACAAAATAAAAATCTGCCAGTTCTGCTTACTTAAACTTTGAATTTCTTAACTTAAAATGTTGATGTAACTGATTACCTCACATTTTTTGAGTTTTACTACCTTATTCGGGATTACAGTGCAAGTCATATGCACCATTTTCATGACATGGTTCTCATTCACTTTCATTTTACAGAAAAGAGTTTGAACTATTCTTTTAATGACAGTTGTCTAGAGAAACGCCGTCTTTGAATGCAGGGAGAGTTGGGACTTTACTGATGTGTCAGTAATAAAGTTTTTTTTTTTTAAAGAGGAATATAGTTTCAGTGAGACATGATGTCCTGTCTGGTGTATTCCACTCCCCAATGCTTGTTAAATGTTAAATGATCATCATGGATTCTGTAAATGTCTGTGTAGTGTTTCTCCCTCTCTCTCCCCCTCTGTGTGTCACTCTTTGTACTCTATCTATCAGACATCTGATCTGAGAGTCTGAATGAGCCAGCATTATGATTTAATCATCAGCCCCTCTCTTTTAATCGGCGTGTAACCTGATGCACTCTGGGATCTTGTAAGAGTACACTGAGCGAGGCCCGTGTGCTGACAAACCGATGGGCCCATGTTGCCCTCTGAATAGATCAGCGAAGCTTGCCCATAGACCCAAGCTGGCCCACCTAACACCCGACCAGTGCTTATCTGAACATCTCTGAACCGTGATGCTTGCTTACTGCTGGAGCCTTATTTAATGCCTTATTTACTGCTTCTCACTCACATTCATTCTCTTAAGCTGTGTTTGGCTGCAATAATTCTGTGCAATGTTATGTCATATACTGCATTACCAGTCAAAAGCTTGGACACATCTATTCTTTTTTGATAATTACTTTTTTCAAAATGTATAGTAGTAAATTAACACACTTTTGTGTATTATGTAGTCAGACATATCTTGCACAAATATCTTATATTGTAACATTAACATTTGAATTAGCTTTTATTTTCATATTTTCAGTTTTCATTTTAAGTTTGAGTAGTTTTGATATATGTGACTGTCATTTTTATTGTTTTTTGTGTTTTTTCTATATTTATATTTAGCTTTAATTTATTTTTATTTCCTGATTTTAGTAAATCAACTTAATCTAATATTTTATTTAATTTCAATTATCAAATTTTTTTTTTTTAGTTTTACTAAAAAATAGTGTTAACAATAACACTGAATTTATATGTACATATTTTATTTATTTGTTTATTTTAGTGCTGTCAAATCGATTAATCGCATCTAACATAAAAGTTTTTGTTTATATAATATACACTCACCTAAAGGATTATTAGGAACACCATACTAATACTGTGTTTGACCCCCTTTCGCCTTCAGAACTGCCTTAATTCTACGTGGCATTGATTCAACAAGGTGCTGAAAGCATTCTTTAGAAATGTTGGCCCATATTGATAGGATAGCATCTTGCAGTTGATGGAGATTTGTGGGATGCACATCCAGGGCACGAAGCTCCCGTTCCACCACATCCCAAAGATGCTCTATTGGGTTGAGATCTGGTGACTGTGGGGGCCATTTTAGTACAGTGAACTCATTGTCATGTTCAAGAAACCAATTTGAAATTATTCGAGCTTTGTGACATGGTGCATTATCCTGCTGGAAGTAGCCATCAGAGGATGGGTACATGGTGGTCATAAAGGGATGGACATGGTCAGAAACAATGCTCAGGTAGGCCGTGGCATTTAAACGATGCCCAATTGGCACTAAGGGGCCTAAAGTGTGCCAAGAAAACATCCCCCACACCATTACACCACCACCACCAGCCTGCACAGTGGTAACAAGGCATGATGGATCCATGTTCTCATTCTGTTTACGCCAAATTCTGACTCTACAATCTAAATGTCTCAACAGAAATCGAGACTCATCAGACCAGGCAACATTTTTCCAGTCTTCAACTGTCCAATTTTGGTGAGCTCGTGCAAATTGTAGCCTCTTTTTCCTATTTGTAGTGGAGATGAGTGGTACCCGGTGGGGTCTTCTGCTGTTGTAGCCCATCCGCCTCAAGGTTGTGCGTGTTGTGGCTTCACAAATGCTTTGCTGCATACCTCGGTTGTAACGAGTGGTTATTTCAGTCAAAGTTGCTCTTCTATCAGCTTGAATCAGTCGGCCCATTCTCCTCTGACCTCTAGCATCAACAAGGCATTTTCGCCCACAGGACTGCCGCATACTGGATGTTTTTCCCTTTTCACACCATTCTTTGTAAACTCTAGAAATGGTTGTGCGTGAAAATCCCAGTAACTGAGCAGATTGTGAAATACTCAGACCGGCCCGTCTGGCACCAACAACCATGCCACACTCAAAATTGCTTAAATCACCTTTCTTTCCCATTCTGACATTCAGTTTGGAGTTCAGGAGATTGTCTTGACCACGACCACACCCCTAAATGAATTGAAGCAACTGCCATGTGATTGGTTGATTAGATAATTGCATTAATGAGAAATTGAACAGGTGTTCCTAATAATCCTTTAGGTGAGTGTATGTGTGTATGTGTGTGTATATATATATAATTATATTTATATACAGTGGGGAGAACAAGTATTTGATACACTGCCGATTTTGCAGGTTTACCCACTTACAAAGCATGTAGAAGTCTGTAATTTTTATCATAGGCACTCTTCAACTGTGAGTGACGGAATCTAAAACAAAAATCCAGAAAATCACATTGTATGATTTTTAAATAATTAATTTGCATTTTATTGCATGACATAAGTATTTGATCACCTACCAACCAGTAAGAATTCCGGCTCTCACAGACCTGTTAGTTTTTCTTTAAGAAGCCCTCCTGTTCTCCACTCATTACCTGTATTAACTGCACCTGTTTGAACTTGTTACCTATATAAAAGACACCTGTCCACACACTCAATCAAACAGACTCCAACCTCTCCACAATGGCCAAGACCAGAGAGCTGTGTAAGGACATCAGGGATAAAATTGTAGACCTGCACAAGGCTGGGATGGGCTACAGGACAATAGGCAAGCAGCTTTGTGAGAAGGCAACAACTGTTGGCGCAATTATTAGAAAATGGAAGAAGTTCAAGATGACGGTCAGTCTCCCTCGGTCTGGGGCACCATGCAAGATCTCACCTCGTGGGGCATCAATGATCATGAGGAAGGTGAGGGATCAGCCCAGAACTACACGGCAGGACCTGGTCAATGACCTGAAGAGAGCTGGGACCACAGTCTCAAAGAAAACCATTAGTAACACACTACGCCGTCATGGATTAAAATCCTGCAGCGCACGCAAGTTCCCCCTGCTCAAACCAGCGCATGTCCAGGCCCATCTGAAGTTTGCCAATGACCATCTGGATGATCCAGAGGAGGAATGGGAGAAGGTCATGTGGTCTGATGAGACAAAAATAGAGTTTTTTCTAAACTCCACTCGCCGTGTTTGGAGGAAGAAGAAGGATGAGTACAACCCCAAGAACACCATCCCAACCGTGAAGCATGGAGGTGGAAACATCATTCTTTGGGGATGCTTTTCTGCAAAGGGGACAGGACGACTGCACCGTATTGAGGGGAGGATGGATGGGGCCATGTATCGCGAGTTCTTGGCCAACAACCTCCTTCCCTCAGTAAGAGCATTGAAGATGGGTCGTGGCTGGGTCTTCCAGCATGACAACGACCCGAAACACACAGCCAGGGCAACTAAGGAGTGGCTCCGTAAGAAGCATCTCAAGGTCCTGGAGTGGCCTAGCCAGTCTCCAGACCTGAACCCAATGGAAAATCTTTGGAGGGAGCTGAAAGTCCGTATTACCCAGCGACAGCCCCGAAACCTGAAGGATCTGGAGAAGGTCTGTATGGAGGAGTGGGCCAAAATCCCTGCTGCAGTGTGTGCAAACCTGGTCAAGAACTACAGGAAACGTATGATCTCTGTAATTGCAAACAAAGGTTTCTGTACCAAATATTAAGTTCTGCTTTTCTGATGTATCAAATACTTATGTCATGCAATAAAATGCAAATTAATTACTTAAAAATCATACAATGTGATTTTCTGGATTTTTGTTTTAGATTCCGTCTCTCACAGTTGAAGTGTACCTATGATAAAAATTACAGACTTCTACATGCTTTGTAAGTGGGCAAACCTGCAAAATTGGCAGTGTATCAAATACTTGTTCTCCCCACTGTATATTATATCTCTGTGTGTGTGTGTGCGTGTCTGTGTATATATAGATATACATACATATATACATAAAATAGATCATGTGTACATCTATAATGATTATGGCTTTGGAATACAACTAAAACTAAATGCTTGAAATTAGTAGACTAAATATAAGTAATATAAATATATATGAGAAACAAAAATTCAGTCAAGTGTGTCCAAACTTTTAACCTGGTATATATTTTGTAACCATTACCAGAACTGTAACATCAATATATTCTTGTGTGCAATTTTAGTACATTTTGGCAATCACAGACAAGTGCTGCAGTTCCACACATATGGTTATGTGGAAAGCATCAGTTGTACCGCATGAGAGCAGATTATAGGAGCCGAGTCAGCTCTGCGAGGTTGTAGTGGCCGGTGATGGTCATTGTGATTCGTGCCCCTGGTGACTTGTGGTCCACTGGGGGAGAGAGATACAGCAGAGGGTGGGTGATGAATGACTGTGTTCAGTGGGGGGATTGTAATTGTCCTTCTCTAATTGTTAGGTGAGCACAAAAGGCACATTTTGTAATTGAACTGTTTAACTGCTGGTATTGAGCTAAGAGAGAGCTATTTTGTCCCTAGAATGACCTCTGTACCTTACTGTCTTTCTCCCTCTCTCTGACTCTGTCCATTGTTTCTCCTACTCTTTTGCTTTTTGCGCTGTCCATGGTGCTGACATAGTTCACATTGTCCAAACTCTGTAATGGAGGGCCACTGTCCTGCAGAGTTTAGCTCCAACTTGCCTCAACACATCTGCCTGGAAGTTTTTAGTATGCCTAGTAAGAGCTTGATTAGCTGGTTCAGGTGTTTAATTGAGGTTGGAGCTGAACTCTGCAGGACAGTGGCCCTTCAGGAGCAGGATTGGACCCCTGCCTTAGTGGATACTTAGACTGAGCTGGGATCCCTTGTTGTATATTGCATAAAATTGAGTGTTGCTGGTCTGTAAAAATGTACATATCATACTAATTTATTTATATACTTTATTATGTTTACTTTCCAAAACCATACAAATATATCATCTTTATATCAATAATGATTATGGCTTTGGAATACACTTCATCAAAGGTTTAGAGTTGTAAGATGGTAAGTGTATATGTGTATACATATATATATATATAAAGCATATATATATAAAGCATATGTTCTCCCCACTGTGTATATATATATATATATATATATATATACAGTGGGGAGAACAAGTATTTGATACACTGCCGATTTTGCAGGTTTGCCCACTTACAAAGCATGTAGAAGTCTGTAATTTTTATCATAGGTACTCTTCAACTGTGAGAGACGGAATCTAAAACAAAAATCCAGAAAATCACATTGTATGATTTTTAAATAATTAATTTGCATTTTATTGCATGACATAAGTATTTGATACATCAGAAAAGAAGAACTTAATATTTGGTACAGAAACCTTTGTTTGCAATTACAGAGATCATACGTTTCCTGTAGTTCTTGACCAGGTTTGCACACACTGCAGCAGGGATTTTGGCCCACTCCTCCATACAGACCTTCTCCAGATCCTTCAGGTTTTGGGGCTGTCGCTGGGCAATACGGACTTTCAGCTCCCTCCAAAGATTTTCTATTGGGTTCAGGTCTGGAGACTGGCTAGGCCACTCCAGGATCTTGAGATGCTTCTTATGGAGTCACTCCTTAGTTGCCCTGGCTGTGTGTTTCGGGTCGTTGTCATGCTGGAAGACCCAGCAACGACACATCTTCAATGCTCTTACTGAGGGAAGGAGGTTGTTGGCCAAGATCTCGCGATACATGGCCCCATCCATCCTCCCCTCAATATGGTGCAGTCGTCCTGTCCCCTTTGCAGAAAAGCATCCCCAAAGAATGATGTTTCCACCTCCATGCTTCACGGTTGGGATAGTGTTCTTGGGGTTGTACTCCAAGAACCTTCTTCTTCCTCCAAACATGGCGAGTGGAGTTTAGACCAAAAAGCTCTATTTTTGTCTCATCAGACCACATGACCTTCTCCCATTCCTCCTCTGGATCATCCAGATGGTCATTGGCAAACTTCAGACGGGCCTGGACATGCGCTGGCTTGAGCAGGGGGACCTTGCGTGCGCTGCAGGATTTTAATCCATGACGGCGTAGTGTGTTACTAATGGTTTTCTTTGAGACTGTGGTCCCAGCTCTCTTCAGGTCATTGACCAGGTCCTGCCGTGTAGTTCTGGGCTGATCCCTCACCTTCCTCATGATCATTGATGCCCCACGAGGTGAGATCTTGCATGGTGCCCCAGACCGAGGGAGATTGACCGTCATCTTGAACTTCTTCCATTTTCTAATAATAGCGCCAACAGTTGTTCCCTTCTTACCAAGCTGCTTGCCTGTTGTCCTGTAGCCCATCCCAGCCTTGTGCAGGTCTACAATTTTATCCCTGATGTCCTTACACAGCTCTCTGGTCTTGGCCATTGTGGAGAGGTTGGAGTCTGTTTGATTGAGTGTGTGGACAGGTGTCTTTTATACAGGTAACGAGTTCAAACAGGTGCAGTTAATACAGGTAATGAGTGGAGAACAGGAGGGCTTCTTAAAGAAAAACTAACAGGTCTGTGAGAGCCGGAATTCTTACTGGTTGGTAGGTGATCAAATACTTATGTCATGCAATAAAATGCAAATTAATTATTTAAAAATCATACAATGTGATTTTCTGGATTTTTGTTTTAGATTCCGTCACTCACAGTTGAAGAGTACCTATGATAAAAATTACAGACCTCTACATGCTTTGTAAGTGGGCAAACCTGGAAAAATGGCAGTGTATCAAATACTTGTTCTCCCCACTGTATATATATATATATATATATAAAGCATATATATATATATATATGCTTTAGATCAATTTAATGAATCCTTGCTGAATAAAAGTATTAATTTAAAAAAATCTTACTGACCCTAAAGTTTTGAACGGTGTTGTGCATATTTTTAACTTTATACATTGTTTATGTGGTGTTTTCAATTAGTTTGACAGCGAAAAGTAATTTCTGGATCCCCTGCTACAGTACTTCTGCACACCCCTTGTTTATGGAAACTTTTTTTGTCACTGTTTTTTATCTTTTTTTTATGCTGTGTATCATAATGTTGGACATCACCTGTTTAGTTTTAACTATATAATTCAACGGCTTTGGTCCTTTTACAAAACCAAACCCATCTACAGAACCATCATGTGTGATTCCAGTCAACAGGTAGACAGGACGTCTTCTCCTGTAGAGTCAACTCCAATGAGAAAAAGTTTGTCTTTTGTATCAAATTTGATAGCTCTATCTAAAGATGTCTGCATGAAATATAATATCTAAGTATTTCACAAGGTCAGTCATAAATATTTTTTTACTTTATTAATTAAATAGAATTTTCAGGCAAGGTATTGCCAAGCCAACTGACAGCTTTTGTGTGTGTGTGACTTTTTTGTCTGCCTTTTTGAATCTTTTTTTCTTAGATATTTGCCTTTAGTAAAAGGAGTTTCTTTTAGCGGAAGTATAAGGTCAGTCTAAATGTGAAACAGCTTCACAAATCCACAGGCATCCGTCCATTCACACCTCTCGGCTTGAACATGTCTGTGTAAAGAGCTGTTAGATGTACCGTTGGTCAGTTTGTGTGTGTTAAAAGCTACATGGGCAGATGCAGTCTGCTTTTAATGAGTGGGGAACCAGGGGAATGGCAGTAGTTAACATCGAGAAATGCTGGGATCATTTAGTCCCCTGTGGCTCCTGACAGTGACTTAATAGTTTCACATTTTTGAGTGCAACCAAATTGCCTTTTTGCCTTACTAATGCATTGGCTGACTCTCCATCTATAAAGACTGCTTAAGACCTCTGACACCTCTCTCCTCTCCTCTGTTCTTTTCTGAAGAATATGATGTTTGCATTAACTGAAGTGGTGTAAAACCAGTAACGGCTAATGGCTTTCACAGTCTTAGTAACATTGTTGACTTTTTATAGTGAACTGTCATACTGTTGGAAATTATAAATTGGATAGTTCAAGTCTAGTCCCAGACTTATGATTGGTCAAAACAGCATTCCATCTGTGTTTTATTATTATTATTAGTAGTAGTAGTAGTATTAATAATATAAAAATATTACTATTATGTATACACGATCCCAATATTGTGTTGGTCCCCCTTTTTCTGCCAAAACAGCCCTGACCCGTCGAGGCATGGACTCCACTAGACCCTGAAGGTGTGCTGTGGTATCTGGCACCAAGATGTTAGCAGCAGATCCTTTAAGTACAGTAAGTTGCGAGGTGGGGCCGCCATGGATTGGACTTGTTTGTTCAGCACATCCCACAGATGCTCGATTGGATTGAGATCTGGGGAATTTGGAGGCCAATTCAACACCTCAAACTCGTTGTTGTGCTCCTCAAACCATTCCTGAACCATTTTTGCTTTGTGGCAGGGCGCATTATCCTGTTGAAAGAGGCAACAGCCACCAGGGAATACCGTTTCCATGAAAGGGTGTACATGGTCTGCAACAATGCTTAGGTAGGTGGTGCGTGTCAAAGTAACATCCACATGGATGGCAGGACCCAAGGTTTCCCAGCAGAACATCACCCAAATCATCACTCTGCCTCCGCTGGCTTGCCTTCTTCCCATAGTGCATCCTGGTCCCCAGGTAAGCGACGCACATGCACCCGGGCATCCACGTGATGTAAAAGAAAACGTGATTCATCAGACCAGGCCACCTTCTTCCATTGCTTCGTGGTCCAGTTCTGATGCTGACGTACCCACTGTTGTGGCTGTCGGCGGTGGACAGGGGTCAGCATGGGCACCCTGACTGGTCTGCGGCTATGCAGCCCCATCAACAAACTGCGATGCACTGTGTATTCTGACACCTTTCTATCAGAAGCAGCATTAACTTCTTGAGCAATCTGAGCTACAGTAGCTCGTCTGTTTGATTGGACCACACGGGCCAGCCTTCGCTCCCCATGTGCATCAATGAGCCTTGGCCACCCATGACCCTGTCGCCGGTTCACCACTGATTCTTCCTTGGACCACTTTGATACTGACCACTGCAGACCGGGAACACCCCACAAGAGCTGCAGTTTTGGAGATGCTCTGACCCAGTCGTCTAGCCATCACAATTTGGCCCTTGTCAAACTCGCTCAAATCCTTATGCTTGCCCATTTTTCCTGCTTCTAACACATCAACTTTGAGGACAAAATGTTCACTTGCTGCTTAATATATCCCACCCACTAACAGGTGCCGTGATGAAGAGATAATCAGTGTTATTCACTTCATAATGTTCATAATGTTATGCCTGATCGGTGTATGTGCATTTTATTGTTGTTGTTGTTGTTGTTGTTAGTAATAAATATTATTATTCCTTTATTTATTTAGTAAACATTTTATAAAAGCAATTGTCAATACTCTAAATCTAGTTTTGTTTAATTGATTAATTATAAATTGATAAGGTTTGAGTTATTATTTGGTAGGTTATGATTAGTAACGCCTTGTTTAATAGTAGTAGTAGCATTAATAATAATAATTAATATTATAAAAAACTGTAGTGCTGTCAAATTGATTAATCTTGATTAATCTAACATAAAAGTTTGTATATATATTTGTGTGTGTATATATATATATACACTCACCTAAAGGATTATTAGGAACACCATACTAATACTGTGTTTGACCCCCTTTCGCCTTCAGAACTGCCTTAATTCTACGTGGCATTGATTCAACAAGGTGCTGAAAGCATTCTTTAGAAATGTTGGCCCATATTGATAGGATAGCATCTTGCAGTTGATGGAGATTTGTGGGATGCACATCCAGGGCATGAAGCTCCCGTTCCACCACATCCCAAAGATGCTCTATTGGGTTGAGATCTGGTGACTGTGGGGGCCATTTTAGTACAGTGAACTCATTGTCATGTTCAAGAAACCAATTTGAAATGATTCGAGCTTTGTGACATGGTGCATTATCCTGCTGGAAGTAGCCATCAGAGGATGGGTACATGGTGGTCATAAAGGGATGGACATGGTCAGAAACAATGCTCAGGTAGGCCGTGGCATTTAAACGATGCCCAATGGCACTAATTGGCACTTATGTTAGATATGATTAATCGTGATTAATCGATTTGACAGCAGTTTTTCATACTGTTAATTATTATTATTATTAATGCTACTACTACTACTATTAAACAAGGCGTTACTAATATATATATATATATATATATATATATATATATGATATCTACTGTAAACATATAAATATTTATTATTTTTGTTTATATTTATTTATTTATATTAGTAACCTTTTCATAAAATCAATTCTCAGTATTCATTGTGGAAGGGGTTGCATGTTGTGATTATACTCATAATATAGTATCGCTGTCACGTTTAGTGTGGTAGCAGCACATGATGAAGACGGAGATAACAATAACAGTCTTTATTAAACTTTACCAACTCAGAACAAACAATAGAATAATCTAAGGGACTAAAATGACACCATACATTAAGAAGAACCAACAAGGAGTAACAGAAACACAGGGCTTAAATACACTGAGCAAACAAAGGGAGCTAAATGAAACACAGGTGAAACTAATCAGTACCTATGGAAACAAACTAGGGCATAATCATTAATCTAGGAAACTTAATGACTGGGAACGGGAACAAAACCAAACTAGAAGACAAAGAAACAAACAAACTCCTGACAAACGCCGCCTTATTGCTTAATTATGAGTGTAGCATGGTTTGAGTTATTATTTGGTATGGTTAGGAATAGTAACGCCTTGTTTTTACAGCATTACTGCATATCCTCCCATTCTAGCTCACAGAGAGACCTTCCTCTCTGTTCTCTTCCCTGCCCTCTGTGGTCCCATCAGTCCTGCAGTCATTAAGACTCCACACTGCATCTCCCTGCTTTCCCTCATGGCCGCCCACCCATTGTCTCTCAGCACAAAACTGCCCATGTTGTAATTACCATTAGCACAAACAGGAGAGCAGCTTCATTGATATGCTGTTGGTGGCTGGGCAAGTGGCGGGCTGGCACACAATAGCCTGGGCGTAGAGGGGGCTGTTTGCACCAGGGACACGGGGCAGAGCTGCCTTCTTTCTGAATGCACAAGGGCTGCCCGAGCCACGCGTCATTCACTACACGCACCAACTTTAATTAATTTTCATTCGTCTATCTCCTGATGTTTCAGTGCTGCTGACCCCCACATCTCAGTCTGAATGGAACCATCTACCCATCTGTGGCTGTCAGAAGGGCCGGTTCTGGTTCTCAGTTTCAAGAAACCGGGCCCCTGAGACTGTGTATTGTCTTTAGCGTGAGTGAATGTGTGTTTCAATGCAGGTACATGATAATCACTGCAGTCGAGACACTAGTGACAGGCTACTTTTTTAAAATAACAGTCTCGTTTTACACTTCAATATGGCAGCCGTGTTCAGCTGATTAAGACTATTGATTCTACATCTGTTCTGTACGGACTTCCTGTAGTGCCCTCAAATGGCTTTGCATCCCTCCCATTGCCATTTATTGATAGTTTAAGACATAATCTTGATTTTATTGGTAATTGATAGAACCATTTGAGAGAAATTCCTCACGGCTTGATTTTGCGCTGATTAAGCCGCATTGCTCTTTGGCCACATTTTCGCCCGCTTTGATTCCTATGTGGATAAGCCTGATCGTGAGACTTGTAAAATTGCCATGGTCTTGAACTTTGCCTGACTCAGATTAAGCCCCAGGAAGAAGTGGATCCTCTTGGTGAGTAAGTCTTTTGTCCTTCATGCTGTTTGGGTGTTTGATGGACTGAAATGGCCTGCTGGGTCTTTGTAGGATGAAACAGGGCTTGAACTGTATGTTGTCTCTGAAGTGGTCCGTTGCTCATGATAGCTTTAATATATATATAGTGCTCGACCAATGCTCATTGTAGTCCTTGTGTTGGGTCGCACCACAGGAGGCCGTAAGGAGGTGATTAACTAATGGTGGTGGTGCTTTAAGAAGAGAAATCCGGTCGTGGGAGCAGAGGTCTCTTCAAAGTCATTGGACGCCTATTAGAAGATTAAACCAGCTGCTCTTCTTCATGCCTCTGAGCCAGTCTGCCCAGCAGCAGGTAGCCTGACACCCAATAGAGTATGGTCAACACCATCATACCTCCCAGAATGGGAAGCTGACGTGCAAGCTCATGAAATCATCAGAGCTGAGTAAAGGCTGGAATACACTGCATGACTTAAAATCTGAACAGATTTGAAAACACTAGACATCATACACCTGCCAACTTTGTAATTGGTTACTGAAAAAACATTACCAGATTTGAAGTGAATCCAAACACAAACTCACACAGAATGACAGAAACATCTAGTGCTTAATCTTGTTCTGTACATACACAGTAATTATACACCGCAATTTACATAAATGACAAACCGTATTCTACAACCAAATTAACTCCTAAAAACTGTCCCGTGACAACTGTACACAAGAAAATCACAGGGAAAGATCCAAGCCTTGACTCCTTTGTGTTGCCAGATCTTGCTAAAAAAAAAAAAAAAACAAGAACAAGCCCATAATAAAATGGAATAAATACAAATGCTTTACACTGACAATAACATCAAAATATTGCGACCCTGACCCGCCCACTTTAATAATTTCATAAATGTAATTGTTTTATGAGCCAAACCCAAACAACAAGCCTTAAGACGCTTATAATAAGACATAGACATGGAAACACTGCAAAAGCAGCCTTGCGAATATATAAAACGTGATGCCTCTGTCAACATGGTTTAGTTCAATTTAAAGTCTTTGGATGCTGTAATATCTGGTCAAAAAAAGCAGATACCAGACATGAACGTTGCTATGGTTACCACATTGTCTCCCATGAGGGAGTCATGCTCCGTACACACACGGAACGATAATTTAGGGGAATTCACTCCTGTATGTAAATGCTGATGTCACTCCTGAAACTTGTGTATGCGGACTATGAGTTGTAAAATTGGCTCAAAATATCAAACATGTTGATATCCTCAGACTGAATGGAATCATAGTCTGAAACTAAAAAAGTTTGTGGCCATCATACACCAAGCGATTTAATTGTGAAATCTGTCGAATTCAACAGACCAAAATCTGCAGACTGACTCTGACTTTTGATAACTAGCACAGACTCGTCCAGAATGCAAATTTAGGGCAAAAATCTATACGAAAGTCAAGTAGTGTATTCCTGCCTTAAAGGGATAGTTCACCCAAAAATGAAAATTATCCCATGATTTGCTCACTCTCAAGCCATCCAAGGTGTATATGAGTTTCTTCTTTCAGACAAACACAGAGTTATATAAAAAAATACCTTTTATAATGGGAGTGAATGGTGGTCCTGATTTTGAAGCCCAAGAAAGCGCAACCATCCATCATAAAAGTAATCCATACAGCTCCAGTGGGTTAATCAAGGCCTTCTGAAGCAAATCGATAGGTTTTTGTAAGAAAAATATCCATATTTAAAACTTTATTAAATACTAAAATAACTAGCTTCCAGCTGATGGCCTACGTAAGTCGACTTGCGCCAAAAGAGTAACCCCTGACGCGATTTAGGAGTAGTGTAAGCTATGACGCCTCTCGCGGTTCAAACAAATAGGGCTGGGCAACAAACTCAAGCTCCTCTTCTCTTATATCGGAATCCTCTGACATTTCTCTTTAAAAATTCTCGTTTTAGACTTCTAATTCGTGACTGGTGTTTTGTTTTGCTCTATCCTCCGTGCTTCTGTGTTCATCATTACGTCATGCGTCAGGTCAGGGGTTACTCTTTCGCCGTAAATCGATTGCGTAGGCCGTCTTTCAGAAGCTAGTTATTTTAGTTTATAAAGTTTTAAATATATCTATTTTTCTTACACAAATGCATCGCTTCGCTTCAGAAGGCCATTTTTAACCTCCTGGAACCGTATGGATTACTTTTATGATGGATGGATGCACTTTTTTGGACTACAAAATCAGGACCGCCATTCACTATCATAAAGCTTGGAAGAGCCAGGACATTTTTTAATATAACTCGGATTGTATTCGTCTGAAAGAAGAAAGTCATATTCACCTAGGATGGCTTGAGGGTCAGTAAATCATGGGGTAATTTCCATTTTTGGGTGAACTATCCCTTTAAGTCCTTCCAAGAGAGAAGGCGTACTCTGATCCGTTTAATCCTGAAATCAGCTATCACCATTAGGCATGCAAATACAACCAGGATGAGGTTTTTTGTGTCTTTCAAACTCACAATTAAATCAAAATTGACAAATCTTGTTTTTTTTAATATTACAGTATTTGTTCTAAATAATTTATCCGTGCACCACGTGCAAATACATGTGCCCTTGTAATCTTTAATCAAAATAACTTTTCCTCCCACTTTCAGCGATACTTATTCTCTTCTCTGATGACGTGTTTTTCGGTGCAAGGGCGGGACAACCTGTCACTCACGAGATTTTGCGGCAATAGCAAGCGACAAAAAATTCTTGTTCAAGAAGCCGTTTCACTCGGATATACATCACAATAAGGAAAAAAAGACTATCGCAACTTCTGTTTCATGCTGACTTTAAGATACATTTAGTTTTTTTACCTTAGAAACCTCAGTGGGCATTCAGAACAACATTGCCACAGAATACCTTCTGAATGCCCACTGAATACCTTCCATCCTGAATGAATAAGTGATAGTTGTTGACTTGCCCGCATTAACATCTTCTCCCCTGCGGCCCATAGCCTGTGGCAGAGTGAAAGCACTGTGCCCGCCTCAGGGAAAACAGATGAAGTGGCTCCACACTCTGTCACTCATAGTCATAGAGATGGCGTTGAGGCCTGTGTGACTGGCTATTCCCAGTTGCGGTGTGTCTGTGTGCGTGTGTGTGCGTGTGTGTGCGTGTGTGTACGTGCGCGCTCTGCCCCCGGCATGTCTCGTTTCAGAGTGCTGTCACTCCCCGCTTCCCAGCATCTATTAACACTGCCATTATCATGCTAATCTACATTGTATGATTACATAAAGTAATTTATGCACACTTTTATTGCAAGGCAACACACAGAGAAGCTTCTCTACTGCAGAAACATGTAGGAAAGTGCCTCTGTTGGCTGTCCACATCTTTTTATCACCCGGTTCACTCACTGCTCACAGTTTAACTGTGGACAGAGCTAACTTTAAATTTAAAGTGTGTCTTTTATTGGGCTGAGAAATTTAAGAGCAGGATATACTATACCATATATCAGTGGTTTTCAAACTGGTGGAAAACAAATATATTTATTAGTTTATAAAGTGTAAATATTCATCTCTCTTATGTGCAGTATAAAAGTGAACTTCACAACAAATTTAAATGAAAAATGTCCTAATATTGTGTAGGAAAAAGGTACAAGTAATGTTTTCAATTTGTTTTGGCTTAAGTATTATGACAAGTAAAAGTCAATAATTTAATTTTGAAAGCAATGTGTTAAAGTTGGATCATAATTTTTAGGGGTCATTGGCATTCAAAAGTTTACTAGTAAACTTAATTTTGTATTAAAAATGTAAACAACAAACAGAAGCATGACAAACTGTAGCCTGAATGTAAGAAGCTAAAGATTCTCTCTATTTCTCATTTAGTCACAGACACTGATCTAATTAGAAATGCAGAAGGCTGTTAAATTAAAATTGTATCACACTTATTAACATTTTAACTAGCAACCCCACCTTCCTCCGGTGCCAAACAAGGACACTCTCACCACCAACATGTGGCAGTCGTACCCCCGAGATTGTCAGTCGGCCAACGTCGTGCTTTACTCAGATTATGCTTTGCATTGTTTACACACTTTATGCAGGTCGCCCCACGCAAATGGCCTCCTCCTCTATCCGGGAGCATAAAGTGCAGCTTTTTTCCCCATTTCTTGGCTCTACGGAAACACTAGTTGTTAATGGAATCCTATTTGTGCTCCTATTGGATGGGCTAATGGTCTCCCTTTGAGGGGAACGCTCCAAATTAAATAGCACAGATTCACATCTGTCAGACAAAACCAGGAGGCTCTTTGTAATCAATGACCCAGACCGGGAGAGGCTCCATGGGGGACTTTTCCTCCATGATGGTATCAAACATGAGGACACACCAGGGACAATGGAATCTCCCCCAGCATGATCTGCCTGCGTTCAGGACTATCTACCGGAGGTAGAGGGGGGCAAATGGGGTTAATGTACATTTATAAAACAGGGGCGTAAAATACTTAAGCCAGGGTCTGATTTATAATACCACAATATGACCGAACTGTAAGAAGAAATCTCTCTCTCTCTCGTTTTTTTTTTTTCATTCTGTGCAAATATTGCCGCCGGTGTTGTGTTAAAGTGTTGAACCCCATTAATTTTATCGCCCCCCTCCTTTTTCTCTCTCTCTCTCTCTCTCTCTCTCGCTCTACATCTTTGAATTTTGTTTGGAGGAGAGGTAGAGCAGAAAGCCAAAGCGTGAGAGAGGGTATAGAGGCCTCCTGCTGCTGTGGAGATTTTCTCCTCGTTGTTAATTTTCCTCGCTCCATATGGCGCCACAGACTCCTCACCTGCAGGCTGTAGCAGGCTGGCAGTGGGAAGCGGGTGGAGAGGACCGGAAAAGAGAGGAGAGGCAGGCTGGAGCGGGAAACGCCAACAGACGTCCTCGGGCCCAGCCTGTCATTTATACAGCCCTGTGCATCTGTGTGCGTACCAACCGGCCTCCCCTGTGCGCAAACATACTCACACATGGCGTAAGCGTACGTTTGAGTGCAGCAGATTCCATTTCGAAGGTGGGGCAGGGGTCAGGTGAAGGGATGGTTTGAGCTATGTTGTCCCTGCACCTCTTTTGGCTGGTGACACTAGCATTGCACAGGATCTGAGGCTCAGTGTGTGTTTGTGTGCCCTGTGGCAGAGGGACGGATACATAGGGAAGATGTGGGAAGCTTTTCTTTGTTACTGGAGAGTAGAGGAATGGATGGGAGGGTTTCATCCTGGCTTGTCATTGATTAGAGAAGGCTCTTTAATTCCCTCTCACCCCATGGTGTGATTCATTTGCATGCTCTGGCAGGAGGTAATGGAGTTTTGTTTTACGATTCGCTCTGAAAATCCTTGAAGACATGAGACATGATCTGATGCATATGCAGCCGCCAGCGAATTGCCTTCTGATTGATTGTTTCTTTCGCTTTCTCTCTTTGCCTTTCCTCTTCTCCCTCATTTTTTTTTCTTTATGTTTGAAAGTATTTGTCATAGTATGATACAACTTTGAGAGTGTTATGCTCGTGCTATCTGCTTATACCAATATTGTTTTGATGTTGCATATGGTGTACAAATATGAAGATGTGTTTGGAAAGATTGACACCTTTACATATGTTGTATGTCAATCATCTGGATGAGCTGAGAACAGGAAGTTCAGCTCTTGTCTGCAGTTGGATACACAAATATACACACACAAACAAACATATACATACAAACACACACACACACACACACACACACACATACATATATACATGTGTGTGTGTGCTCACCAAGGCTACAAGAAAACAGAAAATACAGGAAAAAACAGTAATATTGTGAAATATTGTTACAGTTTAAAATAACTGTTTTTATATGCTGTATATATTTTTTAAAATGTAATTTATTCCTGTGATCAAAGCTGAATTCTCAGCATTATTACTTCAAAAAACATTTCAGCTGAACAGCATTTATTTGAAATAGAAATATTTTGTAGCATTGTAAATGTCTTTACTGATCAATATAATGCATCTTTGCTGATTAATTTTTTTATTAAGTATTTGTGTAACTGTACCGCTATATAGCCTAGCTCAACATCCCTTTCTCAGATGTATTTGTATAATAATATTGTAGATATTTTTTTGTAATGATCACACAAGTTTTAATTATCTCAGGCAACCACTTTGCTTTGCTAGTTTCATGTCTCTCATATCACTCCACATTTTTTCTTTTCACTGGGAATTTTTTTTTTAATGAAATCAAATCAGTATTTTACATCCATATTTATCACTATACAAGGCCCCTAATTTTTTCATTAAATACAAGTTGCACTTAATAATGAGGCCTGATTCTCTGCTAAGTGATATTTAACATATAAAGACCTTTTTTATTCAAAAATATGTGAATACATTCATTTCAGATCTTTTTACAGTAATAAGACGTGCAATTTGAGCGACAGTAAGACTGGGAATATTTCACAAAGAACTGTTTAGTGGTTACATTAATTACATTAAGCTGTCTATCTGTTCTTTAAGAACTAGACAACATTTGTGTGTGTGTGTGTGTGTGTGTGTGTGTGTGTGTGTGTGTGTGTGTGTGTGTGTGTGTGTGTGTGTGTGTGTGTGTGTGTGTGTGTGTGTGTGTGTGTGTGTGTGTGAGTGTGTGTGTGTGTGTGTGTGTGTGTGTGTGAGTGATCTAGGTAAACCCTACGTTATGAGGACAAAATGTCCCCACAAAGATGGCAATATCTAAAATCCTTGTCCTTGTGGGGACATTTTTTGGTCCCCATGAGATAACAAGCTTATAAATCATACTAAGTGGTTTTTTGAAAATGTAAAAATGCAGAACGTTTTCTGTGATGCTTAGGTTTAGGGTTATGGGATAGAATATACAGTTTGCACAGTATAAAAATCATTATGTCTATGGAAAGTCCCCATAAAACATGAAAACACAACATTTAACTGTGTGACTGTGTGTGTGCCAGAGGCTGGGGTTTCGGGTAGGGTCCTCGGAAAGTGGGTGTGATAAAAAATTTGTCCGCTGCTGAGAGAGGCCATGTCTGAGGTCACAGCTAAACCCATGTGCCGCGGGCGCCGGGCCGGCCCATAATTCCCATACAGATGAACAGAGTGCTAACCTCTGTCCAGACGGAGCTAACTCGCCTGGATTTCATTTCACCCACAGGACTGTCATTTTGATAACAATGAGGCAGAGTGGAGAGAGACACAGAGGGCTTTCCTCTCCCCCTCTCTCATCTTACGTCCTCCTTTACTCTTATCTCCATGGAGACCAAAGCCAAATGCCCTTGCTCAGCACCCACCGTCCTCCCTCAGCTTATTCTCTTCTGAAGTGAATTAGGGGCTCAAAAGCAGCTGTTGATCACAGGTAGTCGTCCTTTTTTCGGAAACTCCAAGGTCTGTCAATTAGGTTGATTTTGTCTATTTTGGATGACTGTTTGTGGATTATTTGAAAGGGAAACAAGACAACATCTGTTGTTTTTCAACTTTTGGCCTGACACACGTTGTAGAGTTGGTGAACGTAATGTATTTATTACTTTTTTTTTACATGCAGCACACAAAGTAATGCAAAGAATCATTTATTAGAACCAAAGTGTCGAAATGGGCCAATATGGCTGATGAGAAATGATGCGATGAGGAGGAAATATGCGCTTTTATGATTACTTTCAAACTCTACTCTGGAACCTTACCCATAAAGATAATAAATATGCAAATTAAACTGTACCATTCATTCCAGAAACATCTCATTTGAATTTTAACATGAAAAAGCATTGTAATGTGATAAGTAATCAGTCTGCAAAATGTGCTAAATGCAAGTTTGAATTCCCTGTGAGATAAATAAGCAGGCGAAATGTGAGTTTTATTGCCGCTTTTAATGACAGTTCTTATTGACTTGGACAAATGGATAATACACCTAGCAAATGCGCATTAATATTATTTTCCAATTGCTCCGGCATGTGGTTGGCAATTAGAGTTATTTTAGCAATGCAGGATGAATTCATTATCCACGTCGACTGATACTTCATTTTCCAGCAGCAGAATGGATATTGTGTCAGGTAGGGGGTCTCTAGGTATTAACGCGGGGAGGGGGGAGTAAAGCCTTATTTGATTTAGAGAATGAATCAATAAATGCATTGTGGCTTTGTCAAAGAGGCCCTGTAAAATGAGCAAGTAATTTACTGTGTCCCGTCCCGGAAATAGGGCATTGAAGAGAGCCACGAGCGGGGAGAGAGGGCACTCTGTGGTGTCTCAGGCCTGTCCTCTGATTGATTGAGTCAAGACACGACAAAAGTTTCTGAATTCCTACCCTTTATAACTCTGTTGAAAGTTGTTTTCTGTATTCTTACGTAATCGCACGCATTCTCAGTCGCTCGATTTGGATTCTTCAGTAGTCTGAGATTTGATTGGCGGTTTGCAAAAGGACAGCTTGTCTTCTGCTGGCCTGCTGATTTTTTTATGTGTGTTTTATATATACTAAGGACAATTTAATAGGAAATGCGCTTATCGCTAATGTCTTCCATTAATATTTTTTAAAAGGAAATGCACCAGATATTACTAATGTGTCTTCTGATGTGTCGTCTTTTGTGGAGCTTACAATTATTTTATTTGATTTTGTTTGATTTTATTATTTTTTATTTTATTGTTTTTTATTTGATTTTTTATTTTTTTTTTATTTTACTATTTTTTATTTTATTTCATTTTATTATTTTTGATATTTAATATTTTTATCAGGAAATGCACCAGATATTACTAATGTGTCTTCTGACTCCTGTTTGATGTGTAGACTTTTGTGGAGCTTACAGTTATTTGATTTGATTTTGTTTGATTTTATTATTTTTTATGTTATTGTTTTTTATTTGATTTTATAATTTTTTTATTTTATTTTTTTATTTTTATTATTTTTGATTTTATTTCATTTTGATTTTATTTTACCATTTTTTATTTTATTTTATTTTATTGTATTGTATTGTTTTTGATATTTAATATTTTCAGCAGGAAATGCACCAGACATTACTAATGTTTCCTCTGATTCCTGTCTGATGTGTAATCTTTTGTGGAGCTTACAATTATTTGATTTGATTTGATTTGGTTTGATTTTATTATTTTTTATTTGATTTTATTTGATTTTTTTTTTTATTTTATTTTACTATTTTTTATTTTTATTATTTTTTATTTGATTTTATTATTTTTGATGTTATTTTGATTTTATTTGACTATTTATTTGACTATTTTTGATTTTATTTTATTTTTTTCATTTTATTTTGTTTTTGATTATTATTTTTGATTTTATTTCATTATATTATTTTTATTTTATTTTTTACTCCCTTTTGATTTTATTTCACTTTATTATTTTGATTTTATTTTTTACTCTTTTTGATTTGATTTTATTATTCTTTATTTATTTTGTTTTATTATTTTTATTTTATTTTATCTTATGATTTTTTATTTTATTCTTTTTTTATTTTATTTTATAAGTTTTTATTTTTTTATTTTACAATTTATTATTATTATTATAACTGAATGTTTTGATGAATTTGGCATGATTTTGTTTCTTTTAATAAACATTTTTTGTCATGCATAGTAATAGCCTGTACAAAGTAAAGGGCAGAGGAGAGAGTGATTCAGCAATGCGCAAACCTTGGCTTCTTAAAGGTAATATGTTGTTAATTTAACCATATCTATTTTTTGAGGAAAAAACAAATTGGATATAGCTGTCTCCTCATTTTTTTTGTGTCTTTTAACCCTGAGGAAACATGTCATTGTGTTATTGCATTTGCACTCTTTCCTCTGCCTGTCTCATGTTGCCTTGATACTCCATTTGAGCATGATCATTGGACATGCAAATGATTGTTTGTTGTGAATTTAAAAAGAGTTGTTGAAAAAAAAAAAAAACTGCCAGGACTTGTTACTTTTTGTTTGTGTTGAGAAAGAAAGCTGCGTTCTCATCAATCATTGCCATTCTGAAGTAAATGGATAGAGCTAAAATCAATTTTTAAAGTGAAATATACAACATACACTTTGGCACGCTCCCAAATATGCTAATTCCCATTTATGGTTTCATGTCAACTTCAAATTAAATGAGATTTTAATTGAAAATGAGAATTTTTGTGTGGGGCCTCTCTGGAAAAGTGTGGCATGGGAGCGACGCTGGGTTTTTTTGCAGCCTGAGAAGAACGTCGTTGTAAAAGAGAAATCGGAAAAACAACATTTGCGAATGGTTTGAGCCTATATGTGTGTTTCTTCAACCCTGCAATTCTCCAACAACCTAAGGGCTAGTGAAAGTGCAGTGTGAAATTAACGTTCTTTTCTGTATTCCCCCTCCAAATCAAGGCGCGGGCTATTAACATTTGTGTATTTTCATTATGGAAATGGTGTTAACACATGCCCACAGATTGCCACTAGCGATGCAATAATTTCCTCCCTGTGATCATAATGTGTCCGAATGAGTCGTTTTGATTATGACATGCTAATTACATATTGCCTCTCATCTTTTCTCTGTGTTTCTTTTTTCAGCTTTTCAAATGCACTCCATCCAGGGATCTTTAATAGTGAGCTTTTATGAGTTTGAAGGAAAGGGGAGAAAGAGAGAGAAAAAGGAAAAAAAAAATATATCATCATGCCCCATGTTCCTGTCGGCAGTGTGAGACCCACGCTTCACTGGCTCCCTTTAAACTTCCCAAATTGCATTTCACAATGAAGAAATACCCAAGCCCTTAACTGCCTGTATTAGATTAGACACCATTAGACGTAATAGAACATTTCTACCCCTGTGATATTTTCATAAGAGTTTGATGCGTTTGATTAATCTGGGCACATTTTATTGCATTAATGATTTTTCCTCGCTGTTCCACTGTAAAGACATCATATGTAGGCTAATGCTGTTTTGTGCCCCCGCTCTCCCTCCTCTCTCTCTCTCTCTCTCTCTCTCTCTCTCTCCCTGCCTCTGTAGCCTGTTCAAGCCTGCGCGTTTATTGCAATGCATTGCTGATGAGGTGAGTCGCCGTCTTATGTGCTTTCACTCCTAAAGTCATTGGTAATGGAGTGGAAAGCTTATATTTTGTTTCCTAATGAAGCACGGTGGAGTTGCAGGCAGAGCGACTCCATCTCGCTCAGTAACACCAGACTCAACTGCCCCCAGCCATCCTGCTCTGAGCTTGAACCGGGCAGGCCAGGCAGAACCGCACAGCCGGCCTAAGGAGAAGGGGAGATCGGCGGGCAGTACGCAGCATGCTACCCGGAGGGTTATGGCGAGACACTTTCAGAAAAGACGAAACATGCAGACAAATAGTAACAAGGTAGAATCTTTCATTTGTGGCTTAACATGAATATTTAACAGCTGACTGTATGAATTGGTCATTACATGCAGCGGTGGTTCTCAACCGGTTTTGCTTTAGGATCAATATAGATCCTACAATTTGCAAGTATTTAATGGGATAGTTCACCCAAAAATGGACATTTTGTCTCACCCTCAAGTTGTTCCAAACCTGTATGAGTTTCTTTCTTCGGTCACACTTTAGATTAGGCTCCAATTCTTACTATTAACTAACTATTAACTATGGCTTTTGCCTCAATAAACTCCTAAATACTGCTTATCAGTAGTTAGTAAGGTAGTTGTTAAGTTTAGGTATTGGGTAGGATTAAGGGATGTAGAATATGGTCATGCACAATAAGGTATTAAAGGGATAGTTCACCCAGAAATGAAATTTCTGTCATTAATTACTCACCCTCATGTCATTCCAAACCCATAAGACCTTCGTTTATCTCCGGAACACAAATTATTATAAAGATATGTTGAAGAATGTTGGTAACCAGACAGTTGATGGCACCCATTGACTTAGGGAAAAAGATACTATGGAAGTCAATGGGTGCCGTCAACTGTCTGGTTACCAACATTCTTCAAAATATCATCTTTTGTGTTCAACAGAAAAAAGGGTAACACTTTAGTTTAGGGTCCAATTCTCACTATTAACGCTTATTAGCATGCATATTACTAGGATATTGGCTGTTTATTAGTACTTATAAAGCACATATTAAAGGGTTAGTTCACCCAAAAATGAAATTTCTGTCATTAATTACTCATCCTCATGTCGTTCTAAACCTGTAAGACCTTCGTTCATTTCGGAACACAAATTAAGATCTTTTAGATGAAATCCGAGAGCTCTCTGACCCCTTCATAGACAGCAACGCAACGACCACTTTCAAGGGACAGAAAGGTAGTAAAGACATCGTTAAAATAGTCCATGTGACTACAGTGGTTCAACCTTTATGTTATGAAGCGACGAGAATACTTTTTGTGCGCAAAAATAACAACTTTATTCAACAATCTATTCTCTTCCGTGACACTCTCCTACGCGATTCACGTAAGCACCACAACGCATGCATGTGGTGTTCAGCCAATAGTGAGCCGCCGCTCTGCCGTAGAACTCGGAAACGCTGCACTGTGTGAATAGCCCAACAACATGAATATGTAAGAGCATAGGCGGAGTTTCACTTTTGTGCTTGGGGGGGCACCTTGGGGTATAATTTATATTATTATAAATAATAATAATAATAATAATAATAATAATAATAAAGGAATTGAATAATTAAAGGATTAAAAAGGATTTAAGGAATAAATAAATAAGAATGGTAAAATAAGTTCTAGGTCTAATTGTAGTAGGCTAATGAAGTAATCAGTTTAAACTATTTGCAAATAATATTTTATTTTAAAATGTGCACAGATTCACTCTTATTCGTATGTAGAAAATGCAAACTTTTTTTGCCTCGTCGTCACATTCATTTATGAATTACATGAATCATGAATCATGCATTTTCAAAATGGCGAAATTTCATAAAAAGTTGAGTAGTTTGCATCACTATATAGTCTATTACTGTCGGTAGCTGAACATTTCTTAAAACAGTTGTCTAAGACTTGCATCTACTTACATCTTTCCACAAACTCTCTCGCGTTGTGACAGTGACAGTATGACAGTAAGACCCGCCTTCTTTGATTTGATTGGCCATCTCGATCATTTTGACATTGACAAGCGCTGCTAGACCACTGAGGCAGAGCAGCATAAAAAATTAATCAGCCTAAAAATTTCACTTTTAAAATGTTTTTGTCATCCTAAAAACAAATCAGCTTTACTCATTCTACACTAAAAGGATAAGACAAATAAAATGGGAAAATATGAATTATATTATTTTGTACTTATTTTGTACCCCCCCCCCCCCCCCCCCCCCAACCAGCACCGCCCCAACCCCCAAACTAAGAGAGTTACAGGGAAGAGAATAGATTGTTGAATAAAGTCGTTTTTTTTGCGCACGAAAACTATTCTCGTCGCTTCATAACATAAAGGTTGAACCACTGTAGTCACATGGACTATTTGAACGATCTCTTTACTACAGGTTCTTACAGGTTTAGAACGACATGAGGATGAGTAATTAATGACAGAAATTTCATTTTTGGGTGAACTAACCCTTTAATATGTGCTTTATAAATACTAATAAACAGCCAATATCCTAGTAATATGCATGCTAATAAGCGTTAATAGTGAGAATTGGACCCTAAACTAACGTGTTACACTTTCTTCTGTTGAACACAAAAGAAGATATTTTGAAGAATGTTTGTAACCAGACAGTTGACGGCACCCATTGACTTCCATAGTATTTTTTTCCTACTATGGAAGTCAATGGGTGCCATCAACTGTCTGGTTACCAACATTCTTCAAAATATCTTCTTTTGCTTGTCCATATTGGCATCTACCTGATTTGGTTGGCTTTTTCCATGTGACATGAAGTTGTGCCGAAAGTTTGACAGCAAAGGAAATGCTTTTCACCTTTCTTTTAAAAGTTAACTCTACTTTATTACATGGTTAGTTGTATTTTATTGTTTGTATTTAGCATTGTTTTTTTCCAACAGACCTGCAACCCGCTTTGTTGGGTTATGACCCCCCAGTTGCCTTACAGCTCATAAGTCATCTCCATAACAAATAATTCTCAGTTATGAGCCAAAAAAGCTTTTACTCAGCGACATTTAATGCAGTGCAACACTTACAGAAAAGACAGTCCATGGCCTGCCCTGAGACGATAATATTTTTGCAATGCACATAATTTTGCTAGGTGAGAGGAAAAAGATACAGCATTTAAACATTATTACTCTCATATGCCCTGAGTGTCTAAGAGAAGAGTTATTCTGAGTTATTCTGAGCCCAGCTTCAAGAGCAAGGTCATTTTTAAAACACAATGTTTCTGACATTAACTAGGTCACCATTCACTCGTGTTTCTCTCTCTCTCTCTCTCTCTCTCTCTCTCTCTCTCTCTCTCTCTCTCTCTCTCTCTCTCTCTCTCTCTCTCTCACTGACTTTCTCCTAAACTAACTTCATGCCACAGCTGATAATTAAACACACTCAATTATCCCAAATTTAATGGGATTTCGGCACCAGTGTTGTATTTAAAAGGTAATGAATAATATTTTAATTGCATACAGTAACTGTGTGAGCCAAGTGTGGTTTTCCGTCACCACGTGTAATTATTAAGTTAAATCCATCTCTTCTCATGTAGCTCTTGTTGAGCATGGAACATTTCTACATGGTGTTACCATAAACTATTTTCATCTGCTGTTAGTTTCTGTGCATGCATATGAAAGAGATGGAAAACAAGTAAACTTTTGTGCACACTTTTACACGTTTACATGCATTTACAATACTTCTATTTTTGCATTTGTTATATATATATATATATCTTACTTTAATGACAGCAGCACTGAAGCTGCATGAGCATCCACAACTTTGTTAATTGGGAGCAAGATCATCTGACCTTCTGTACAAAGAGTCACATGATCAATGTCACAAATTTGCTTATTTGATAATTAGTGACCTAGAAAATATCTCATTGTATGTCATAATGATTCCTCATTTGAAATGTTTCAAACATCCTATTAGGCTTTGAATCCCAGATTTTTATTGTGGTATAATGTTTGGACCCCACTGCATGTGTGTTTGAGGTTACACGCAGGGCCGTATCTGGGGCAGGTTCCCCCCTGTTTCGGGGCCCCTAGAATCGTCACCAACTTTCGCCCCGCTAGCGACGGCCCTGGTTACACGACACACACACGCAACATAGTGAAGTTGCTTTATAGAAGTGTGTAATTAATAATTAAGTAGCTGCACTTGTAATGGGTTGACCTCTCTGACCTGTTCATTACTCTGACGGCAAAGGCATCATTCAAAATCAGTCGCTGCGCTGCCGCCCCTCTCTTTCCCCCTTGGCTAGAGAACACCTATTTCAGCATCTATATTCAGCTGACCAGCGGCCTAATATGGGTCTGGACTGAATTAAAACTCTCAGCTCCACTGAGGACGAAAAGCCTCTAAATCCCACTGAACAGCTTCCTGTCGTAATCCTGTTCAGCTTTTACTCTCTGGTACGAAGATGGGGAAAAAAGACAAAAGAGAAAAATATAAGCCTGAATGTTTGAGCTGAGAGTCACACAGAACATTTACACTCAAAATGATTTCTGCAGCTTGCTCAGTTTACTTAAGGAGATCATGTAAAACAGTTCTTGAATATTTGGCATAGTTATATCTGTTAAGTTTGTAATAATACATTTGTATATTATATTATAGCGATATATTGTGCATCCCTTATGCATTCTTATTGGGAATACATAAATTATTTTTGTTGACGTTAAAGTATTACAGAAACTGGACAAGAGATTTTCATTTCTCAGCATGTTTTGCATGGGAATGGATGGATTGATAAGCAAGATGAGAAATGGGAGAACTTGTTAGTGTTTAATGTTGGGATTTCATTTGAGTTACTGTGACAAAACCTTTCGGGATTTGCAAAAAAAAATGATGTTTTTGTTACCCAGTTTTTTTCTAGCACAAATATGTAAACATTCTTAAATCAAGATGCATGTACTTGAGAAGCAAAATGACATAAGACATTAAGTATTGTTTTCTAAAAAAATCTTGTTTTCCCTTTGAATTAAGTTTAATCTTACCTCATTGGCAGGTATTTTTCCTTGTTTTAAGCATAAACGCACTCAATTTTGATACATTTTCCAGAAAACGACAATATATTATGTCAATTCGCTTCTCAAGTGAATGTATCTTGACTTAAGAATGTTTAGATAATTGTACTAGAAAAAAATACTAAGAAAATTATTATTTTACAGTGTCCTTGTTACGCATGTTACATGTAATTACTATAAATTATGCATAATTACTAAACCAAAACCTAGTAAGTACCATAGTAACCATAGTAAGTACAGTACATGTAGTTAATTATTATTACTTAGTCATTAAATGTATAATTACACTGTAACATGGACACCTTAAAATAAAGTGTAACCAAATCATTATTTGCAGTGCAGTATTCAAGCAGTTTAATGTAAATGTGAAGAAAACCAATTAATTCTGTTCAGCCAAAAACTTTTTTAATATGTTATCTGGCGTTGATCCCTACGTTTATCCACTCCTCCTTCTGTTTGTGATGACACAGACGAAAAAAATAATGAGGAAACATTACAAGTATCTTGCATTTAGTCATCTTTACAGTAATTACTTCTTATCCTCTTTGCTTTAAATCCAATTGAACCGCTGTAGTAATATGTATTTACTAGTCACATTCTGTGGGTGGGATAGGCTGTTATGTGTGTAGCATTTAGTAATGATGAGCATTAGTGTCCTCCAAAAGAGCTTTCATCCCTCTCTCTATTTCTCTCTGCTATGAAAGGCTGCTGCCATTATGAATACATGCATGTCTGCTGGCCAGATTGCCTGGCTCAGTAGATGGAGCTCACGCAAGGCTGCCTAGCCTGCGGTGCTGCAGTTAGGAGGGGATGCAGGACTCTGGATAATGATACATTGCTCATCTGAGCAGCCACAGCTTTTCCACCCCCTCTCACCTTAAAAAAAAAGAAAGAGGAGAAACGTTGCGAGTTAATTTAAATGGCCGAATGCATTATGGTAGGTTACTGGGGCTGAAGCAAAGCAGCCAAGAGGTGTTTCCGTGAGCTTCAATTAGATTGCGCGTGTGAGGGTTGATAGCTTGCACTTATTGCCCCTGTGTTTCGCTTGTGTTGTTGTGATTGTTGCTATGTTCACAGCATCTCCTGGACTATTTTGGTATGTAACATGAATGAGATTGATGTCACGGGTGAATTCTCACTGTATTCGCTACAGCAGAATTGAACAGCTCTCTCTGCCATGATTGTAATTTGCTTTGAATTGGAGTTGAGTTGTTTACTCTTGGCAACCTCAGATCAGAGATTTTCTTTTTAATTACTAACTGTTGGGGAAAGTTACAGTCCCACTTTATATTAGGTGTCTTTAACTACTATGTGCTAACATTGAAATTGATCATTTGATGCAATGTACTTATTGCTTACATACAAGTTTTTACATTGTACTTATATTTTAAAAAATACCTGCATGTAATTACAGCTGTAATTAATTTATACCTTTTAATCCACCCTTAAACCTATACCACCAAACCTGTCCCTAACCTTACCCGTATCCCACCTCAATAGCAGCAACATTTTTTTGATATGAACACAAGAAGTACATTGTACTTATTTTTTTGATGTAAGTGCATAGTATTAAGGACACCTAATATAAAGTTACTTTTAAAAGTAATGAGTTACAATATTGCATTACTCTTAATAAAAAAGTAACTTATTGAGTTACTTAGTTACTTTTTATGGAAAGTAATGTTATGCCCTTTCAAACCAAATATGCAAATGCAAAAGGAAATGCAAATTCATTCCATTCTCGATTGCAGAAGAATAGAACGAAGTAGAAGACAGTTCAACACTTACTTAAGCAATAAAAACAACAAGAAATCAACACAAATTGTGATGTTTATCTAAAGTAATTTTTACTTATTAGTATGCTTGAATTGGATAATCGAAGGTCAGCAGCAAAGACATTGCTCAATAAAGTGAGATTAAGTACATAAAGTGTATTTTTTTTAGTATTTAACATTTAATTATTGCAGGTTTGTGTAATGCTCAGAGTTTGCATTTCACTGTTTTTATTCATTTTGAGGAATACTGAACCTGTTTTTGTGCAAGTTAGATGAGTAAATGCATGCTCACAACTACAATAACCATCATGTTTATGATGAAGATATTTAAAAGTAATGTGTTACTTAACTAGTTACTTGAAAAATGTAATCTGATTATGTAACTTGCGTTACTTGTAATGCGTTACCCCCAACACTGATTGCTAAGCATCATGTTAATGGAAGCCTGAGTGCATTGCCTCACATACACATGTATTTGAAACTTTATATTTTCAGCTATCATTAACATGTTGATGAAAATGACTTGCAAGGAACTGGATGTTAATTATTAAATTCTGGGGCTGTATTACAGAAACATCCTTGGTCTAAAATCTTATCTGTTTGGTAACCATGGTGATTTCAGTTAGAACTTGGAAGATCTTAACCTAAAGGGATAGTTCACTCGAAAATTCTAATTCTATCATTTACTCACCCTCATGTCATTCTAAACCTGTATGAGTTTCTTTATTTCTGCAGACGACACTGGACCCTGTTGATCCAGTGTTGATCCCTGTTTTTTACGGACTTTTCTTTTCAACATACAGTTGAAAAAGTATGTGAACCGCTTGCAGAATCTGTGAAAATGTGAATAATTTTAACAAAATAAGAGAGATGACACCAAATGCATGTTATTTTTTATTTAGTACTGTCCTGAATAAGATATTTTACATAAAAAATGTTTATATATAGTCCACAAGACAAAAAAAAATAGCTGAATTTATTAAAATGACCCCGTCCCTTGTTTGTCCTGAGCAGTTAAACTGCCCAATGTTCTTCAGAAAAATCCTTCAGGTCCTGCAAATTCTTCAGTTTTCCAGCATCTTTTGCATATTTGAACCCTCTCCAGCAGTGACTGTATGATTTTGAGATCCATCTTTTCACACTGAGGACAATTGATGGACTCAAACACGACTATTAAAAAAGGTTCAAACATTCACTGATGCTCCAGAAGGAAACACAACGCATTAAGAGCCGGAGGTGAAAACTTTTTGAATTTAAAGATTAAGGTAAATTGTAATTAATTTGTCTTCCGGGAAACATGCAAGTATCTTCTATTGCTTCCGAAGGGCAGTACTAAATGAAAAAAATTGATATTTAAACAAAATAAGAAAAATGTGGACATCTTCATCCTGTTCAAAAGTTTTCGCTCTTAATGCATCGCGTTTCCTTCTGGAGCATCAGTGAATGTTTGAACCTTTTTTTCATAGTTGTGTTTGAGTCCATCAATTGTCCTCAGTGTGAAAAGATGGATCTCAAAATCATACAGTCACTGCTGGAGAGGGTTCAAATATGCAAAAGATGCTGGAAAACTGAAGAATTTGCAGGACCTGGAGGATTTTTCTGAAGAACATTGGGCAGTTTAACTGCTCAGGACAAACAAGGGACGCAAGAACAACCATCACAAAACAAAAAAACAGCCGTGGATCATCCAGGTAACGACACACAGTATTAGGAAACAATGGTTCATAAACTTTTGAATGGGTTCATTTTTATAAATTCTGCATTTTTTTTTTTGTCTTGTGGACTATATGTAAAAAATTATTTATGTAAAATATCTCATTCTGGACAGCACTAAATAAAAAATAACGCATTTTGTGTCATCTCTCTTATTTTGTTATAATTATTCACGTTTTCACAGATTCTGAAAGCGGTTCATACTTTTTCTTGCAACTGTATCTCCCTTTGTGTTCCACAGAAGAAAAAGGTCATAGATGTTCGTAACAACTTGACAGCCAGTAAATGATTTTCAGTTTTGGATTAACTATCCCTAGGACTTTATGGGGCCATATTAAAGAAACATCCGTTGGTGCTTTTGTTTTGGAATTATACAGTGCATATGCAATGGTTAATCATGCTTTGGTTTTGGAATGGTTCTTCTTTGGCAGAGGAAATATAATTAAAATAGCTGATCATTGTGTCGAAAATTGAAGTTACTTGATATTAAGTTCTGAAGTTCACTACAGCAGCACTCTTACTCGTGTAGTACTGCTTACTTATTGAGGAAATACCTCTTAAACACAGAATATTCCTGATGGAGTCAGTCTGGCTGTCTTCTGTTCTCTATAGTAGAACACTTTATATCCATTGTCTGCAAGTAACAAAGGGGGTTCAGGTGCTGGAAAAAAAACATTATGTAGACTGTGATTATAACCCAGAAGGGGCATAATGGTTTCTGACTAACTCTAAGCTCTTAATCAAGGGCAAATCTGAATACTGCCATTATTGGTTTCTGTTACCCACCTGTTAAGAGATGAATATTGCTCTACTGACTGTGGAATGAGAAGAGAATGAAGACTGAAAGGATGGTTTAAAAAAGATTGGTGTAAATATTATTTATCTATTACTAGAACTTAGACATCAAGGGAATGTGAGACACCAAAGAAGGTCATTGTGTGCAGGTGTAACATCTGCTGTTTGCAGACTGCTGGCCTTATTTACACAAACTGGTTGCCTTAAGCATGACATTGGCCTAATCATTAGAGGACCAATACCCATCTCTCCATAGCTATTTATAGTGTAGCCCTCACATGCATAATTAATCATATGCTAACAGGATATACCCTAAAATCTCATCCTCTCTCTTCATCATCATACCACATTACCCTTTTATCAGGGCCAGTGATAAAAAGATTCAAGATCTTTACATGCTACAGTCAGCGTTTTGTGTTTCATGAACAATTAGTATAAACTATGCTAATTTGGCTCATATCATATGGATATTGTGTTAGTGGTTAGAAAAAAATTCCACTTTTTTGGAGGATCACAAAAGAAAACAATTGAAAAATGTTAAGTGTTTTGTCCTTACAATGAAAGTCAGTGAGGTCTGATGTTGCTTTGGACTCTATTTACTTTCATTAAACATTCTTCAAAATGTCTTCTTTTGTGTTCCTCAGAAGAAAGATAATCGTACAAGTTTGGAATTACATGAAGGTGAGTAAATGATGACAGTATTTTACTTTATGGGTGAACTATCCCTTTAACATGAGTTAGAAAACTTTGACTTTGCCACTGAAATTTGTTCACATTCTCACATTTCCAACCGGTTAGAGATGTCAAGCAGATGGTCACACCTAGATCGCTCAAGCTGTTTGCACTTGATACCTCTGAGAGTATTGAATTCAGCACTGGACATTGGCCGCATAGAGAGCCCCAAATCTACACACATCTTCAATCCCACCTCTTTCATAGAACTTTTACTATTCTAATAGCAGGAGTTAATTCACTGCTACTCCTACAGAGAAAGATGATGAGGATGGAGATCAGATCAAGGCTATCGGTGAAGATAGCCGATGGCGTCACCCCACACAGTTGCTCCTTTCTGCATACATATAACCCCCCTAGAGCCTTTCCATCTGTATGGAAATGTAGCCTCCACAGCTGGAATCCAGCAAAGCACTGTCCTTTTACTAATAGTTATTATCTCTGTGGACTATCCTTCTGATAGACCTTGCAAAACAAGCAAGTCGCATCTTTATGTTAATGCCCTGCTATAGTGTACCAGCGCCTCAGGTGGCACACGGGCCCAGGCGCCGGATTTCATTACTATAATTCCCATTATCACAGGCTGAGGCTCGTTCTGTGATTGGCACTATTGGCTTACACGCTGAGGTGATGGAACTGCCTTTTTGAGGTGATGCTCTTTTTTCGGATATAATAAGCATTTTCTGCAAAAATCGGTCAAAATGAGGTCAGGCGGTACTTTCTCACCTCTTTAACTTCTGTGCTCTACACGCTTAAAAATAAAGGTTCTTTATTGGCATCTATGGTTCCTTGAAGAAACTTTAACATCCATGGAACCTTTCCATTGCATAAAAGATTCTTCAGATTATTAAATTGTTTCTCACACTAAGAAAAAAATAGTTCTCCTGTAGTCAATAATTTTATCCCTTAAAATTCATCTTTGATCACCAAAATGACATATTTAAACGTTTTTTTTTTTCCTGTGAAAAAAATGTATTCATGCATTAAATGTAGCTCTACACCATTGCTTCATTTAGTATACGCAGAGCAATGAATATGCAAATTAGTCCCGCCTCCACACTCACACTAGCTCAGAGACCCACTCGGTCAACTTTACTGTAGTAAATGCTGCACGATGGCAAGTGGAAATACTGGTTTAATTCAGCCATGTGTTTGAACCAGAAACTGATTCAGAAGAAGAAGAGGAAGAGTGAATTACACAGGGTCGTACAAGTTGATGTATCAGAATGGTAATGCATTTTATGTATCGCTCTCTACAACGTCGGGCCTTTGGCTTGACTGCGTTATCAAACAGCTAATAATGTGTTGCTAATGTTACACAAACCATGTTCCCGTTCGCCATCTCTGAATCAGACAGCTGCCTTCATAACATCGTAATATACTGTAAATACATAATTCACCCGCTATATTGCTAAATGTACCCGATTTTTCATATCAACAGAAAAATATACCGGGATAACCTGGCTTCTCTTGAGACTCCCCTGCTTCGCAGCATAGTTAATGATATGCTAAAGCCCGCCCCCCTCGTGATGTGATTGGTTACGAGGTAGTTTGTGAGGTAAGAAACACCAGCGATTTCAAACCTTGTTTCTTTTTTTCCACTGCAATAAGGAGAAAATACTCAGCAATGGTGTTAACTTATAATTTTTGCACATTGTTTGTCTTAAAGCATATTAAAAACACCACACAGACATATAAAAAACATTAAAAACTTGATTTTCACCACAGGGGGTCTTCAAAGTTGACATGAAATGGAAGTTGTGATAGTCTTTTATTCCCTATTGTGACGTATATCCAACGGCTTCTCAAACAAGAAGAAATGAAGGGCGGGACTTGATTTTGTCCACCGGGAATTAATTGGATTGTTGTGGTTTGCTATTGCTGTGATGTCATGTGAGTGATAGTAAACACGTCATCAGAGAAGAGAAGAGATGTCGCTGCTGTTGATTAAAGGTTGCGAGGGCGCATGAATTAAAAAAACAATAATGTGCATAAATAAATCATTTATAATAAACACTGCAATATTCAATATTCTTGAGAACTGATCACTAAAAGGTTCCCAAAATGGTTCATTGCTGTGAAATCCCTCTTTTAAAACCTGTGTAGCTGTTGTAAAACGCTTCTTTTAAGTATAAAAGAGCTTTGTCAGTCAATCTGGACTCTATATGTTGGCGTGTGTGTGGCGAGAGCGCGCTGTGCGCATGTTTGTGATTTGAAGAATGATTGACAGCTGTGGTTGTGTGTGAAAGGGTTCCCCTTTCCTCAGGATGCCCTCACTGTCACACTGCCTTTTAGCACCTTTGTTCCCATCTTCTCTCCTGAGAACAGGTCTCCTCTGTGGCAGATGAGGCCCGTTTGTGACAAAAGGGTTCTTGTGCTCTTGGCTGTCGTGAACAGACTCAGACACGCATACGCACGTCGCAGATAACCTCTATAATGCCTTCCACTTTTATATGAGGTATAAATTCAAAAATCAATTCAAATTTGGCAAGATAAATGCATGCTACAAACGCATTTTACAATATGACACAAGTCTGTTTCCAACACTTAGCCCTCCCACAGCAAGATAAAGTGATGTGCTTTATAGCAGGCAGCAGATGTAAGACAAAGTGTTATTATTTGCAGCAGGTGTGTGTTTGAGAGCTATTGAGGCTGATGGCCAAGGCGCAAGGAAGGTTTCTAAGGAGGAAGATGAGCATCAGACAAGGAGTGGAGTGATGTCTTGTTTACACATTAGCAGGTTGAAGGAACCCCTGCTTTTACTCTCAATACTCTCTCGCTCTCTCTCTCCCCACCACACTCCAGAGATTTCCCTAACATCCCTGTCTGCTGCTGTTTCTTTCAAGCATGACACTCATACACACATACACACACATGGCCGAAGCTCCTTTGGTCTCCTGTTTGACCTTGACAGACTGTATGGCTTTTGAAGGGTTGGTGTAAATCCACACTTGGAGAAGCTATACTCCACAGCACAATTAGTTAAAAAGAGACATTATTCCAAAAATAATAGAGCCAGTGCTGTGGAACTGAAATTGGCCATGGCCGGCAGTCTGGGAGCTCTGAGCTGCGTTTTACTTTCTTGGGAATAAAACTATTAGTATGTAAATCTGTAAAGTCCCCATTATTATACTGACCCTTTTAGCTACCACTCTCATTCTGCCAATCTACTCTCTCCTATTTCCCCACTTGTGCCTTTCATCGAGTGCATGTCGCATCATAATTCATACAGCCCTGTAATGCATTATGCAATGCACATAAACAGCTGCATAGCTATTCTTCCTGTTTGTAATATACGAGCACGGACAGTCTTATGTAAATCTACGTGCCTCTCTCTTTCAGACAGGCACACACACAAACACGCTTTTCTCTGCCGCGCACAGACACACTGCATCTCCCAACACCATCTAATGAGGTGATGACCAACCACTTGTTATAATTGCTTCAGACTCCTTTTAATTTTCAAGCTTATTAATCATATGTAGAGTTATTTAAAAATGCATAAATTAATCTTGGATTAAAAAGCCGATCAAAGCCTCAAAACAATTAAAGAGTAAGGTGAGATTTCCCTAGGGCTGGCAGTTTTATTTTAATGGAGTGTTCAGGTGATTATCACAGTTTGATGTGCAGGCTGTGATTAATGTAGGAACACTTAAATGAGTTTTTCTTTCCTTCAGTCTTGTAAAGGTAAGCATGATCCACATAATGACCCTCCTGATTCATCTCTTAATAACGTTCTCTTATTCTTGCTGTCATTGTGTAATAATAGAGGCTGGCTTTTTGAGCTAGTTTCCTTTAAAATGTTTAGTTTTCTGTCCAAAAAGCCTTTAATCATCTCTTATGTCACAAAAATCTGATTTAATGTTCATAAATTAATCATAATGTGTTTTTGTGATTCGCCTTAATTTTAGGAATGACACCACTCCATTCATCATTTGTTTATTTCTGTTTTAATACTGTCAAGGATTAACCAACCTAATTAGTGAACCAAATAAAATCTTCTAGTGGAGTCTAAGCACAGTGACCCTGTGTCAAGGGAACCAAGAGTGACAAGTTCGTTTTAAAAGCCTTGTTTGTTTGGTACCTAATTTTCTGAGTTGACAAGTAAAATTACTGTAGCTGCCAGTCACAAATGGGCAGCCTCACTACATCATCAAGTGACCCGGCCCTGACCCTTAAAGACACAGTGGAGGACAGAGACAAAGCAGCATACAAACTTATTTTTGTGTGCACTTATATGGTCCATTCATTTCCTTTAAATTCTGTGTACATTGTGAGAATTATTCAGCTAGAGAAATTCACATGTTATTTGTATGCTATTTAATATAGACGCTATTAGCGTTTGTAGGCGTATTGTAAGCTAACCAATCACAAAGGCGACTTCTGTTCGCGAGCGTACATTTTAGCAGATTCTGGCAAACCTGTAATATAATTTCTGTGGTGACTGAAATGTTGTTAACACGTATACGTAGCATATATACGAATATCTACTTTTAAAACATCCAACTTATAAATATAGCCTATTATAAATAATTAACCCGGACTGCTACTCCATTGCCAGGCACACACACAGCCTTTTCATTCGCTCATTTGTAGTGCAGCTGTTGCGCCTTTTCTCGATTGTATTGTGCAGTCTGTGCAGCACAGCCTTCACTTTTCAGTCCACCTGGGTTGACACAGCGTGCCAGTCCTCATACACACAGCTATTACCGGGACGCCTTTATCAATGTCCAGTAATTAAAATGTCACCATTTAATTTTCTGGCCACACCGATCCTTTTGGAGCAATCCGCTCTTAATAAAGGATCTAATCGAAATGCTATTTCGAAGTGAAACAAAAAGGCGTTGAAACGCGGCCCAAGTGTGGCGATCGATAAAGGAGAAGAGGATTGATTTGTCCCTAAAATTAAATTTATTGGGGTCATGGTTTTATGCTGATACCTTGTAAAAAACAGTGTTTACTCGCAAGCTCCCTTCTGAGGCGAATTTTATTTAATGCTTATTTTATATGTTTTGGCATGTAAGTTTTAAAGAAAGTTTTATTTTGTCCACTTTTATTTCAAAGGCCATTAACTTGTCCAAACGAGCTGTCTAACAGGAATGAATAGGGGTCAGTGGAAACTCCCTGCCGCTTTATACACGGTTGCTCCGTGTTCTTGTTCTAATCTGTCGATATGCCAGCACGTGCAATCCAATAGTAATTAAGCTTGAAATATTGCGTTTGGCTTTTTCGGGATGTTTACTTTTTTTAACATTAGCCTATACTCTGATATTTTGAAAAAAGAAAAAATCATAAATTTGATCACTTTAATTTTTGATTGATATTTAGCCTTAGGGTGATTAATTATTTGACTTGTATGAATTTTTACGTAATTGATATTCTTGATGCCTATCGACTTTTAATAATTTAGGCAAATCTTAGTTTGAATAGCTATTTTGGAGGGACTCAAAATTGCGTGTTTAATGCTCTATTAATCTAATAGGCTAATGCTCGCCTATATCTGACTGCAACTTTTATATTGAAATGCTAAATAGAGAAACTAAATATATCCCTTCTATTAACCGATTAAAATAAAGAATTTCAGTTATTTTCCATTTAAAATAATAATAAATATTAAATATTATTTTAATCATTATTAATATATTGTTGTTGATTTATTTAATTGTTATTACCTTAGGATAATTGCAGTTAACATTGTAGTCTATATTTAAGCAGGTTTTTTTTTTTCTTTTTTTCATTAGGCCTATAACAAAAGCTATAAGCCTACTGACATATTGAGTGTTATTTGTTCTAGAATGGGGTCTCTAATTTCTTACAGATCAACAAAAGGGCTAAATTAAATATCGTGTGAGGTGTCGGATTCCCGTACCTGCCCTGAATTTAACCATGATGGGTGAGTAAAAGAAATAATGGATAACAATATGGCATTCAGCTTGGTCCCTGAATAATTTAAAAGAAGTGAATAATTACAGTCCAAAATGGTAATTATTGTTGGCGAGAAAGAAAGTCTCTTGCCTGTGAAAGTCAATAGCACTGGGCTGGGTCGCATTACTCCAAACTCCCTCCCCAGGACCTCCCTCCGCTATCAATATTGCAGAAAGCGCTCGTTTTCACATCACAAGCATTCTGGAGAGACTATCATGAACAGTTAAACTTAGCGAGGTCAAAATATAGATTCACTCTCCACTTTAATAATGGAATACACTCTGGTATCGCTTTAAAAGCATTCAAAATAAAACATGTTGGTTTTCCAGGATTGACAATCATTTCTAAAGTAGCCTAAATGGGGGGACCCCGATTTTAATTGTGTAGTCGCAATTTAATAGTTTATTATGTTATTTTATTGTGATCATTTTTCTATTAATTATTGCTTCTGCATCCCATTCTCCGTTTAAGATCGACTTGATTTTTGCGTTCGGCTACATCTGAAATATTTAATGCGGACACGGCTTTTAAACTGGTTTTAAAGCGTAACGTTGTAAATTACGCTTTGTCTTCATAAGAATGATTGCTCCTAAAAGTTAAACTAACCCGTGGGAACTTAAACATATGCGGGCAACAGCACACCCCTATAACCCACACTGATCCAAATAGCCCCCGGAGACAATCATTGCTTAGCCTATAAGTCCCCCGGCACCATGCAGTTTCAATAAGAGTATAGTTTATTTTTAAACAGACACTGAATATAGATGAAAAGGCTCGAGGCCATTCCCTTTTTCGCTTTTTTGTTTGTTTATGCACTCTTTTAATTCATGCTTTTTCTTATGATTCCCATAGCACGTTCCATTTCATAACAAAATAATAATCGTGAATTATGCACAATATAAATTATTTATTTTATCTAGAACTTCCTTTGTGTGTGTGTGTGTGTGTGTGTGTGTGTGTGTGTGTGTGTGTGTGTGTGTGTGTGTGTGTATCTACCTGGTAAAAGACATAAAAACAAATAAGTGAATTAATATCGTTTGTTGTGATAGACAAGATCTCGCTGTTTTGTGACGGTGGTCGTTGACTAGTTTGTGAATACTTAACATGGTAAGGGTTTCTCTGAACGACTTGGCCTAGATCCTTTCTCCTTTTTTGTTTTGTAAACATTAGATTTAATCCAAGAGATTAAATCAGATGACACTTGCCTTGTCTGACTCTTTTCTTTTTTATTTTATTTTATTTTATTTATTTAGCATTTTTATTCGTTAGGTTTTGATGCGAACATTCACCGTTATGTAAGAGACATCTAAGAAAATATTTTATTTTATTAAAAATTACAAAAACACATAGGCTAAAACTGCCTGTTTTCTCAGGACGCACCATAGTAATTCCCACGGAAACTGGTATTTCACATTAAACAAACCTTTTCGTAGCTTAGCCTACATACAGCATTTAGACGACTACTAGGGTTGAATAAATCTAAAGTCTTCCTAAATGCCACGCGCGCCCCCGCACACACTGGCAGCCAAGCAATCACTTCCATGTGTTAAAAGATCACGTGGTGAACTTTAAACGTCTCCAGGCCTCAATGACAGCACTGACTGTCGTCCCCATTGGTCCCGAAGGCAAATAGTTAATGTAAATATGCTGGCGCTAAGTGGGAGTGCCTCGCCATTAGTTTAGCTGTCACTTGAGCGCTGTCGAATGTCTTCAGTGGTTGTGTCGTTGAGGTCCGCACTAGCATGTGGTCACCCTCCGCGCGCACCTCAACAGTAGTCGCGGGAGAGCCGAGTACGATGCAAGTCCGTGCGCTCTAATAGGCCTGAAAGAAAACTAAACAAGCGCTCGTGGATATTTTATATCAGATCGGCGGGATTCCAAGGCGTCTGTTTACCAGAACGCTCTATAGAGGACAGCGCATTTATCCAAAGGACTCCAAGACGTATTTTCGAATACGCATTTCCTCCACATATAAAAGGCACTTCGCGTTCTTCTTAAAAAGGTGAGATTCGTCCATGTTTGCAATGTAAATTGTTGTTTCTTTAACTGTTCAGAGGCAAATCTGTATCCACAATTTTATCCAAAAGCGTAGGCTACTTAATAACACTGCTTTGTTTTGAACTGCATGCTGATAAAAACATAGGCTATAAATATGTGAAATCTATATGCTATAGCCTCTTTACAATATAGCTAGACGTATAAAATCAAATGTATTTTTCGATTTGTAAAAAAGAAGCATTTTTAAATGTAGCCTAACTGAAATTGAGGTTAGAATGCAAACAATGAGCCTGTCTTAATTATAGTTCACTTGGTTTTAACAACAGATCCAAGACGTCAAGCTCATCTTTTGGTAATTACAATTAAAGTGGCTTGAAGCTTCTTTACGCCTTTGTTAAGATCTTTGGCATGGCTCAAGGAAATCGTTTCCTTCTGCTCTAATCCCTGGTGTTGACACTATTTGTTTGCATTTTCAAAACGGTCTATTGTATTGCACACAAAAAGTAGGCTAAACTTGTATTGTAAACAAATTAAATTAAATTAAAAATGGGCTAAGAATTTCGATGTAATAGAAGAACGTCGAGGTTAATACTATTAAGACGATCATATCATCTCGGTATCTCTACACAGATCTTTACACAGATAAATTCTTTAAATATGGATTAATTAAAACTGGCGGCCATCGATGCATAAGTAGCTGGCTTTTGGCTTTTTCAGCAACATTCTTATTCTTGTCTCATTCTCATTATTATAATAATTCTTATATTTTTATCGCTATAGAATTTTTCCATTTTTCCAGTTTGTAATTCAGTAGAGTAGCCTATTATACATCTTTAAAAAAATATTCTTTGTGTCCCTCTTCGCAGATTTCCAGGAATGGAATCTATCCCAAATCAGCTGCCGGCTGGAAGAGACTCCAGCTGTTCGCCGAACTCCAAACAAGACTTGCCGTCTTACTCTGGCCCAACACTCAAGCCGAACCAAGTCAGTGAGACCTCTTTATACGGAATACCGATCGTTTCACTAGTCATAGACGGTCAAGAAAGACTTTGCCTAGCCCAAATATCCAACACCCTTCTGAAGAACTACAGCTATAACGAAATCCACAACCGGCGCGTGGCCCTGGGCATCACCTGTGTGCAGTGCACTCCGGTCCAGCTGGAGATTCTAAGGCGCGCAGGGGCTATGCCCATTTCCTCGAGACGCTGCGGGATGATTACAAAGAGAGAGGCCGAGAGGCTCTGCAAGTCGTTCCTGGGTGCCCACAGCCCGCCGAAGTTACCGGAAAATTTCGCTTTTGACGTGTCGCACGAATGCGCGTGGGGCAGCCGGGGCAATTTCATCCCAGCCAGATACAACAGCTCGAGAGCGAAGTGCATTAAGTGTTCGTTCTGCAACATGTATTTCTCTCCAAACAAGTTCATATTTCACTCTCATCGCACGCCGGAGTCCAAATACACGCAACCCGACGCAGCAAACTTCAACTCGTGGAGAAGACACTTAAAACTGAGCGATAAAAACTCACCTGATGACGTGGCCCACGCCTGGGAAGATGTCAAAGCCATGTTTAACGGTGGCAGCCGCAAGAGGACGCTGCCAATCGGTGGGTCTGAAAGTTCGTCCTCGCTTAGTACGCAACGACCGGGAGGTCAGACCCAGGGGGAACCGTCTGAGGTGCCGCACAAAACTCTCAGATGTGAGGATGACAGGGGAAACGTGACCATGCCGAGCAGCATCCGCAGTTACCCCGTCATCCCGGTGCCCAGTAAGAGTTTTGGGATGTTACAGAAAATTCCACCACCGCTCTTTCCACATCCATACGGTTTCCCGGCTTTTGGATTGTGTCAAAAGAAGGATGACGGTGTGGTGATGGGAGAGCCAAACAAGACAAACCTGTCAGGTGTGTTCTGGCCGAGCGCTAAGGACAGCGCCTATCCCTCCTTTCCGATGTTTTGGCCTACGACGGGCAGCTTGGCCATGCCAACATACCACCATGCCCAACCTAAACCTCCTTCTGATGTGTTATGCACCAGACATAGTGAACTAGACGCGTCAGAGCAAAGTGACCGAAGCACGAGCACCCCTAAAGATAGTTTACTTGATAACGAACGGTGCTCCAGCACTCAGTCTACCCGGAACGAGGAGGATAAATCTGGGGATGAGAGCAGGTCTATAGAAGGAATGCCAGCCACCACCAGAAAAATAAGCTACATATCTGCATTCAGGCCGGTTGTTAAAGATGTTGAGAGCATCGCGAAACTATACGGCAATAGGGGTCCGTATTCTGGTCCTCGATCTGGCTACATGTCACCAGATTTCTTGAGTGAAAGTTCTAGTTATAGGTCGGTGTCTCCGGACGTGGACAGCGTGGACGATGTGGATGTGGATGTGGAGTCACATAAGGCGCACGAGGATGAGGAGTGTCTGCCGCTGTCTGTGGATGACCGGCGGAGTCCCCACAGTTTGGCCGTAGCGCAAAGTGACGGGGTTAAAGGTCAAGACCAAGAGACTAGCCAGATCCACACCATGAGTGATCTACACACGACAAATTCAAGTGAAACGCGCTCGTCTGATTTGGAGAGCCACGGCAATAAACACACGACGCGCTTTGAGGTGAGCAAATTTCTCTCATTAATTTAAAAACAAGGTGGCCTAATAAAAGTTTTTTTTAATGAATTTATTCATGATTATAGGCTATTCATTATAGACATTATTATTATTATTCCGTTATTTAAAAAAATGTATTAATTCATTAATTAATAAAAAAAAAATATATATATGTAAATCTGCTATCTAAATATGCGATAAAATTGGCAGTTATAGTAAAAATACGAATCTAACGTTTCCCTCTTTTCTTCAACTATAAATCTTTTCGATTTATTTATGTTTTATCATGTAAAGCGTATTTTAATTTTAATCTAATTTACATTATTCGGGTAATTATTGGTAATATAATAAATTAAGTGAATGCATCCAGACTGTGGAAAAAATTGTCGCTATGGTTTTAAAACGTAATAATTAATTCAGGTAATTTGTTGTGAGTGGATATGGCTCTTCATAATCTTAGTTCATTAAAAATGTAATTAGGCTTGCATCAAAATATAATGTTCCACTCGAATTCTGCTCATCACATTCAAACAGAAAATCTGAAAGTGGATAATTGCGAATTGTATGCTCAATTTTACAGGTCTATGCGCGTGAAAGAGACGAGCACGTGCCTCAAATGAGCACGTCTTATTTTGGTTCAACGACCTCTTATCAACGCGAGCCGAGTGGTAGGCCTATTTTCAATCATGTGGAATTTTTTTTAAATTTTTTTTAAACAAAAAGTTATTAACATACCTCGTTTGTAACATAAATATATGTGCTTATAGTTAAAGACGTGCATGAAGAAGAACCTTCGTCTACAGTGGAGGAGATGGAACCCAAAACTCAACAGGATCAAACCAGCGTCAACGAGGAGCGCCTGAAGGAACCAAATGATGGTGCATACCGTTTACTGGACCTCCTGATAGTCAACACCAGTCTGGTGATTTTCTTCATGCTGTATTTGTTGTGTGTGCAGATGAGGAGGCAATGCGTAATGACACTGGCAGCAGGGGCGCCTTGATTGAGAAAAACATAGAGAACATGGCCAAAGGTAACTAAACAAAACAATACATGACTAGGCATTACCACTAGTCCACATATTTAGCAGAACTGATGAGAAAATCATGACATTATGAGGAAAATGGCAATGACATTATGGCACAAAATAAAACGTTAATTTGTTGTTTCTGGAAATGATGGTTTGGGGTTTTTAGTAATAGCATGGTAATAAAACATAAAAAATCATTTTGAAACATTTGAATAAGCTTCTTCTTTTATTTATTTTAACAGAGGAATTGCAGAAACAGCTTGTGGAACAAGTCGAGCTTAGAAAAAAGTTGGAACGTGAATTCCAGAATCTAAAAGGTAGGTTGTTTTATGTTAATTTTCTTTCTTATAGCCTAAATTCTTTGCACTTTCCTAAACATATACAAGGCTATCAAAAATAAGATCAGATCATTAACTAATTCTCTAGTGTTCATTTACATTAATGTTCCTAACAGATGAGTCGTTTTATTTATTTATTTACAATATAACAGTAAATTGAAATGTGACATTGGTAACACTTTACATTTGTTAACATTAGTTAACATGTACTAACAATGAAAGATACTTCTAAAGCATTTATTAATAGTTAATGTTAATGCAAACTTTATTACAATCAAAAATAGCATCTCAATCAAAATAGCAATCAAAAAGCATAAATGGCTTGCTTATTGTTAGTTAATGCATTAACTCTAAAAAAAATGCTGGGTTGTTTTAACCCAAATTTGGGTCAAATATGGACAATATGGCTGGGTTTGTCCATATTTAAAACAACCCAGCATTTTTAGAGTGTAATCTTAATTTATGGAACCTTATTTTAAAGTGTTACTGTGATATATAAGAACTGAAACTTTACGAACAATAAAAAAAATGCTGTTTGAATATAGTTCATTTTTAACAACTATGGATACAAATGCATTACAAATTACCTTTAAAATGCTGATTTTATAGTTGGCCATTTAAAATTAAATAGCTATAACTATATAAATTCTTCATTTTGTCACATGTAAATAAGAGGGAGTCTTTCAAAAGATGCAACAAAGAGTTCTGCATGACACTCAAATATGAACCATATGAAAGTCTGCCAAAATTCATGACAGTGAAAATTTTTTGCAGTCAGTTGGTTGAATGTAAGGCTGAGGAATAATTCATGCTGCTGGATGAGCAAAAATTGAGAATGAATGGTACAGAGAATACGCAAATACTGCAAAATAAAAACAAAATACTGAAGCTCGTGATAAAGTTTAGCGTGACAATGATTTAAATAGACTGATTCGTGCAACAATCCATTGTTATTAAATGTTATTACCCCAAAAGACGTCATGACTATACACAATTTTAAAACATTTTTTTTTTTTTTTTTAAGAAATAAAATACATAAAACAGCTTCACATATAAATATGTACACATATAAATCATATATGAATAAATAAATAAATAAATAAATAAATGCAGGGTAAATCAGACAAATGAAAGAATTAATTAAGGGTCTGAATATTTTTGTAAAGCACTCTTATCATTTTTTCTTTTGTGTATGTAGCGATATGTATTTTGATATTTAATTTACCTCACATTTTCTTCTTAGACAGTTTTCAAGACCAAATGAAAAGGGAGCTTTCCTACAGGGAGGAAATGGTGCAGCAACTGCAGATTGTTCGAGGTAAGCGTTCGACTTCACACGACAGCTTTTGTACTGAATGAAGTGAAACAACAACACACTAGGGGTGTAACAATATGTCGTGTCACAATATATCGCAATACAAAATTGCAACAATATGTATCGTGGATAGTGAAAATCTGTATTGTGTATAGTTCACCCAAAATTAAAATTAATGTGTGAGAAAAAATTCAAGTTTACAGAGTTTTAGTGTCAGTACTACATTAAACTATTATATATAATGTTGAATATAATGTATAATAATGCAATGGGGGAATATTTGTGGGTCCTGATAATGCCAAATGTCTTATGTTACCAGTAAAAAGTGGCCTACAATAGTTTAAATATATCTAGTCAGTGACCAAGTGCAAGCATATTCGTCTAAAATAATTCTGTTTTTTCAGCTTCAGAATCATGAATATTTTTATTCTGGTGTCACCACTGTCCTGTGCATTGGGTTACCAGCACCAAGTCCAAGCCTATTCATTTCCACCCTCAGTGTAATACCAAATTTAGCATTTTAATCAACAGTACATTTTTTGTTAGCCTTTTAGCATATGTCTTGGACTATCGCAATAATATTGTATCGTGAGTTCAGTATCGTGATATGTATCGAATTGTGACACGAGGGTATCGTTACACCCCTACAACACACCAAACTGTTTCTATCATATAACTGATCACCTTCTGTAGTTTGAAGTTCACAAGAGTTTGTTCAGTCCTTTTAAAGGCTTCTAAGCAGTATGTTTATGCGGTTTATGCGGTTTATGCGGAGTTGCATAGACAGGGAACTGATGGTTTTTGTCAGCTTCTGAAGTTGGATGCCAGAAAAGGCCATGCACAAAACTGAACCAGTTTAGATGAGAGGGGGAAAATCCACACCTGAGATATCCTTTGTCTCTCCTGCGCAGACACTTTGTGCAGCGAGTTGGACCATGAGAGAAAGACACGATATGCTATTCAGCAGTTAAAGGTAACCGATTCTGGCAAAGGCAAGCAAATATTAGCATTCAAAAGACTAGGAAGTTAGGCACAGTGTGAACATATTCAGAAGTGCGACCTTGAATATTTTTGATAACTCTTGAGCCGTACTGCAGTGTATTATAGCAGTTATTTTCCTAGAACACATGAACACACACTAACACATACTCGTATGCCGCTTATGTTTTAAACGACTCGTTCACTTTTTTCCCAGAAGCTCACGACGCACTACACCATTTCTCGTGTAAGATGCTGACTCCCCGTCACTGCACTGGGACCTGCACCTTCAAGTCTCCTCTTCTACCACCTTGATGGACACCTATTCAAGACATACATGTCCTTTAGAAATACTGCTGTGTCAAATAAAACTTTACTTTTCTTCCTCTGCAAAACACTGTCAACCTTTAGACCTGGAATAAGCAAGTGTGTACTGTAGTATTTTAGCCTATACACTGTAATGAAGTCATTTTCATTCGCAAAGGAGTGTTTTCAGAGTCACTGTATGTATTGTATAATTTATATAAAGTTCTAGAAAATTGCATTATAAAAAAAATGACATCCCACTTAAACATATTATCATCAGCTGTAGAAATCACTGGTATTAAGTGGCTATGTGCAATGCATATATTTGTTATGTATCCTGTGATACCTTTTTTTTGTGATAGGACATTTTGTTAAATTAGATGCAACAATAATTAATGTTTTTGTATATATTATTTATTCCAAGTCCATGTTGGTTGTTTATTCTCATCTGCATATTTGTATATTATTGATGTAAAGCACTTTAAATTGGCAGCCCTAACTACTGAAATGTGGATTAAATGATCTTGTTTGAGTCGGTCTTTATTTCATCTATTTCCATAACAATGAACTACATTTGCATATGTGTAATCCCAAAGAACAACAAGATAAATATCCAAATCTCAGTTTGAATAGTCCTGCATAATCCCATGAATATGACTATATCGTTATGACAGTTTTGTCGAGGAAATTAATACAACCACTAATATCATCATCATTTATATGTTTTTCTGAATGTTTTACTGTAATTTACTACGTTTTGTACATACTGTATTCATATTGTACGATTTACGATCCTCACCCTTTTATTATGCTCTATTTTGGTTTATTCACTGTAAAAAATACTGCTGAAATTAGTTTTCACAGCTTAAAATTCAACATTAGAATAACGAATAATATCTAGTGTTCATGCTGCCTTAAAATATTAAGTTTAATCAACTTTTTTAGGTTTTTTTTAGGGTTTGTGAGTCATCACAACAAATTTCACTCAATTTTGAGGGTTGGTGATGTTTACATTTATTTATTTGGCAGACGCATTTATCCATGTACATGTAGGATATATATATATATATATATAATCAGTTCTTGCTATCCATCAAAACCATGACCCCGTTGCTAGCTCCATGCTATGAGCTACAGGAAGGCTTTGAGTTGAATACATTTACTAACAGAAATTATTATATAATCAAGTTAATCAGTTTTTTCATTTATTCATGCCTTTTGTAAGGTTTTATTTTTAGTAGCTATAGAGGCAATTGCAATACTCATTATACACTTTGATTTATTGATTTGTCTATATTCAAAATTATGAAGTATTAGCTACTTTTAGAGAAATAGTTTTTAGTTCTCATCATTTTACGCTTTTTGTTATATAAGCAGCATGAGACATGGTTTTGAGTGTGCCTCACTGTCTCCTACATCTAAAGGCCAACTCTGGGTGATGAAGGTCAATGACGCACCACATGTATCCACATATGAATTCTTAGCATTTGTAACTTAACAGCTGTATTATATCTTTATGTTTTTGGTTCAGGTGGTTTGTGAAGAGTCTGACGGCAACCTTGGAGATAAGAAGATGCTGTCTGGTTCTTTTCTCTTAGCCCATCAACTTCCACAAAACATGTATGGACAGCATTACATCACTCAGATGCGGGTGCCCCACGTATCAGTTCATGTTATTTAGTTATGGTAAAAATAAATGTTATTATATTAATCATATTATATTATATTATTATATTAATTCAACAGTGTTCAAGTCAGTTCACTCCTTAAGGTAACCTGTTTTGTAGACTTCTGCATCTGGAAGTCGAACCAAGCTGTGTTCCCCCCAAAATAACGTATTTCCATCTTTAGTGATTTATCGGTATATATATATTTCGTAACATTATATAGGCCTATATTATTATTATTATTATTATTATTGCAATTATCCAGCACAGATAAGCAGAATTAGGTGTCCAATAATCATCTGGCTTTATTATTAAAAATAAATAAATAAATACACAATGAAAAACTAAAGTAAAACTATTTAATAATAATAAAACTTTTTTTTTTTAAACTACGTAAAATAATAAATGCCCTTATGCCCTCCCAAATTTACTGCAATTCACTGCAAGAATGAAAAAGAAAAAAAAAAAGAAGGAATCGTCCACTAAAAGAGATGGAGTTGCAAAACAAGGTGCGAGTCTGCCATCTAGAGGACACCTTTTTCATAGCCTATTTTGTAGTAACCCTCAACCAAACCCTAACCCTATGGTAAGTACATGTTGTTAATTAACTACTGAAATAATTACACTGTAACAATGACACCTTAAATAATGTGTAACCCAAATATTTCCAAACATTCGCTATTGTATAAAGTTGTTAATCAATCCGCTTGGTTCTTTAACGTGCCTACTTTTAAAGCGAACTTGTAGAAAGAGAATAATTTTTGCCTCTAATGAGCTACTGCTTTTCGTTTATTTATTTATTTTGCACGAACGCTCTATGAGTTTTCATGTATCAACTGGTTACATTTAGTTTTAACAAAGTTTAACGGTTATCCTGCAAGCACACGAATGTTTACTGTAACACTGTCCAATTTTGGTGAGCAAATCGTTCCTTTGAGTAATTAGCCAATAGCAGAAATGTTACGAATAACTTACTAGAACTATATATTACGTCTTGATTTATAGGACACATACATACGATATTTTATTAAACTCAGCCAAAAGGTGTAAATGATTTAAGCATTGTTTAATGCAAATTATATGTGGGCTTGACATTGCACAAATGAATCATGGCTGCAACAAACTGCACTTTACACATAGCTATGAAATTACAACAAGACTAAATAAAAAACACTTGCAGCATGTATTATGACACGGTGGAATGCCAGAGTGCACGTGAGTACAAATGTAGAAATGTGAAAACATGACACAATATGAATTGTTTACTCTTGTTCTTTGAAACAAATTGTTCGAAAGAACCGATTCTTGGAAATGACTCATTAGCTGACGAAAATGAAAATGTACCAATACCATTTTGTTTAATCAATAAACACATTTATGAATTGTATAAATTGATAAATCAACCACGCGAGCGGGTTTCGTTCCAGGAGATCTTGTCGCTTATGTGTGATGCCATGTGTTCCACTCAAACAGCGTGAAATTGCGTAATCCTCGCGCTAATTTTTAAACTACAGAGGGATTCCTGAGCATTTGAACAAACACACGTCCTGGTCACGTGCCAAGGCTCTGATCACGCTTGCGCCAGAGAAACAAGATGGCGGAGAGTGCGGAATTGAAGGTAAAGTGTAACCCGCAAATTACTGTCTATACAGCCTTTATACAAGACCTGTTCGGCTATGCTTTCCGTCTGACCTGTTCCTGTGATTGACTTTTGTACGAGCCGTCGTTCCATATTTGATTTAAAAGCGCTTTATGAGCAGTTTTGAGTCCGGTTAAAGAAACAGTGTTATTGTTGTGATGGATCCAGCTAGCTGCCAGCTAACCCGCACAGCTGTCTGCCTGCTGGTGTGAAATTATCCCCCTTCCGTCTGAATTGATATATTAATACTGTTAATTGTTATTTTAACGTTTAAATGAGGTGTAAAATAATCCATTGGCCATCAGAGGAGTCGTTCGTGTGTGTGAAGCAGCATGTGGGTGGTGCGTAGGCTGCTAACAGGCTGGAGATTCGGTACTTTGACAGTTAGGACTTCTGTTAACCCGCTGCATTTATAAACACAGACAACTACTCCGTCTCATAACCTAGATAGCTGACAACTAGTACTGAATTTTGGGCGTCATAGAGACGTTTGAACATTTGAATTAAGCCTGTCACCTCCAGAAATGCTCTGTGTTTGCAGAACACCAGATTTTGAGACTCAACCATCGACTACGGCCTGTTACTTTTAGTTTCTGTGTGTTTTAGTAGGAAGTTCGTGTATGTTTAGCTGGTGCTTGCATGAGTGATGGCTTAGGTTTGAGATGTCCTGCTTTGAGACGTTTTAATGGTGCTTTCTGTCATTGTTGTTTATTTTGATGTTATTGTTTGAATGCCCCACCTGTGCAGTCTTGTTTTAATCACGATAGGGATTGCTAGTGATAATAAACTGCCTTTGGTCAGCTGTTTGTTGTTATACTGTAGTGTTACTTATGGAGACTTCTAAACTGGCTGTGACTTAGACAGAATACTGTCAAAAGTAGTTGTTGGTTATTTTTAAGGATTTTTCCTAAACAGATAACATGGCCCCCTGTGTTGTAGAAGAGTTAGGGTTTTTTGTTTCCTTCACAAAGGCTTTATTTGGCAATAACACACTGTACCTTGATACTCTTGTTGGCAATAAAAACAGCAATTTTGCAGAGAGCTAAACAGGACGATAAGCATTCGGTCTAAATCTTTAATGGCCTATACTGCTGATAATCCAGTCAGCAATGTTTCCTAGGTAAAACTGCTGTTATGTTTTTATGTTTATTAAAGGAGATTTAAGCTGTGCATTTTAGGTGTGTCAGTAGAGGAGGCATTTCCTGGGGTTTTACCATTTAAAGGTGCAGTGTGTAATATTTATGAGGCTCTATTGACAAAAATGCAATATAATATACATAACTATGTTTTCAGTGGTGTATAAACACCTTACATAATGAACATAATTTCTATCTACATACACCGCGGGTCCCCTTACAGTGAAGTCACCATTTTGCGCCGCATATGTTTCTACAGTAGCCCTAAACGGACAAACTGCTCTACAGAGCGCTAGCTACTCTCTGCTGTCCCATCGACGACATCTTTCTCCTGTGTTGGCCACCGTAGCTTCTCTATGTGTTTTTTTTCGAAAGGGAGGAGGGAGAGGTGAGCGGTGGGTGGTTGCAATTCACAACCTCACCGCTAGATGTCGCTAAAATGTACACATTGCACCTTTAAGACAAAAATGTATTTGGAGTACAAACTTGCTACATTGGAAAAGGACAATTTTCTGCTAAAAGGCAAATATAAAATATTTAATGGTAACAGACAGTATTAGCATTAACTGAAAATAATTAGTTTTGAATGTGAATTCAATTTCTATGAAATTCTTTTCCCCCAATTTGCTATATTGGACAGTCTAACTCGCAGCATCCCATAATAGTTAGACATAATCATCATCTTGCCAGTGTTTTATATTATTGAACCAGAAAACATAAAAAGAAATGGATTTCTCTTGCCTTCAGTGCTGATTAAAACAGGAATGTTTTATTTGCTTTCAACGTTTACCATCTGAAATAACTCATCAAATGTTTTTTTTTTTAAAAAAAGCTAATTTTGTATTGTTTAAGGATTTCATGATAAAGCGTAAACGTATGTTACTGTGAAATTTTAATACTAGCTGTGACAATTGCATTGAAGATGTGCATCATAATGTTTAGTGTATCGGTCAAAACAAAAGGCTCACAATTTACACCACTTCCTGGTGGTGGTTTTAAAACATTAATTAAAAGTCCTTTTTCTTCTGTTGTTTGTGTAAATTATTGGGGACAGGGAGGTAGTTTATTATCAAGAATTCTGCCTAATTGTAATTATTTATTATTAGTTATAATTTGATTTATTTTAATGTTATTGAGCATCAACGAATTTGTGGGTTATGCAGATCGGAAGCTTGCTTTACGCAGTTACGAAAATGACATCCTTTCAGAGAATTGCTTCCTTTAGATTATGTCTTTCATAAATGAGTCACGGCTTATGATAACCACACTCATTGAAACACAAACTAAATCAGTAAACTCATTGTTGATTGATTTCAAGCAGTTGTTTTATTAAATGCACCTTTTCTGTGAAGAAGTATCCTCTTCAGTTCTTTGCAAGGAGACCAGACCATAGAACAGAGCCTATTATTGTCTTGCTTTGATGTTTTTGGAAGTAGTGCTGGAATTATCTGAGGGCCTAAAGAGATGATCTGTTGTCATTTACTCACCCTCATTTGTTCTAAAGTTTTTTTTTTCTTTTAAAAGAGAAATTCTGATGTCTGTGATGGTCACTCATTTTCCATCCAGTCATAATAAATGTGTGCTGAAGCTTTCCATCTTAAACAGCTGGAAAGCAACCTTGCAGGGTTTCCTCGGTCATGTAAAACTATCAAATAGCAGGAAACTTAAAAATTGGGATTTCTATTCTTGGAAATGTAATAAAATCTTAAAGGGGTTATGACGTGAGAAATCAAATTTTCCTTAATCTTTGGACATATAAGGGTCTTTGTACCATTGAAACAACATCCTTCAAGGTTCAAAGTTTAAAAAAGCATTTATGTAACCAAGCTTCAAAAACGTTTGTTTAGATGTTGTGGGAACTGTGACAACACACAGGCAAATACATTTGCACATGACTGCCACTAGAGCATGATGAATAGTTTTAAATCATTGCACCAATGGCGTTCAGTCACTTAACGGGCGTCGCGTCAAAAGCAAATAGAGCCTATTTTAATCAGTGAAGCTGTCTACAATACAGTATACAAATGCCCGTTCAATTTCTGATGTACTCCATTGTGCTTGAGTCTGCTGACAACAGGACAAATTGGAGAATAAATGAACATTTGCTTTGACAAGTCTTGTTTAAACGGCTTTTTTGAGTCTCTGTAGTACAGACTTCAGAAGGATCCCAGCATCATGAAGAAGAGGATGGGTTATTTTTAATGGCTTTCCGGATCAGTTCGGAGGATGTTTGTTTAGAGCATTTGACTGCAGATTGTTTTGTGAATTTAGGCACAATGTAGCTATTTGATGGTTTGCAACTTTGCAAAGAATTTTTTGTTGAAAGATGAAGCAGCCGTCAGTATTGAAAGCAGCTACATCACAAACCGTAAGTATGCAGTGACGTTAGCAATCATAACAGTGGCCATTTGCTGATAAGCCTTAAAGGAGCCTCCCCTTAATAACCAATCATTTCAGACAGAGGGTTAGAATGAGGGCTGAAAATAATCATTTTTTTGCATATATATTTGCTTTTTTTTGTGCACAATGAGTGAACCTCAAGGAACAAAGTAAAATAATAGAAAAAAGCCATGTCATGACAAGTCATGTGAATTTCTAGAAGTCACCTTTATTTATATAGAACTTTATACAATACAGATTGTTTCAAAGCAGTTTTACAGTAATAGGAAAATAAGTGTTGACATTGCAAATGTCATGACATTTTATTTTTAATTATGAAAAGAATATAGAATTTCAGCTTTAAAGCAACTCTAAAAAGAAAAGTGTCATTCAACTCAATTTGGTTCAGTGTTGTTTCAATTTAGTTCAGTAACAATGTCAAAGTTGCAGATATGAATTAGATCTGAAACTAACTCTGTTCAAATTAAAAGCAGCTCTATAGAGGATAATAGTGTCATTATTCAGCTCAGGTCAGTTCAGTACTATATTTAAATGCAATCTTATGGCAATTTATGCACAGTATCTTTTTCTTTATAATTGTCATTTTGTTGAATTGGGTTTTTATATCTTCTTGACATCTGTCACTTTTAGGAGGGCTTCATCTAGTTTGTGTAGAAAACCTGTGTGCATCATCCTGCTATTTGTAGAGGTATATTTAACGTGTGCTTACAGACACAAGAGACCATTTCCCATAGGGTATCAGTGTCATTGAGAGATGACTTTAGTGTAAATTGTCTTTAAAATGTGGTCAGAAAGATTTTGACTAAAAGTAACAGTGAAGACATTTGTTACAAAATAATTTTTTCCCATTAAATGCTGTTCTTTTGGACTTTCTATTCATCAAAGAATCCTGAAAAAAGTAGCACAGCTGTTTTCAATGATAATAATAAAAATAATATATTTAAATTAAATTATTAATAAAAATGTTTCTTGAGCACCATTTGAGCATATTAGAATGATTACACTGAACTCTGGAGTAATATCTGCTGACAGTTATTTTGAATTGTAATAAAATATCATGATATTACTGTTTTGACTGTGTTTTTGATCAAATAAATGCATCTTTGGTGAGGATAAGAGACTTCTCATGTTTCGCAGAGTGCTGCACGCCGACGCAAATCAGGAAATATGTCTCTTATTAAAACGCTGTTATTATTAAAGTACCGGTACTAATAAAATGAGAAATCGTGATAATCAGAATTATCGGATTAACGGATGTTGACACTCCGAATGTGTATTTGATGCTTTGTTTTCTTCAAAAAACAGATAATCCCTATCTGTTGTTAAAACTAAGATTAATCGTGGTTTGTTTTTTGTTATTTTACAGAGAACTGTTACACCCCTAGTTTTTACACAGCTTAAGGTCCACTTATTATTCATTGTCTTCACAGGGTTATAGGAACCTCATGAGGAGGATGAGCTCATCCTAATAACTGTTTAAACTTAGGAGCGTTTGCTTCCTTCACTCTGCTCTCTCTGCTGGCTGTTGACTAGGGACTTCAACTGTTGAACTTCACCAAGAGTATACTTTTAGGTTGTGGTGGGATGTTCATTTGATCTTAAAAGTATGAAAACAATTTTTTTTCTAAAAACCATGCTGACTATATGATTTACCAGAAAGTTCAGGCTTTCCCATGGGTTCTTGACTTCTGATCGCTGTAGGTTTATATTGGGGGCCGTTCCTCACAATAGGACGAGAGCAAGAGTCTCATCATCTGTCTGCACCGGCAGTGAAGCCGTTTATTTGTGTTGGGCGGTGGGGTGGGTGGAAATTAATAAAGAGTGTTTGTGTCAGTATTTGTGTGAACAGTCCAGTTGGCACTTGGCAGTAAACTGGGGAGGGGACTGTGGTCTCTCCGAGGTGAAGAAATATGAGCTTCTGCTGGTCTGTGGTTCTCTTGTTTTCCCTGGAGCTGTTCTCCACTGCTTTTGTTATGAAAACTCACTGGCCCAAGCTCAGGCTTGATTTTTCCCTTCCCCCACTCTCTCACCCTCTTCACCACTCTGCCTGCCCATAGATTTTAATAGAATCCAAATGCCGGTACCACCAACACAGCCCTTTATAGTCTCATAATATCCAAGAATGACAGGGGAGGTAAAGTCTGCTGTTCTGCACATGAGAAGTGGCTTTGATCCCACACATGTAGGTGTTAACGTTTGCACATGTGCTCAAACTCCATACATGGGGGCTATCACAATTACAGGTCTGCATCGGAAACTAAACAAAACGCATACAAACGTTACAGCCTAAAAATCCCTCAAAAACCTGATATGATCTGCATTTGGCAGACCGAACTGATTGTATTCTCACTGGCATGCCTTTTGGCCAACATAACTGTGTATGAATTATGGCTCATAATGAATGCTCGTCCAAGACTGAGCCTGAAGCTAATTTAGTCCTAGCTGGCCTACGTTGTGTATAAGACATATAAATCATAGCTCTTACCATACCATACCATAACCTCATTTTATACCACCATCATTAAAAGTGAGACACCTAAACACTAGTTAACCTGAGTTAGGTTGACTAATGTTTAAGTAGAAAGTAAACGATGACTCTGTGATCTCACCTTGGAACTGCCTACTGTCTGTCAGTAATTGCAACACGAAGAAATGGTTTGGAAAATAAAAAAGAAACACTAGTGATCAAAAGATTTTTTAAAAATAAATTAATGCTTTTATTCAGGAAGGATGCATTAAATTGATAAAAAGTGACACTAAAGACATTTATGTTGCAAAATGTTTCTATTTAAAATATGTGTTGTTCTTTGTTAGCCTGACAAGCCAGACCCACATCAAGATGTTGGGTCTGGGAACACACCATTGGCAGGGCTCAATCCGAGGGGCGGGATAAACGGTTGTCTTTCAAATTCCCTCTGCACGCAATTGGATAGCGCTACAACCAGCCAGAGCAACAAAGAAGGTGAAGCGGAGCTAGTTGATAAATTAAACTCTTACCGTATCCGGTCGGCAAAACTCTGAACACATCTTCCTTTTTTAAGAATGACTTCAGTGCCGTTCTTTGTTCTTTTCTCAAAGAAAAGCTTAACTCCAAGTCTTCCAGAGTCGCGGCCGAAGCCAATTTGAAAGACCGCTGTTCGCCAGCTTCTTTGTTTTTGAATAGCACGTGGAACCGTCGCAACTCTGCCGTCATTACGTTAAGCCCGCCCACCGACTCTATACACGATGTGATTGGCCTGACTAGAATTTGTTTTTTCAAGCTCGCAAGCCAACGGAGAGTTGCTAGACGACCCTGGCTGCAAATTACATTTGCTGCCGCTAGGGTGCGTCTAGATTTCTAGGCTAGTTCTTTGTAACTCTATTTATCAAAAAATCATGAAAAAAATGATTACAGTTTCCACAAAAATATTAAGCAGCACAACCGTTTTGAACATTGATAATAATAAGAAGAAATGTTTGACTGCTGAAAATTCAGCTTTACCATCACCGGAATAAATTGCATTTTTACAGTATATCAAAATAGAAAACTTAATTGTAATGATATTTAACTGTATTTTTGATCAAATAAATGCAGCCTTGGTGAGACTTTTCTCAAAAACATTAAAAAAAAAATCTTACCAACCCCAAAGTTTTGAACGGTAGTGTTAACTATTTATTATTGTTTTATCAAAAAACTATTTCAATTCCTAAGAGCATTGTTTGAATTTTAAAAGTTTAATAGTTAATTTTCATTTATTTACTCAACCTTAGGCTGTACCAAACGTGTATGCTGTCTTCATTGATCATCATTTTGGGGTGAACTATTCCTTTAACTTAGTTAAATGCTCTCTTATTTATTTGTTTTGGCAATTGCATAATTTCTCTGCTGTTTCCTCTCTTTTAAAAACAGCAAATGGTGATGAGCCTCCGTGTCTCAGAGCTTCAGGTTCTTCTGGGATATGCAGGCCGCAACAAACATGGAAGGAAGCACGAACTCTTGACCAAAGCATTACATTTGTTGAAAGCCGGCTGCAGCCCTGCCGTGCAGATGAAGATCAAGGAGCTCTACCGCCGCCGCTTCCCCACAAAGATGGTGTCCCCGACAGACCTCTCCCTCCCTGGCATACACTCCACCTCTGGAGGGGCTCACGCAGGTCTGGCCACCAGCCTAACACAGCTGGGATTTGATGGGCACGGTTCACCGTCTCTACTACCTGTCACACTGCTTGGGCCAAAGCACGAGCTGGGCCTGCCCCACCTGCCCTCCGCCCTTCATCCAGTCCATCCAGACGTCAAGCTACAGAGGCTGCCCTTCTACGATGTACTTGATGAGCTTATCAAACCCACCAGTTTAGGTAAAAATAAGGAATGATCTCTAACTAGTTGGTTAAGGTTGAATTGTGCTTCTACAGTAATGCATTTAGAAATGCAGCTTGTCAGAGAGTGTTTTGCATAGTAAAGGCGTTTCCAAGAAGTTTTCTCTAAGTTCTTCTCCTCTGAAACATAATTCATCCTTCATCCTGGTTGCACATAAACAGTTTTGTGCCATTTCTATGCTGTTTTAAGTTATTTAGCCCTTGGATTTTTAAATCCAAGAATGACCCCCAAATATGGTCACCCCTAAAATATAAACTTAGCTACGTATTTTTATTAGGGATGCGCCGATCCGATGCTCAGTGATACCGCCATTATTTGCCGGATCGGGTATCGGTCAGACAGGTCCGATCCAAATCCGATACTGTGTGCATAATATTCTGTGTTATTGTTAAGCCCGACAAAAGGCACAAAAACATTATAAAGCATCATCAACGCTTCGTGCACTATATTAAGTATTCTGAAGCCATTCCATAGTTTAATGTGAGGTACAGATGAATATTTGAGTCGTTAAATTCAAGTTCATGTAAATGCTTCCCTCCGCTGCAGCTGCCAGTCATTCTCCATTCAGCTTTCAAACTGCGTGTCGCGTTCGGTTACGACAGTCAAAACGATGAAACTCTCTCCAAGATGATTCAGTGTTCCTGTTATTATGCTTTATCTGTAGATAACGCTCTATGGTTTCGCATAAAATGACTTTATCTGGCTGTAGTTTATTGCTGTTTCTAAATCGTGTTACTTTCTACCGGGTGTCTGTTAGATCACAACACTGGACGAGATTATATTGTTCTTTACATGCACGGTAACTGAAGTTTTAAACTGTTAAAAGAAAAGGCTCAATAAAATATTGCACAGACAGATACACAACGCATCGATATATCTTCCCTTTGTGTTTTGAACTTTTTAATGCGGACGGAGCGCTGCGCGCTGTGACTCCATGTTGCTTCAAGCGCATCATCCTGCGCACGGGATGCGCATACACGCTTTGTGCCGCTCTGTATTGGAGCCTTTCGTATTATAATACTTTTGTGCAATGAAAGATTATTAATAGCCTTTCTTGTTCTGCCCTATCAATAATATGTTGCTGCCTCATTAAAAAGCTGTGCTATACACTTAAAATAAATTTCTTTTAATTTCTTAGTATATAGGCCCTATTTCTATAAATAGATTTACATGTTTTTCATGAATGTATTTTACAACGTGTAATATTTTACCAGATTTAGTGCTACACTTATTCACTTTTATTTGTTCCCCACTAAATGTTTTTTTTTTTTTCACTAAATGTTTAGATTTTTTACAATTATTGTGCACTCATGATTTTTCTAGAGTAACTTTTGCTGCTGAATTATCCGCTAATCTAGTTTATCCACCATCTAGTTTATAGTTGTATTTTTGTCATAGATTGTGATTTATATATTTTTTTAATTTGTTGTTTTTCTTTATAGTGAAGTTGTCTGTATTTAGTAGATTGTGTTTAACACACAAAAGAGTGATTATCAGTTCAACACACTGAGGTATAGAAATTCTACATTGAAGTTTTAAACAAAACTGAGCTGGTATCGGAATGGTATCGTATCGGCCGATACTCAGAATTTTTGGTATCGGTTCTGAAAAAATGGTATCAGTGCATCCCTAATTTTTATGTGTAATTTATACAGTGTGAAAGAAATATTATTTATGGTTATGCTTTAAGGTTATGTTGTTAGTGTAGTTACACTAAGTATTGACTAATATTAATTAACTGCATTCACTTAAAGGAGTAGTTCACTTTAAAATGAAAATTAGCCCATGATTTACTCACCCTCAAGCCATCCTAGGTGTATATGACATTCTTCTTTCTGATGAACACAATCAAAGTTATATTATTAATGTAACTCTGATTGTGTTCATCAGAAAGAAGAAAATCAAATACCCCTAGGATGGCTTGAGGTGAACTACTCCTTTAATATACGGTTAGACTTAGGGTTTGGTTTAGGGTTAGTTACTTGTAATTATGCATAATTTATTGTTATTACTATAGTAAGTACATGTAACAAATTACATGTAACTACATTACCTTAAATAAAGTGTTATCTTAGTTATTATATTTTAAAAACAACAACATAGTTTTGGTTAAATAATTCACTTTATATTGATCATATATTGCATCAATATATTGCTAAGAAAAGCATCTGTTTGGAGCTTGTGGACATGATGCTGCCTCAAGACTAACTAGACATTCGGACAACCCACCGACTAATTGGTTTTGAAAATCTGTAGATTTGTACATCTCTTATGAGCAATATGGGCCTCTCTTGAAGACTTCCCCTCCCCCCATTGATACAAACATAAAGGTGCTCTTCAAGTGATTTATGGCTTATCAGATTGGACAGGGGCCACCTGTGCTATATTTAGTCATCCAGCTCATGCTAAGAATAAAAGGCCAATATGGAAAGGAAGTGTCTTTAAACACGAAGGCTGCGTTACTGCCTTTTTCCTTTGATAGTTCTCTCTTCAGCAGTTTTAGGTGTTATGTTCTTTCACTGGTTTTGGTCTTTGAGATGTTTAGATAACTAGCCTTAGTGTTCTCACTTTGAAGATTTTTCAAGTGCAAGCTTGTCATTGTATTCTTTCAATGGAAATGATTGCCAAAGTAGGTCCTTAAAATCAATGTATGAAGCCAGTCAGGCCAAACTCCATCAAAAATTGAGTTGCAGTATTTCGTTGCTGAGCCGGTGCAGTGGCTGTTTGGATCAAATATAGGTCCTTAACCAATGCTTAACTCATTTTGGAGTATGGAAGCAAGCTACCTTATTTCAAGTTTCATTTTCTTACAAGGACTCTTATAGAGTTCAGTTTGAGTGCAAATTGCTAAATAATAACTGCAATGCAAAGGACCCTGTAACATTAAATTGCTTCTGAAGCAACTTCCAGGAAACAAGATGGTCCTCCTTCCATATTGAGTTGAAGCCCCTCGGACTGAACATTCTTTCTAGGTCAATGTGATGAATTTTGAGTTGTTTGAGCTGAGAGTGAAACCAGTGTTGATGGAGCTTTAACAGCAGAGAACTGAGTACAGATTAATCATCTGCCAGCATCTCAATCTTAAACTCTCCCCACTTCAATTGGAATAGAGTTTCCTCTTCACATGACTACTCAAGGAAAGCACACCTCTCATTTCAGTCTCTTTCATTGAGTTCAGCCACCTTATGTGTGTGGTGGAGTGCCTGTAAAGGTGCTGATAGAGCTTCCTCTTATCTCTCTCACTCTCTCTTGCTTCTGAAACCCTCGCTTCATTTAAGGAAATTGGGTTATGTAACCCGGGGTTATTTTTGGATCTGTTGTAGAGTTTGGCTTTGAACTAAACCGCACAAGTGTTTAAAGTGATTCCACTGAAAAGGACCAGCAACCTTGTGTCTGTAACTAAGATGCTGCTTTGCTATCGGTTTGAGATAATTAACTTTACTTAATGTTGGATTTTTCTTGATGCTGCTGACTAAAGTTCACTTTCAAATACTATTCTGTTCACTGCTCAGTCAAGGATGCTGTCACGAAATATGCAGATATATACTATATAACCAAAAGTATGTGAACAAGCAAAAACCATTACAAGGAAGTTGGTCCTTGTTTCCTTTGTTTTATTTTTCTGGAACAGTTTCCTTTTGAGTAAACGCACCAGACTGAAGCATTTCTTTATGGACTATACGATAGAGAAAAGGCCCTCTCCAAACTTTTGCTAATTTGGAGGCACACAATTCTCTAAAATGTGTATCAAAATGAATGCTAAATGAATAAAATGGACTATTCTATGTGTTGCCTGAACTGTGCTGTTTTGTATTAGAGAGTCATATTGGTAAACATGATTAAATTCCTTATATATTTATATTTTATTTTATAAATGAATTTAATGGTAGAAATATATATATTTTTTAATTTCTATATTAAACTTTGTATCAATATTTTTTTTTTGTTCTGTCTTTTTATCAATAGTGATGTGGTGGTTTCTCCGTCTTCTATAATCGTCTCTTCTCTTATTGTTTTGCAGCCTCAGACAGCAGTCAGAGGTTTCAGGAAACATGTTTTGCGTTTGCACTAACGCCTCAGCAAGTTCAACAGATCAGCAGCTCAATGTAAGTGTGTGTGTGTGGAGGATATCAAATTACATTGTTGGACAAGATAACATGGTTCATGTGTTTGAAATGCCCCAACTAATTGTGCGTGTCTAATAAATTTTAAATAATGATTTCAGTCAGAACTGAAAACCGGTTGAATTTAAAACAGCTGTTGTGCCGTTTACCTTGTCTTGTTAGATATCCTCGTCTTGTAGTTACATAGCAGGCGATAGTGCTTATCAGATGTGCCAAGCGAGCGGTCCTATAGAATGTTTGGTATGCTTTTCTCTCCTACGCTCTATCACACATTCCTTCACTCCCACCCTCTTGTCTCGACAGGGACATTTCTGGGACCAAATGTGACTTCACCGTGCAAGTACAGCTAAGGTATGATAAAACAAGTTTCTGATAAAAAAAATCTACAAAACCCAACTGGAACTTTTTGACAAACTGGAAACATGCAGCTAAATAATTACTTAAAGACTGTAATTTTACTTGCCACTATTGTTTTTTTAATATCTTATGATAATGTAAAATGTTGTATTTCACATTTAAAATAGCAAAGTCTTTGCTATTCAAAGTGTTGTGCAGTTGAATATTGTGTATTTTAATATGCTGTGTCTATGTTTTGATTGTCTGTTTTGAGGCTAACATACCCCCATCTTCAGAGCTTTATTTTGTTTGGGTTTCTGAGAGAGTCTTGGAAATCTTTCCCACACATTCCTAAAAGAATCTCAACACATATTTTTCAGGTTTTGCTTATCAGAGACAAGTTGTCCTCAGGAAGATCATTTCCCACCCAACCTTTGTGTAAAAGTGAATGGAAAACCCTGTAACCTCCCTGTGAGTCTGGCTTTATTTTTGGTCACAAATCAGCAAGAATCTTTGAGTCCTTTTCCCAATGACAGACAAATAGTTTGAAACAATGATTAACACATGTATATTCAAGTAGATTTAAAGGGATAGTTCACCCAAAAATGAAAATTCTGTCAGCATTTACTCACTCTCATGGCGTTCCAAACCCATACTGTTTTCATTCATCTTCGGAACACCAAATAAAGATATTTTAAATGAAATCTGAGAGATTTCTGTCTGTCCAATGAAAGTCTATTCACCCAAAACCGACACTTAAAAACATTCAAAAGGAGATCATAAAACCAACAGAAATACAAAGATTACGTAATTTTTTTTAAAGATTGCTTTTTAACTTCTTTGACTCTTATAACAAATTAATGTTTCACATACAAAAAAAATTCTGTGATTTATTGTTCTTGTGCTGGCTGTTTAACTGAATGTCTTTTTGTGGTTGTCCTCAGGGATATCTTCCTCCAACCAAAAATGGAGTGGAGCCAAAGCGACCGAGCAGACCCATCAACATTACCTCCCTGGTTAGGTTGTCTACAACAGTTCCCAACACCATTGTTGTGTCGTGGACGTCAGAAATTGGAAGGGTAATGAAAGTGAAATCTGTTTGAAATAGTTTTTTGATTGGTCTGAATTTGAGACACCATTGTCATGTTGCTCAGAATGTGTTTCTAAAAGCTGTGTTGTCCATACAGAGCTACTCCATGGCAGTGTACTTGGTCCGACAGCAGTCCTCGTCAGTTTTGCTACAGAGACTACGGTCAAAAGGCATTAGAAACCCAGACCACTCAAGAGCACTCAGTAAGTTTACTCTGAACTTATAACGGTTGAATTCGAGTTATGTGCAGCAAACTTCCGTATTTTGTTAAACAGGTTGCATCGCTTCCAGTTCAAGATGCCTTCAGAGGAGCTACCAAAGATGCCCATCGCATATGCAGATTGATATTCATTTTTTTTTTTCATTTTCTCAATCAAATAAAATGGCAACAATAAAAATAACTAGCTACGTTAGCAGATTACCTTAAAAGTAGAAATGCACCGCTCGATCGGCCAGGGACCAGAATCGAACGATTTTCCACATGCTCGTCCCGGACCATCTGGTCAGTCTCACGTCTTTCCGATTCCGAGCCAGTCCGTTTTGTTGCCAGAGGCACAGGCAATAGCGTCCGCTGTGCGTTCTCGCTCTCTTCTTTCCGGCGGTGAAGTGACACACACCCGCCTCCTCTCATTCACTCCGGTTAAACAGTGCTCATATTGCGCATAATTGTACTAATTCCCATAGGTTTCGTGCTCACACCAAATGCGCATGCACTACTGATCTATATAAGTGGTGTGCACAAGCCCCTCTCAAACAGCTTGTGAGTTGCAGTTACCAAAAGGAGTGGCTTGGGGTTAAACGGTCAAATATATACAAAATTATGTCAAAATGCCTGTCTTGGCCAGTATTCAGTTAAACAGTCAGTTTTGGATTGTAAATAGTTGAGAAAGATAATACATGTTGTGTAACAGTATGTTGGATCCATGCATCAGCTCTTAAAGTGACAGCAGTCTAATATTCCTGCTGCTGTCATGTTAATAAAAGAACAAAAGACAAAGAAAATCACTCTCTACTTTTCACTGAATATCTTTTGTAATTTTAATGGTAAGCATTAATCTTAAATTAAAGAATCTTATTTAATTTATATAATGAAGACTATCCAGTGTCTGTGGCATTTATTTGTCCTGTTGTTTGCTATTTGTTTATTTGTTCTTATTTTATTACTGACTTTTTACTTGTGGTTTCGGAATCGGCAAAAATCGGTATCGGCAGGTCACATAAATAAATCGGAATCGGCCAAGAAAATTTCAGTCGGTGCATCTCTACTTAAAGGTCTATAGATATCGTTGTCAGTTAATACTGCTGTAACACTTTCTCCGACAAGTGGATGCAATAATACCCGTTTTCCTGTTTGTTGTGACGTTCGGCATAAAGCCTATTAAACCTTTTCATTCTGAATATTATACACAAAGGCGAATTTCTGCCAGCATGTTTTCTTTGGATTTTCTGACATTTACCTACCAATGATCCCATTTAACATTGGCAACTATTGTTTTAATAAAGCAATCATCAAAATAAAGTGTTTTTTTCCAATAACCTACAATGTTACAAGTCTTATTTGAGCTACCTGTTCACTGTCAGAGAATATTGCCTGTAAAAAGACTGATTGGTTTTGCGTTCTGTGCCTTCTCTTCAGTCAAAGAAAAGCTCACCGCCGACCCGGACAGTGAGATTGCCACAACCAGCCTGCGAGTCTCCTTACTCTGTCCGGTATGTAATGGACCCTCAACCCTCAAAGTTTTTATTCCTCTCAAGGGATTCTGTTAATCCTTGTGACATTCCTTTGGACACAATTGCATTAACCATTTTGTCAGAATAATGAAGCTCTTTTCACCAAGGCCACCAAGCCCTGCTTATGACTCTCTGACTTCCTACATTGTGTTCGTTGTCATTTTAATCATTTTGAGTGATGGAGAATAAACCACAAGCCAGCAGTTTAGGAATAAGATACAACTGTATAATCATAATTCAGCTATAAAGTTTGAAAGCAATATGTGGCCATATAATGTATGCTAACATAATGTGTGTCCACCTGTGCAGCTTGGAAAGATGCGGTTGACGATTCCCTGCCGAGCGCTCACCTGCTCGCACCTGCAGTGCTTTGATGCTACGCTCTACATCCAAATGAACGAGAAGAAACCCACCTGGGTGTGTCCGGTCTGCGACAAGAAAGCCCCATATGAGCACCTTATTATTGACGGGTCAGTACTGGTCTCACCTTTCACACCTGTGATTGTGGGCCATCTGAAATCTACAAAAGCTTTTTGTTTTGCTTTAATGTACCTGTAATTGCCTAATGTGTATAAGCATCTATAAACAACTGTTCAAAAGTTAAAGGATGGTAATATTTTTATGTTTTTGAAAAGTATCTTAGGCTTACCGAGGCTGCATTTATTTGGTCAAACTTACAGTAAAAACTGTAATATTTTAAAATGTTATTACAATTTAAAAGTATTCTATTTTAATATATTTCAATAATTTAATAATAATTATTTCCTGTGATATGGTTGTTTTTAACAGCCATTACTCCAGCCTTCAGTGTCACATGATCCTTCAGAAATCATTCTTATATGCTGATTTGCTGCTCAAGAAACATTTCTTATTATTTTCAATTTTGAAAACAGTTGTGCTGCTTAATATTTTTGTGGAAACCATTATTAATTTTTTTCAGGATTTTTTGATTAGAAAATCTTTTGCAACATTCTAAATGTCTTTGCTGTCCCTTTTGATCAATTTAATGTGCCCTTGCTTTATGAAAGTGTTATTTTCATTAAATAACTTTTGAACAGCAGTGTGTGCAGTCAAAATTGAAGTCTTGGCGAAGTTTTTTTTTTTTTAAAGGTGTTTTTTTTAAACAGGTTGTTCATGGAAATCCTGAGCAGTTGTGTGGACTGTGATGAGATCCAGTTTAAAGAAGATGGCAATTGGGCTCCTATGAGATCCAAGAAAGTGGTACAGGAAGTATCAGCATCGTCAAATGGCATTGATGGTATTACCACAAATACTGTTATATATGTTATGAGTAGGGCTGGGCGATACGGCCAAAAAAAAATCACGATCATTTTCTATCAGTCGATATCGATAATTATCACAATAAATATCAAATCTTTAATTTTTTCAAGTTTAGTGCCTGCTACAGACTGTGCGGTTTCGGCAATCCTATTAGATCATTACAAATCACACTGTACGACATCAGTCTAATAAACTTTGGTACGACATGTATGTAGACTGTACGATGATGACACCTATTGAATTGTAGGTTACGACGAGTCAGTATAGAAGAATAAAATGTCATCAGCATGCGCTAGTGGTAAACAAATAGAGCAAGATGAATCGCACTTTGGCGATTGTGGTTTGGTGTGCTGAAAAAAAAGGAGGAAGTGAAAGAGGAATATGGACACAGTCATGGCTAGGGAAAAGAGGCCAACTTGGCATGGTAATTTTGCAAATGGAGCTTGAGGTAAGTAGTTTTAAGTTTTAGCGTCATGTTGCGTTGATCAAAATGCCATTTCATGTTGCATTTTTATTGGCTTGTCAGTAGACATAGGTCATAGCAGCAAACCCACTGAGAGATGATCATGCTAATTTTCTGACACTGGCAGATTTTTGCTCCTGAGGGGAAGTTGTAGAAACTAGACTAATTGTGGTTTTAAACTACTCTTTATTATAATAACCCACATTTCTGCCAGAGTAAATCCATGGTAAGTGATGGTGATTTGTAGATTGAAAAGCCTTCTAACTGGATCATTTGTGGTAGAAGTTCTGTTTCGTTGCACTTTTGGCGCATAGACTTTTTATCAAACTTTTGTTATCATTTTTTCGAGGAAAATTATATAGCGATAATTATCGTTATTGTTTTATCGCCCAGTCCTAGTTACGAGTTATGGAGACAATAGACAGTTGTGTCTCAGCCCTGTAGTAAAATGTGTAGATATTTGCATGGTGCCGTATTAAACATAAAATGAGATAGTCTTGACTTGCTTTTTGATTCAGGGAGGTCTGTTTTTTTTTTATGCTTCTCTCTTGTAGACTCGTGTCGGTCGGTTGTGTCGGACCACAGAAACAGTTCGTCCCACAGTAGCAGTAAGAAAGTGGAGGTGATTGACTTGACGCTGGACAGCTCCTCAGATGATGATGATAATGACGAGCCTCCACCTAAAAGAGCCTGTCCATCTCTATCACCCACCTCCCCACCTGTCAACAAAGGGTGAGAATTGTATTGTAAAAATGTATTTGTGATTTATTTCTTATAAATGGCACTTGGATTCATATTTTGTCATATAATAAATGCAAAGATGTTCGGACATTTTGAAATGTGGTTTAAATGTCTAGACATTTTGAAGCCTCTGTATGTTACTTCACTTTTTTTTTTTTGCTGTAGAGTGTTGAATCTGCATCATCAGGCGTCTCCACTGGCACGGGCTCCCAGCATGCCGGCAATGGAGACAAACTATATCCCTCCCCCTCCTCCTCTCATCCAGGATTATCGTCACTATTACCACACAGCCAATGACCTGTCAGGTACCGAAAACATTTCACTGATATAATATTTTTTCATTTTTAATAAGAGTCTGCCTACTAGCTCAAATGGCACTGTTCATCTTGACCTCCTCATTTGTTCATGCTCAGTTGAATTGGTTGTCATTCAGCTACACTTCCGTTCAAAAGTTTGGAATCGGTAATATTTTAAAAGAATTGAAAACTTCTCTTATGCTCTCACTGCTGAAAACTTCTCTTATGCTCTCACTGCTCCTAACCCTAACCCTAACCCTAACCAACACAGTAAAAACAGTAATATTGTGAAATATTACAACTTAAAAACATTTTTCTTCTATTTTAAGATGTAATTCATTTCTGTAATGGCAGAAATCATTCTAATATGCTGATTTGTTGCTCAAGGAACTTTTGAGCAACCGTTGAATACTTGAGAAACCGTTGAATACTTAATTTTTGTGTAAACTGTGATCACTTTTTTTCAGGTTTATTTGAATAGAAAGTTCAAAAGAGCAGCATGCATTTGAAAGGAAAATTTTGTTATGTTATAAATAGAGCTGCGTGATTCTGGATAAATTGAGAATCACAATTATTTTTTGTTTAAAATGGAGATCACAATTCTGAATAGGCAACAAAACAAAATAACATGTAATTTACTAGAGGTTCTGACAAAATGTCAGATCTATTAAAAAATATTTAATTAATTTGAATTATTTTGTTTGTTTGTTGGTTTTTTTTAACAGTTTGAATGACTGATTCAATGACTCAATCAAATAGACTTCACTTGCCATTACTGCATGAATCAGTGTTTTAATCTCTTGAACCAATGATTCGATGACATACATTTTTTTTAAGTCACTTGTCGCCACCTACTGGTGTAATTGATACAATATTTATTTGATGCTTCAAGTTATTTTCAAAAGATGATTTACTCTATTTTGATCGCTACTGTAGTTAATATCCGAATTATAAACTTTTATCCCAGTTCTTATGTGATAATTTAAATGATTGCAGGACAGAAATAATGATAAGCAGGGCTTGACATTAAGCCTGTTCATGTGCTTGTCCAAGTAAAAAATTTGCTTGTCCGGAATAAAATTGGATATTTTTTGTGTTGTAAATATAATTTATTCTGAAGCAATATTCTTACCAGTGTTCAATCAGCTTTGACATATTTAAATCTGCATATTTGTGATATTTTTACCTTTTATAAAGGGCATTTTTTTCCCTAATCTTATTAAATATAGGCTATGCTTCAGCTTTCATTTTATATTCTTAAATTTGATCAATAAATTAAATTAGAATAAGAAACTATAGGGCTGTTGCAAATCAAATTAATTTACACTAAAAAATACAACTGCATTAAATAATGTTATGAGATTGTTTTAAATATTTTTTGAATATACAAATAAGAAATGTTGGAAAGAATGTGTAAACATGAAACTAAACCGCCAGTAGGTGGCAGCAGGTGACCGTCTTAATGAGTGAGTCATTGAGTCAATTGTTGAAACGGCTGATTCATTCAAGAATGAGGAAGTCGTTTATGAATAGGCCATTGAATCTTTGAGTCCACGGATTCATTCAAAACGGTGAATCATTCGGTAACACACATTTGCTGTGAGATGTTATGGTTCTGCTGTGATCTTTGTTTGGAACTATTTTCGCTGCTGAAATAGAACAAAAACAGTCAGTCAATATTGCATCTAAAATGTAAGTGACTTAATGATAATGAATTGTTTATGGAACTGTCATATGAAATCAGTGTCACATTTTCAATCGTGATGGTATTCAGGAAAACCGCACTCTTGGTTGTGTGATGCTTAACTGTATCGTATGCTATAAATATAAAAACTTCACTTTTCGAATTTTTACCACAGTATGTTACTGAGTTTCTCTGTGTGAGCGGCGTTCATTTGTTTAAATTTCTCCTCGAGAGGCTGCGCGAACCGTCAGTACATTATATATTATTATCCACTATGAATCGCCACTTACACTAAATGAATGCAGAATCATTCTTGCATTTTGGTGATTCCCTAGTTATTTTTTGTTATTGACGTTTTAATCAGGCTACTTGTCTGGTCGGGCAAGTAAAATTCTCTTTCACTTGCCCCTTCAAAAAATCCACTTGTCCCAGACAAGCAGACAAGCGTAAATGTCGAGCCCTGATAAGACTGATAAAAAGACTGTGAAGCTGTTTCGTACCTATACAGCAGTGCCAGTGCAGATCTGAATGTTCGCTGTGATCGTACTTGTCAAAGGTTTAAAAGTTAGACAGGCGAATCGTTGTCATTTAGGAATCATTTAGAGATTGTGATCTTTTAACGATTAATCGTGCAGCTCTAATTATAAATATAATCTAGCAATATAATCTTTGTACATTAAATCTGGGATTTCTTTTTATTTAATCCAATGAACAAAGTTTTAGGATTTTAAAATATGTTGTGACCTTGATATTTCTAGGTCAGGTATAAGCAAATTTATCCCAAACAACAACTTTTTTCTTTTTTTACAGATTTGAATTTCTTCTCATTTTTACAAGGGGACAATCACCAGGTAGGTTCACTCTCTGAAACAGCAGCACATCACTGCTAGAGGGCAGCATTGTTCTTAAACAAATGTCTATCTGGTGCCAAATTACATGAATTTAGTGCACTAGGGTCCAGATCTGACTGAGAGAGAATTTTAAAAAAAATGTATCCCCTTTGCAGCATTATAACATGGTCATGGCCGCTGCAGCTGCCGCCTCAGCCTCTGCGTCAGCATCAGAAGACCATGAGCTGCTGCTGAACCGTTTCATGCCCTATGGTTCCTCTCAACTCTTCCTGGAGCAGTCGGGAACGCCGGCGAACAGCTCGCTAGTGCCTGCCAACGGCAGCGGGGGCAGCAGCAGTGGAAGCAGCAGCAGTCTGGTGTCCTCCAGCAGTCTGAGAGACAGCCACCCACATACCAACGCCTCCCGCTCGCGCTCCGACGCTGCCGCCTCCGTAATATACGGCTCCATCCCCGATGTCATATCACTGGACTGACCACACTGGGGCGCCTTGCAAACGGACAAGCTTTTATCACAAACAGCTGGAGGGCGGAGGAGGAGTTTTGTGCACTCGTGATAGGATTTAGACATGAATGGGATCGAAAGTTTGGAGGAGAAAAAAAAGAGAACAAAGACTTTTGTAAAGAGAAGAATACAATTGCTGTGTACAGAGAAGAAAAATCTATTTTCAGTTTTACTTTTGTATATAAACAATAGGACGCTGCCTACCCAGTGAGTGACTTCAGTTGGTATTTTCTCCATGGATACTGAAGATGTTTTTCACTGCTCTGTGTGTTGTTCCTTGATTATCTTATTCTGTAACTTTTATACTTTTTGCTATTTTATTTCACTTCAAATAATTATTTTAGTCACAGTAATAGAATGGCAGTCCTCTTCATCATTTTTATTTCTAAGACTCTTTCCCTCAGCCATTGTTTGATCAGTGAGGGAACATCACATTATTTAATGCCATTATCCTGTGCAGGTAATTTATTATTGCTTTAAGTTATGTAGGATGTATGCTGTACAGAAGCATTCCCTTATGCCAATACAGAATCTAGCCACGACATGCTTGAAGAGTCGACAGAGGTCACATCTTATTCCAGTTGCACATTCTTCCAGTTCTCACCCATTACCACATCGAGTATGTATGAAGCGGAGTTTATAGACATCAGTGCCCAGATTTGCTGGTTAGTACCTGAGGTAAACTCTTGTACTTTTTTTTCACATTCTCATATCCTTTGATGTTTTTTGTCTGATCTAAACCTCAAAATTGAGGTGAGGTTTGCAAAAACAGCGCTGAGGGTATCAGACACTATAGTATACCTCATGTTGCAAAGATGACTGAAAAATAACCAGAAGGATGTTGCAGTTGCCGTAGTGCAGACAAATTATTTCCTCAAGACAAGCTTACAGAAGTGTAATATCCCATACCAGCAGACCTTCAGATCCGGATTTGGTCCCAAGATTCCAGCTATCACAACAGCTTTCTGTAAAAATGGCTTAACGCACTTGCCATTTCGATTTGGTGTCTTCTGTCTCTTCCAGTGGCCCATTTTAAATGTCGAGAACACCATGTTTTGAAATGTCATTTTCTCGAGGTCTGTGTTTGGGCTACAATTGAGATTGGAACCAACCGTTAGATTGGAACCATTATCTAATCCTAGCTTTATAGGTTTTGAAATTGTGCTTGGAAGGTGACCTTATTGCAACATAATCTGTGCTGTCTATTTTCATCTGTGTAAAACTGAATTTATTTATTTTATCTATATATTATATTTTTACTATTTGTTTGATCATGCATTTATTTCGTAATTATTTCAAAAGCTCTTAACACTTGCTTTGCATTGTACAAGTAGCTAATTACGTGTCATGGTCTCTTCTTCTCTCATATTTGTACTATATGAGACCTTTGAGGCATTAATTCCACAGTCGTACTTGCTGTGTCAGATTCAACTCTGGCTGAAATGAAACCATTTAAAGGATAAAAGCCAGCTGCGTGAGCACGTCCTCTGGCTTCGTTGTGAAGTGACAGCTGTTTTTGATTTGTCATTGATTGTCCTGCATTAAAACAAGGTTGTGGAACAGCTAATGTTGGACCTGGATGAACGTTAGCACATACTTTTAATCACTTGATGACAGCCAGTGCACAGTCCGCTAACCTTTCTAAATGAGTGACTTTTGTATTCAATGTTGAAAATTAACAATTGGATTGATGAACCCATGCTTGTTTAATTTATATATTTTTACATTTGCACTGAGTTACATAATAGCACACAAAATTGAGACGGCCGTCATTCTACACAAATTTCCTCATTTGACATTGCACTGAAATCATACATTTCATGTGCCCACTGAACCGCTACGTCCTTGAAGTAAACCACTAGACAGTCAGTCTGTTATAGCTGTACCAATAACTGGCAAGTATGAACTCTCTGCCTTAAGTTCTTCTCTTACTGTATGGTACGCTATGAGAGAAACCATTATGTACAGGAAACCAATACCAGTTTGTACAAAATATTATATGAATTATTTATTATTTGAATTGGGATACATTGTTTACTTAATGAATGTTACTTGTTTATGTAGAGAGCGGTTTAGCTGTAATAAAACAAATACATTAAATCTTTTCTATTTCTGTCTTATCTGTATTTTGGTCTTTATTTGACCTCTGGTTGCAGAATGCTAAATCCCTAGAAATTGTCTGTAATTTGTTTGTTTTTTTTAATTGCAGAGAGAGAAGAAAAAGTAAAACTTTACTTTTTTGTAATTTGATGTCCAAAGAGCTGGTCTAATATGAATCAGCAGGTTCTCTTGATTAATTTGATATCAACTATGACAAGTATTTTTATGAATGCACAAAAAAATACTCCAAATTACAGAGTTTATGGATTAAACGCAGAGTAGGCGATTTGTTCCAGAAACCGTTTTTTGTTATGCTGATTGAAAGTCTCTTCACATCCTGAACGCAATCACTAAGTTAAGTGGTCTAAATGTAATTATATGTTTTTTATATACAAACCTGATTCCAAAAAAGTTGGGACACTGTACAAATTGTGAATAAAAAAGGAATGCAATCATTTACAAATCTCATAAACTTATATTTTATTCACAGTAGAATATAGATAACATATCAAATGTTGAAAGTGAGACATTTTGAAATGTCATGCCAAATATTGGCTCATTTTGGATTTCATGAGAGCTACACATTCCAAAAAAGTTGGGACAGGTAGCAATAAGAGGCCGGAAAAGTTAAATGTACATATAAGGAACAGCTGGAGGACCAATTTGCAACTTATTAGGTCAATTGGCAACATGATTGGGTATAAAAAGAGCCTCTTAGAGTGGCAGCGTCTCTCAGAAGTCAAGATGGGCAGAGGATCACCAATTCCCCCAATGCTGCGGCGAAAAATAGTGGAGCAATATCAGAAAGGTTGCAAAGAGTTTGAAGTTATCATCATCTACAGTGCATAATATCATCCAAAGATTCAGAGAATCTGGAACAATCTCTGTGCGTAAGGGTCAAGGCCAGAAAACCATACTGGATGCCCGTGATCTTCGGGCCCTTAGACGGCACTGCATCACATACAGGAATGCTACTGTAATGGAAATCACAACATGGGCTCAGGAATACTTCCAGAAAACATTGTCAGTGAACACAATCCACCGTGCCATTCGCCGTTGCCGGCTAAAACTCTATAGGTCAAAAAAGAAGCCATATCTAAACATGATCCAGAAGCGCAGGCGTTTTCTCTGGGCCAAGGCTCATTTAAAATGGACTGTGGCAAAGTGGAAAACTGTTCTGTGGTCAGACGAATCAAAATTTGAAGTTCTTTTTGGAAAACTGGGACGCCATGTCATCCGGACTAAAGAGGACAAGGACAACCCAAGTTGTTCTCAGCGCTCAGTTCAGAAGCCTGCATCTCTGATGGTATGGGGTTGCATGAGTGTGTGTGGCATGGGCAGCTTACACATCTGGAAAGGCACCATCAATGCTGAAAGGTATATCCAAGTTCTAGAACAACATATGCTCCCATCCAGACGTCGTCTCTTTCAGGGAAGACCTTGCATTTTTCAACATGACAATGCCAGACCACATATTGCATTAATTACAACATCATGGCTGCGTAGAAGAAGGATCCGGGTACTGAAATGGCCAGCCTGCAGTCCAAATCTTTCACCCATAGAAAACATTTGGCGCATCATAAAGAGGAAGATGCGACAAAGAAGACCTAAGACAGTTGAGCAACTAGAAGCCTCTATTAGACAAGAATGGGACAACATTCCTATTCCTAAACTTGAGCAATTTGTCTCCTCAGTCCCCAGACGTTTGCAGACTGTTATAAAAAGAAGAGGGGATGCCACACAGTGGTAAACATGGCCTTGTCCCAACTTTTTTGAGATGTGTTGATGCCATGAAATTTAAAATCAACTTATTTTTCCCTTAAAATGATACATTTTCTCAGTTTAAACATTTGATATGTCATCTATGTTGTATTCTGAATAAAATATTGAAATTTTAAACTTCCATAGCATTGCATTCTGTTTTTATTCACAATTTGTACAGTGTCCCAACTTTTTTGGAATCGGGTTTGTATATATATATATATATATATATATACACTCACCTAAAGGATTATTAGGAACACCATACTAATACTGTGTTTGACCCCCTTTCGCCTTCAGAACTGCCTTAATTCTACGTGGCATTGATTCAACAAGGTGCTGAAAGCATTCTTTAGAAATGTTGGCCCATATTGATAGGATAGCATCTTGCAGTTGATGGAGATTTGTGGGATGCACATCCAGGGCACGAAGCTCCCGTTCCACCACATCCCAAAGATGCTCTATTGGGTTGAGATCTGGTGACTGTGGGGGCCATTTTAGTACAGTGAACTCATTGTCATGTTCAAGAAACCAATTTGAAATGATTCGAGCTTTGTGACATGGTGCATTATCCTGCTGGAAGTAGCCATCAGAGGATGGGTACATGGTGGTCATAAAGGGATGGACATGGTCAGAAACAATGCTCAGGTAGGCCGTGGCATTTAAACGATGCCCAATTGGCACTAAGGGGCCTAAAGTGTGCCAAGAAAACATCCCCCACACCATTACACCACCACCACCAGCCTGCACAGTGGTAACAAGGCATGATGGATCCATGTTCTCATTCTGTTTACGCCAAATTCTGACTCTACCATCTGAATGTCTCAACAGAAATCGAGACTCATCAGACCAGGCAACATTTTTCCAGTCTTCAACTGTCCAATTTTGGTGAGCTCGTGCAAATTGTAGCCTCTTTTTCCTATTTGTAGTGGAGATGAGTGGTACCCGGTGGGGTCTTCTGCTGTTGTAGCCCATCCGCCTCAAGGTTGTGCGTGTTGTGGCTTCACAAATGCTTTGCTGCATACCTCGGTTGTAACGAGTGGTTATTTCAGTCAAAGTTGCTCTTCTATCAGCTTGAATCAGTCGGCCCATTCTCCTCTGACCTCTAGCATCAACAAGGCATTTTCGCCCACAGGACTGCCGCATACTGGATGTTTTTCCCTTTTCACACCATTCTTTGTAAACTCTAGAAATGGTTGTGCGTGAAAATCCCAGTAACTGAGCAGATTGTGAAATACTCAGACCGGCCCGTCTGGCACCAACAACCATGCCACGCTCAAAATTGCTTAAATCACCTTTCTTTCCCATTCTGACATTCAGTTTGGAGTTCAGGAGATTGTCTTGACCAGGACCACACCCCTAAATGCATTGAAGCAACTGCCATGTGATTGGTTGATTAGATAATTGCATTAATGAGAAATTGAACAGGTGTTCCTAATAATCCTTCAGGTGAGTGTATATATTATATTATATATTGTCTGTGGAAATGTTTGTCCAATCATTGCATTCGGTCCGAATGCAAATGCACGATGTCCTACCTGCCTGTCTGTGTATGTATTCACACATTCAGAGTTAGACAGACGTCAGTCACCGAGCACCGCAAACGAAACAGCAGCCACCTTTTACAGTTCCTCCTGAACCAAAACAAGCTTATCCTGGATTCACGCCAAACCTGCCTTAATTTGGAAGAGATGGAAACCCGTGATGTTATACTCGGAACGGTTCATGACTCGAATTTATGGGTTTCTAAACAACACTATCAATGCCTAAATGGATCTGCAGCAGTCAGGTGGTACAGGTCAGAGCTCTTTAAGTTGTATATGTTCATTATTGTAATGTTTTGTTCTTTGAGACATGAGGTAGTTTAACACCGTTTATTGTCTCATGACTCTTTGCAAACTCTGCTGTGTGCGCTCATGTGTTTTAAAGAAGGAGTTCAGGAGTTTGAAGAATTTTTGTGTAATCATGATCGGGTGATGTAGGCCTTAAAACATTTGAAAAATGATTTCGGTTAAGCTCGGGTAAATAAGTGTAACCATTTATTAAACAAAATAATTGAAATGGAAGATAAAAAATGTCCCTGGGAAAAATGAACAACAGTTTCAAATACTTAGGATTCTAATTCATGGGCACTGTACAATTATCAGGAATTATAAATTGTGTACGAATTGTACTTACTTTCTCACAAATGCATAGTTTGACATTTTTCGTTTTCAGATACAAATGCCTAAAAGACGTTTCTGTTTAGTTTTTAAAGTACTGCATTATTGATACACTATATTGCCAAAAGTATTGGGACACTCTCCAAATCATTGAATTCAGGTGTTCCAATCACTTCCATGGCCACAGGTGTATAAAACCAAGCACCTAGGCATGCAGACTGCTTCTACAAACATTTGTGAAAGAATGGGTCGCACTCAGGAGCTCAGTGAATTCAAGCGTGGTACCGTGATAGGTTGCCACCTGTGAAATAAGTCCATTCATGAAATTTCCTCACTACTAAATATTCTACGGTCAACTGTTAGTGGTATTATAACAAAGTGGAAGCAATTGGGAACAACAGCAACTCAGCCACAAAGTGGTAGGCCACGTCAAATCACAGAGCGGGGTCAGCGCATGTGGAGGCGCACAGTGCGCAGAAGTCGCCAACTTTCTGCAGAGTCAATAGCTACAGACCTCCAAACTTCGTGTGGCCTTCAGATTAGCTCAAGAAAAGTGCGTAGAGAGCTTCATGGAATGGGTTTCCATGGCAGAGCAGCTTCATCCAAGCCTTACATCACCAAGTGCAATGCAAAGCGTCGGATGCAGTGGTGTAAAGCACGCCGCCACTGGACTCTAGAGCAACAGAGACGTGTTCTCTGGAGTATTGAATCACGCTTCTCTGTCTGGCAATCCGATGGATGAGTCTGGGTTTGGCGGTTGCCAGGAGAACGGTACTTGCCTGACTGCATTGTGCCAAGTGTAAAGTTTAGTGGAGGGGGGGATTATGGTGTGGGGTTGTTTTTCAGGGGTTGGCCCCTTAGTTTCAGTGAAAGGAACTCTTAATGATTCAGCATACCAAGACATTTTGGACAATTTCATGCCCCAAACTGGGAACAGTTTGGGGATGGCCCCTTCCGGTTCCAACATGACTGTGCACCAGTGCACAAAGCAAGGTCCATAAAGACATGCATGAGTGAGTTTGGTGCAGAGGAACTTGACTGGCCTGCACAGAGTCCTGACCTCAACCCGATAGAACACCTTTGGAATGATTAGCGCGGAGACTGCGAGCCAGGCCTTCTCGTCCAACATCAGTGCCTGACGTCACAAATGCGCTTCTAGAAGAATGGTCAAAAATTCCCATAAACACACTCCTAAACCTTGTGGAAAGCCTTCCCAGAAGAGTTGAAGCTGTTATATCTGCAAAGGGTGGGCCAACTCCATATTAAACCCTACGGATTAAGAATGGGATGTCATTAAAGTTCATGTGCATGTAAAGGCAGACGTCCCAAAAGTTTTGGCAATATAGTGTACTTCAGTCAGTTTTCATTAGTATGCTTTTTGCTGATTTTATGAAATTATTGTAAGAAACGCTTAACAGGGTGGACAAAATAATAAGTGGTATAAAGAATAGATGGATGATTTCCTATCTCTCCAGTTACATTATTACTTCAGTGTTGAACTGGATTTAGATGGGAAACAATATGTAAAACATTGTCAAAGAACTTTAAATACAGTACTTATTCAACTTTAAACATAAATTACTTTTACAATCACTATGTACACTCTCAGTGTCCACTGATTTAACAGGGTGGACTCTAACAGAGTGGACATTCTGACCTAAAATCAGTCACTGCACCGTCTGAGCAAAAAGAAACTAACATAGAAGGTTTATCTAATTAAGAATTGCATGGCCTTTAAAATTGTAATTATAAAATGATTTTTCTACTAACTTTTGATTTATTTCCCTTAACATATAATTTAAGTGAAATTTAAAAAGTGATAGAAGTTAAAGTTTATTATGAAAAATGCAAAAAACTTTTCAAATTTTATATGATATGATTTATATAATATATACACTCACCTAAAGGATTATTAGGAACACCATACTAATACTGTGTTTGACCCCCTTTCGCCTTCAGAACTGCCTTAATTCTACGTGGCATTGATTCAACAAGGTGCTGAAAGCATTCTTTAGAAATGTTGGCCCATATTGATAGGATAGCTTCTTGCAGTTGATGGAGATTTGTGGGATGCACATCCAGGGCACGAAGCTCCCGTTCCACCACATCCCAAAGATGCTCTATTGGGTTGAGATCTGGTGACTGTGGGGGCCATTTTAGTACAGTGAACTCATTGTCATGTTCAAGAAACCAATTTGAAATGATTCGAGCTTTGTGACATGGTGCATTATCCTGCTGGAAGTAGCCATCAGAGGATGGGTACATGGTGGTCATAAAGGGATGGACATGGTCAGAAACAATGCTCAGGTAGGCCATGGCATTTAAACGATGCCCAATTGGCACTAAGGGGCCTAAAGTGTGCCAAGAAAACATCCCCCACACCATTACACCACCACCACCAGCCTGCACAGTGGTAACAAGGCATGATGGATCCATGTTCTCATTCTGTTTACGCCAAATTCTGACTCTACCATCTGAATGTCTCAACAGAAATCGAGACTCATCAGACCAGGCAACATTTTTCCAGTCTTCAACTGTCCAATTTTGGTGAGCTTGTGCAAATTGTAGCCTCTTTTTCCTATTTGTAGTGGAGATGAGTGGTACCCGGTGGGGTCTTCTGCTGTCGTAGCCCATCCGCCTCAAGGTTGTGCGTGTTGTGGCTTCACAAATGCTTTGCTGCATACCTCGGTTGTAACGAGTGGTTATTTCAGTCAAACTTGCTCTTCTATCAGCTTGAATCAGTCGGCCCATTCTCCTCTGACCTCTAGCATCAACAAGGCATTTTCGCCCACAGGACTGCCGCATACTGGATGTTTTTCCCTTTTCACACCATTCTTTGTAAACTCTAGAAATGGTTGTGCGTGAAAATCCCAGTAACTGAGCAGACTGTGAAATACTCAGACCGGCCCGTCTGGCACCAACAACCATGCCACGCTCAAAATTGCTTAAATCACCTTTCTTTCCCATTCTGACATTCAGTTTGGAGTTCAGGAGATTGTCTTGACCAGGACCACACCCCTAAATGCATTGAAGCAACTGCCATGTGATTGGTTGATTAGATAATTGCATTAATGAGAAATTGAACAGGTGTTCCTAATAATCCTTTAGGTGAGTGTATATACAGTATATATATATATATATATATATATATATATATATAATTCCAAAACATGTTTTAGGCTACACTAAAACTACGAGAAAATCAAAGCTATAAATCTAAACAAGTTGTGTTCCAAATTCGAGCTTGATATCTAAAAAAAAAAAAAAGATTTTATTTCGGCGCAGTACCAAACGCTTCCACTAGTTGAAATTCGTTTCCAATGCGGTCATTTTTGACCGAGAGGAGTACAAGATTTGACTATTTTTCTCAGGACCATTTAAAGTCAGAATTGGGAGATATGAACTCGCAATTGCGAGAGAAAAAAAATCCCCCCTCTCGCGTTCCCAAGGGATCAAAGCCCAATAATTCCCACCCTGAGTGACTGAGCCAGTCATATAGGCACATGTCTCTAGCCAATCTTTGCGCGTAATACCAATGCGCGTGTACCTCTGGATATATAGAAGCGCACGGCTGGAGGGGAAACCGCTGAGAGAACATCTTCAACACAACTGAACACTGGCTGAGCGCAGCGCGCGCGCAGGTCGCAGATGGATGCTTAACTATGGGTGACACTTTCAACAGCAGCAGGGTGTTTAACAGAACCCCTCAGGATCATGTCACATTTGGAAATCTGGAGGACATAGACGTGACCGCGGACAGGAGTCCGGTCTTGAGGATCATGATCTCCGTGGTGTACATTCTCGTGTGCGCAATAGGCTTAGTTGGGAATTCGCTCGTACTCCTCATCATGAGAGTGAAACACTGCAAACAGAGCACCACCATTAATGTGTTCATCATTAATTTAGCTGTTACAGACATTCAGTTCGTTCTGACATTGCCGTTTTGGGCGGTGGATACCGCTCTGGATTTCAGCTGGCCGTTTGGAGACGCCATGTGCAAGATCATACTGTCCGTCACTGTGATGAACATGTACGCCAGCGTCTTCTTCCTCACTGCTATGGGCATCACTCGATACTGCTCCGTGGCTTCAGCCACCAAGAACAGGGTCCGTCCACCGGCATCACGCTCTGTCAAATGGGTTTGCGCGTTTTTGTGGGTCTTTGCTACAGTCGCCACCGCGCCAACATCCATTTTCTCCACTGTGACAAACGTGGCTGGAGAGAAGCTCTGTTTACTAAAGTTTCCTGCCGGACACTACTGGTTGGCCTTTTATCATTTGCAAAAAATCCTGGTTGCTTTTATTCTGCCCATGTTGATCCTTTCCGTGTCCTATTTGCTGCTTCTGAGATTTGTGAGAAAGCGAAATCTGAATAACATTCATTCAAAGCGCAGGATTCATGTCACCAAATCAATCACAGTTGTGGTTCTTTCATTCTTTCTTTGCTGGATGCCGAACCACGCAATTACATTTTGGGGTGTGCTGGTCAAGTTAAACGTAATTCACTGGGATGAGACTTATTATATTGCCCATACTTATGTATTCCCCGTTACTGTTTGCTTAGCTCATACTAATAGTTGCTTAAATCCATTTATATATTGTCTTACGAGAAGGACATTGAGACAGAAACTGAAAAAATGTTTGTCAAATATTGCCCCTTGGTTATTAAAGAGGTCTTTTCAGAAATCTAAGAGGCAGGCGTAAACCGAGATGCTGCACAAATGCATCGATATTAAAACTGCAGTAATATTTTATGCTAATGTTTAATTAGCTCTGTTTTTTGACACAATTATCGCTAAATCATTCTTATAAAACGATGCAATATGAATCTATTATTACCAATAAGTTTAGTTGAATATAATAATTATTGTTGGGTGCTTTAGAGACCACACTGTAATGTATTGCTAGTAATTTATTGTTATTTTGTCCATCTATAGTTTAAACAGTCATCTTTTGTTAAATTGAGAAGTTCAAAAATGCATGCATATTTGAAAATGTCTATTAAAACAACAGCAGTCTGTCTTTACAAACACTAGATCATATGAATTGTTAAACAGAAGCATATTCCCAGTTGTGATCAAAGTTGACATAATATGAATAAATCATTATTGATGTAAACAGTACACTTCTGACCATAATTTCACATATATGCAGTGCTGGGTAGATTACTTGCAAATTATAGTCCGTACTGGTTACAAATTACATTATGAAAATTGTAGTTAACATATGTTGCTAACATAAATTGTAGCAACATAATATAGATTTAACTCATTTTGGGTAATCTATTCTGACTACTTTTAGATTACTTTTGACCTAACTTGTTTATCACTTAAATTTGAACGGGATTATTGTGTACCATGTATATGAAAGAAAATATTTAAGAAGAAATGTTCAATTCTTTGTTATCAACAACATGAAATGCATCAAGCATTACATTATGCCAGGGTTAATGAAAGAACTGCAGGGGGATTGAGTTGATGAAAAGATGATGAATTAAATCCTAAAAATGTCAAATTAAATTATTTGAAAATAAAAACAATCAAAATAAAACGAATGAACACTAAAAATATTAATATTTGATTTGATTAGCTGCATGTCAATGTGACCATTATCTGACATCAGAGAACTGTGAACATACAAATGTGTTGTGGACAGCTATTCAAAAAGCATTTCCTTGCATATGCAATGCATGAGTTTTGATGGCATAGTTGAAGGTCAAACTCTACAGTGGACACTAGTGCATCATCCTAGACATTGCCACCAAGTGGCAAATCGTTGTATGTGGATTTTTTTTTCTCCAAACCAAACCAAGATGGCCGACAGCCAGTCAGAAATGCCAAGTTGCTCCAGAATATCCATCCATTCCTTCTATCCTAGGAGACTCTTGCAGATAAAAAAATGTTGTAACACCAAGTAACATCTAATGAGTCATATCATTGTTAAATTTTCCAAGTATTGATTTTAGATTGGGAGGAAATTCTGATTAATCATCTGTCCACTAAATTGGATTTATATCACTAGCTATATTTCAGCTACAATTGTTTGACTGTTGTTCTTGAAAATACTTCGTCTGCAGTAACTTTTTTGGCTGTAAATAAATGTATTTGTGCTAGAATGTAATTTGGAGTTACATAAAAAAATAATGTAATGCACTTGTAATGCATTTCTTTACTCGTTACATCAGAAAAGTAATCTGATTACGTTATGTGTTACTTGTAATGCGTTACTCCCAACACTGCTCATTTCAGATGAGACTGAAAACACATGATCACTAGTTTTTTTGTGTTCAGAGATGAGAACTAAGGTAGTTGTTTCCATTTTGAACATAATCAGAGCTCAAGAGTTCAAAAGGTTTTGCGAGCGAACGCAAAGTTTCTTGTGGGAACGCAAAGTTTCTCGGAAGAATGCAAAACATTCGTGAGAAAACGCAAAATCATTGACTTATTATTTTCCCTCCAATCTCATATTTTTTCCCCACCGCCATGCTCCGTACTTTAGGTGCTCCGTATTTTCAGAGTGGTTAGCAAGTTAGCTTTGAAAGCATGAGATCCCACCATCCCTTCAGAGCATCTCCAAAGCCAGGCCTCCTTCAAAACATAAATGCACACAGCAGAGTTTGCAAAGCGTCACAAGACGAGAAACGTTGTTAAACTACCTCAAAGCACAATAATAATGAACATAAACAACTTAAATAGCTCTGACCTGTACCACCTGACTGCTGCAGATTAATTTCGGCATTGATAGTGTTGCCATTGAAACGCATAAATTCGAGTGACAAACTGCTCCAAGTAACGTCACGGGGTTCCATCTCTTCCAAATTACAGTAGTTATGGCGTGAACGCAGCATAAGCTTGTTGTTTTGGTTCAGGATGAACTGTAAAAGGCGGCTGTTTCGGTTGCGGTGCTCTGTGACTGACGTCTGTCTAACTCTGCATATAAAACGGGCTGATGATGTGTGATGTCTGCGTGAGCAGGGTGTGCGGAGGTATGGAAATACATACGCTGACAGGCAGGTAGGACATTGTAGGCCAGGACATGTATATATATATATTGCCTGTGGAAGGCCCATAAAATGTTCGTCCAATCATTGCATTCAGTCCGATCGCCTACGCTGCCTTTAAGTCTTGTCACCAGGGGATAGTGTTTCACAGCTAGCATATATCAGCAGTGTTTAGTTACAAATTCATTTCATACATGGTGAAATTGAGAGGTGAAAGAACACTCATGCCCGCTTTTTACAACTTTTTTTTTGTGCAAATTTCAACATAAATGAGACATCTTAACACTTATTTATTTTATTTATCCTTTATTTTTCCAGGAAGGAAAAAATCTCCCAGGAAGTCCTGGCCAAGATGGCTGTACCAAAGTTTCAAATAAATTTCTACATAATCATACAAAAAACAATTATGGGTTTGTGAGCAAGCATTTGTTATAAAATGCAGGGCAGCATGATAAACACTATCCAGTCTTTTCAATAAATATGTAGAAGCATGCATGTAAATAATATCACTCAATAGTAATAATATAGCTCAAAAGGAAAAACATAATCATAGGAAAAACCTAATCTTGGTTTAAGCCTTCACTAAGTGATCAATATGAACATCAAAGGCCAACTTGCCAACTTGTCACCATATTCCTAAGTATTTATAAGCTGTTGATCTTTCTATAGGCAGAGCATCAATGGTAGGAATAGACGTAAAAGGGGTCATAGAGCGGCTACGTGTAAAAGTCATATTTTTTTTGTTTTGTTTGCATTTAGAACTAATTTCAATTTTAATAAAGTAAGCTGAAGAGTATAAAAAGAATCACACCGTATGAAACATACAAAGAGCCGTTTGAAACATCTAAAAAAAAACACATTTTAATACTGCTTTAACGCCGCGAACAGTGAACAAATTGTGATCTAGTCAGCTGACTGGGGCGCCAAAAAAGTGCGTCATAGAAACGCAGCGCGACGCCTTCACCCTTTGTGAATTAAATCGGAGCTGGCAATGCCTGGATTTGATTTTCCAGCTATTTTTATTGTTTAATCTGTGAATGGCGCCTAAACAGGACCCTAAACCTAAATTTCAAGAAGGTAAGATACCCTATAGGAAAGCTTTGTATCCTCTAAAGGAGTCATCAGTTGTTCGGTGTATCCTCTCATTCAGCCGTGCAAAGGAAGCGGGCGCTGCCACTGCACAATGGCGCGTTTGCACAGCGAGATGTGAATAAAAAAGCAGTTTTTAGCCGAGCACTTCTAATTGCCTATTTTAAAATGTGCAGAATTGTTTATCCGCATCCAAGTGCATGCATAATTGCACGTTAGTGCTTTCCGTTATATGTAACAGCCTCTATACATGCACGCGACCGCGCGTTTCTGAAACAAAACATTAGCTGTTGTCTATGTAGCCCATTAGCTTCTAGCAGGCCTTGTTTACAGGAAGCTCCAGTTATAGCATTGAAGTCCTGGCGGGAATTATTTATCGCCTTTCGTAACATAATGCTGTCCGATTTTTAATGAGCTGACGGTTAGTAAGTTAGCATTTGCAGATTTGACTGATATGGGGCGAGTTTATAGCCAAAATGTTAAAAAATAAAACTTGGTTGTACACTTTTATACAAACCTAGTTTCGTTCAATAGCATTTTATTCAAACGTGCGAAAACGTTTTCTGCCGAGATTTAATTGTATCATTGTTTAATGGAAATTATATTTAGGTTCTAAGTAAATTTGTTTTAATGAGCTGAATCATGGTTGTAATAAAATTACATTAAACACACATATGCTTTTAAAATAATTTTGTGTGTTGTGACTTATTTTGTATGCATTTACTAAAATATACATAATAAACAGTCGCTCCTGTGCTCATATACATTTTCATAGAATTAAATGCTTCTCCTTTATTTATTAGCCTACCAGTGGACGCAATTACACGTTAATGTTTCTGATGTATTTCAGGTGAACGAGTGCTGTGCTTTCATGGGCCATTGCTATACGAAGCTAAGGTATCTGTTTGAATCATTCATGCCATTATGCATCCTTAAAAAGCATGTTTGATATTTTTTGGTAGCAATAACAGGAAGGGAATTTACTGTTTTTAGTGTGAATGTAGTCTGTGTTTGATGTAGTGGTTTTGTAGATCAGGGTTATGCTTTTGAAAGGGTTTTCTACATTCATTGAAAGCACTTAAAATGGACACAGTAGCCATTTAACATATTTTTTTGTTTGTTTGTTTTATTTAACATTTCATTTCTTAAGATGTTTTGTTATCCTGATGTGTTTTCTCATGAAGTGGCCTTTTTTCCTGGTTGTGTTGTGTGAATGTAATTTTATGTTACAAATGATTTCAAACGGGTTAGTTATTGAATACCTTTTGAACTGTTTTCCTCTGAAAGATGATTTGGATGTATAAATGTATTTTTTGTCTCTCTTCACAGTGTGTGAAAATCAATATCAAGGATAAACAAGTGAAATACTTTATTCATTACAGTGGATGGAATAAGAAGTAAGTCTATGTATTAAGTGGTACCTTTAACATCCCTTGTAATTTCCACCAATGACCATGCTATTTTTTTACAGGTTTGCTCAGTTAATTCTAAGAATGTGTGTTCAATGTGTTTCTAGTTGGGACGAATGGGTTCCTGAAAGCCGTGTGCTCAAATATGTGGACAGTAACCTGCAAAAACAGAAAGAGCTTCAGAAGGCAAACCAGTGAGTAATAAAGTTTGGAAACAAGTGATTCCTGATATAAACAGATCTTTCAAAGAAATTAATGTAAAGCCAATATAATGTACATTAATTTCTTTGAAAGATCTGTTTATATCAGGAATCACTTGTTTCATATTTCATATCATCCATATTTTCTGCCATTGTTTATACAATCTACACAAAAGATTTATTGCAGAACATACTGTTTTTCAGAGACCATTATGTTGAGGGAAGGATGAGGGGTGTCGCACCGAGCAAGAAAATCGCTGCTGTGCAGCAAAAAAATGTAGATGTGTGAGTATTACTTTACTTAAGGCAAGAAGTGCATTTATGGGCACTTTTTAAAATTATCTATCAGAACTGTAAACTCATGCTTACTGGTGCATAGTCAACCATGGTCTTTCTATTAATTTCACTAGAAAAACAAAGAAGAACAAGCAAAAGAGTAAGTTCCCTTTCCTTATGCAAATACTGATGTATTTTGACCTGTCAAAGCTGTTTGGTTGTGTTAATGTAATTAAATAACCATTGAAAGAGTTTCACAGATGGCTTACAAATCTGTCATGCTGTTCTCCTGTTAGTATTTGTCAGAAGTTAAATAGTTGCAGATGCAATACTATTCAGACATTATTAAATGTGGCTTGGGGCCATTGATTATGTACTGTTGCTTAAATAAATCTCTGCCTTGTTAACTTCTCAGCACCAGGGTCTGGAGAGGGCACTAGCACTGGGGACATGCCTCACCCCCCACGCAAGAAGAGGGCACGTGTTGACCCAACTGTGGAGAGTGTATGTCAGTTCAAAGTCTATTTAAAACAAATAGGCCAATATTTAGAGTCTCTTTGAACTGGTGTTTTTACATAAGATAAAAGTAAGGCTGTTGACATTCAAACTGGTTTTGTGTGCAGGAGGAAACTTTCATTAACAGAGTAGAAGTAAAGGTAAAAATTCCTGAAGAGTTAAAACCGTGGCTGGTAGATGACTGGGACCTGATCACTAGACAGAAGCAGGTAACTACAAACGTCATCCCATGCTCAACCTAATCCAACTCCTGTATTGCTCTTCTGTCAGATACATTGCATAATGATTAAAGGTGCAGTAAGCGATTTCTGATAAACACTGTTGAAATCAGCCTAAACAAACCCCTCAATTCATTGCTCCGCCCCCTAAATGCACAAACACACAATGCAAGATGAATGTTTCTTTATCATAGCTGAAGCAAAGCAAAATAATGCTTAGTGAAAAATAAAGCGAAGATGGTGAACAAGCGACAAGGAAGAGCAAAAAAATTAACATACAGTATAGGGCTGCACGATTATGACAAATCATAATTCTCGATTATTCCCTTGAAATTGTAATTGCGATTTATTAATTTCGATTATCACAATTTACATTGAATGATGTTTTGAATAGCTTTATACCATTGTTTGAAGCAACTGTCATATTTTTATATAAAATAAAAAAACAAGCTAAAAACACTCTTCCTGAAATAACTTATTGCTTTTCTACAGCATTAAGCCTCAAATGTCAACTATACATTGGTTTGGTTTCTTCTTTAAAAAAAAAAAAAAAAAAAAAAATGCATGGTATTGTACCATGCTTTTGGTAGGGGCTTTTGCACTGGGTAGTTCTAGGAACTTAGAGAACTAAAGGTTCCTATAGGAACATTTTCCTGGTTGCATTTGCACCAACAGTAGGAACTCTGAAGTGACGTAAGTCGCGCTTGTTGTTTTGACTTTTATTAAACACACCTCTTAAGCACGCAGAATAATGTAAGTGGAATTTTTTTTTTTTTTGTAATCGCGGCTTTGAACGATTACGTAATCGTGGCATCCATAATCGTAATTGTGATTAGAAATTCGATTAATTGTGTAGCCCTAATACAGTACACGAGTATATACAAGCAAGAGGAGTTAGTCGCCAGCAGCACAGCAGCTCCAGACAAACAATGACACTCAAAACTGTCCTGTTTAGGGACTTATGATTTCCGCGATGGGGAAAACGCGGATGGAATCGTGGAATCCAGTCATAAAAACGTAATTTACTGTATAACGTGGAATTTCACAATTTATAACATTTGATGAATAAATAAAAAGCAGGTCAGTACACTTAAATCGTAACAGTCTGTGAATATTCAACCGCAAATACTATTTAAATACGAATCCTGCATGTCTGTGTGAATGAATTGCGCAGACGCGTGGTTTTATTTACCACACACACACTGAAGCACGCGTGACGCTCGCAGTCTCCAGAGCCGCTTTGAAAGTCACTTCATCAGCATTTTACAGTTTCATTTGAGAAAAAAGATCATATATAAACACAGAAACTCAAAGGTCTTTACGGCAACCTGTCAAAATAAAAGTTCGGTTTAACTTGAAATTGTGACAGACAGAAATATATTACTGTTGTACAATAGGATTTAGCTACTTCTCAATGTAATAATAATACTAACACTAATAATAATAATAATAATAATAATAATAATAAACTATTATAAAAACGTTATTTTTTGCGCAGCATTTTGTTTGACAAAACGTTTTTCATATGATTAAAAGATAAATTAAATGTTTTATGCCTTTATTCGATTTGCCAGAAATTAAAATGCACACCACAGAATTTCTGAAAAAATAACTTTTCTTAGAAATGAAATTATTTTTAAATGAATAATTATTTTATGAATTAAATTAATTAGACATGCTTTGATTATTAAAATTTAATTAAACCATTAAAATGGAATCCAGAAAACTTAAAACTGAAAACAGAATTTGGTCAAAATGGTACAGAATTTGAGGGGGAAAAAATGTATTTCATAGGGTCCTAAACATGTAATTTTTGTTAAACTTTTAATAAATTGTTGTTAAATTGTATACGTTTCATGATTTCAATTAATTAGACATGCTTTTTGATTTACTAAAATTTAATTAATCATTAAAATGAAGAGAGAGGAAAAAAAAAAGGAATTTGGGAAAAAAATAAAACGGATTTCATAGGGCCCTACCTATAGCTAACATTACAACAACAGCATATCTTGGTTCTGTGAAACATAGCAAAACCAATGATACATATGGAACAGAAACAACACAACCTTGATTTCAGGCCTGCCCGCTTGGGCCTATAGCGTTGGAAAGCTTTTCTAAAATTAACGTGGGTCCTAAAGCTCTTGCCTGATCATAACCCTTCTTGTAATGTCTCTCAGCCATTTATCTTTCTACAGTCTTTCTTCAACTCTATCTTGCGCTCTCTCTCTCCTCCCCCATTATGAGTGGACTGCTGATTGCCTACGAATGTGTTGTGGTGCTCGGTCCAATCCACTTTCAGTGCGTTTCTCAGAAATCACTTGCTGCACCTTTAAACTATAGAATGCTGTCTAGAACAGCAACTAAACAAAGAGGAAAAATATAATTAGGTACAGTGGGGAGAACAAGTATTTGATACACTGCCGGTTT